>OX456984.1:56005643-57231674 GCA_949752695.1 Melanostoma scalare | reverse complement strand
TTCTCTCGTTGTTCTCGAGATATGGAGCATTTTACATTTTGGTCACCCAGTGAGAAAGTGAGATTTCAGGAATATTTTGATGGGATCGTATTAAGTGTCTCAAATGGAGTTCCCCCAACGTACAACCCCCAAAAAATCGTTATTTTTCGTCTATCTCTCGTTGTTCTCGAGATATGGAGCATTTTGCATTTTGGTCACCCAGTGAGAAAGTGAGATTTCAGGAATGTTTTGATGGGATCGTATTAAGTGTCTCAAATGGAGTTCCCCCAACGTACAACCCCCAAAAAATCGTTATTTTTCGTCTATCTCTCGTTGTTCTCGAGATATGGAGCATTTTACATTTTGGTCACCCAGTGAGAAAGTGAGATTTCAGTAATGTTTTGATGGGATCGTATTAAGTGTCTCAAATGGAGTTCCCCCATCGTACAACCCCCAAAAAATCGTTATTTTTCGTCTATCTCTCGTTGTTCTCGAGATATGGAGCATTTTACATTTTGGTCACCCAGTGAGAAAGTGAGATTTCAGGAATGTTTTGATGGGATCGTATTAAGTGTCTCAAATGAAGTTCCCCAACGTACAACCCCCAAAAAATCGTTATTTTTCGTCTATCTCTCGTTGTTCTCGAGATATGGAGCATTTTACATTTTGGTCACCCAGTGAGAAAGTGAGATTTCAGGAATGTTTTGATGGGATCGTATTAAACGTCTCAAATTGAGTCCCCCCACCGTACAACCCCAAAAAAAATCGTTATTTTTCGTCTATCTCGCATCGTTCTCGAGATATGGAGCTTTTTACATTTTGGTCGTATTAAGCGTCTCAAATTGAGTCCCCCCACCATACAACCCCAAAAAAATCGTTATTTTCGTCTATCTCGCTTCGTTCTCGAGATATGGAGCTTTTTACATTTTGGTCGTATTAAGCGTCTCAAATTGAGTCCCCCCACCGTACAACCCCAAAAAAATCGTTATTTTTCGTCTATCTCGCATCGTTCTCGAGATATGGAGCTTTTTACATTTTGGTCGTATTAAGCGTCTCAAATTGAGTCCCCCCACCGTACAACCCCAAAAAATCGTTATTTTTCGTCTATCTCGCATCGTTCTCGAGATATGGAGCTTTTTACATTTTGGTCGTATTAAGCGTCTCAATTTGAATCCCCCCACCGTACAACCCCAAAAAAATAGTTATTTTTCGTCTATCTCGCATCCTTCTCGAGATATGGAGCTTTTTACATTTTGGTCGTATTAAGCGTCTCAAAATGAGTCCCCCCACCGTACAACCTCAAAAAATCGTTATTTTTCGTCTATAGCCCAGTTCACACTGTACAATTAGTTGGACAGACTTCGTTTGATGGAAATTGGATGGTCTGATGTAGTTTTCGTTCACACCTATCAAGCTTGTCGTCCAACTTTATGTCACATACCCTTCCACTCCATCCAACTTCTAGATTTTCAAAAATGTTTGAAAAAAATCCAACAAATTGGACAAGCGGTCGTATGAAGAGTTCACACTATCAAGCATTGGTTTGTCAAACCTAGGTTTGTCCAACCAATTGTACAGTGTGAACAGGGCTTATCTCGCATCCTTCTCGAGATATGGAGCTTTTTACATTTTGGTCGTATTAAGCGTCTCAAATTGAGTCCCCCCACCATACAATCCCCAAAAAATCGTTATTTTTCGTCTATCTCGCATCGTTCTCGAGATATGGAGCATTTTACATTTTGGTCACCCAGTGAGAAAGTGAGATTTCAGGAATATTTTGATGGGATCGTATTAAGTGTCTCAAATGGAGTTCCCCCAACTTACAACCCCAAAAAAAATAGTTATTTTTCGTCTATCTCGCATCGTTCTCGAGATATGGAGCTTTTTACATTTTGGTCGTATTAAGCGTCTCACATTGAGTCCCCCCACCGTACAACCCCAAAAAATCGTTATTTTTCGTCTATCTCGCATCGTTCTCGAGATATGGAGCTTTTTACATTTTGGCCGTATTAAGCGTGAGATTTCAGGAATGTTTTGTTTGATGGGATCGTATTAAGCGTCTTAAATTAAGTCCCCCCACCGTACAACCCCAAAAAAAATCGTTATTTTTCGTCTATCTCGCATCGTTCTCGAGATATGGAGCTTTTTACATTTTGGTCGTATTAAGCGTCTCAAATTGAGTCCCCCCACCATACAACCCCAAAAAATCGTTATTTTTCGTCTATCTCGTATCGTTCTCGAGATATGGAGCTTTTTACATTTCGGTCGTATTAAGCGTCTCAAATTGAGTCCCCCCACCGTCCATCCCCAAAAAAATCGTTATTTTTCGTCTATCTCCTTCGTTCTCGAGATATGGAGCTTTTTACATTTTGGTCGTATTAAGCGTCTCAAATTGAGTCCTCCCACCGTATAAACCCAAAAAAATCGTTATTTTTCGTCTATCTCGCATCCTTCTCGAGATATGGAGCTTTTTACATTTTGGTCGTATTAAGCGTCTCAAATTGAGTCCCCCCACCGTACAACCTCAAAAAAATCGTTATTTTTCGTCTATCTCGCATCGTTCTCGAGATATGGAACTTTTTACATTTTGGTCGTATTAAGCGTCTCAAGTTGAGTCCCCCCACCGTACAACCCCAAAAAATCGTTATTTTTCGTCTATCTCGCATCGTTCTCGAGATATGGAGCTTTTTACATTTTGGTCGTATTAAGCGTCTCAAATTGAGTCCCCCACCGTACAACCCCAAAAAAATCGTTATTTTTCGTCTATCTCGCATCCTTCTCGAGATATGGAGCTTTTTACATTTTGGTCGTATTAAGCGTCTCAAAATGAGTCCCCCCACCGTACAACCCCAAAAAAATCGTTATTTTTCGCATCGTTCTCGAGATATGGAGCTTTTTACATTTTGGTCGTATAGAGCGTCTCAAATTGAGTCCCCCCACCGTACAACCCCAAAAATCGTTATTTTTCGTCTATCTCCTTCGTTCTCGAGATATGGAGCTTTTTACATTTTGGTCGTATTAAGCGTCTCAAATTGAGTCCCCCCACCGTACAACCCCAAAAAAATCGTTATTTTTCGTCTATCTCGCATCCTTCTCGAGATATGGAGCTTTTTACATTTTGGTCGTATTAAGCGTCTCAAATTGAGTCCCCCCACCGTACAACCCCAAAAAAATCGTTATTTTTCGTCTATCTCGCATCCTTCTCGAGATATGGAGCTTTTTACATTTTGGTCGTATTAAGCGTCTCAAAATGAGTCCCCCCACCGTACAACCCCAAAAAAATCGTTATTTTTTGTCTATCTCGCATCCTTCTCGAGATATGGAGCTTTTTACATTTTGGTCGTATTAAGCGTCTCAAAATGAGTCCCCCCACCGTACAACCCCAAAAAAATCGTTATTTTTCGTCTATCTCTCATCGTTCTCGAGATATGGAGCTTTTTACATTTTGGTCGTATTAAGCGTCTCAAATTGAGTCCCCCCACCGTACAACCCCAAAAAATCGTTATTTTTCGTCTATCTCCTTCGTTCTCGAGATATGGAGCTTTTTACATTTTGGTCGTATTAAGCGTCTCAAATTGAGTCCCCCCACCGTTCCAACCCAAAAAAATCGTTATTTTTCGTCTATCTCGCATCCTTCTCGAGATATGGAGCTTTTTACATTTTGGTCGTATTAAGCGTCTCAAATTGAGTCCCCCCACCGTACAACCCCAAAAAATCGTTATTTTTCGTCTATCTCCTTCGTTCTCGAGATATGGAGCTTTTTACATTTTGGTCGTATTAAGCGTCTCAAAATGAGTCCCCCCACCGTACAACCCCAAAAAAATCGTTATTTTTCGTCTATCTCGCATCCTTCTCGAGATATGGAGCTTTTTACATTTTGGTCGTATTAAGCGTCTCAAATTGAGTCCCCCCACCGTACAACCCCAAAAAAATCGTTATTTTTTGTCTATCTCGCATCCTTCTCGAGATATGGAGCTGTTTACATTTTGGTCGTATTAAGCGTCTCAAAATGAGTCCCCCCACCGTACAACCCCAAAAAAATCGTTATTTTTCGTCTATCTCGCATCCTTCTCGAGATATGGAGCTTTTTACATTTTGGTCGTATTAAGCGTCTCAATTTGAGTCCCCCCACCGTACAACCCCAAAAAAATCGTTATTTTTCGTCTATCTTGCATCCTTCTCGAGATATGGAGCTTTTTACATTTTGGTCGTATTAAGCGTCTCAAATTGAGTCCCCCCACCATACAACCCCCAAAAAATCGTTATTTTTCGTCTATCTCGCATCGTTCTCGAGATATGGAGCTTTTTACATTTTGGTCGTATTGAGCGTCTCAAATTGAGTCCCCCCACCGTACAACCCCAAAAAAATCGTTATTTTTCGTCTATCTCGCATCCTTCTCGAGATATAGAGCTTTTTACATTTTGGTCGTATTAAGCGTCTCAAAATGAGTCCCCCCACCGTACAACCCCAAAAAAATCGTTATTTTTCGCATCGTTCTCGAGATATGGAGCTTTTTAGATGCGAGATAGACAAAAAATAACGATTTTTTTGGGGTTGTACGGTGGGGGGACTCAATTTGAGACGCTTAATACGACCAAAATGTAAAAAGCTCCATATCTCGAGAAGGATGCGAGATAGACGAAAAATAACGATTTTTTTGGGGTTGTACGGTGGGGGGACTCATTTTGAGACGCTTAATACGACCAAAATGTAAAAAGCTCCATATCTCGAGAACGAAGGAGATAGACGAAAAATAACGATTTTTTGGGGTTGTACGGTGGGGGGACTCAATTTGAGACGCTTAATACGACCAAAATGTAAAAAGCTCCCCCACCGTACAACCCCAAAAAAATCGTTATTTTTCGTCTATCTCGCATCCTTCTCGAGATATGGAGCTTTTTACATTTTGGTCGTATTAAGCGTCTCAAAATGAGTCCCCCCACCGTACAACCCCAAAAAAATCGTTATTTTTCGTCTATCTCGCATCCTTCTCGAGATAGGGAGCTTTTTACATTTTGGTCGTATTAAGCGTTATTTTTCGTCTATCGTTATTTTTCGTCTATCTCTCATCGTTCTCGAGATATGGAGCTTTTTACATTTTGGTCGTATTAAGCGTCTCAAATTGAGTCCCCCCACCGTACAACCCCAAAAAATCGTTATTTTTCGTCTATCTCCTTCGTTCTCGAGATATGGAGCTTTTTACATTTTGGTCGTATTAAGCGTCTCAAATTGAGTCCCCCCACCGTACAACCCCAAAAAAATCGTTATTTTTCGTCTATCTCGCATCCTTCTCGAGATATGGAGCTTTTTACATTTTGGTCGTATTAAGCGTCTCAATTTGAGTCCCCCCACCGTACAACCCCAAAAAAATCGTTATTTTTCGTCTATCTTGCATCCTTCTCGAGATATGGAGCTTTTTACATTTTGGTCGTATTAAGCGTCTCAAATTGAGTCCCCCCACCATACAACCCCCAAAAAATCGTTATTTTTCGTCTATCTCGCATCGTTCTCGAGATATGGAGCTTTTTACATTTTGGTCGTATTGAGCGTCTCAAATGGAGTCCCCCCACCGTACAACCCCAAAAAAATCGTTATTTTTCGTCTATCTCGCATCCTTCTCGAGATATAGAGCTTTTTACATTTTGGTCGTATTAAGCGTCTCAAAATGAGTCCCCCCACCGTACAACCCCAAAAAAATCGTTATTTTTCGCATCGTTCTCGAGATATGGAGCTTTTTACATTTTGGTCGTATAGAGCGTCTCAAATTGAGTCCCCCCACCGTACAACCCCAAAAAATCGTTATTTTTCGTCTATCTCCTTCGTTCTCGAGATATGGAGCTTTTTACATTTTGGTCGTATTAAGCGTCTCAAATTGAGTCCCCCCACCGTACAACCCCAAAAAAATCGTTATTTTTCGTCTATCTCGCATCCTTCTCGAGATATGGAGCTTTTTACATTTTGGTCGTATTAAGCGTCTCAAATTGAGTCCCCCCACCGTACAACCCCAAAAAAATCGTTATTTTTCGTCTATCTCGCATCCTTCTCGAGATATGGAGCTTTTTACATTTTGGTCGTATTAAGCGTCTCAAAATGAGTCCCCCCACCGTACAACCCCAAAAAAATCGTTATTTTTCGTCTATCTCGCATCCTTCTCGAGATAGGGAGCTTTTTACATTTTGGTCGTATTAAGCGTCTCAAATTGAGTCCCCCCACCGTACAACCCCAAAAAAATCGTTATTTTTCGTCTATCTCTCATCGTTCTCGAGATATGGAGCTTTTTACATTTTGGCCGTATTAAGCGTCTCAAATTGAGTCCCTTCACCATACAACCCCAAAAAAATCGTTATTTTTCGTCTATCTCGCATCGTTCTCGAGATATGGAGCTTTTTACATTTTGGTCGTATTAAGCGTCTCAAATTGAGTCCCCCCACCGTACAACCCCAAAAAATCGTTATTTTTCGTCTATCTCCTTCGTTCTCGAGATATGGAGCTTTTTACATTTTGGTCGTATTAAGCGTCTCAAATTGAGTCCCCCCACCGTACAACCCCAAAAAAATCGTTATTTTTCGTCTATCTCGCATCCTTCTCGAGATATGGAGCTTTTTACATTTTGGTCGTATTAAGCGTCTCAAATTGAGTCCCCCCACCGTACAACCCCAAAAAAATCTTTATTTTTCGTCTATCTCGCATCCTTCTCGAGATATGGAGCTTTTTACATTTTGGTCATATGGAGCTTTTTACATTTTGGTCGTATTAAGCGTCTCAATATGAGTCCCCCCACCGTACAACCCCAAAAAAATCGTTATTTTTCGTCTATCTCGCATCCTTCTCGAGATATGGAGCTTTTTACATTTTGGTCGTATCAAAGTGAGTCCCCCCACCGTACAACCCAAAAAAATCGTTATTTTTCGTCTATCTCGCATCCTTCTCGAGATAGGGAGCTTTTTACATTTTGGTCGTATTAAGCGTCTCAAATTGAGTCCCCCCAACGTACAACCCCAAAAAAATCGTTATTTTTCGTCTATCTCGCATCCTTCTCGAGATATGGAGCTTTTTACATTTTGGTCGTATTAAGCGTCTCAAAATGAGTCCCCCCACCGTACAACCCCAAAAAAATCGTTATTTTTCGTCTATCTCGAATCCTTCTCGAGATACGGAGCTTTTTACATTTTGGTCGTATTAAGCGTCTCAAATTGAGTCCCCCCACCGTACAAACCCAAAAAAATCGTTATTTTTCGTCTATCTCGCATCCTTCTCGAGATATGGAGCTTTTTACATTTTGGTCGTATTAAGGGTCTCAAAATGAGTCCCCCCACCATACAACCCCAAAAAAAACGTTATTTTTCGTCTATCACGCATCCTTCTCGAGATATGGAGCTTTTTACATTTTGGTCGTATTAAGCGTCTCAAATTGAGTCCCCCCACCGTACAACCCCAAAAAAATCGTTATTTTTCGTCTATCTCGCATCCTTCTCGAGATATGGAGCTTTTTACATTTTGGTCGTATTAAGCGTCTCGAATTGAGTCCCCCCACCATACAACCCCCAAAAAATCGTTATTTTTCGTCTATCTCGCATCGTTCTCGAGATATGGAGCTTTTTACATTTTGGTCGTATTGAGCGTCTCAATTTGAGTCCCCCCACCGTACAACCCCAAAAAAATCGTTATTTTTCGTCTATATCGCATCCTTCTCGAGATATGGAGCTTTTTACATTTTGGTCGTATTAAGCGTCTCAAACTGAGTCCCCCACCGTACAACCCCAAAAAAATCGTTATTTTTCGTCTATCTCGCATCCTTCTCGAGATAGGGAGCTTTTTACATTTTGGTCGTATTAAGCGTCTCAAATTGAATCCCCCCACCGTACAACCCCAAAAAAATCGTTATTTTTCGTCTATCTCGCATCCTTCTCGAGATATTTAGCTTTTTACATTTTGGTCGTATTAAGCGTCTCAATTTGAGTCCCCCCACCGTAAAACCCCAAAAAATCGTTATTTTTCGTCTATCTCGCATCCTTTTCGAGATATGGAGCTTTTTACATTTTGGTCGTATTAAGCGTCTCAAATTGAGTCCCCCCCACCGCACAACCCCAAAAAAATCGTTATTTTTCGTCTATCTCGCATCGTTCTCGAGATATGGAGCTTTTTACATTTTGGTCGTATTAAGCGTCTCAAATTGAGTCCCCCCACCGTACAATCCCAAAAAAATCGTTATTTTCGTCTATCTCGCATCCTTCTCGAGATATGGAGCTTTTTACATTTTGGTCGTATTAAGCGTCTCAAATTGAGTCCCCCCACCGTACAACCCCAAAAAAATCGTTATTTTTCGTCTATCTCGCTTCGTTCTCGAGATATGGAGCTTTTTACATTTTGGTCGTATTAAGCGTCTCAAATTGAGTACAACCCCAAAAAAATCGTTATTTTTCGTCTATCTCGCATCGTTCTCGAGATATGGAGCTTTTTACATTTTGGTCGTATTAAGCGTCTCAAATTGAGTCCCCCCACCGTACAACCAAAAAAAAAATCGTTATTTTTCGTCTATCTCGCATCGTTCTCGAGATATGGAGCTTTTTACATTTTGGTCGTATTAAGCGTCTCAAATTGAGTCCCCCCACCGTACAACTCCAAAAAAATCGTTATTTTTCGTCTATCTCGCATCGTTCTCGAGATATGGAGCTTTTTACATTTTGGTCGTATTAAGCGTCTCATATTGAGTCCCCCCACCGTACAACCCCAAAAAAATCGTTATTTTTCGTCTATCTCGCAACGTTCTCGAGATATGGAGCTTTTTACATTTTGGTCGTATTAAGCGTCTCAATTTGAGTCCCCCCACCGTACAACCCCAAAAAAATCGTTATTTTTCGTCTATCTCTCATCGTTCTCGAGATATGGAGCTTTTTACATTTTGGTCACCCAGGAAAGTGAGATTTCAGGAATGTTTTGATGGGATCGTATTAAGCGTCTTAAATTGAGTTCCCCCACCGTAGAACCCAAAAAAAAATCGTTATTTTTCGTCTATCTCGCATCGTTCTCGAGATATGGAGCTTTTTACATTTTGGTCGTATTAAGCGTCTCAAATTGAGTCCCCCCACCATACAACCCCAAAAAAATCGTTATTTCTCGTCTATCTCGTATCGTTCTCGAGATATGGAGCTTTTTACATTTTGGCCGTATTAAGCGTCTCAAGTTCAGTCCCCCCACCATACAACTCCAAAAAAATCGTTATTTTTCGTCTATCTCGCATCGTTCTCGAGATATGGAGCTTTTTACATTTTGGTCGTATTAAGCGTCTCAAATTGAGTCCCCCAACCGTACAACCCCAAAAAAATCGTTATTTTTCGTCTATCTCGCATCGTTCTCGAGATATGGAGCTTTTTACATTTTGGTCGTATTAAGCGTCTCAAATTGAGTCCCCCCACCGTATCTACAACCAAAAAAAAATCGTTATTTTTCGTCTATCTCGCATCGTTCTCGAGATATGGAGCTATTTACATTTTGGTCGTATTAAGCGTCTCAATTTGAGTCCCCCCACCGTACAACCCCAAAAAATCGTTATTTTTCGTCTATCTCGCATCGTTCGCGAGATATGGAGCTTTTTACATTTTGGTCGTATTAAGCGTCTCAAATTGAGTCCCCCAACCATACAACCCCAAAAAAATCGTTATTTTTCGTCTATCTCGCATCGTTCTCGAGATATGGAGCTTTTTACATTTTGGTCGTATTAAGCGTCTCAAATTGAGTCCCCCCACCGTATCTACAACCAAAAAAAAATCGTTATTTTTCGTCTATCTCGCATCGTTCTCGAGATATGGAGCTATTTACATTTTGGTCGTATTAAGGGTCTCAAATTGAGTCCCCCCACCTTACAACCCCAAAAAAATCGTTATTTTTCGTCTATCTCGCATCGTTCTCGAGATATGGAGCTTTTTACATTTTGGTCGTATTAAGCGTCTCAAATTGAGTCCCCCAACCGTACAACCCCAAAAAAATCGTTATTTTTCGTCTATCTCGCATCCTTCTCGAGATATGGAGCTTTTTACATTTTGGTCGTATTAAGCGTCTCAAATTGAGTCCCCCCACCGTACAACCCCAAAAAAATCGTTATTTTTCGTCTATCTCGCATCGTTCTCGAGATATGGAGCTTTTTACATTTTGGTCGTATTAAGCGTCTCAAATTGAGTCCTCCCACCGTACAACCCAAAAAAAATCGTTATTTTTCGTCTATCTCGCATCGTTCTCGAGATATGGAGCTTTTTACATTTTGGCCGTATTAAGCGTCTCAAATTGAGTCCCCCCACCGTACAACCCCAAAAAAATCGTTATTTTTCGTCTATCTCGCAACGTTCTCGAGATATGGAGCTTTTTACATTTTGGTCGTATTAAGCGTCTCAAATTGAGTCCCCCAACCGTACAACCCCAAAAAAATCGTTATTTTTCGTCTATCTCGCATCCTTCTCGAGATATGGAGCTTTTTACATTTTGGTCGTATTAAGCGTCTCAAATTGAGTCCCCCCACCGTACAACCCCAAAAAAATCGATATTTTTCGTCTATCTCGCATCGTTCTCGAGATATGGAGCTTTTTACATTTTGGTCGTATTAAGCGTCTCAAATTGAGTCCTCCCACCGTACAACCCCAAAAAAATCGTTATTTTTCGTCTATCTCGCATCCTTCTCGAGATATGGAGCTTTTTACATTTTGGTCACCCAGGAAAGTGAGATTTCAGGAATGTTTTGATGGGATCGTATTAAGCGTCTTAAATTGAGTTCCCCCACCGCACAACCCCAAAAAAATCGTTATTTTTCGTCTATCTCGCATCGTTCTCGAGATATGGAGCTTTTTACATTTTGGTCGTATTAAGCGTCTCAAATTGAGTCCCCCAACCGTACAACCCCAAAAAAATCGTTATTTTTCGTCTATCTCGCATCGTTCTCGAGATATGGAGCTTTTTACATTTTGGTCGTATTAAGCGTCTCAAATTGAGTCCCCCCACCGTATCTACAACCAAAAAAAAATCGTTATTTTTCGTCTATCTCGCATCGTTCTCGAGATATGGAGCTATTTACATTTTGGTCGTATTAGGCGTCTCAAATTGAGTCCCCCCACCGTACAACCCCAAAAAAATCGTTATTTTTCGTCTATCTCGCATCGTTCGCGAGATATGGAGCTTTTTACATTTTGGTCGTATTAAGCGTCTCAAATTGAGTCCCCCCACCATACAACCCCAAAAAAATCGTTATTTTTCGTCTATCTCGCATCGTTCTCGAGATATGGAGCTTTTTACATTTTGGCCGTATTAAGCGTCTCAAATCGAGTCCCCCCACCGTACAACCCCAAAAAATCGTTATTTTTCGTCTATCTCGCATCGTTCTCGAGATATGGAGCTTTTTACATTTTGGCCGTATTAAGCGTCTCAAATTGAGTCCCCCCACCGTACAACCCCAAAAAACCGTTATTTTTCGTCTATCTCGCATCGTTCTCGAGATATGGAGCTTTTTACATTTTGGTCGTATTAAGCGTCTCAAATTGAGTCCCCCCACCATACAACCAAAAAAAAATCGTTATTTTTCGTCTATCTCGCATCGTTCTCGAGATATGGAGCTTTTTACATTTTGGTCGTATTAAGCGTCTCAAATTGAGTCCCCCCACCATACAACCCCAAAAAAATCGTTATTTTTCGTCTATCTCGCATCGTTCTCGAGATATGGAACTTTTTACATTTTGGTCGTATTAAGCGTCTCAAATTGAGTCCCCCCACCGTACAGCCCCAAAAAAATTGTTATTTTTCGTCTATCTCGCATCGTTCTCGAGATATGGAGCTTTTTACATTTTGGCCGTATTAAGCGTCTCAAATTGAGTCCCCCCACCGTACAACCCCAAAAAAAACCGTTATTTTTCGTCTATCTCGCATCGTTCTCGAGATATGGAGCTTTTTACATTTTGGTCGTATTAAGCGTCTCAAATTGAGTCCCCCCACCGTACAACCAAAAAAAAATCGTTATTTTTCGTCTATCTCGCATCGTTCTCGAGATATGGAGCTTTTTACATTTTGGCCGTATTAAGCGTCTCAAATTGAGTCCCCCCACCATACAACCCCAAAAAAATCGTTATTTTTCGTCTATCTCGCATCGTTCTCGAGATATGGAGCTATTTTACATTTTGGTCGTATTAAGCGTCTCAAATTGAGTCCCCCCACCGTACAACCCCAAAAAAATCGTTATTTTTCGTCTATCTCGCATCGTTCTCGATATATGGAACTTTTTACATTTTGGTCGTATTAAGCGTCTCAAATTGAGTCCCCCCACCGTACAACCCCAAAAAAAATAGTTATTTTTCGTCTATCTCGCATCGTTCTCGAGATATGGAGCTTTTTACATTTTGGTCGTATTAAGCGTCTCAAATTGAGTCCCCCCACCGTACAACCCCAAAAAATCGTTATTTTTCGTCTATCTCGCATCGTTCTCGAGATATGGAGCTTTTTACATTTTGGTCGTATTAAGCGTCTCAAATTGAGACCCCCCACCGTACAACCCCAAAAAAATCGTTATTTTTCGTCTATCTCGCATCGTTCGCGAGATATGGAGCTTTTTACATTTTGGTCGTATTAAGCGTCTCAAATTGAGTCCCCCCACCGTACAACCCCAAAAAAATCGTTATTTTTGGTCTATCTCGCATCGTTCTCGAGATATGGAACTTTTTACATTTTGGTCGTATTAAGCGTCTCAAATTGAGTCCCCCCACCGTACAACCCCAAAAAAATTGTTATTTTTCGTCTATCTCGCATCGTTCTCGAGATATGGAGCTTTTTACATTTTGACCGTACTAAGCGTCTCAAATCGAGTCCCCCCACCGTACAACCCCAAAAAATCGTTATTTTTCGTCTATCTCGCATCGTTCTCGAGATATGGAGCTTTTTACATTTTGGCCGTATTAAGCGTCTCAAATTGAGTCCAACCACCGTACAACCCCAAAAAAAACCATTATTTTTCGTCTATCTCGCATCGTTCTCGAGATATGGAGCTTTTTACATTTTGGTCGTGTTAAGCGTCTCAAATTGAGTCCCCCCACCGTACAACCAAAAAAAAATCGTTATTTTTCGTCTATCTCGCATCGTTCTCGAGATATGGAGCTTTTTACATTTTGATCGTATTAAGCGTCTCAAATTGAGTCCCCCCACCGTACAACCCCAAAAAAATCGTTATTTTTCGTCTATCTCGCTTCGTTCTCGAGATATGGAACTTTTTACATTTTGGTCGTATTAAGAGTCTCAAATTGAATCCCCCCACCGTACAACCCCAAAAAAAATAGTTATTTTTCGTCTATCTCGCATCGTTCTCGAGATATGGAGCTTTTTACATTTTGGTCGTATTAAGCGTCTCAAATTGAGTCCCCCCACCATACAACCCCAAAAAATCGTTATTTTTCGTCTATCTCGCATCGTTCTCGAGATATGGAGCTTTTTACATTTTGGCCGTATTAAGCGTGAGATTTCAGGAATGTTTTGTTTGATGGGATCGTATTAAGCGTCTTAAATTAAGTCCCCCCACCGTACAACCCCAAAAAAAATCGTTATTTTTCGTCTATCTCGCATCGTTCTCGAGATATGGAGCTTTTTACATTTTGGTCGTATTAAGCGTCTCAAATTGAGTCCTCCCACCGTACAACCCAAAAAAAATCGTTATTTTTCGTCTATCTCGCATCCTTCTCGAGATATGGAGCTTTTTACATTTTTGTCGTATTAAGCGTCTCAAATTGAGTCCCCCCACCATACAACCCCAAAAAAATCGTTATTTTTCGTCTATCTCGCATCGTTCTCGAGATATGGAGCTTTTTACATTTTGGTCGTATTAAGCGTCTCAAATTGAGTCCCCCCACCGTACAACCCCAAAAAATCGTTATTTTTCGTCTATCTCGTATCGTTCTCGAGATATGGAGCTTTTTACATTTTGGCCGTATTAAGCGTCTCAAATTGAGTCCCTCCACCGTACAACCCCAAAAAAATCGTTATTTTTCGTCTATCTCGCATCGTTCTCGAGATATGGAACTTTTTACATTTTGGTCGTATTAAGGGTCTCAAATTGAGTCCCCCCACCGTAGAACCAAAAAAAAAATCATTATTTTTCGTCTATCTCGCATCGTTCTCGAGATATGGAGCTTTTTACATTTTGACCGTACTAAGCGTCTCAAATTGAATCCCCCCACCGTTCAACACCAAAAAAATCGTTATTTTTCGTCTATCTCGCTTCGTTCTCGAGATATGGAGCTTTTTACATTTTGGCCGTATTAAGCGTCTCAAATTGAGTCCCCCCACCGTACAACCCAAAAAAAATCGTTATTTTTCGTCTATCTCGCATCGTTCTCGAGATATGGAACTTTTTACATTTTGGTCGTATTAAGCGTCTCAAATTGAGTCCCCCCACCGTACAACCCCAAAAAATCGTTATTTTTCGTCTATCTCGTATCGTTCTCGAGATATGGAGCTTTTTACATTTTGGTCGTATTAAGCGTCTCAAATTGAGTCCTCCCACAGTACAACCAAAAAAAATCGTTATTTTTCGTCTATCTCGCATCGTTCTCGAGATATGGAGCTTTTTACATTTTGGCCGTATTAAGCGTCTCAAATTGAGTCCCTCCACCGTACAACCCCAAAAAAATCGTTATTTTTCGTCTATCTCGCATCGTTCTCGAGATATGGAACTTTTTACATTTTGGTCGTATTAAGGGTCTCAAATTGAGTCCCCCCACCGTAGAACCAAAAAAAAAATCGTTATTTTTCGTCTATCTCGCATCGTTCTCGAGATATGGAGCTTTTTACATTTTGGTCGTATTAAGCGTCTCAAATTGAGTCCCCCCACCATACAAACCAAAAAAAACCGTTATTTTTCGTCTATCTCGCATCGTTCTCGAGATATGAAGCTTTTTACATTTTGGCCGTATTAAGCGTCTCAAATTGAGTCCCCCCACCATACAACCCCAAAAAAATCGTTATTTTTCGTCTATCTCGCTTCGATCTCGAGATATGGAGCTTTTTACATTTTGGTCACCCAGGAAAGTGAGATTTCAGATATGTTTTGATGGGATCGTATTAAGCGTCTCAAATTGAGTTCCCCCACCGTACAACTCCAAAAAAATCGTTATTTTTCGTCTATCTCGCATCGTTCTCGAGATATGGAGCTTTTTACATTTTGGTCGTATTAAGCGTCTCAAATTGAGTCCCCCCACCGTACAACCCCAAAAAAATCGTTATTTTTCGTCTATCTCGCATCGTTCTCGAGATATGGAGCTTTTTACATTTTGGCCGTATTAAGCGTCTCAAATTGAGTCCCCCCACCGTACAACCCCAAAAAAATCGTTATTTTTGAAATAACTACTTTCAGTGAATAGAAAGTTAAACTACGATAAACTTCCTCTCTTACTTCTTCAAATCGTTTAAGGCATCGCTGAGCTAGGCTGCACTCCAATTAAAAAAAAAAAAACACGTTTTGAGAAAAATGTGTTTAAAAAAAAAAAAAAAAAACTTTAAGTCTTAAATATCCATTACAAAACATAACAAAGAGCACTTGGTCCTAAATTTATGTCCTTTAGCTTTTTGAAATTTAAGTGATAAGTAACTCTTCTATTATTTCTGACAGCACGGCCGAACAGTAAACAAGAGTTTTCACCCTATCGACCTCGGAACATATAAAAACCCTTCAAAATTTAAACTTCAGTACCGCCATCATGTTCTATGGGAAATTTACTAATTTCTTATGCAAAAAAAGTTGATTTTGTTGGCCCTCTAAGTGAGGTGCCCCCCTGCCCCTTTAAGGGCAGATATTTACATTTAAGGGATTAGGTAAGTTTTAATGTGTAAAGAACGGACTATTTTCAAAAGATTTTTTTCGATTCAAACTTTTTGAAGTCTTAAAGATACTCATTTAATAAAAAGTTTCTGAAATTTAATTGAAAAAATATTCAAAACTCCGTTTTTACGGCATAAATCACGTCAACATTTCCGAAAAAGGTGATTCTGCGTAAACAGCAGAGCTTTTACCGTATCAATTTAAGTAAATAAAAAAAAATCTCATGAAGTAAAAATACCATAATCTAGAACTATCAAGAGGGAAAAACGGAAGACTGTCAAATTGGAATTTTTGGAAGACATTTTTACAAAAAATTTAAGTTTCGGTCAAATTATCTTATCATTTATTCTTTTAAAAAATTGTAAATATGTTTTGTGAATTGTATTTCAAAGACGTATGTAAAATTTCATCAAGATCCGTTGAGTAGCTCTCGATAAATCTTGAAACGAAAAACACCGACTTGAACGATTTGGGGTTTTAAAATAAAGAGCAACAAGCCACACAGCAAGAACAATTGTTTGGCTTTAGTATTTGAAAGTTTTCCTGGTTGCGTAAATTTAACATTATTTGGCCACCAAAATCGTGCGATTTGACACCGGTAGATTTTTTCGGTGTGACTAAGCAAATCGAGTTTACGCGAATTATCCTCGTAGTCCAGACGCAATCGAAAACCAATATTTCTCAAGTTATGGCTGAGACACCGGCGCCGAAATGTGTGGAAATGAAATTGAAAACGACCTCAAAAGAATCACATGCTTCGAATTTGATTGATATTGTTTTTCACACAAAGTAAGTACACGTATTTTATCATGTCCGTGTCCATACGGGAACTTTTTGGGTCGACGCTCGCCGACCCTGTATTTCGAACGTTTAATATGTTTTTTATTTTTTTTATTTTCAAAGTAAAAGGTTATGTCTCCCACGTTTTGTAACCATTAGGGAACTGGTGTGAAGGCTACTTTGTTTTCTTGCAACAAGCAGGAAATATGTAACGCAGCAGCGTTCCGAAAATATCAAAACTTTTTTGGCTCTACTTAGAAGTCATCCAGCCATAGTTGACTTTTCAACTCATTAACTGATTTGGTTCATTTTTAAAACTCTATAAATTTTATTTGTAAGGCAAAATATGTCTAGACATGAAGTTTTCAAAATCAAATTGTTCCCATTGAGGAACACAAGACAACACACTACGTGGGGACATCATTCGGAGTGATCAGTCACTGGACCAGCTTTGGATAAATCTATAGATCACTAGCCACACATTTTTGTGATAGAAAAGATGCATAAAAAAGAAAACACATGCAAATAACTTTTTTCACTTACCTAAAACACCTCATTAATTCTTTCTCGCTGCATTTGCTGAAACAAAGAAAATATTTTAGATTAAAAATAAGAAAAAACAAAAATTTTTTCACTTTCATTAAATACTAATACATTTCTTAAGCCCTGGGTTTGTCCTCAACTCGAGCTGATGTTACACTAAATTTCTGCTGGGACTTTCAAATGGCATGTATTTTTCTTCAAATGGCAGGGATTGTGGTGATTTTAGATTTTTCTGGGAACTAAGAACCCAATTATCTTTTTTTTGACAATAAACTGTCTGTCTGTCAAGCAAACCTGGGTCAACCCTGGATAAAGTTCGCTAAACGAACTTAATATGACACTTCAAATGACAGCTGATTTTGACAGTTGTCAAATGCCTGCCATCTTGAAATCACGATACGAATGACCCTTATTTGTCTATAATACGTGTACAGAATAATTGAAAAATATAATAATATTTTTCTTACTAAACAATTAACGCTAAGTTCGTTTCTTTTCACTGATAGAATGAAAAGAGTCGCTCTGATTGTTCGTTTGACAATGATTGCTCCTCAGATTTAGTTGAGGGCATTTATTTTAATTCACTTCAGAGTTTTCACCTGTTTTCCTTAAGGAATCCCAAGATTAAAACAATGTTTTGGTTAATATTCATCACTCACTCCTTTCAAAGTAGAAGTATTTATTATTTGAAAGGGCTTTAATGGCTATAATGTTTGGTTGTCTAACAACCATGCTTTTGTTATTCATTTGGTGCTCGCTGACTGCGTGTATGAGATGGGTGAGGAAGGTAGTGGCGCGGCGTGCGGGCACGAAGGGTGACAAATGCAAAGCAAAATGCTATTGTTCCAAATTGTTCGCTTTATTTTGCACCGTAGGTATCTACCGTCTCTACATTACATGGACTTGGTTGGAGACCAAAGAAGGATCAGAAGAAAAGACGTCTTTCAAACTGTGTGATATATTAATCCAGACTACAAGAGAAATGGATTAAGTTGAATGTCTTTTGTTTTGAATTTGAATCTAACTTTTTTCTTTATTTATATTTTTTTTCTCTTTCTCTCTCTCTTTCTTTTATCTCTCTTACTTCTCTTTTGTCTTACAGCATCCTACTCAACCCAGTCTTAGTTATGCGCGCTGGATAAAATATTCTATTCACAAGAAGAGGAACATCACGGTGGTGCTGGCAAGCAAAAGCTTACTATACAGTTACAGTAGAATGAAGAAAAGTTGGTTGGATTGAAGTCGAATGAAATGGATTTTGTGTTTTCAGTTTATGTTCGTTTTGTTTTTGTGCTTGTTTTTTTGTTTTGTTTTTTAATTCAAAATCCTTGAAATAAAACGTATAATTAATTGCAGTGCTAGAGTTAAGTGTTGTGTAAGTCATTGTTGAACAGATACTACTTGCAGATGTGAATTTAAGTGGTGAGAAAAAGAATTTTACACAAATGATTTAGAGACGTCACAGTAACGAAGTCGTAGGTATACGCTATAGTTATAAAGCTCTTTTCTATTTTACTAAAAACTATTTCGCAGGGAAGTTGAAATGAATGATGGCTCATGAGCCTATTGTTTTATCAATTTGTACGTTTGCACTTTTGTGTTTGTAGTAGACCCTCATACCTATTTTGGAAGTGGTTTGTGCATGTTTTAAATTAAAATTGCAGAGGAATAAATAAATGAATATGGGCTCAATAACCGCAGGTCCTGAAACAAAGTTCATCATAAAAATATCCAATATGTTGAAGTCAATTGATGGAAATGTCAAGCTTTTTTAGCGTTAGGGTGGCGTCTTCTTTCAATGATCTTTCCTTTTGTTTTGCTATTGATGAAAAACTTAATGATAACATAATAAGTTGTAGAATGCATTAAATTTAAAGCTCAAAGTGCTTCAAAAGCGTATTTACAATAAATTGATTTTCATATGAGATCCAACGCAAGTTCTATAAAGTCAGCAGGTGTGAACAAGTAACAAGCATAAAGGGCAAATTCATATCGCACTTTCATCAGTACTTTTGGCCACAAACATTTGAAGACAGCGACACAAAAAGCCAAAATTTTTCAGTTTTCTCAACACTGTGATGAAGAAATCCACATTGTTAAGGCGATAGCCCACACGATCTGCAAATTTCGCGGGTCTAAAGTCAAATCCAGAGTCATTTTTTTAATTTTTAGTATTTGGTGGGGGTGAGAGGTCATAATTAAGATATTATAGTAACGTTCTTGAGAAGTGAGCAAAATTGTAACATAATTGACTGGGATCAACGAAACGAGCAACGAAGTTCAATCAAAAAATTTCATCAGTTAATTTCAGTTGTGTCTCCTAAGTCTGCGGTATTCATTGAAACCTGGAGCGCTCAGTGTAATAACCACTTTTTTATAAAGCTCGATGAAACGAAAATGCGTTACGTTAAAGAAACAATCACATAAATGTATAAGAATAAGGTGGAAAGAAATGATGTAAATGTGATTGGTCGGTAATTGAGAGATTGGTCTTTTTAGGGACAGTCTGGTCAAATTCACTCTTTTCCATTTGCCCAGAGGAGCAGGGTATACAGAATAATTAGATAGATATTTTTTTATTTATAAATTTCCGTAATGTAGCACAGGTCTTAGACAACACTTTCGTACAACTATTATAACTAGAAATTTAAATGAAATTCGATTTTCGTATAATGAGATGATAATAAAAAAAAGCATTGAATGCCACACTATAGATTATATAATTCTAGTATAACTATTTTAAATTGGGTGGGGTGACCCAGGAAATATAATTAAGAAATTCGTAAAAATTAACATTAACATTTTGAAAACATCTTAAAGCGAAAGATAAATTTTAAATAAATTAAACAATTTTTAAGTTAGAGCCAGAAGCAGCCGTTCAATAGAGACGAAATTGAAATTGAAAAGCCAATCTTTAACCAACTTAGGAAGCATTGCAGGTATAGTGATGATCTTCAAGGATAAAGGAAGTTTATTAAATAGACAATGTGAAGAAGCATTATAAAAGTTATGATAAGTAGAAGTATGGAATATCGGAACATTATACAGAGTAAGAATAGTTTCCACGCAAATTATAATTTGAAATCAAGCGAAAGTTGCGATTTCCAGACTACATAAAAAAGTTTTTGAGCACTTTAAAACAATACAAATGACGAACAGGAAGAATTTTTAAGTCACGAAACATTGAAAAACTAGGATGTCTGCCACGTTTGCCAAATATTTTCCGTATAATATTTTTCTGTAGAATTAACAACGGTTGCATTTTGTTCTTATACGCGCCTCCCCAGCAAGTAATTCCGTTTTGTAATTTTGAATGAAAGATCCCGTAATAAATAGCTTTAAGTAACGTAGAAGAACAAACATTACTTAGGAAATAAAAATGGCTCAGTGTGCAACGTAAATATGTTCTCAAAGTTTCTATGAGACCCAAAATTCTTTCTTGAGTCTATAGTAAGACCAAGGTACTTAAATTCTGTAACTTTCTCGATGAAGAAACATTTATCATCACAGATTTCATCACAATCATATGTGTTAGTGTTAGATGATGTGAATGATGAGCAAAAGCATGTACATATTTGGAACCTTTGGCATTCGCAGGGATTCTAGGGGACAAACTAAAATACATTACTATAGTCTTTGGGCTCATAACTAAGTTATGAACTAAGAACCAGATCCGCAAAAGATTAAGGTCCCAATTTATGTTAGCGATCAAGTCAAGACTATCTGAACCATATGAGAAACCTACTTCACCAGCAAAAGCAGTAGGTGTACCTTTGAAATTAAGTTCAAACAAGGAATTGATATAAATGAGAAACAGAATTGGGCCAGGCACAGAGCCTTGTGGTACCCCTAAGTTTAGTATCATTTCACTCCTGGTTTCATCTTATTTCACTTTTTTAGACCTGTTTAACAAAAAGGATCTAAACCATTCCAGCATAAAAACACTGAACCCTGACTTTTCAAGTTTTTCAGAAGGATGACATGATGAACCATGTCAAATGCTTTAAAGATGTCAATGAACAATCCAGCAGTAGGTACACTTTTTATTATCAAGGTTAAACATTACTTTACCACAAAACTTTAAAAGTGCATCTTAGGTTGATTTACCACTTTGGAAACCAAATTGAGACGGATGAAAAAAATCATTTCTCATTAGGTGACCCAAAACTCTATTTTTAACAAGCCTATCGAAAATCTTGCTTTTTACAGGAAGAAGGGAGATTGGTCTGTAAATGGAGATTTCTGTAGTAGAACCTTTTTGAATAAAGGAACAACATCCGCGCATTTCAAGACTTCAGGAAATACTCCTTCAAAGACGCAACGATTAAAAGTGTATGACAGTATGTCATCCAAAAAGCAAGCTACTTCTTTTAGACATTTGCTAGAAATACCATCCACTCCACATGACTGTGTACTTTTAAGAGAATTTTCTTAGTGGTTGAGAGTCTTCGTAGTGGTTTTGCTAGTGCCAGTGTAGATATACAGCTCTTCAGAACATTGACGGAAATGCCATTTGTTGAGATCTTTGAGGACTTTCGCAACCGAGCGAGAATGAAAAATATCAGGTTTTGCATTTTGAATAAAAGTGTTTTTTTGCAAAAAATATTTTTTGACTTATTTTTGGTCATGCAAAGATTTCGTGTTTTTTATGTGAGTAGTACATAATGCCCGTGGCGTAATGGTTCGCGTCTTTGCTTGATACGCTGGAGGATCGTGAGTCATGGCACCAAAAAATATTTTTCCACAAGGTATCACCTTTAGTGAGGAATTGGTCTACACAACGTTATTGAATGAACCCATCTAAAAAAAATGCTTGAAAGCTACTGCACTGGCACTCAATCATTTCACAACCGGGAACGCGGGAACCCTACTACCTTCCAGTAGAATGTGCATGTGAACAGATTTTCTGATTGGCTCTTCTGCTTCAATAGGTTTCTGTGTCACTGAGTTTCTTTTAAATTCTTTTCTTTACAGAATAAAACTTTATTTGCGTTGATTTTTGGTAGCGGGCGGTCGGTTATTGGAAAACAGTGTGAAAGTAATTACTTAACAATTGGTATTTCAAAAACAATTCAAAACCCAGTATTCCATCAAAGTCCACATGTGAAGAGGAGAAGTTTCAAAGCGATGATTCTTTAAATTTCTATAAACAGATTGCTCAAAAACCGTGGGGATAGCGGTGGATATGTACTCAATCAAACTCAGAGTTTACGTTTATATTGTTTTTTTTTTTTTTTGTTCTACAGCCCGTTCCAATCGGAAATCTGGCCATGAAATTGGTCCTATTTTGATTAAAATGAAACGTGAAAACCTCAGGGAATATCAATATTTTTTTCAGACAGCCAAGCAGCTCTTAAATCACTCAGCGCTGTTCGTTTCCCACTCCAGCAGCTGTCGTTCTTCTCTCATGGAGATGAAAGAACGGTTTATCACACACCTTGTTTAGATTGCATTGAACAGAAATATTCTGGGAAACTGTAAAGTTGATAAGCTCACCAGGAATGGGACTAAAACCAAGAAAGATAAACATTAGTACACCGTCCGACAAACTGTAGGTGGTAGTAGGTACCAAGTAGTTCTGACCAAAACTGGATCATTTGTTTCTCCTGAACAGGCTGAGCACTAGCTCTGTAATCGGTGCCATAACCAGACATTGGCTAAGAGGCATTATATATCGACTTCTGCAGAAGCTTCATATATTATGGCCGCAGAGAAACATTAGACAATCACTCAATTCCACTGTTCATGTCCTGCTCTTCCCTTTAAAAGCAAACATCATCAGAAGATGGCTTCTGCGACTATCCAAACGATTTAATGAACGTACCATTCAATACGTCCATCGCTTTAAAAAAAAAAACTCTAAATAGTTTAGTAAATGAGAAACTCTCTCGCATCTTTTATTGTGATATAAAACTTGACTTCATACTGGTCTAAGTGTGTCAGTCATTTTACGTACCAAAAGCTACCAAAGGGTACGAAAAACTAAGTCTTAGGAAAAAATAACAACCCAGGCGTAGCATGAGTCGTAACTAGCATAAAACTAACTTCATAAAAGAGAGGACTTAGATTTGTGTTGAATCTAGACTGTGCTACGAAAAGGAATTGTGTTCGATACCAGATAAGCTTTCGACACAAATAATAGTGCAATGCAAACTGTTGTTAAACGCAACTCAATCTACGTTTTACTCTTGAAGATTTACGATTTTTACCATTACAAGTTAAAGATGGACAAGAGAAATTGTTAAGAAAAGGACCGAGCAACGTTTTGAAGTGGCCAACACGATCGCACATAAGTGCCATCGCCATGACTCATGAGCCTCCCCACACTTGAAAAACCAACCGTTTTTGATTCCAACTAAATGCCACCAATACTCCAAGCAAATTTGATTTTTTTTTTTTTTGAAGGTTGAAGTCAAGACAGAAATAAAAATAATATCATTCACATAAATATTTGTGTGTTCTAAACAGAGGAAAGTCACTTTGAGCGAGGTTGACGTAGATCTAATATAACACAGGAATTCTACGCTTGTTACTTGATATTGCCATTCCTTTAGCTCTCTTCAAGAATTTCATGAAATTAATTTCACTTTCCTTCCACAAGCAAAAACGAAACACACAAGCACATCCAACAACATTAACCTCTTGCATCTGGTAATTTAAACATGTCTCCTTCTCTGACACAAGAATTTACATTTCCGCCCGAATTGCACCGTAAAATTGTTAAAACTATAGCCCATGACTCCTGCCTGCTGGCTGCATCCACACACACTGATGCTGTCAAGTGTAGATGCTGCTATGTGATCAATCACATAAAATTTCCTGAAATTATTTTTAAACTTCTCTTTCAATTAGTTAAAGGTCCTTGTTGTGTAATTTAAAGAGGTGAATTATACGGTTAAGCACTCGTTCGGTGCAAGATAAGACCGCCTGAACATGCAATGGAATGAAAACAAATTTAACGGTAGGTATAGGTGCATATAGTATATGTGCTATGTGCCGTCCTGGGGCACCCACATGTCAGCTGAATAGAGTCACACCACGCAATGTTTCCCGAGGTTTCAGTTTTCACCGCCGGAATTTCAATTAAATCACCTTTACAGCTTACACGTTGCAGGTTGCTAGAAGCGAGCATTGACAGGGACGCGTTTGCATTCGTCTGGTGTGGTTGGGGATGCGTTCGTACGTTTTGTTAAGTGTCAGTGATTATAAACAAATTAACATGGCAATTGTGCCACAAAGTGTACGTGCGTACCAGCCGCCGTACATGCGTTGGCTTTGAATGACACCGGCAGCACACACATGATGTTTGTTGGTGCTTGCTTGCAGGCCCGTGTTAGGGTCGTTGAAATTTGTGTTTAATTTTCTTTTTCAAGAAGAAGGAACAATTTATAGATGGTTTATATTCGAAAAAAACAGACACTCGAGCGACTGATATGATGAACAAAACAAAAGACTCCGCACTTCTGCAGTTGGGGAGTTATTCTTGTCTTGCCGCGTCTTGGCTTATTCGTTTAGTGGATAATTTTGACTTTTTGTTATTCTTAGTTTTTTATGTTTACTTTTGGATAATTGGGGGAGACGAAAGTTGATGGGAACACCATAATAGATTGGCTTCTTAATAAAAGTACCTTCTTCCACACACTCAGAAGAACCATCAGAGTGCGTTTGCTCGGTGTAGGTTTATAGCTGATTAAGGCTCACATATAAATTAAGTGCGAATGGAGAGCCAAAGGACAGGATCCAAACAAATCATAAAGGTTTTGTTTGTAAATGATAAGTGTTGAAGCAAAGGGCGACTGAAACTATAATAATTTGCCGACAGAAGGAATACCTATGCAATGCGGACCGTAAGCTGCTTTTTGCTTTTCCAACTTACTTTTACTCCGTTGCGTCTCTCTAAAATATAATTTTTAAATCAAGTTTCAATACAAATTCTTGCAGCTGCATCAAGTTCATCGGTACCTTAACCGATTTCCCAATCATGAAGATTCCCGGTGGATGGTGCGACATGGTTTGTCATTGGATTTACCTTCTTCCGTGCATGTGAAGCAAAATGCTTTTTTTCACAAGAAAGGGACTCTACCAATAGGTAGCTATGACCAAAATGTGTGTGGGCTACCATTGGGTATTTTAAAGGTCAACAAAGATCAAATTTGCATCGCTCCGTCGTTTTTTCATTTAAGTAAGCCACAAGTAGGTACAGCACTCAGATAAGCATTCTGATCATTATGTACACTTTGAGGCTCGTCTCAGTTTGAGGTCGTGGAGACTGGTTGTTAGGCATTTCGTAAGAAGTTTTTTCCAAACTCGGGGAATATTGTAATTTTTAAAATTTATTTATTTATTTGGCTTAGTACAAAATCTTGCAAAACAGTTAATGAGAAAGTGGTTTTTGAAAAAACGGTAGTGTGGGAGGCACCGTTCTTAAGCTACGTGCAGACGGCATATAGAAAGCCGCACATATGTGCGGTTCTGACGCCACATAAAAAGTTGTAAATTCAACGCAAATGTTATACGTAAATTAGTGTGCATATAAGGGTGTTCAGACGATGTGTGGAATCTGTCCCAAAAACCGCACATTATGTAGAAAAATACGCACATCAACCATTTGCATTTATATGCAAGTTTGCGATTATTTAATAGATTGTTTGACTTTTGTGTTCAGCTCATTGTTGGTCATTGCTTACTACATTAAAAAATGTTGAAAATGTTAAAAAGAAAGTGAGCTGCTATTGCTGTTTATTATAGATATGACATATGATTGAAAAAGATGAGAAAAGTGAAGTTCGCGAAGAATCGGGTGTGGAACAGTTACGGATGTGTGGACGATGGACTTTCTTCTGCATCACCAGACGGAAGCTCAATTATGTATCTGCTTGTAGAATTACGATCGCGAGACCATGGATATGAAACAAGAGACAATCGAAAAGAGCTCACGCACTTCTTCACCGAATAAGGCGATATTGAATGGCAATATGTTCACCTTTAAACATAAGAAAACATTTTTAATTTATGATTTTCAATCAATTTCAGTTTGTTTATTATTTTAGAATTAAAAAAAAAAACAATATTTTAAAAATAAATAAACTAACAAAAAACAGAATACTCCACAGTTCTGCTATTATTTAAGTACATACAGTACAGAGACAAAAACACAGAAACAGTAAATTTTTGGCGATGGAAGCCATTAAATTGGATGAAATATTAGATTTCAATAATCTCCTCCCCCAATTCTTCGGTCGAATCACAAGCTTTGCAATCAGTTGAAAGTTCAATCAAGGAACTCGTTCTTTCCTCTTCATCATTATCAACGATGATCGGTTCTAAAACGTCTATATCGACTTCTTCTTCAGTATTCTTGAGAAAACGAACCAATTGAACCGATGACGAACGTGGATCATCCTCTCAGAAATCTAATAAATAGTGATTCTAGCGGTGTAAAGGTTTTCGTGGCACATCTACGTTTGCACTGCTGGCTGACTGGTTCTGACAATGGTAAATCATCTGTAACGGCGTTATTAACGCGAGCAGCAAGTTCCTGTAAAATAAAAGAAATTTTTTTATATAAAAACAAAAACCAGCATTTTAGAAAAACTTACATGGTCAATTGACGAAACAGATAATGTGGATTTATATCATTCGCCTCCAAAAACATCATTTGATTAAAGAACTGCCAATGCACCGACGATGGTTCTGTACCTTGACCTGACTTTTTGGTGCGAAGTTTTGCCAAATTTGCCTTGAACGTTACCCGTTAGCCCCACTTGCACTTGGTTTCTTTAACAGTAACATCCAAGCCAATTTCGTCAACCACCTCACGCCTAAAATCAAACTTTCCGAGCTTGTACTCTGCCGAATCTGCATCCCAAAGTCTAGGGCGCTTCTTCACCGCAGTAATTAAGGCTTTGATTTCATTAGGCGTCCAGTTGTGTTGCACAATTCGAATCCCGGATTTTGATTTTGTTTTGAGTGATTTATTTTGCTGGAGGCTCTCGGAATCTGTTTCGCGTTCGCTTATTTAATTTTTTTACTACAACTTTACAACTACACTTCAAAATCTCACTACTGATTTGCGTAAGATATGCACATTTGCGTTGTCCTATTTTTGTGTCAACGCATATGATTAGGACGACCCCACATGCATGCACATGCACGCAAACTGTCACAAGAAATGTGCGCACATTTATGTGCGGTCTGGGTCGTCGCACATCGTCCGGAAACCATTTGCGTACATGTGCGAACTGTCCCAAACGGGTGAACGATATGCGTCAATATTCGCAAATGATGACGTAAAAATGACGTCAGAACCGCAAACATGTGCGGCTTTTATATGCCGTCTGCACGTAACTTTAGACTTTTTTCATATATTTTGTTAAATTTATAAAAAAAAAAAGAACCGAAAACTCTCCCCCATTACAAAATGCAAGAGAAATCTTGGCAGTCGTTTTCGAAAAAAATAATTACATATTAGATATCATAAAGGTAGTGTGACAATTACCATTATTTTAAAGCCTAGAGCCCCAATAACAGAAGCTCCTCCACAAGCTGCCACACAGACTCTTACTGCAAATTTTTAAGTTGATCGGTCAAGCTGTTCAAGCTATAGATCCATACCCGATCGAGAGACATGTAGAATACTGACAGACAGACAAATAGACAGAGAGACAGAATTGCAGGACGCCCTTTTTGTATTTTCTATCATTCAATTGTCGTGTTTAATTGTTGTCTCAAAAAAAACTTTTTTGTACAATCAAAAGTAAAAACTTATGTAATCCGCCACTTTCTTGCGGCGGCGGCCATATTGGATTGACAATGATACCGGATAACTTTAATTTTATTTTGATCAGAACTAAAGGTGCTTATCAAATTTCCGATCAATTCGTCAACATGAAGCGGGTCGAATTTCAGTTAACAAAACTAACCCAAATAAACAAGTTAATTAATAAATAAAAATAAGTAAGCTTAACAAAACCGTTCTAAAATAGAAGCCATATATCTTCCGACTTGGCTTTACTTATACAATTTCTTTAATTTGTGTCTTTTTCAATAAGTCAGTCAGTCGATTTGCAACCATCGAGTCTAAATTTTTTGAAACCGTATAGTGGTTGAAGAAGCTTGTTCTAGGCCTCTAAACGAAGCCGCTTCTCTTACTTTTCAAACCTTTTATTTTATGTAATCATAGCAGCTTTTAGGCTCTTTTTAATGAACAACATAGAAAATTAAGTTGGGTATAAGAAACTAATTGATATCTCTTCGACCCTCTTGTGCTTCCATATTCTCTAAGGTCCTATATTCAATAAAATTTCATGTCTACTTTAAAGTAGAGTAGATAGGTATGTTAACGTACTTATTAAAACTTGTTCAACAGAACTCTGAAATAAAATTACTATAATTACATTCTTTGATAAAGAGTGTGCTTATAATTTGTATTTAGTTTTCACAGATAAGTACGTTTCATTGCTATCCATGTCCTTGAAACTCATCATTTGTGTGCAACTTTGAATACGAATTTTCTGAATAAAAAAGCCATAATCAGATACCAAGGTTGTGAACCTATGACTAAAATTGCATATTACTTTCGCAAGAGCCTTCAACGGAGGTATCTATAGCTTGTAGGAGAACTTAACAGATTTATTTTGCCTAACGAACGAAAAAAATAAAATACTCATACCGCAGCAAGTGGTCTCGATGATACTTGAAAAGGCGATAGAGAGGTGAAGTGTCATTGCATGGTGTCAGAACTCAGAGTTTCAGTGTTATCAAGAGTACTGCATGCCCTGCAGGGTAAACAGATACTCCAATCAAAGAGAAGAACCTTTACTGGCAATCTATTTTGATTACTTTTTGGGAGCGAGTTCAAGGGCTTCTTTGAATAATTTTTTGTTGGCATTTGAGAGAAGAAAAAAAAGAAGAAGTCATTGCACTACAACGTAGAGTTTGGAAATTTTAAGATTCAAGTTGGGGAAAATATACCCAACAAGAGGTGTGCTGTGGCAAGATGTTAATGAGTTTAGCTGTCAGGTTTTTTACGAGTAACGAAGTTAATATCAACAAACAATTTTCGATGTTGTTCTTATTTAAAACAGTGAAAAAAAAACTAAAATTACTCAATAAAAACTTTCAGGAGATTTCAATTTCATTTGCGCGTAAAAACAATAGACCGTTAAGACACAGTTTGGAGAACACACCAATGTGAAAGGAAAGCCATTTTTTTATCCTCTTTGTGCAATGACGTACTGTTTTTGACGAAACCCCCGATTTTACACGCCACCAAAAAAAAAACACCCGTCACCAAAATACCAAGTTGTTTCTGTTGAAAACGGCTGTCGTATCATGTGTGATAGCGAGCGGCAAAATCATTTATGTCATGCTTCAAAGCCCCACTCAATTACTCTCTCCTTTGTCGATATGAATGCAGCTACTATCCATCAAAGGCATATCCATCGGAAAAGATTCACCCTCACCAGACTGACAACATGATTCATTTCATTTTCTCGCACAGACATAATCTACAAAAGTTTTTCTCTCCGATTTTGTGTGTTTGAAATTTTTGATAAAATGTACGTATACGTATGTACATCACAATCCATAGAAGCACATGGAATATCTCGTCACTAACAAGTCGCTAAGCCTCTATGTAGCACTGCCAATTCAGGAGCAGTGATGTTGATGAATCCTCTGCTGCCATCGCAACTGTCAAATCCAATATCTCGATAAGAACTGCAATGCGGGCTCTTCGTTTTGTCTGACGCTGTTTCCGGAATAATAGGCTGTCCAAAGGCCAACCGCTGTTGTTCCGACACCAAAAAATAACCACTTCCAATGAAAACAAAGAAAAAAAATGGGCCTGTGGCCTTACCACGTAGAGTTCCATATAAAGGTGCATCGCCATCATCATGTCACAAAGTATTTCGCGAAAGCAAAGTGTGCCTTTTCCGCAAAAACCACCCAACTCACATGAAACCAGTCTCAGTTACTTTCGGTTCAATTAATATTAATTTTGAAAATAGGTGCGCGTCATGGAAAGCCAAGGTGAAAGCACATCCGACCACAATGGCGATAGCCGATGCGTTTCCCAACCGCTATCAGAATATGCACCTCTCAATGGAAGAGTGGGACATGGCATCCCCTTAAAATGGGTGATATGACTTGTGTAGAGACCAAAGTCACTACGAAATGGCAGATAATTTGTTTAAAAGCCGACAATTGTCGCACATCTCATGTGTCCTCGGCAGTCTCAGCGGCTAGCCTATGGTCCAGGACGAGGGACTCAGCCCGTTATCATGTTTCAAAACATTCTGACCACTCGTGCTGTCATGTCGGGCACTCACTCTCACTTGGTATGGCATTTGGCGATGGGCTAAGTGCCCACACATCTACGTATGAGGATAATCGAGATAACTAAAGTGTACAGGGCGTTTTTGTAGCACAACCCAGAGATTGAAATGTATTTCAATTTGTTCATCTTTTTGGTTGACGTTCCACAGTGATCCATCACCATGTGGCGACATGACATGGCCGTCCGCGACAGTGGATAAAAAAAAAGTTCATTAAGAAATATTTATAAATACCTCGTGTTGGATGAATTTAATATGAGAACAGAAGAATTAGATCATGAGATATAAGGTTTTACAATTGTTTTTCTTTGAACAGGTCAGAATAAGTGTAAGCAAGGAGCTTATCTTTGCTTTCTTGTCATTGTAAATATTGAGGAGAGTTTTAAAATTTAAATGTTCCCATTTGAAAAGTTTATATTCTTTTAGTATTTAGTCTAAGAGTTTAACGAACTGAGGAGCACAATAAAAACCGAATAGCGCAGAGTACCAACCAGGGTTGCGAGTTTATGAATTAAAAAATCCTTAAGCTATAATCTAATAGTGAGCTTCAGAATTGAAAAATATTTAATTCACGAGCTAGTTTGTCAATTGTGAATTGAGAAAGATTCAATTCACAAGCTAGTTTGTGAACTGTGAATTGAGAAAAATTCAATTCATAAGCTAGTTTGTGAATTATGAATTGAAAAATATTTAATTCATAAGCCAACTTATGAATTGAGAAATATTCAATTCACAAGCTAGCTTGTGAATTGAATATTCTCCAATTCACAATTCTCAAAATAGCTTGTGAATTAAATCCAGACTTAAGCTATAAATTAGCTTAAGCTCTTACAACCCTGGTACCAACTGAGGAGCTGAATACGAACTGAGCAGCTGAATATGCACTAAGTTCCCCAAAGCTTTCCGTTCACCCACAAAAATCAGAAGAATCAGTTTCTTATAAACGGTAGAGTTCTTAGGGTTCTGTCACAAGGTCCCTAACAATAGATTCGTCCATAACATATTCACACACAACTTAGATCCTTGAATACCCTGTACACTACCCACGTAAGAGCATCACATCACACGGCAATACAGGTGTCAAATATTCTTGCTGAACAGCAAAGCTAGCCGGATATTTAGGCACTAGACAGTTTGAACTGTGTGATTTTGTTGGGTTGAAACCACACTTCGCGAACAGCATTAAACCTTTGGTAAGTTCATATTGAGGCCATGATTGTACCTATAGGTAGATGAAATTGCTTTCATTTAAATCCACTGCAAATTACAGCGCTAACGATTTATACAACAAAAGCAGCTTTCACCTTCCATGGGTTATCGCATTACAAGATTTACAGGACATGAATATAATATCCGTATCCTTGCTGAGGATTAAATGACATGACCGGCGCGGCGGTTCTTCATGGTTTACTTGTACCTTGTGTTTTACAATTTTTGATAAGGTAAAAGATTCTCATTTCGATTTAGTCACAGAGACTTAACAGTTTGTTTGACGATGAGGTAATTCTTTAAGCCGAGATAGTGCGCTTCTTGGATATTTTGCAACAGAGCAATTGATGGGGGGACAATTTAGCAGGAGGCCGAGTATGTTCTGCGATTGCATTCTGTAAGCTAAACACCTATTAATTGTAGTCCATTTTTTATAACCATTCGCGGAAGTGGGGAATAGACGAGTATGTACAAAAAGTGAGGGAATAAGTAGACAAGAGGTAAGAAAAACAATATAATAGATAAGATGCTATGCGGCATCTCTCCCACACATGCAGGGAGAAATGGCACATGTAATATATTTTTCTTTTGTGTTATTTTTAATAAAAATTGTTAATTTTTTCTAGTTAAATTTTTTATATAGTAGGAAATAAATCCATTATTAAGTTTTTTATATAAATATAGCTTATTCCATACTTTAATAAACAAAATATACTGATTTTTGAAAAACAGCGGCATCACTCCCGAAATTACCCTACATAATTAAAAACAAAAAAAAAACGGCCTTGTCAACCGAAAAGAGTCGGTTCCCATTAGAACACCGTAATTAAATCGGAATGAGCGCTGTTAGTGACAAGATGGGGGACCGTCCGTTACTACTGCGTGCTGTTGTCATGTGTTATTTGTTCTATGTAGTATTTGTGTAGTTAGTCTTGTGGTGTATCAGCCAAATGGTCTTTGTCGCCCGGCTGCAACCCCCCTACTCCGCAGATTTATGTGTGGAGTAGGTTTCATGTAAATGTAAATGTAGATAAGATGAAGAGAAAAGAGGTTGGTTGTGCAATGTGCATTATCTTGGAAGGCTCTAATTGGCGTCAGCTTGGTGGCGACAAATATTACAATTTAGAGTATTTTATTAGAGTAACATCGTGCTTATTATAACTTCCTCGCTGTAACCAGTGAGTAATGGTTTCGGTGAACTGAGGGTGACTTGCTGACTAGTAATGCAAGTATATTGACCAAAGAGAAACACTATTGCTCTAATGACAGACTCCCCTCAGCTATCTGCCAGAATTGATAGGGAATGTCACAGCAGACGAACTCGACTTTCGAAGGGACTCCAAAAATTTGGTGGGGGCAAATCCCCAATTTATTCGGCTTACTACAAGCTAATTCTTAATCTAAACTTAAAAACTAAACGCCGTATTAATAAACGCGGAATAGCTGGGCTAAGCCTTATTCCATGGATTAAGTGGAAAATGGTATAATGGTGGCTTTAATTAAATGGAAAATGGTATAATGGTAACTTAATCCATGGAATAAGTATTTCCCAGTTATTCCGCGTATATTAATACAGCGGTAAGAAACTAGCTAACGTTAATCGGGAGGGTGATTTAGAATATGGAGTTTTAGGCAATGGGTGCTGAGGTTGAAGTCAAAACCGTTACAACTCGAATTAACATTACTCAGCATTCGGGAGATAGGTTCATTTGAGCCATATGACGATTGATGAGGGGGTAGGTAAAAGAGGCGAGGATTCCGTATTTTGCGAGGATTAGTGGTAAGGGAGATAGAGTGATAAAGGCTTGTGCAGTCGACGGCCCTAGAAAAGACACGGTGAATGAAGAGAATATCGAATATTTCTCTTCGATCTTTCAACGTGTTCATGCCGAGAAGCTTGATACGATCTTGGTAAGGAGGGATTATTCCAAGAAAGACCTCTAAGAGCAAATCGAAGAATACTTTTAATTCTGGAAATGTGAACTTGTTGGAAAGGGGACCAGACTTGGCATCCGTATTCAAGGAGTGGGCGAACAAAGAACCTAATGTACAGGAATCGGGTTGCGTAAGGATCGGAGAATTCCTTTGCCCAACGCTTAATGAAAGCAAGTGCTAAGTTGGCTTTTAGTATAATATCATCAATATGTGAGATGGAATTAAGTCCCTGGTCGCAAATGATCCCGAGATCACTAATCTTATCAACTAGTGAAATGGTTTGGCTGTGAAGGAGATAGCAACGGAGAGGAGATTTAATGAGCTTACGAGTGTAGGTAATAGATTGACATTTGGAGATGTTCAATTACAAGCAGTTATTAGAACACCAAATGGAAAAGTTGTCGAGGTCTTGTTGAAAATGAATGGAGTCGGTAGATGAAGAAATAATCTCGCATCATCAGCATAGAGAGAAATAAGGGAATGGTGAATAATCAATTCGAGATCATTTATAGTAAGAATGAAAAGAAGAGGACCTAAATGACTGCCTTGGTGGACGCAAGAGGGAGCGAAGGTGGATAGTTTAAAAAGAATTAGTCTATGGGAAATTTTATCAAAGGCTTTACTAAAATCTGTTGAAATAACATCGACTTCTTTTTCATTTTCCAAGGCAGAAAAGGTGAAAGAGACGAATTCAACAAGATTAGTGGTTGTTGATCTGCCTTTGAAAAAACCATGTTGTAGATTGAAAATGAGAGATTTGCCGTGAAAACTCAAAATTTCTCACAAAATGCTTTCGAAGATTTTGGGTATATACGAAAGTTTTGCTATTGGACGGTAATTTTAAACAACGCACTTCTGGCCTTTTTGTGGATAGGGGTTATAAAAGAGGTTTTCCATATTTGAGGAAACACTCCTTGGGAAAGGGATAGGGTGAAGATTTTTGAAAGGGGTAGAGGAAGCGAAGATGAACATTTCCTTAGGAGTATGGCAGAGATATGATCAGGACATGAAACTATCATTGAGTTAATTTAGCTTTTTCTCAATAAGAGACAGTTCGATAGAGCGGGGAAGAAATGGAACAAGCGAGAATTTTGGCAAACATTCGAAATAAGTATCGACATTGACAAAAGATTCTTTGGCAAAGGATTGGTTGAAAAAGGAAGCGAACAAGTTGGCAATAGAGAGTGGATCAGATGATGTTTCATTATTGAAAGAAAAAGAGGATGGGTACCCATCAGACTTTCTTTTGAAGTTGACAAATTTATAAAAGGACTTAGGGTCGTTTTTAAGGTTGAATTGCATTTCGATTGGATAGCGTTCGTAAAGGGTGTTGTAAAGTTCACAAAACTTTAGGTAGGTACCCAGGTAATTCGAATAATCTGCTGAAGAGCGAGAGCGAAGGAAAACTGCCTATATTTTCTTCTCTTGTTTCTCAAGTGCGAAGCCTATGATTATACCAAGGAGGGGATGATGGTCCGAAGGAACGCAACCAACCAGTTTAGGGGTAAGCAATCAATCCACGAGTGCCTAGATTTGGCGTCAAGGTCGACAAAGCTCTCACCGAAACTTTTAACATCCAAATAGGCTTTCGACATAGCGACACACTGTCATGCGATTTTTTTAACATCATACTTGAAAAGATGGCGCAAAACTTAAACGCCGCCACCAAATAGGCATATAAGCTTTCAAAATTCAGAACTCACTTAATATTGACGTAATAAGAAGACGCAAGTGTTCTGTTCTGCTGTTATAAAATAAGATAGACATCATCCCCGAACTGTAAAAGCGTCACAATAGACAAGTATATCTCAGAGAAAGTCCATAAGATTTCGTCTATCTAGTTTCGCGTACAGGTGCGGAAATTAGCATCAGAGCGGAGATCAAACGAGTTAGTAAGGCGCTGCTTTTTTGGATTAGCAAGGCAATCGAGTAACAAAACCCTTTCTAAAGAAATGCCAACGTAACTTGATCATTCCAGTCCTGCTATTCCTCACCGAAGCATGGATATTATCTCCAGCGGATGATGTAACCATTAGTCGTTTGGAAAGAAAAATACTTAATAATAATCATCTAATTATAATCTTTGGTCTTATTTGCGAAGGGGATTTGCTCACGAGCTGTACCGCTGGCGCTGTAACCTGAGCATAGCTAAAATAAAACATTTCCAAGATGGAAAAACCCAAAGGAAAATAGCCGAATTGGTTAAAATAAGTTCTTCCACAGTTCAACACATCATTGAACGATATGTGCGTGAAAATCGCGTTCTGAACTAAGAAAGGAAAACCCGGATAAACTATTTTTCAATAGCGACTGCCGATGGATAGTGAGAAAAGTGAAGGAAGATCCAACGTTGGGTGCACCAGAATTGGCAGAAGATGCAGAGAGATATTTGGGAAAAAATTTAGCGCTGAAACAATACGTCGAATACTAAGAGTTGCTTTAACGGGAGGAGTTCTCGAAAAAAGCCCTTCATCAGCAGTAAGAAAAAAACAGCTAGAGTAAAATTTGCTCGTGAGCATATTACCAAAGACTCTTCCTTCTGTGACGCAGTCATTTTTACAGATTAGAGTAAGTTTATTTTTTTAACGGGTCGGATGACAAACCTTACGCTTGGAGACAGCCAAATACAGAGCTCCAGCCCAAAATTTTGCAAAACACGGTGGCGGTCACGCTATGGTTTGGGGCAGTACTGTCTTCTGCTGGTGTCGGAAACTTAGTTTTCATCGATTGCAACATGGATAAGAATATGTAGGTACTTAGACATCTTAAAGGGAAATTTGAAGCAAAGTGCAGAAAAACTTAATATAAATGACAATTTTCGGTTGTACCAGGACAACGATCCAAAGCAAAAATCGGGAATAGTGCAATCTTGGCTAATTTGGAACTGCCCTTATGTCATGCAACCGACTGTACAGACACCAGACCTGAATGCCATTAAAAATTTATGGTCTGAGCTTGAGCGCGAAATTCGGAAACACCAAATAAAGTCAAAGGCAGATCTTAAAAAAGATCTTTTGGAGGGATGGGGATTAATATCTTCGGAATATACCAGAAAGCTCGTGGAATCAATGCCGAAAAGACTGGACTGGAAAAAGGATACCCGACAAAATATTAATCGATTAATTTTCATTTATTTCCCTCGGCTTAAATGGTATCTTTAAGTGACTTAACACTTTGCATCATTTAGGCTGTGACATTATTTGTTTGTACAGACACCAGACCTGAATGCCATTAAAAATTTATGGTCTGAGCTTGAGCGCGAAATTCGGAAACACCAAATAAAGTCAAAGGCAGATCTTAAAAAAGATCTTTTGGAGGGATGGGGATTAATATCTTCGGAATATACCAGAAAGCTCGTGGAATCAATGCCGAAAAGACTGGACTGGAAAAAGGATACCCGACAAAATATTAATCGATTAATTTTCATTTATTTCCCTCGGCTTAAATGGTATCTTTAAGTGACTTAACACTTTGCATCATTTAGGCTGTGACATTATTTGTTAACAAAAAAATTAGTTGATCGCTTATCAAGTTTTAATAATATGAATTTTCTTTTTCTTTCGATGATTTTAATAAACCCTGTTGAACAATTTTTTTATTTCATTTGCCATCTATCTCTATTTATTTCTATGTTTTTTTTTTGGTTTTTCAGCAAAGAAACATGGTGCATCATTTAAGCTGAGATACACTGTAAGCATTTAGAGACTAATGATGTCAAGCGTGGAAGTCGTGGAAGGGGAAAACCTCGTCTAAGGTGTCATAATCAAGTGCAAGAGGACCATAATCGACTTGCACGACTTGAGAGTCGCCCGAAACCGAATTTGTAAGCAAAAGAAATTAATTTAGGTCCATTTTCACCCCGGACTGCAATGCCTTCCTAAGCAAATGACAAAGTTTTTCAAGATTTGAAAACATTATTTTCATTGAATTTTGAAATTAGAACCCTTTTTTCCATCTTTTTTGGACTTTGTCAAACTATACCCACAGAGTCGTCCAACTTTCACTTAGGTTTGATTAAATCGTCTGATGAAAATGATTTCACACCTAACAGTAAATTTTAAGTCCGTAAAGGACATATTTGTTCCCTACTCTGATTTCAGAGTAGACGTTCTCTTTGTTGTACAAATTTTCATTTCCAAAACTTATACCGAAATTTAGAAAATTTGTCAAAACTATTGCATGCGATTTGGCACAATCAATTTGAAAAACGAAATTCTCATCCTCATTTCAATGAAAGTTTCCGAGTGTCCTTAGTCATAAATTAAATAACTCTTGTCACGTTTCATAACAGCTCTTTCCAGTTGAGCCCGAGCTCACATCTTCATGTCCCATACAATCACCCAACACTTCCTTCGCAATCGAAACCTATTCAACCAATAAATTAGTTTTCCTAAAGAATCCCCAAACTTCTTTCTCACGGATAACACAAATTTATGACCAAAAGACAAGTGTTACGAGCAAATTCTATTCCAAGTGTCTAAAAATTGTTCTCAATTTCCTAGGACGAGCCTATAAAAGTGAGAAACTCTTACAAAGAACTTTTCCCATCCACCCTTTATGTCATCGGTTTTGGCTCAGTGAGTGATACCACAGCATGACTGATTTACCATGATGGCAAAGGAAGCCACAGCCTCACAGCAGGCAACACTTTTCGGGGATATACGAGGACGAATATGCAAATAAAAATAAAACTTGGACATTGCCGCAAAGGAGATTTTTTCTTTTTACTCTTTCTCTCTTTTTTTTTTTTGTTTTTTTCTTTTCATGTGTTCGAAAGGACCCCATTTTGAAATTCAATTATCTACTTTCCAAAGTGAATCCCATTCTAGACATCATAAAATATTTTGTGTCACCAAGTCCAACCAAAGGTGAGTATGGGGTAGCGATGTGCGATTGTACGCGAAGCTGTTGCTACCAGCCACGGTTGTTTCGTTCTAGGAGTAGGTCGTATAAGGCCAATCTAGTTAAGTACTTTTCAAAGGTGGCGCCACCAACCGCATTGCAACTGCTGTCGTTCCATGATGCTGCAAAGGAAAGTAATAATAATCATTGCACAAGAGTAATGCTGTTAAGAAAGATTTACGATATTCATTTCGCCATCGCAACCAACGAAAACAAAACTCGTGCCGCCATATCGTATAGAGTTGAGTCGCGTCGCCAGTCGCCACTCGCCACAGTCGCCTTTCATTACATTTTTCCATCCCCAGCTGTTGAAAAGTCTAATGGAGAATGTAGTGGATTAGCGATGAGTTTCGGAGGGTTTCTTAGATAGACAATAGATGAACCTCAGTCACATCTATCACGATTATCCTTCGACTTCAATTTCAAATAGGAAAACAGAGGGAGTATTTAGTTAAGGTATAAAAGTTATGGCAGCTTCCAATAAGGTCCAATTTAAGCCAAAGCTTTCTATTTCCATAAAATAGATCCGTACTGTCTTTTCAAACTCTTCAATGTAATGAGATGACTTTTACTACCTATCAGTAAGGTCTTCTGTACGAAATCTAATTGCGAGCAAACTAATACGCCCTCTACATCTTCTGAAAAGCTTTAACATTTGAATAGAACTCGGGACAGACGATATATCACTATGCTTCCCGAGTAGATGAAAAGAATGAACACTCTACAATTCTCGATTACACATGAAAGGATTGTGATAAACCACGATGGCTACATATGTATGTACATTGTACATAAATATATTTTCTTGTTGGTTCGTATTTACAACCGTCGTGCGGTCTGTGTGCCTTTTAACATTTTACAGTTTGCCAGGATGGGAAAAAGCCATACTTATTTGATGTGGCCATTTCCAATTCATTAGGGTTTCGTAAATAGAAATAGTAACTGAATCGATTTGTAGACAAATGTTTTTAATGAAAGCATTTATTGTTTGTTAAAAAAGACTGAAGCGAGCAAAAAAAGGCACAAAAGATTTTAGTGCTCTTTGTAGATTTTGTCGTTTTTTCATTGAGTTCATTCAAAAAAGTTAGCTAAATGACTCATCCAATGAGTTGGCTGATTGAATAACTCATTTGGTTGGGTTACACAATAATTTGCTGAACTCATTGAGTAATTGAGTGAGTGACAGAGTGATTGGCTCATGAAATGACTCATGCAAGGACTCATTCAATGGTTTTTCTTTTGCTTATGTAAAACGAATTAAGATTTTCAACCACAGAGCGATACTTTTCGTTATATAGAAAAATATTAAAAGCAGTTTGTTTATAGGGCTTAAATAAAATAAATAGGGTGGCGCAACAGAGCGAGGAGCTCCTGGGCCTAGCGCATTTCTCACAACCATGCCTTGTGAGGGAATGGGACCTACAATTTTCTTCCGGCTCCAAACGGCTAATTGAGAAAGCGCTTTTCATGGCAATGAATTGACAATCGGAGGACTTGCCAATTCCTCGCGAAAGGCGATACCCGTGGAAAAACATTTTTGCCTCTGCTGGGATTCGAACCTCGAACCTCTGGGTTAGCAGGTGGACATGCTAACCATCACGCCACGGGTACCACGTTTATAGGGCTTACAAAACATAAAAAGTTCGACGTGGAAAACCCGAATTCTAAAAACACTCGTGGTTGCTGTTCTGATGTTATAATTGTAGCAGTTTAGACGAAAGACCAACACTGTAAGCAAATGAGGTGAATAGGCCGCACGAGGACGAAACGGAAAGGAATGGCATAGGATTTGTACGGAGAAGCTGAGAATTAAGACACAGCCGCAAAAGCCAGATTTCTTTCAGTTTTGCCTTTGGGATAATTGAGGGCCATTGTTTGGAAGTCAAACACCAAGCAATGGCCAAAAGAATGAACACAACGAACAAACAACAAACCGGTCAAAAAGCCAGGGATCTTCGAGACTGAATATAATTTAATGAATGACACATTGATTGGTTAAATGAATTACTTACTGAATTAATTAATGATTCATAAAATGATCCAATAACGCATTGAACACTTTATTTGATAAATCATTGAATAAATAATTGACTGACTAATTTGATTTCAAATAGCTCCACACATTGCTCATTCAATAGCTTATTGAATAACTCAATAAATGATTCATTGAGTTATTTAACGAATTAAATTTATTGAATTTATTGAATGGGTTAGTGAATTAACTTACTGAAAGTATGATTCATTAAAAGACACTTGAATGACTTATCAAATGTCTCACTGAAAGAATCATTTAATGTCTCACTGAGGGAATCATCGAAGATGGTTAGATTAAGTAGAATGTGCTGACGGTTGATCTTATTTCCGTCACACTTAGATCAATGTAGACCGATTTTGATACCCTGGAGTATTTTAACGTCCTAGAAATCTATGAGTTTATATTTGGTTAGTTTTTAACCATTTTGTGGCCTTAATGAAGTTCAACAAGCTGATTCCTGGAGTGTCTGATAATTCTTCTAGTTCATTGAAAAAGTAATTGCCTAGAAATTTATGTGGGAACTAAAACTCGAAAGCAATTCCGCTAATTAAAGTTTACTTATTTCTCTCTTTATTAGTAGAAAAAATTCTATAGGCTTTCTTGGTTGACGTCTTGTTCAGTTGACTGCTTACTTTCTTCTTCTCCTCGTTTTCATTCTATCGTCTTAGGTCTGATAATGTTTCGATTCCACTTTGATCTGGCTTCATAGGGTGTTATAGTCTTAGTTTGGTAGTGGCTTTGAAACTTGGTTTCCTACATTTATTCCTGGTGTGGCAGATTGCTGGGCAGTGACAAAGGAAGTGAGTGGTATCCTCATGTTCATCTTCGTCACAGCATCCTTCGCACAGGTCATCGGTACAAAGACCCATTTTCTTTTTGTGGTAACCTAGTAGGTTGTGTCCAGTTATGATACTGATAAACGATCGTTATGAAGGCCTATTCAATGATAGTAGCTTTTCAGATCCGTTCTTATCGTATTTCGGCCATAGTTTCCATAGTAATCTAGGCATTCCCATCTTTCATTCGATTCTCGTATTATTTTGATACCAACTGTTGAGAATGCAAAACACTACGGTTATGGTATTTTTAATTCTCAACATTTGGGGGCTCAACCAAAGCAAACTCAAGAAAGTCCAACCAGTGGCTCAACATACCAAATTCGAGGAAGTCCAACCAGCGACTCAACCGAAGCAAATTCAAGGAAGTCCAATCAGCGGCTCAACATACCAAATTCAAGGAAGTCCAACCAGCGACTCAACCAAAGCAAACTCAAGGAAGTCCAACCAGCGGCTCAACATACCAAATTCAAGGAAGTCCAACCAGCGCAGCGGCTCAGCATACCAAATTCGAGAAAGTCCAACCAGCGACTCAACCGAAGCAAACTCTAGGAAGTACAACCAGCGCAGCGGCTCAACATACCAAATTCAAGGAAGCCCTAAAAGCGACTCAACCGAAGCAAATTCAAGGAAGTCCAACCAGCGACTCAACCGAAGCAAATTCAAGGAAGTCCAACCAGCGGCTCAACCAAACCAAGTTCAAAGAAGTTCAACCAGCGACACGCAACTATGGAGAAAATAGTGCAAAGTCAACAGGAAACGGGAGAGGCGATTAAGAACCTCCTGAGGAACTTCAAAAAGACACCAAAAACAAGAATAACACACGAATATCTGACAAAACAACGCCAATCCCTAACAGAACAATGGGACAGATTTCTTATAAACGATACCGTAATTAACGAGACATATGATACCGAGGATCACGAATACAAAGAAGGTTATTTTGAGCAAATCAACAAGGCTTACGAAAAAAAGAAGCTCAAAGTAATTGAAGAAGCTCGGACAAATATCCAAGACAAGGGAGAAGAGAAAGGCAGTTCGCAAGATATGAACCAGAAACAGCGTTACAAGCGACAAGAGAATAAAATAGCCTTATTCAAACGGTTACATGATAAACTGAAAGAAGGATTATCAAAAAATCTTTCAAACAACGCATATGAACAGTACATAAAAACATTGGATTAATATTGGAAAGACATCATGATGACACACGATGACATCATGGCAAATAGCTCCAGTCGGAATACCTTTCCAACAATGAATATGAAGAAATCGAAAACATGTACCAGATAATCATAGAGACGAAGGAAAAAACAAACAACAAGTAAACACCAACGATCTGCTTAATTTCACAGGGAGGGACCCTGATTGATTGATTAATAAGAGAAGGGTCAAGTGCTGATCCTTTTCTCGCTAGTTCGTCCGCTTTTTCGTTTCGAACCCAGCAGAGTCTAACGCTATGCGGTGTGCCAAGAACCCTTAGCTCTTCGCGACAGCAAGAAACAAGCTTTGATTTGACAAGAGTGGCAGAAATCGTTTTTATTGCTGCTTGGCTATCAATGAAAAAAGTGATATCTGCATGTCATAGCGCCATCATGGACACCTGTTTGTAACTGCCAAGATCTCGGCTTGGAAGACGCTGCTGTTATTTGGAAGTCTGAATTAACTGGATAGGTTCAGGCATTCTGAAAAGAAACCTGCACCTGTTCCAACTTCCATTTTCGAGCCGTCGGCGTCGGTATAAATTGATATAGACGTCTCGTTCGTATTAGGTGTTTCATTCTACTAATCCTGTCTATTGGCGAAGATGGTTGAGAATGATTTTTTAAAGTCCAGGTATGGAGTTATGTAATCCGTGCAGATATTGTTTTCTGCATATCGTAATAGAATCATTGCGTCCTGTCTCGCTGGTTTTCCACACATTACACTTATTTAGTCTATAAGTGCGCTGTTTGCTGTCGATTCTTAAACATTGAGATCAAGGGGTGTGAGATTGAGGATTACTTAAAAGCTCGCGGTTGGTGTAGTTCTCATTGCACCAGTTCCGCAAATACAGGCTGTTTTTTGTACCAGGGTTTTTAAATGCGTGGATTTTTCCAGACCCTTCCACCAGACCAAATTGCCATAAGATAGAATAGGTCTAACTATCGCAGTATACATCCACATGAAAATTTTGGGATTTGGTACCCAGTTTCTGCCAAAAATCCTGTTACACGAATACAGTGCTATCATAGCTTTTTTATGTCTTTCTTTGGGAACCCAATTCAGTTTTTTGTCTAAGATCACTCCCAAGGTCCCAAGTATCTGGCTTGATCAGAAATCTTCAGTGGGGTTCCATTTAGTCTTGGCATCTCAAAAGTTGGTAAATTTCTTCTATTTGTGAAGAGTATCGAATCTGTTTTGAGGGGGTTAACTGCAAGGCCGCATCTTTTGTATCATTGAAGATACCTCACCTTCATTGATGATGAACTTTAAAATACAAGGTGTCCCGTAAATCGTTTTACATACTTTAGGATGTGACTCTTGGTCAAATTCTAAGAAAAAAATTGTTTTACATTAAAGTCCGCTTCTCTACTTCGACATCACTTATCGAAGATTTAAAAAAAGACTAACTTTGGTGTACCCTGACCTGTGTTAAATTCGATTTCTCTGTCAATACTCATGATAGAGACCTAATTTTGGAGTTAATTTTTAGTACAAATACTAATCCTTAATTTATTGGACCATTTGGTTATAAGGTTTGCCAGACTTTTAAATGGCGTTCAAATTTTCTTCTCCTGGCTTTGAGGTCATTTTTAAATCATTCAACTACGGATCAGACATTGGTGGCTCTTAGGCAATGAAGAGTTCCAGAGGCCTTCATAAGTACCTACCGACGCGACGATTAAGGGCATATATGAAGAAGCAGTACTGAATGTAAAATATCCATCTGGAGTCACTGAAGCACTCATTGCAAGTCACAGGAATACTAAGAAAGATTCTTGATTCCATACAAAACTTTCTCATAGTCCCTAATCACTTCTTCCAAAGTAGCATCAAAAGGTTTGATCCTGCTTTCCAGCAAAAAGCTATTAACAAATTGGTAGCTGTTTTGAAGGGCCCTGTCTCCAGCAAGAGTCCATAATAAGGACTGGAAAAGCTTTCTGACCCGATATCAAAGAGTTTAAAGTTCTTCTTTTTCTAGCTTTTCGGTTATATCTCTTGATCTTGAAAAATCACACCTCTCTCACTTATATCCGTGGGATGATCCGCGCATTTAAATTGCTCAATGTCTGAAACCAACTTAATGCCGATATTGTTCCATTGGTATGTACCAGAAGTATTTTAGTCTGACTTCTCTTTGATTAAAGGTAGGAAGGACTCTTTGCTTAAAGGTTGGAGTGCGATTCATTTAAAACAACCTGCACACAAAAATGCAATATAAAAACTTCCAATTCTTTTGTACAGATAGACACCCAAATAGATGCCGCAATCTTTGACTCTTCCCAAATGATCATAACTTCTTATGCACAGCTTAAATTTATTTTCAGCAACTTGTCTCATTAGCGCTCGTCATGTAGCCCTCTCATTTTACATATTTTAATTTGACAGCGCACTCGTGGTCTACAAATTTCAGCTTTTCAAACTGCCAACTGACGTATCTACGGCATACTGAGTAGCCGACAAAGTAGTAATTTGTCATCTCGTAAAGAATGTCAAAAAAAAAAGAAGAAGAAAAGAAAAACCCCCAAGCACAAGGTTTTCTTTCAACGGAATTTGGTCCTATTTTCACATTCATTTTCTGCACCATTCTAAACGTTTGGACGTGAAAGACCTCCACGAGCTAATTACTTTTATTACCAAAAAGTAAAAAAAAAGAAACCACTCATTAGAGATTTCAGGCAAAGCATAGCAGCACGTTTAAAATCCGTGCGCGGCAGTAGCATTTCTCATCTCCTCGTCGGCGTCGGATGTGGAATTTCAGAACAGAATTGTTAGTTGACAGCTCCCCTCTCCAACCGAGTGTTTCTTTCTGATCTGCTCTAAATGATTTACGACACTAGGTAGGTGTAGGACACATATTTAAATTGATGACGAGACAAAGTGTGCTATTAAATCACCGACAAAACGCTGGAGAAGGACATCCATCCTCAATTTGGGAGGATGAGTATCAAGTACATATTTATATTTAGAGAGACCAAAATTAAAGAAGAATGTTGTTTTCCAACTGACTGTGCACAAGGAACGTGCCTGTCATATGAGTGGCATGGATTTGTTTTTCAATTTCAAAAACAACATGTTCTTTGGAGTGTTGTATTTTTGAAACAATGAACCGAGCACCCCTTTTGTGTTGAGACACCCGTCGACGACGCCACCAATGATGACGAAAAATGACATACATGTAGGTATGTACTTTTGCTTGTTCAAAGGAAGCAATTAAATTGTCATGAAATGGGATGCGCTCATTTAAGTCTTGTTGAACATTGAACATGGTGCGGTCTCTACATTCAGTAAATTTTTAGCTTGGTTTCCTCTTTGGAATGCCGGAGGAACGCTGATTGTGTGTGTGGGGGTGGGGATATTATTGGTCGCTGCTTGCTGCTCTTATTTATGATAATTAAAATCGGTTCTGTTTGTCAGATGCATTTTGGATTGAAAGTATTGATTTATATAACGGGGGTTTGGTACTGAGGCTCGACAAAGAAAGCATTCACTTATACAGGGTGTCCCGTAATTCGTTTTACATAAGAAAAAAATTGTTCTACAGTAAAGTCCGTTTCTCAAGTTTGACATCACTTTTTGACAATTTAAAAAAAGGCTAACTTTGGTGTACCCTGACCTGTGTTAAATTCGATATCTCTGTCAATACTGATGATAGAGACCTAATCTCAGACTCAATTTTTTGTAGAAATAACAACCTTTAAGACTGTATTTAAATTAGGCTTCCATAGGTTTAGGGTAGCCAGATTTTCAATTTTAAGTGGTGTTCAAATTTTCTTCTTGAGGTCATTTTTTTGGAGAAAAGGCCTGATAAACAAAGAGTTTCTTTATTTTTTACAGATGAACAAAACAATAATAAAGAAAAAACTCAGCATTAAGTTAACTCAAAAACCCATACATTTTATGATACTAAGAAAAATACGAAATGGGAAAAATTTTAAAAAAAATAAAAAAAGTTCTTGCTTTGAGGTTTGTTTGAATAAAACAATAATATGATCACTTTTAGTAGTTTTTTTATGTATTTAATACAAATACAATTATAACAAGTGCTCAAAGCCCCATCCTTCGTTTTGAATCCATGCCAGAGCCCGTTTTTTGATTTCATTGTGGGTGTTTGCTGTCGATAACTCTTGTCTTACTTGTAGTCTTGTAATCTTTGAAACTGTATTTAAATTTGACTCCTATAGGCTAAGGGTTGCCAGATTTTCAGTTAGTATAAAGTTCCTGGTATCCTTTGTTGTGCTTTTCTTCAATTTCCATTTAAAAACTCATATAAGAAAAAAAATCTCTGAGTATTCTTCTCTCGTAAATGAAAGCATGTCAAAAAACTCTCTGATCAAACGGCAATCGTGACTTAATTTGACAAACTAATGAACAATTTGTTTTCTTATTCTTTTATACGACTTATTTACCTATTGAACATTCATACCCCAAATTTAAAGCAAACATCCACAATGAAATCCAAAAACGGGCTCTGGCATGGATTCAAAACGAAGGAGGGCGCTTTGAGCACTTGTTATAATTGTATTTGTATTAAATACATAAAAAAACTACTTAAAGTGATCATATTATTGCTTTATTCAAACAAACCTCATAGCAAAAACTTTATTTTATTTTTTTTTAAATTTTTCCCATTTTGTATTTTTCCAAGTATCATAAAATGTATGGGTTTTTGAGCTAACTTAATGCTTAGTTTTTTCTTTATTATTGTTTTGTTCATCTGCAAAAAATAAAGAAACTCTATGTTTATCAGACCTTTTCTCCAAAAAAATGAACTCAAAGTCAAAACTTTGTTTTGGGAAGAAAATTTGAACACCACTTAAAATTGAAAATCTGGCAACCCTAAACCTATGGAAGCCTAATTTAAATACAGTCTTAAAGGTTGTTATTTCTTCAAAAAAATGAGTCTAAAATAAGGTTCCTATCATCAGTTTCGACAGAGATATCGAATTTAACAAAGGTCAGGGTACACCAAAGTTAGCCTTTTTTTAAATTGTCAAAAAGTGATGTCAAACTTGAGAAACGGACTTTACTGTAAAACAATTTTTTTGTTAGAATATGACCAAGAATCATATCCCAAAGTATGTAAAACGAATTACAGGACACCCTGTATGTGTACGATACGATAGTGACCAAACTCGGATAAACAGCATTCGACTTTTATGAATGAAATGCCTCTCATATCTCATTTCAATTTCTTGCTAGTGGCTACCACTTCTTTGAAGCCAATGAAAGTCCGCTGGGTTTTAATTTCGGTTTTTGATTAATTCAATGTTGGTTGAAAAGAATTGCTTTCCGTTGTAAGAGGCATAGAGAAATGATCACTTCCTAAATGAAAAAAATTAAAAAATTAGTAGCATAAAACTCACAAACATGGTGAAGGCAAAGAAAGTCATTTAAAGAGAAGTTCAATGAGCTTAAAAAGAAAAACCAGACAAGATTTCCGTATTGCTGGTTTCTATTTCCGCTGTCATACGCAGGACTGAAATCGACAAAATGGTGGTGGTGAAACTAAATTAAACAGAACATATATATTATAATTGATTAAGTTTATATTTAGTGTTTTAATTTGAAATCTACATATGTACATATTTGTGTCTAAATTTTTAACCCACTGACGTATGATGCCTCGCAATGTAAAGAGTGATTTTTAAAAGATGACTTTTTCAAGTTGTCTTCACTGGTTGGTAATGACGTCCAAACGACATCTGTCAAAGTGCAAAGTTTTCAGCATGCTCTACCGTTTCATCATGCAAAGACTTACAAACGAGAAACGATTACAAATTGTTGAAATTAAACATCAAAATTCGTGCTCTGTGAAAAATTTGCATTGCTTGTTACTTCATAAATCGACCTGGTGAATCAACAATTCGTGTTTTTATCACCAACTTTCGCATCGAATTTACTTTTTTTTTGACATTAAACCATCGACTCGCAAGCGTATAGTGCGTTCCAAAGAGTAGCAGCCGTAGGGTCCAGTGACTCCAGAAAAACAAGGGTAACCTTGTATAAGACCTTAATCATCCCAGTCCTGCTGTACGGCGCGGAAGCATGGACCTTATCGAAAACGGATGAGGAAACTCTTGGTCGTTTCGAAAGAAAAATTCTCCGAATGATCTTTGGTCCCGTATGCGAAGACAATGTGTGGAGAAGAAGATACAACAACGAGCTGTATGAGCTGTACCACGACATGGGCATAGCCAGAAGAGTACGCATCGCGAGGCTACGATGGTTGGGCCATGTAGAGCGGATGGACCCAAACGCTCCGGCTCGTCGGGTGTTCGAAAGCACATTGCAGGGAAATCGCGGAAGGGGAAGACCTCGTCTTAGGTGGCGCAATCAAGTGGATGAAGACCTCAACCGACTTGGAGTGCGAAACTGGAGAGAGCTCGCCCGAAATCGAAATCGTTATAGAAGGATGTTGGTTGAGGCCCAGGTTCACCCCGAACTGTAATGCCCACCTAAGTAAGTAAGTAAGGGTCCAGTGTTAGTAAGGATCGTCAAATGACAATTCGTTGCTCTTCTTTGCAATTGGGCTTGTATTACTCAACCACATGTAAAACTTTACATGTCGATCTGGTTTGAAAGTCTATAAATTTCAACTTCTGATAGAATTGAGATGATTGTTTGTTGTTTTACTCAGTCGTGAGTCATGGAGTAAGAGCTAAGCGAACTGCCGCAAGGGAAAGATATTGTCAATAAAGGTCCATCGAATTATTAGCATGGGGCATGGGCAGATAAAATCTCGTTTATTTGAGAAGAGGCTAATTCACCTTTAAATTTCGGATTAGTGAAAAACTCCCATTTAAAGATCGATCGAACGATACTGCAGTTCTGTAGAACGATCTTCTAAGACACACTGTGCTCTTAGCATTTTATCTTAAAAAAACCGATACCACATCTTTGAGTGTGTATAGTGGCCTGACGATCTTGCGATCATCCCGACATATGTTCATGATGTATAAGAAACAGTTATCTAATTTTTCCTATACACATCTTCGAATCAAGCCAGTTTTAAATATACTATCACAAAGTGAAGTTAGTTTGCAATTTGTTTTATTTGAATGCCTATATATCAATTTTGCTCGCCAACTACAGTTCCATTTTGCCTTTAAATTTTGCATACGGTCAGCTGTTTTACTTTTAGTTCAAGAGAACGGCATTTCTGATCATTACTGTCCAAGTTAAATTTGCGCGATCTGTCTGAAAGCAGTCTACTGTAGTGATCTTTTCAGGCCCTACACTAGTGACTGCGATTCTATCACAATGCTTCCCTGCTGGCCTTTACAGGCTTCCAGTTCAAGGTTTTATTTATTTATTCATCTACAAGCAATTTTACACCTATCAGATAATTAAAATTGCACTCCAAGAAAAATAATAATTAGAATGTAAATAAATATAAGACTTCTAGTTTAAATTTATCACGACTCAGACAAAAGATATCAATATTTATACAAGCTTCGTTGAAATTCCTAATAGATCTAGATATTGTTTCATTACTTCCATATATCGATCTATGCAATTTTTTTTTCTAAAACATTCTCGATCTTAAAGATCTTGATGGAACCTAAATAGATACTAGAGCAAGTAGCGTAGGACATATTATATGTTTACATATAGTAAGTCTCTTATTAATTTTACACCATGAATAGTTCGCCTAGATTCTAATGATTTTATCCCTTGTAATTCACATCTAGCCCTATAATAAGGTTGCGGGTACCAACGCTTTTGGAAAAATATGAATTTAGGTAAGTCTTTGGATCTTTTCTAAACGATTAGAATGTGTAATGAAAGCAGGGCTCCAGATAACATCAGCATACTCCAAAATCGATCTCGCAAGAGAATTATACAAAGTCAAAAGGACAAAAGGGTCTCTAAAATCTTTTGCATTTCGTTTGATGAATCCAACCATCACGTTAACTTTGGTAACCAAATAATCAAAATGGTTTTTGTACGATAGACAGGGATCAAGTACAATGCCTAAGTCTTTAATATTAGTGACTCTACTAATTGATTTTGAATCAATGTAGTAATCAAAATAATAACTAATATTAAGATTAAGGCCATTATTAGAGCACAACTTTGACAAGGAATTGAGGTCAGACTGAACTTACAGACAGTCATTGAAGTTACCAATTTTTAAAAACAACTTTAGATCATCAGCATATAGAAGACATTCACAACATTTTATAAAAGAAGTAATATCATCAATTCAGAGTAAGAATAAAAGGGGACCTAAATGGCTACCTTGTGGAACACCCGAAGAGCACGTGAGCTCGTCCGAAAAAGTGCTACCAACCTGAACCTTTTGTGATCAACTAGATACGATGATAACCGAAAACTTCGAGCTTCCTTATCAGAGTTTCATGGTTTACAGAGTCAAAAGCCTTGATGAAATCAGTATATACTGTACCAACTTGGAACCTATCTTCAATAGCACCAACAACATATCAAGTGAAGCAATCAAGATTACTAACAGCTGATTTTCCAGCTGAGCTTCCGATAAGCATTCTTTTGTAACAAAATCGAGTCTATTTTTTACTAGGCTCTCAAATAGTTTGGGGATTGCAGATAGTTTAATAATTCCTCTATAGCTCTCGATATTACCTACTTTTATTACCCGACTTATAAACTGGAAACACATCAGACTGTTTCCAGTTGTCTAGAAAGCTTCCTTCAAAAAGAGATTTACTAAAAATGGAGAGGCAACCCGGAAAAGTTTTTATACCTTTCGTTAAACTTTTAAGCCTCAATTCAATAATGACTTCTCTCAACTTCCTCAAACGATCGCTTTTTATGCTGTTTCTTTGCTTTTTAATAATTTAGTGTCCTTCACTTCTTTTCTCCCTGTAAGTCAGCTTGCTTTGGTCACAGATAGTCCTGGTCAATCTTTGCATCAAGATTTGTCGTGCTTTTTTAGCTTCTTTCACCAAATTGCAATCTTCATGAAACGATGGATATCGTGTTGGTGACAAAACTGAAATAAATATTGAAAGGTGCTCAGCATAGAGCATTCTCTCAACCTTACTTTGATGAGTAGTGATGGTGGCCTGCAAAATTTTGCCGCGACTAAGAGAGGAAGCGCTCTTTATGGCAGCGTTATACCTACTGTTTAAGGGCTTGCAAATACCACACGAAGAGCAGTACTTGTGGAATAACAATAAGATGCTTCTGGGATGGAAGCCGAAGTTCCACAGGCAGATACCCTTACCATTTCGATACGGGCACCGCAACGCCATGTTGGTGACTGAATGAAACACAGAACTCTGGATTAGGTTTTGATAGCTTGTTTGCATTGTTACTCGTCGGGGCTGACATCGCCGTTACTCAATTTGGAGGTATAAGCTGTCTCTTGCAAGAGTTTCTTGACTTCTTCGCATCGTTTCGCAGCATTTTTTCAGCTTCGAAGAAAGCATAAGTTATCTTCATTTGTATCTTGGCTTCAGCAAGGTAATGGTCCGATGTCACAGTATATAATTTGCAAAACTCGCACTACTGAACTTGATGGCTTTGAGGAACTCATGCTGCTCCGATAAAATAGGTTAAGAACTCACTGATCCCTTTGATGTCAAAAAAGGCTTATGAAAAGGCGACAGAAGTAGGTCGATGCATGCAGGTTATCAACGAAACTTCGCGTGAATCACCATGATTTTTGAGATGAGTAAAGCGTGTGCTACATCCATTTTTGAAAAGATCACAACTCTCCCACTTGAATGCTTCACACTAGTGATCGGCCTGTTGGGTACACCACCGTGTGAGAAACGCCCCATGCGTGTTCGACACGTACAAAACAACTCCGTTTCTTATATTTTACCCCAGTAGATACTTGTGGCGAAATCTTCGTTATGCAACGGCTCTGTAGTGTAGGCTCACTTTGAAAGTTGTCTCAAATGACAGGCAGTCCTCCGCTGCGCTGCAGTGAGATTCTAACCCCTCACTGAACGGGAAACTTATTCTGACAAAACAGTGAATTTTGTCAAATTTTGCAATGGAAGTTTTCAATTTATGATATAAACGCATATGCAGATCCGTAATTTAATTTAATGAAAAACTAATCCCATATTCATATTATTCCAAATAAATCGAATAGGAAATAAACCTTTAATTTTATCAACCAAACAATATTAAATAAATAAATTCTATTTTTTGTCCATCCTTTTGAAATTAATATAGCAAACACACAATTTTTAAATTAAATTTAAATCGAGTCCACCATTTGTTTAGACCTGTATTCGTTTATCTACATGTGCACATCTTTCAATTTATTTTCATTAAAAAAAAAAGAACTACACAAGTAGACATTCATGTCATCAGAGGACACAAAATCGAAAAGTAATTAAAGTAAGGCTGACCCACATTGTATTACGAGTTTTATATTCAAATAAATGAAAAAAAAAAAAAAAAGGAAAAAAAAAAATAAGCACAGAAAACAAATCCCCACAAGAAATAAATTGTTTGTATTCACAGGACAGAAAAAATATGTCATCGCCTTAGTTGTTCTTTTTGTTCTTCTATACGTGTTCTAGACCTGTCAACTTTTACCACCCACTATGGTGTACAAAGAAAATAACAAACACGCAAATCGATTTCGAATGGATTTGTCAACTTCAAAATAAATGCCCCCCGCAGCTGGCTTGTTTTCTTTTTCAAATTATAAACCACGTGCTGTTAAACATAAAAAGGCGGTTACTTAAAATCCAAACAGACACTTTTCACGTGAAATTACCAAACGAAACAGAAGGAAGACTCGATGAAAAATTCAATAAAAAAAAAAGAAAAACAAAATCAGAACGATTCTGTGGAAGACGTTGTTTAAGTCTTCAGAATTAATACTTCTGCCCACAAAAGTAAATAAGGCCGACTGAACCATAAAAAGAATTCACAAACTGCGAAGATTGTTTTTCAATCGGGATGTGTTTTGGTTTCTTGGTGATTATGGCAAAAGTGACTGAGTTGTGCAAAAATGAAGATTGATTGGCTAACAATTCACGAATTTTCGTCTCTTTATTCTTAAGAACTGATTTCTTTTATTAATAACACTATCAGTTGGAAGGAAACAATTCGGTATTCCTTTCGACTTTTGTGGAGGTAACTCTGGGATTTCTGGGATTCAAAGCAATCACGTATTACAACTTTTAGCATACAATTTGTTGAAGGCCTTGCAGAGATAAAGTTGATGGTGACGGTAATTCTCTTTGCGTAAGATAAGTTTTACTTGACCCTTTTCCACGATGTTATAAATGAACACAAACAGTTGTATTTATAAAGTTTGAATCGATCACTATTAGACAGTAAGTTGTCCAGCTAGACGGTGTTTAAAAAGTTGGGCAAAGCATTAGCTAACTTCATAAACCTTCAAATACTCACTGGTGTACCTAGATTCTGCCGATTTTGAGTGAAAACTGTGAAAATAATGGCGTTCACGAATTATTCGTACAGTACCATTAACTGTGCTTGTACTAAAACCTTTTGAAACAGTGTGGCATAAGACTTCAGCTGTATGGCAGTGAAATATCTTCTTCAATTTTCATAAAATGATCGAATTTGGGTAATTTATAGGTGAAATTATTGAAAATAATATTTTAGCAAGTCGAACTACTTTATTTCTTCGATCTCAACACTCTTAATCGCGTTTTACACAATGTTTATCAAAAATGTTGTTTTTTGTATCAAAATGTAACTTTAGCCATAGGTAAGAGTTAGACAAACAATTTCCATGTCTTCGATACTCGTTCAAAAGCGATGAAGTGTTTTTAAATACAATTTGGAGTTGGGCAATGTTATAAGGGCTGTCGAAAGTGAGACATACATAAGACTTGAACTAATGAATGGGATTTTGAACTAATTTGACTGAGGTTTGGAGTACAACGTTTAACATACTCAACTCATGCTAATTATAATACTAAACCGAACACGTTAAATTAAAACCGAACACAATTTACATTAAAACTGATTAAAACACCTTATTGTTTTCACACTTTAAGTTTCTTTTCTTTTTTTCGCGTTTTCGGGTCAGCTAAAAATAACAACAAATACACTTTGTTCTTTATATCTTTTTTCTATGGTTCTTTTGGTTTGAGGTTTGACCATAGTAAACACCATCACAGTCACCATACTTTATTGCATATTTATATGCCTGACTGTTTCATATCGTCAATTTTGTCTTTTGTCGACTCGAGTAAATTTTTTAGTTTTGTTTTATTTGAAAAGACTTATTGAATGTTATGCTCTCGGAAATTTTTTGATATTTTGTTTGTTAATTCAGTCACATGAACACACTGAGGCTCGTTTAACTTCACTTTTTTCAATATTTTGTAAGAAACGAGTCGACAAGGAAAATTTTTTAATTTTGCTAAAATGTTTTCTAATCATAAACTACTAAACTTGCACTGTACCCGTTTACATCTTCAGCTTTTTTGATGTATTCAAACCACAAAATTAAGTATTTTGTAGTTTGACTGAACTGACAAAGGGAGTTTACACATTCTGAAAATTATTGAATGAAACGGCATGTTTATGTTGAATTGGACAATATGAATCACTTGTAATAAACCAAAGGGTACTTGTTGGTTTATGGTAAACCGAAACACCTATTTTATTCTCAGACATTTTTATGACTTCAAGGTCTAGGAAACAAATTTTATTGTTTGACTCCATTTTAATTGTGAATTTAATTGTTTCAAATTGACAGTTTAAAACACTCAATGTTTCTTCTATCTTATCTTTTTTAACAATCAAAAATACATCATTCACATATCGACACCAGAAACTTGATATAATACATTTCTATTTTTTAACCAAATTTCAAACGCTGACATAAATAATTCCGACATGAGAAAACTCAATGAGTTACCCATATTTGTTCCCCTTTCAACCTCATTAAACTTATCCCGGAATTGGAATAAGTTTTGTTGCATACAAACTTTCGCCACACTCAAGAAACACACGTTTTTCTCGATACTTAAATCAACAGTATTCAAATAGTTTTCAAACTCATATAATGCAACTTCAACTGGAATACTTGGAAAAAGAGACACAAGATCAAACGACACAATACTCATGCTAGCTAACGGCTCCATGCATGCTATAGCTAGTTCCGTGGTGGTAGCAGTGCAAAAACTTTAAATTGCGTAGGTGGGAACCTCCGCGATAGTGTAATCCAATGCATCAATTAAACCTGTTATTAAATAAATAAGGTGGCGCAACAGAGCGAAGAGCCCCTGGGCCTAGCGCATTTCTCACAACCATGCCTTGTAAGGGAATGGAGGGGACCTACAATTTTCTGCCGGTTCCGAACGGCTAATTGAGAAAGCGCTTTTCATGGCAGTGAATTTACTAACGGAGGACTTGCCAAATCCTCGCGAAAGGCGATACCCGCGAAAAAACATTTGTGCCTCTGCTGGCATTCGAACCTAAAACCTCTGGGTTAGTAGGTGGACATGCTATCCATCACGCCACGGGTACCACAAACCTGTTATTAATTGATGAAAAAATGAAAAAAATTCATTGCTGAACCGTCTTTGAGAAATTGATTGAAGATTTAAAAGTCGAATGCGATTTTTATAGGGATAGATTAACGAAATCCTCCCAAAAAAAACCATTAAGGGCAACACGTACGAGTCTGTGAAGAGAATAGTGACCAATCATCAGAAACATACTCGAGAAGGGGACGAAGGTGACAGTTGTATAAAGAAAAGGTAGCATAGGGGTCAGAAAATTCTTTTGTTAATCTCTTAAGGGGTTGAGTGGGTTTCAAAACTTCTGCTTTATTAAATATCTACAATATCACTAGAATAATATTCTAAGTTTTTAAGTCGATCCGAGTAATAGTGTTGGAGATACAGATTTGAGAAGTATCATAATCGAGGACAGCTATCATTAAAAAAAGAAATTTAACACATGTCTTCGAAATACAATTCATATGACCGAAAGAATTTTTGGTTTTACGAATTTTTAACAACTTTTTTTAACATAAAAAAATTGATTAGATAGTTTTGACGAAATATAGAATAGAAGTACTAAGATCCGTGGAAGCCTTCATGTCAAAAGTACCATCTTGGACAAAATTCAGCACGACCGGCTCAGTTGGTATTGTCATGTTCAAAGGAGAGATCCGCAGAACCTCGTCCAAAAGGCAATTTCGCGACGTAAAAGAAAAGGCAGGCCAAAACACTCCTGGTACAAGCAAATGCAAAAACAGCAGCATTTGGTTGGCCTCAGACATGGAACAATCCAAAACCGGGAGGCTTGCGGACGCTTTCTGAGGTCAACGCGGCGTACCCCACAGGCGGATCACTAGTGTGAAGCAGAAAAGTGGGAGAGTTGTGATCGCTTCAAGATCACTACTCGCAACGCCGGAAATGGAAAGAAGAAGAAGTTTTGACGAAATATTAATTTTTGTAAAAATGTTTTCTACAAATCCAATTAAATTCTTTTTTATTTTTAATACTATAAAGTACTAGTTTAAAGTTTTAAATAAAATAGATGTTCTGTTCACTTCAGATGATGCAGCATAAAATTCTGCTTTGCACGCTGACGCACCTTTTTCCGAGGTGTAGCCGTAATTAATGTCACAAAGTCAGGACATTCATGAACTTAGGGTAAAAATAGTTGATATATTGAATGAATTCCAATACAGGGGATCGCTTTACGTGAGAACGTCATTATATGACCCTCGAAAGTTTCCAAAATAAGACCGTTTTTGGACACCATGTTACAAAACTGTCGATATTGTTTTGTAATCGATTGCTATTTGAAACATTTTAAATAGATTTAAAAATCTACATTTCGTAGACAAAAATTCGAATGTCAAAAGCAAAGAACCTTGTGGCACGCCGGATAAGGCTTTGAAAAGATTCGACAAGACGTCATGAAATTTGCCTTGACAAAACTAGTTTCTTAAAGACGTGTCTATTATGTACCCACGGTGTAGTTTTTTAATCGTGCAGAAAAAAAAATTTGAGATAACAATTAAATATGACATTACGTTGATAGAGAATACCAAAAAATTGGGTCCTGCAATTCAGTCTGTCGGTCTGTCTGTCTGTCTGTCAGTATATGGATCTACAGCCTGAACCGCTTGACCGATTTTCTTCAAAATTTGCAGTTATGGTTTCTGTGGTAGCCTACAGAATGGTTTTTGGAATTGGATCTCTTGAAATAACGTTACCTGCAATACAACCTATATGATCTATTTTTCTGAAAAACGGCTCTAACGATTTTTAAAAAATTTTGCGTGTAAAATTATTTCTGAATAGCTATTTTTATGTTGTAAAATTTTTTTTTTGGAAAAAGTCTCAAAACGGTACCATCTATAGTATCGTTTTTTTTTAAACCGACGTTCTCGCTAATGGCTTGATCGATTTTGACGAAATTTCATATTTTAGAAGTCCTAGAAAGAAAGACTGCATTAAAATATTTGGAAAATTTAGTTTTATCGAATTTTTATAAATTAAAAAAAAAAATTTGTTTTTTCAAAAAAGTATTTTCAAAACGGAAAAAAAATTTATTAATGAATTTCAAATTTTTTGTCAAAACATTTTTCATCATGATCTTAAAACTTGTTTACTTGAATTTTTGAAGCCTCATTTAAAAAAAAATAAAAAAAAACGGTTTTTAAAAAACGGCTTCAACGATTTTCATTAAATTTTTAGGGCTTATATGCAATAGCAACTGCAAGAAAATGACGTTTTTAGATTTTCGCTTGAAACCTTCGGAATATTTAATTTAACTTTTTTTCAATATTTTGGGTGATTGAATTCAATTTTCATAATTAATGTTGGCAACCCTGTACCACCAAATTTTCAAAGACAGCTGTACTTTGAATTTAAGATTGTCAAAAAATAAGCCCCTTTTTCTGCCTGAATGACTGTCTGTGCAACGATAAGGTATCTGTAGTTATCGGTGGATAGTAACATGCAGAGAGTATTTTCATGGACATGACATACAACCAAACAAGATACAATAATGCAGTAGTTGTCAGCAAGTTTATCGGCCCCGGCGACGAAAAGGTGAATGAAAAGGTGACGGTGGTATTTTGTTCAGGTGTTTATAATGCCAATAAAAATTATGTCGCTTAAGTGGGATTTTAAATAGTATAATGGCAAAAAAGGCCATGTTTTATTTTTGTATTCCCACGGGAACGGGAATGAGAGCTCAAAAGCCACTGCACTAAATCTAAATCTAAATAATCCATTAGATAGTCGCATTATCTCCGACTAACTTTATTATGATTCATACCAATCAATCATTCATTCCAGATACTAATCTGAGATCGGTTCAGCACTGTGGCCATAAAGACAATTCTTCTTATGTAGCACAATGCCCTTGGGTAAATATGAATACTAATATTCAGTTTTTTTTTGTTCATTTAAATTAGATGAACTTTAAATTGCCGCAAAGTTGGCGATGACAACGCTAAGATCGTCTATAGCAACCACTGCTTCATTGTACATTGCATCGTTGAATGTAATCATTAGATCAACGAATTCGATGCAATTATATCGTCAGCCATTAAGTCTTTGTGCTCATCCCACAACGTGCCAGTTCTTCTGGGGAAACAGGTAGCAGTCAGTATTGAAACGTTTAGCAGGTTCGATATAAAGACTTTGCTTTAAACTTCTTATCTGCACTTTAATAACACCACTTATGTATTCGTTGTACAATTCAATTGATAACCACATGTAGCCTTATCCAATTTTTACAGTCACGAGTCACCCATTCCATGACCTATCAATACAAACTTATACCAACAACCTCTTTTTTGTGGAATGCTCATTACAGCATTATTATCGTTCCCTTGATTGTCGTCTCTGAGACTACAAACGCAATAAATCATTTTTCGTTTTTTTAACTCAGTGAAAACGATCACGTCGAAATGATTCTAAATTAACTTTATATCTGAAATTTTTACATTATGTGGGGTGAACAATTTTCAACTCATTTCGCAGTTGTTTCTAATGACTTGATTACATAGTTACTAAAGCAGTGAATGTGCCCACTTGCATCTTTTCAAAATTTTTTCTTACACTCCATGTAGGTGATGGATGGAAAGGGATGACGACGAAGAAGATGACAACAAACAATGCAGCGAACTAACAAATTCTAATTTATTTACATATTGCTGCACTCATATTCAATTACTTTCTTTTTTCTTTTCAATTTTAATAATCACCAAACAAATGTCACAATTGTTTTCCTATTGACGTTTGATACAATAGGTGTTTTTGCATGTGTGTGTAATTTTCAGAGTAGATCTCCAAACCGATTGGGAGTAGATATTTGGCGTTTAGAGTAACTCCAGAACTACGCTTTTGTCCAATGAAACATTAAAAATGGAAAAAGAGTAGATCTTTTCACAAAAGGAGTAACTCTTTTCGTCAATGAAAATCGATATAAGCCAAATAGAATCATTCATATCTTAGCACAAAAATACTTAAATTATAGCCTGGGGCAAAAAGGTGAAAAATATCTTACAACCTACTCTCACACTTGATTTTTAAATTGGTGCCCATTAATTTTTATTTAATTTAATTTATTAGTTTCTATATAAGTGAGTACATTAAGAATTAAATTCTTTTCATTTGTACCTTAACAATATGAAGATATATTAATTAATAGATATAAAATTAGAATAATAATATAAAAAAGTATACAGATTACAATCGCAAGAGAATGAATACAATTTAGTTAAACAAGGTGTTCGATCGATTGCTTTTAACAAAAGAATACAACATTTTTTTGAACTTAGAGGTTGTTATGCAAGAGCGTACAGGTATTGGAAGTGAATTCCATAATCTGATAGCGTGAACAAAGAATAGGCGTTTGCTATTTAAAAAGTTAAAATAAGGAATATTCACTGTTTTCGTACGAGTTGAGCTGGGGAAACTTAATCTTTCAAATAGATAGGTTGGTTTATGGCTTTGTATTATATTATGTAGGAAAATACAATTTCTTATATTAATGTGTTGCCTTAATGAAAAACCTGTGATATTTGATGAAAATCTCGATATGTGATCATATTTACGAAGTCCATATACAAAACGTACTGATGAGTTAAACGCAAGTTCAAGTCTCCGAAAAGAAAATGCATCTGGGTTGCTATAAACTACAGCGAAATAATTGATGAGAGGCATGAAGAGAGCTTGTACAAGCCTCAGTTTAGTTTGAGTCGGGATAACATTGGCTGATATGTAAAGCTGCCGTAAGCCGCAATAAATTCTCCAGACAATAAAAATTATATGGTTATCACATGATAACGTGCGGTTAATATAAATACCTAAATTGTTGACTTCATCTACATACGGTACAGTATTGTTTTTCAGAATTAATACGGGTATGCTAGAAGTATCAATAAGCTTTTTAGAAATGATTATTGCTTTTGATTTGAGTTGGTTGAGTTGCAATTTATTAAGGAAAGCCCAGTTGTTAATGCGCTCTAAATCTTCATTCACCCTAACAACACAATCTTCTATTAGACCGATAGGTCTTGAAAGTTTTATCTGAGCATCATCTGCATAGAGATCCATCGTGACATCATGACAAACATCTGGTAGATCGTTAATAAAAGTAGAAAAGAGGAGCGGACCTAAAATGGATCCTTGAGGAGCCCCACTTAAGACTCTCATAAACGACGAAACACCAGAGTCAGTGCAGACGTGTTGAGATCTTCCTTTCAAGTAGCTTTCGACCAGAAGCAGAGATCTTCGGCTAAAGTTGAAATTGATTTTAAGCTTACTAAGGAGAATATGGTGATCAACACTGTCAAAAGCTTTGGAAAAATCAAGGAGACATAGAATTGAGATGTTGTTACGGTCAAAATCATGCCTCAAATCATCAAGAATTTTTACTATAGCCGTTGTGCAGCTGTGATTCTTTCGAAAACCAGACTGGCAAGATGTTAGTAAGTTATTTTGAGCTATGTAATCATTCATTTGATCACGCATAACTATTTCAAAAACTTTAGATAAACAGGGCTGAATACTTATTGGTCTAAAGCCTTCAGGCTTGCTTCTGTTTGAATTTTTGGGTACAGGAACCACTTTGGCAAGCTTCCAAATTGCCGGAAATTCTGATCTCGTAATACATGAATTGATAATGTGGGTAAAAGTATAATAAATGTGAGGTAGGATTAGTTTTACAAATTTAAGCAAGACATTAACAATTTTTGGCTCATATTGTGCATGAAACATGATATTCACATCGAAACTTCGAGCACATTGTAATGTGCCAAAAGCCAAGACAAAAACCGTCTTGAATGTTCTTTTCACAGTTTGAGTAGCTGTAAACATTTAATGGAAAAAAATGCCACAAAATATAAGGATCAATATTTTGTTCAAAGAATTCATGTTCATTTTTCACATTCATTCGTCGAATTAAATGTTTGTCTTTCCCTTAAACTCATGCACATTTTGTAAAAAAAAAACAGACCATTTTCTCATTCCTCAAATAATATTTCTGTCTTTTCATACATTGTAGTACCCCAATGTAGATCTTCATTTACAGAAAACGTGTAATAAAACGTATCATGAAGAGGATGACTATCTATGGTGCAAAAGGATGTTGCATTAAATTCTCTATAAAATTCACTTCAGCTGTGGCTTCCAAACCAAATTGCAAATGTAAAATAGAATGTATTTTATGTGCCTTTTTTAATATTTTATACTCTTCGGCTTTTGTTTTGGGAAAGACTTAATTTGTGAAGAAACATTAAACCACAATAGAAGGTAGTTTATATTATCTGAAGACTATAAAAAAAAAACGTTAAGACCGTACTTACATTTCAGAGAAATTGTGGCATTCTTTCAACACCGGGGTTATATTGAAAGGCAAGGGTAATTTGCAAATTAATTTAGTAGAAGCAATTTTAACAAACAAGGACATATACAAACACAAACACAGAACAAAAACTACCTAAATAATGAAACTAAAGCAAACATATAAGTCACAAAAAGACAAACATAACAAAAGGGACATAGCTTCAACAACAACAACAATTGCACAATTTAATTCCAAGAATAATAATTTCCTATTCGCATAATACAAATCTCCGACGCAGACAAATGATAGTGTTAAACAAAATAAGCTACTTGTATATGAATACAAATGCCAAGTCTGTAAAATTTTGCATGCCAGTAGAGTCGCCATGAGGGTTGGCGGATGGGGTTGTGTTTGGCTTTGTGCAAGGGGCTCTGGGAAAACATTGCAAGTTGTAGTACTAGCCTAACTTCTTTCCAAATGCACAACCATTTGGCAGGGAGTAATTTTGTAAATAATCTTCAATGCTTACACTGGCAGAGAGAGATTGGTATGTTTATGCTTCTGTTGCGGTTGTTGAGTATAGAGTTCATAGACATGAAGTCAAAATTAATGAGTAAGTAGCTGAACTAGCTAAATGTACGGCACAAGTTCTGTGCTGTTGGTCAGTTGCTTTTTTGGGGAGAATACAAAATCACTTTCTTCCGGAAGTTGTAAGTTATTTTTTTTACTGCTTTTTGTATCGCTTTGTTACATGTAAATATAAACTTTAAGTCTACTTTAAACTGACAATTAGCTAATGATTAAATTTTATAAGCAATAATGCATTTTTGTGCCAATGAACACATATGAATACCTCAATAAGCGGCAAGAAGCTTGGGTTGTGCCAGGGCCCAGCGCATTTCTCTCGACTATAACTCAGAATAGAGGGGACCCAATTTCGATCGATCGATTCCAATGAGCTAGACTAAATTATATTAGGTGGTATGGAGGGTTGAACTTAAGCAGCTTTGGGCAGTGCGGTGTTTGGGTCAAAACTATTGCCAACTCAAGTGAAGTTTCAGAGCATTTCTTTTGCTCCAGAATCGGACCAGAAGCTAAAGATCATCTGTGGATCCTATTTCGCCAAGTCATAGGAAGTTTTGGAGCACTTCCATTGTGTTTGAGTTGAACCAGAAGTTTGTGATCTTCTGTGGGTGGATAGCTTCAAAACTATGCAGGGGAATATCATGGAGGTTAAATATTTGTGTTCAAAGGAAGAAAAGCGATGGACAATCTGTAATGATGTGTAGAGATGTTTCTTAACTTTCGAAGCATAGTCTGCGGAAAAAACGTGCTGACAGCCTCATTAAGTGTAAATTTCTTTTTTAGAGAATATTGGCTGGTCCGATTCTTGCAGTAGGATATTCTTGACTGGTTTTTACCAGCACCAAAGAAAGATTCAGAACAGACGAATGGTTTAGGTGTGCCTTTCTAGCTAGGATGTCTGTATTCTTTTAGTCATCATAGCTTTTATGTACCGAAATCTACAGTAGCGCTGTTTGAATGTTGTGACTGCTAAGCTCAGTGCTTTTAGGACAGCTTGGCTGTCAATGAAAGTTAAAATTGCTTTATGTTTTGTATGTGCACTAATTATTTTCGCTTATTGATTGATGGGAAAGACTTCAAGCTTGGAATTTCAACGAATGAGTACCAAAAATTAATGAAAAGTTCGATTTGAACTGGTGCTGATTTTCCACTTTCGAGCATTCAGTTTACCAGATTACAATCTTGCCGGGTGGGGTTTCGGGTTCTCAAAGTCTTCCCTAAAGGGGATGATTATAAATACGTTCAGTTTGAAGTAATATAGTAACATCCACGCACATACTAATGGTTTCTAGTTCTTCTAGGCAGAAAATCATCGGGTTTGAGCTCGAGATGACAGTGGCTTTCACTTTTTCTTATATTTTTAAAGAAGAATGTACAATGTCCTACAATGACATTTCGAGCAAAACTATGGTGCCCATGAAGCCGGTTTGAAGTTTTGCTTGCTTATAAAAATAAATAAATAGGGTGGTGTAGGAGAGCGAGGACCCCAAGGACGTAGCGCATTTCTCACATCCATGCCTTGTGAAGGAAATAAAGGGACCTACAATTTTCTGCCGGTTCCGAACGGCTAATCGAGAAAACGCTTTTCATGGCAATGAACTTACTAACGGAGGGGAGCGTATCGGAACCCCGCTTTTTAAAATCCCGATTTTTAAAATCCCGACAAAAAAAGTATATAATCCCGTCTTCTTAAATACCGTTTTGTTAAAATCCCGTTCGTGACAATCCTGTTTAATCAAAATCCCGTCTATCAAAAGCCCGCCTTTTAAAATCCCGTTTAATCCCGCTTAGCCCGTTTTATATTTGGATAAGTATTATTCAATATTGTTCATTTAAACACTACATATCAGTTCTCAAATGTTGAAAGTTTTGTTGTCTGAACATTTTTTTTATTAATAAATTATAAATAAATAAAATTATCTAGACCAAATATTCTTCTTCTTTTTTATATTTAATCCCGCTTTTGTAATCAACACCAGGTGTTTTATTTTAAAAATCGCGCGATTTTTAAAATAAAACACCTGGTGTTGATTACAAAAGCGGGCTTATAAAAACGGGATTTTAATAAACGGGATTTCAACAAGCGGGATTTTAAAAACGGGGATTTAAAAAAGCGGGATAGTAACAAAACATGATTTTAAATGCGGGAAAATAAAAAGCAGTATTATAAAAAACGGGATATCGAACCCAACCCCTAACGGAGGACTTGCCAATTCTTTCCGAGAGGCGATACCAAAAACATTTTTGCTTCTGTTGGGATTCGAACTACGGACCTCTGGTTTAACAGGCAGACATGCTAACCATCACGCCACGAGTAGCTTTAGTGTTGTCGTTAAATCTTCAGTTTTTGGCCAATTTACAACAGCTGCATACGTCATAACCGTACCTGACCAACCTTTGCCACAGAAGGTTTACTGTCCAAAATAAAGAAAGGTTATCGAAGACTAAACAGGCGGTGATCATCAAAATATTACCAAAACGTCAAACGCTAAGCTAACCACCAGTAGAGTGAAACATCAACAGACTAAATGTCGGCGTCTTGAGAAGCACAATTGAGCAAGTAAAGAATTTTGTGCTATATTTAGATGGAACAGATGAAGAAATAGTTGAATCAACAATGCAACTCACTCGTCGGGCATGCGAAGCTTTTATGCCCAGAAATGACTCTTTCTGGGCATAAAAGTAGGTAATATTCCTATAGAAGAAAAAGGCTGTCTGCTTGTGGTAGGAAAAAATAGTCGAACTTGAAATGACAATAATGAGCGGGACCTTGAAGAATTTAGGACAATACGCTAAAAATTTCAGAGAGCCATTAATCTAAGCAAGAGAGAAAATGCGAAGAGCTCTGACCAGATATTAACTGCAACCACTGGGGACTAGGGTACAAGATCGCTTTGTCAAAGTTTGTAGTCCAAAAGCCCGTAGAAAATAATAGTAAAGAAAAGATGAGCTACATTCTGGACACACTGTTCACAACCCACTCCGTCAGACAATCAAACACTTCTAGGCTGCTGGAGAACCCGAAACACGCGAAAGTATGGAAACTTCTATATAATGGGTAAAATTTCCCCTAAAGTTTTTTTTTTAAGAACAGCGTATAGAGGTCGTAAAAAAACCTCATTTTCTTCTTATTGTGGAAGGTTCAATAACAGTCTTACAAGGGTTGGCAGAGAGCCAATCGTTTGAACACCAGTTCTGTGTACAGAGCTGACTGGAAACTTCTTGATATGAATGTTTTTGATGAATCTTGTATGGCAATAGCTAGATCATATGCGAAGCCCACGGCAAAGAACACTTGAGATGAAAATAATCTTAGTAGACTCTTTACTGGATTGAACATATAAGCCCACCTTTGTGGACAGTCTCTGTTTGTAATTGTTGTGATTTCTACTTCATCAATTTTGCTATGGACAATTCAGCTGATTATAGCATGTACATTATCTAATTCAAGTCGTATACGCTGTCGTGTTTGAGAGGACACCTTCGACTCAAAGTAAGTGTTGCTGAAGGTTTCTTCTATATCGAGGAAAGCGATTACGCAAACAAAACTTTTTATCGATAGAGTATTAAATTTTTGTAACCAGATCAGAGATCATTCGATGCCGTTTGTCGATTTTCTTGGTTGATCTTGATATGCATATTGCAGGTTTGCATGTTCGATTGCCACTCAGCAAGGGATTTTACCACTCAACAGGAAAACAAGTCAATACTGAGCACTTCACAATCAGTATTGATTTGTTTTTAGATTCAGAGGTGAATACATTTACTGAGGTGACTATAGAATTGCTGTGTTGCAACAAAAACGCACCTTGAGTTGAAAAGAGTGGATAGGAAGCTACCGGCTTATTACGAATGTGTCTGTCAGTGAACGTCTCCATACATTTGAAGATGTATGATGTTAGACTTTTTTGCCGGAAAGATTTAGAGCTCAGGTTCAGAGTTCTTCCAACCAATGGCAAATTTGTTGCTGTCAGCTTCCGGATATGTGACTAAGAGCTTGGCTAAAGTTTGACAGTAGGGATAGGATGGGAGTGCAAAAAGCTTAAATCGGAAAGGGCTATTCATAGCAATCAAATTACTCTCAGAAGGCTTTCATATTTCTCACCAAAAGTAATACTCATTTGGACAGACAATAGGATATTTGTATGACTGTAACTCCAAGAACTTCCACTTTACAGGCAGATAGATATGGCAGCCCTAACACCACAAACACCACTGCACTTGTTGAAATACTTTAATGTAAAAGGGGAAATTTGAGATACATGAGTACAAGAAACAAGAATGCTGGAAGAAAAGTTGAAAAAGAGTGTGTTTGCCTCTAAGAAACGTAAAACTTAAGATCCATGAATTGCAATAACAAAGAACACTAAAAAGCAAAACATAAGACTTTCTCAACTCGTTTTAACCAACATTTTTGTTTTGATCTGATTTAAGTCAGGGCTGGATTAAAAAATAAATTCCAAATCAATCTTGTCCATAAATATTCGATTAAGAAATCGGAGTAAAATAAATAAAAAAGAAAGAATCAATTTGAAAGTAGGATACAATTAATAGTCGGCTATCCTTTACGGAAGTCCTTTTTCTCATCAATTGTGGCTTAATTTTAAAAGTCCAGCTGAAGTTTTCCTGAAAGGCTATTAAGTTGCAGCTTTCATTTTTTTTTGTATGATAATTAAATGGAAGTGAACCCTTCCTTAAAGGCCATACCCATCCACACTGAGATGAGAATTTAGCCACATGTGCAAATCTCAAAAATGTCATGGCGAGCAGAATACATCCATCTTCTTTGGAAAAAGGCTCCCACAAATCGAAATAGAAAAAACAAATTGCAAAAAAAAAAGAAAAAAAAAAAACACTAACGAACAAAACTGAAGGACTTTCAACGAATCATCTTAGCGTCGTCGGTCGTTGTTCATACATACTTTTATCATTTATCACTCTGAGGGTAGATTTTTTTTCTACTTTGATGCTGTGAAAAATATTGCTTTGCAAACAGTTTTTGTTTGGAAGACTCGAAAAGGGTTTGGTTGCATGGCGGTATGATGAACTTGGGGTGTAGTTAAGGCTGAGCGACAAAGTAAGTAGATATTTAGTAATGACTTGACATAGTCGCGATAGCCTGTTGAGTTTAGCACTCAAGATGTTGTTAAGATGAGGAGAGTATTAATGAGCAGTTTGTTTTAATTATCACTTTTTCTTTTCTTCGTTTTGTGATTGGGTTTAGTCCATGTGAGGTTGGAACTTTACAGTGCACATCAGTTGTTCCAGTCCATTAGTAAGAAATTGGTTAAAGGATGGTGTAAATCGACTTTATAAAAATAAATATATAAATAAATATAGGGTGGCGCAACAGAGCGAGTAACCCTTAGGCCTAGCGCCATTTCTCACATCCATGCCTTGTGAGGGAATGGAGGGACCTACAATTTTCTGCCGGTTCCGAACGGCTAATCGAGAAAGCGCTTTTCATGACAATGAATACTAACGGAGGACTTGTTAATTCCTCGCGAAAGGCGATACCCGTGGAAAAAACATTTTTGCCTCTGTTGGGATTCGAACTCGAACCTCTGGACTAACAGGCGGACATGCTATCCATGACACCACGGGTACCACTTTATACTCCCGAATTTTCCTACGATCTGCCGTGGGGTGGACACTTGACCGATTGGAGTCTTCTTTGGGACAAATCGAGTTGCTGACGTATATGCGACGTTAAGGAGACAATGAATCATACATAACTAACGCAATGGAAAGGGTATCCATCTTTTTTAAACGGACATACGGTACAGAAGTTCTATTCAAAGGCCATCCTTATTCTTGAAACCATATCAGCCATATCACGTAGATCAGCTGAGCCAGCTCTATTTCAACTGCAACCATATCTGCAACTTCACTTTTATTTGATTTAAGTTTGCATATGACAAACTTAACTTCTTCTAGGTCGAGAGGACGGCGTTCTTGTGCTTCTTCTAAGTCGAGAGGAGGTAATTTTTGGTCATCGTTCACTGAATGAATCATTTAGACTGACAGTGGAATTTGTGTCTTCATCAGCGTTAAGCACTCTGCAGAATTGTTTTTTCCAGATCTTCAGTAGCGACTGCGATTCTATTATTGTTTCCCTGCTGGCCATACACTTGAGTTTGAAGTTTGATACCCTGACATGATCTTTTCTTGGCCGGATATCAGGCTCATGTAGGCGAATTCAGCCCTGATGCGATTTGTTACAATACGCTCACTAACCGAATTTTGTCTTATAACCTTAACCTTGATTCTACTCTAGCGTTGACTCTGTTGCGAATAGCAATCCCGTACCGCAAAAGATGTCGCAGATTTTCATCTCTTTTACATCCGGCCAATTTCATCTCGCTTCTTGGATGGTGGCTATTTCGATTTTGAATTTTGAAGCAGTATAGGTATGACATCAGCTAATTATCTGGCTGCACGTAGTTCGTTAAGTGATCTTACTTTACACGTGCAGATCCGGAGGGAGGAGGGAGCGATGACTTCGAGTTCGTGGTATAGGGTACGAAACCAGCGTGTTACGCGCAGCGAACGATGCTACCGTACGGGAAGATTTCCACCGTCAAGAATTTAGGCGGTTTGTCTGGAATTAATTTACTTCAAGTAAAACTTGAGAGTTGACTCAAATTTATTGATGAAATCAACAGAATCAGTGTAATGAAAGATTTTAGAAGAAAACGCTTTGATTACTAGACTAAAATTGAGTGGCGAAGAAGTCATAAATCTACCGGACAGCGGTCTTAAACACACTTCCATATTTTCCCAGGGAAACCTCAAACAGATAGGAGCCAATGAAGTTATGACATTCATGATCGCAGTAAGCACTCGTCATAAATCTGTTTTCTGATAAATTTTAACAATAATTGAAGTTTATTTCTGTTTTTTGTTCAAATGACATTAAAACGTAAGAAACTGCAGATGCCTCCCCAAGTAACATTTTTGGAGCTGTAAGTTTTAAATATGCTTTAGAAAAGCTTTAAAAGAGTGAAGTCCGTGGTTACTGCTCTATTTTGAAGCTAGTTGCTCTATAAATATGCTTTATTACAACCTTTACCGCAACACTCCACGAGCCTAACTCATTTTAAATCTCTTTGCTTTACAAAGTCATTATATCTGCTCGAGAGATGTACTAAGAGCTATTCGGGAGCTTAACGTTTTACAGTGCAGGTTAACTTAACTTTAAAGGAGCTTGAGAATAAAACAATTGTGTCAGTCAAAAAATAGAATAATTGAATAATGAAGAGGTAATGTACAGGGTGATACTCTTACATAGAATATATTTCGTTTCTAACTTTGCATTCGGAACATATTTATCGAAAAGAGAATTGTTTCACTCTACTATTTACTATATCTAAAGTTCCACTGTTAATATGTAGCTTGTTTTTCAGCTGTCAAAAAAAAAATAAAAATTTTTATGCGGGGAAAAAAATTACGAAAAATAGATTTTTTTCGACGTTCCAGGTGCGACAGTCAAAGTAAAGTGAAAAAATGAATATTTTAAATAAAAAAAAAGTTACACTGCTTTTTTGACATAACAATTTGAGTTTTCACATCGACAACATGTGACGAGATTTTTTTAACATAAAAAAAGTTTTTGCTCGTGATCAAACTATTTTTGAGGTTCTAATTATGAAGTTGTCTTTGTGAAATGAGCTTCTGGAGACCTGTATTTATGTGTAGTTTTCTCTCTGGTTAATTTTTTTATTGACAAAAAGAACATTAAAAATATATTTTTTGAATTTTCATTGAAAGAAAACATTTGATTTTACATGGGCTTTGTGAACATAATACCTCCAAAAAAGCGGTCACAAATTAATATGTATAACTATTTTGCAAGTTTCAATTTTGTTGTGAATTGATCACTGCGAACAAATTAAATAAACATGAAACATGTGTGTAGATAATATTAAAATGTCGTCAAAAATTATTCTAGCAAAAAATTTTAAACGAGGCACCCTGTTTCCTGGTTATGCTGCTCTAGAAAGACAACAGTGTAGCACTATGGGCTGTATAGTAGCTCTTAATGAGATGTTTTTGTGGCGTCATTAAAATGGTGGTTTTGGTAATGACTACCATTTTTCATACCAATTTCTCCATACAATTTTTTTGATTTTGTTTTTATTTATTACTAAAACTTAAATATTTCTAAGGCGCGTTGTAAATTTTCGAAGTGCAACATCTATGTTTGTGATGAAGAGCAACATGAATATAATTCGGCCAGTTAGCCCAACTTTTTAAGCGCTGCAAGAGTTAATATAGAGCTTAAATTGTTACTTGGGCATCGACCTTCGAGGCAAAGATTTAATTTTTGTTTGATTTCTTCTCTGATGTTTTTTTTAGGTTACTGATTTGCCAGTGTTTGCTAAGCGAAAATGGTAGTTCCTTTAAGAATGCAAAATCTTGTGAACAAATTCAATGAGAATACTTACAGCTATAAATATTTTCCCCCTTTGTGTCGGAAGTACATATATATGCGATAACATTACACACTTAAATTGCATTAATACGATTTCCAGAAACTCAAAAGAATTGTCAAAGTAAGCGATTTACATTACATATATTTTTATGAAAAAACTGGAGAAAATTATGACTGATAGCCTTTAAATCTCACAAGATATCAAAGTCATTACTTACAAAAGCCCCACTGACGAAGCGTGATGGCGAATTCCCGTTTTATTACAACAGAAAACTCCAGTTCATGAACAGCACTATGAACTATGAAGGTATTATATTATATACGTAATACGTAGGTACTACATGCATGCATAATGTAGGTACATGCATACATACCTACGTAAATATGAGGAACCATTTCTCGAAAGCATAAAATTCATTACTTCCCCCTTCGGCTCAGATTGCACAAAGTAATCCAACTGTTAAAATATGTTACTTTGATGTAATAAAATTATTTATTTGCTGCGAGCAAATATAGCAACAATACATCGTATTATGCGACACACTCTTTGTATAAATAGGTATATAAACGAAAGAAAATTCGAGGCGAACTACAACCAACAGTATGCCATAAGTGAGTATGTAATTAATTCGCCTCACAGGTATTTTATCAATTTTGAACGGTTTCTTTTGTTGGTTGATAGTGAGGACCTATATAATCGTGTTCATACGCCTCAGTGGTTTTGAAACGGCAGCCGATAAAATTGTCTGCATCGGAGAAATCCAATTATTCGTGTTCCCTGGAACATGTTTGGTAATAACTCGCACATTTTATCAGGGTTTTGTTCAATTTTGAGGCAAAATAATTTTATTTTTTATTTTTCTGTCTCATTCTTTTGTTGAGAGTTCGTTTCCAAAAAAATTATAGCAATCCCTTCTCAAATACTTGGCTTTCAAAAGCTCTAGTACTTCAAATAGAATAATAATTTCAATTAATTCTTTATATTTTTCATAATTTTTCCAGAAGTATTCTTTCTTATTCCTTAGCGAAGACGGTCAAGAGTATGCTGTCATTGTTAATTTGAGCACATTCAAAAATAGATACGTAGCCGTAGGTAGAAATATGCACAACACAACCACAGTCTACATATATGTTATATGTTATAACGACAATAACTTTTAAACAGAGAGTCGCAAGGAATTTACTCCAACCACATTTCAAGAAAACATTACAATAATACAAAAAACAACAACTGACTGGGATCTCTGCAAGATTTATAAAACTGAATACAAAAATACAACTTGAATAGATCAGCCTCACACTTCATATCGAGCGCACCAACTATGCCACCAGACTAAGAAAAGTTAAGACTAAGGTCCAAAATCGTGCAAATTTCTTTAGAAGACCAAATATGAACTCCTGTTCCTAAGAGTCAATCACTTATTAATAACCACCTCCCAGAGTCTGTTCAAGTGACACTTCCAGAACCCAGTGATCCTAACATAAATGATGAGTGCCCGCACTTTGCCAATTGGCAATTAGAAATTAGTATGGACATCTCCATGGGCCATCAATACTTACTGAAAGCCGACCCGAAACGAAAATGAATTGAATGGATTCGACTGCCAAACCTGCAAAATACGGCTGTACCTTTATATCCAACAAAGATAGTAAATCAGTCGACAAAACGACATTTTTAAGACACAAATCTGCCAGCTCTGACGGCAACATTGGAATGATTCTTCAGAACCCTAAGGACCTGATTGTGTCGATCCTAGTGAAAATATTCAAATTCAAGGGCATCTTAAGCTTCACCCTTATTTCTATTAGCTAGAGAGAAGTTAAAGTCATATTCTTACCAAAATTCGGTAAGCCTTCACATACTGAATCATAGATTTAAAACCAATAAGCCTTCCTTTTTTGACTATACTATGAAAGCTTTAGGTTGAACGACCACAATTAGCTCATTTCAGATTGCGATAGGAAACTCAATCATCATTTTCATCAGAAATAACTTAGTTTCTTCGTTTGAAACGAACCAACACGAGTCACACGATGTGTTTTTTCACTTCAAATTACTCCAAAATGTCGCATTTAATGAACGAACACGAATTTAATCATCGTTTTTAACCTCTCAAACGAATCGTGACCACAAATTGTGGTCTATGATAATGAAATAGTCATAACGACTTCAAAGAGACGATAATAAGCCTCAGTGAGCACATCCAGTCACACCTTAACAAGCTCATCAATAGAGAGAGGTGTAAGCTTTCCATTTATAGTCAACATTAGAAAAATAGAACCGTCTTCACAGAAAAACGGTTAAGAATGCGGTCGAAGAAGTGGTACGAGGAATCTTGTCATTATCCTTCTATAAATAGACCAAAACAGTCTCTAAGACTTAGACAACGTCTTTGAAGCAGAAGTATTTGTAGTCTGTGAAACCGCAAAACATTTCATTACGAATACTGTGACTTTGAATTGGGTTCCACGACGTATAAGGGAATGAAATAGCCATGCCAAAATTGGGTCATCCGTCGAATTCAGCTAGGCTAACAATTCTGTACGAAAGTCACTAAAACAAGAAAAAAGCAGAATCCAACAAAGATTTCTAAAAACTTCCAGTGGTAGGTGGTCATCTTGAGGTATTCGATGGCTTTCCAGGAACCAACAGCCAAAAAATCTCAAAAAAAAAACTGAATATTTACTCCAACATATCAGGTCTCGGGTCTCTTCATTGGTTGGCATTTTCAGGCGAGATAAATCATGATGGGAATGGACATTAGCACATCCGATTAATGTAGAGAATGTCACGACGAGGAAGCAGAAGAATGGCCATTCCACTTCCTATAGACTTGGCTCACAACAAAAAAACAGAGTTTGGTGAGTATTTCTTCGACAAACTGTTCTGCATCTTAATTTTTCCACTGAACAACATTTGAAAATCCTTTTAGGGTTCCAAATCGGTCAGTGAGGCAATAACCTCGATAAGGGGCCAGTTATAGCGATCAGGAAAACGAATCAGGAAAAATTTTCAAATGGAATAGTAACCATGTTTTCGTTACAATTAAATAACTAATGTGATACCAATCGATGGCAAATCACTCAAAGTATTTTTTGTGTCCAGAAAAGGTATAATAGAAAAAATATTTTCTGTTTAATTTTAATTTTTCTATTTTCCTGATTCAATTTCATCAGGAAAAGAGAAAAATACAATGTATTTGTTCAATTGAAAATTTTCTTAACAAAAACAATTCTGGGCTATTTACTATCGATTGGTATACAACATTATTTGTTCTTCAATTGTAACGAAAACATAGTGATTTTTCCATTTAAAAATTTTTCCTGATTCGTTTTCCTAATCGCGATAACTGGCACTTAACCCAGTCACCACCAATCAAATCACCCACTTCCCTCCACGCCTTCTCACTTCACAACTTCCTTATTAACTGTTATCCCATGGAACACAGCGAATCCATGTATCAATGTTCGCCATCAAAAATAAAAGTTTTTAACTGTCAAGTTAAAAATGAAACTCCTTCCATTGACTGCGGCATCTGTATTCTGAGGTCTTATAAATATTCTCAAATATTTTACAGTTTAAACAGGACTTATGGCGTTTAAGTCCGAATGAATTATTAAGGACTCTTTAACTGTATACAACCATACGAACAACAGCCAAATAAAGAAAAAAAAAAGAGTATAGTCACCTTTATACTACCTATGCAAACTTATAACCTCCACGCTGTCAAACCACAATATTACAAATGCCCTAGGTCCCAGCACTTCATAAATTATTTACCAGAATATTGTGAATACAGGCAGATTTCCACCCACTCGCACTTCCGTCTTCGCACAGCACATCCTCTACTTTTACCGCCAACCTGCTGACGACCAACAAAAACCTATCGAACCTGCTCCAATTAATTATAATTCACAGCCTTTCTCCTGGTCCAAGCCCAGTAGCCATTTGGTCGAAAAACCGCACACCAGCATCACCACAACAAAAAGACGTCCTTTTTGTATTCTTGGCTTGCTGTGTTGTGTTTATTCTCCTGCCGAAAATATAATTAATCTGCATAATTTTTCTCAAACTTGGGGGCATGTGTCCTCGAGTTCAAGAGGAACGTGCAAATGACGGCAACGTTTTGCTATCGCTGCCAAATGGTTGTCCTCACCCAAAGGATTCCCTTTCAAAGAGACTATATTTGCAACCAACCAAGAGGATGGCAGCAATTCCAAAACATAATCAAATTTGATAACAAGTTCTGTCCGGGATGACAATTTTTTGCAGATGGAGGATGGAGAAATTCGAAAATGAATTATAAGCAGAAAGTTCAATTCATTTATCCTTAATGAAGCTCTGGTGTTCTATGCTGTACCTACTGTAAAGGGACAGCTTAGCATTACACCGGAATGGCCGCCCTAACACCCACAACACCGCCGCCGGCTGTGCCCCGCACCGTCAGGTTAACTGCCATTTTTATTGGAGTTTTAGAAAAGTTTGTGGTTAATATGGCGCCGATGATTTTGTATTCCCTGGGAAATACGCGATTTCATGGTCGAAATTGGCGCCACCGTTTTACCTGAGAATGATGTAAGAATCAGGACAAAGACTATGCGGCTTTCCCTCTCCGCTTCCCACTGACTATTTAATACTAGAGAAACCTACCTTCGGTTTGGAAAACGAGAAAAAGTTGCCTGACACTTTTCTCATTTTCATTTTGTTTCGACGGTTTTTTTTTTGCATCTTGCTTTTACTTTGTTTGCTGTTTTATTCGTGGACAGTTCCAATTGTGTTCCCGTAAATGGCAGGCAGGTCCCCACTGATAGTGTCATAAAAGGGAAGTAGAAAGAAAATTGCTTTTCAAGATTCTGCTTCTAGATAGAAATTCTTTATTTCCAGACGGCGGCGGCGCGGCGAAGCAATTGCATTAGAATGATTAAGTCATAGGAATTTCTCACTTCTTCTTCGAGTATTTGTTGGCTTAGATCAAAATCAAATCCTAGTGTCTTTATAGCTTTTGTTTGAATATAATTGTATACAGATGAACTGAGACTATTGTTATCAGCGGATCGATTGGATGAAGAAGATGCTAACAACGTGGTTAATGTTGAGATATTGCCAAATGCCTAGGCAAGGGCAGTTGGCAATGACTTTAATGAAAGTTTATTGAATAAATTTCAGGACAAGATAGATGATATTGGGTGTAAAAAGGCGGAGAAATGTGGTATTTTGAGAGGAATAGAGTTTTCTTTTTGATATTACGTCTTTTCGGGTTCTTTTGATGACGGAAAAATCACGTTTTCTGGGTTGGAAGCAAGAGACTGGTATAGTTGCGAATAAAAAAATAGAAAAGAGTTTAATGGTTTCGACAACATTCGAGACTTTGGAGTTTGCAGAACATTAAAGTCCTACTCAAAGCAAATCGAATGTGAAATGTGTGTGTTAACAAAAGCTTGACGGATCAAAGCTCGCCAAAATCTCATGCCCTTCGAATGCACATGTTATCGAGCACTTTCTGTTTCCACTTCCATATCCTGGAGATTGTCAAGTTTTTCTGATGAATTTAATTTATTTTATTCTTTTACTTCTTCTTTCCGGCGTTTTTAGCATCGTAATCTCAATGGGCTTTTACAGTTAACTGCTTCACACTAGTGGCCCGCTTGTAGGATATGCAATTTTGAGGTCACAATGTGTCGACAAACCTCCTGGTTTTGGATATGGAGATTTGTCTGTAACAGAAGTGTTTTGGTATGTCTTTCTTTTTTTCTTGGTAATCATGTCTTAACGTTGTATGATTTTGCTTATTCACGGCATTCTCTGGATCTCTAGTTTGAGCATGGCAATACTAAATGAGCCGGTGTTGTCATTTGAAGCATCTTTGTTGCCGCCAACAAATCCGTCGTTAATCAAGGCTTTTTTTTTAACATTGGCAGCACACGATTATGCGATGTCTTTAGCATCATAGGTACTCAAAGAGATTCTGCAAAATTCAAATTTATGTACAATTACTGGCTTACGCAGACGCTATCGGCGTATTGAGAAGAAGCAGGCGTGATGTCATAAGTGCTTCGGGAATAATTGATGCAAAAGCGGCAAAAATTGATATAATGGTAAATGATTGCAAAAACAAGTTTATGGTATCATAGAACAGGAATAGAGAGTAACGACGCGACGCATTGGACAAAACGTCACAATAGACAGATATAACATCGAGGTAGTATAGGATTTCGTCTACCTAGGATCCTCTAAACACAGAAAACAACATAATGTGCATACATCAAACAGAGCATTACTCTTGCTAACCGCTGCTTATTTGGGTTAAGAAGACAATTATGAAATAAAATCCTCTCTAGCAACTTATAATAAGACCGTGGTCTTCCCAGTCCTCCTATATGGTGCGGAAGTATGGAACTTGTCTAAAAGGGATGAGGCCACTCTTGGCCGCTTCGAAAGAAAAATACTCCGAATGATTTTTGGTCCCGAATGTGAAGACAATGTGTGGAGACGAAGATACAATGAGGATCTGTATGAGCTGTATCGTGTTATAGGCATAGCTAATTAATACAACAACGATTCGAATAAGCTTTATCATGTTGAATATTTTTTTTTTTTTTTATAATTAACGCTCACATCAAGGGGTTATGACTACCCTTATAATGTTATAGAACACAGTGCGAGCATTTAGGAAAGTAGGAGAGGGTTTAATAGGAGACACCGATGCACGTAGCTTTAGAATCTTTGTGAATCGTAATGCAGGGAAAACACAGAGCCAGGTAAAGCATTCCACATACGGGTGGTGCGACTAAAATAAGAATCTCTATACTTGACGGTACGCCCGAAGTTGGGGTCAAGGTAAAACTGATGAGCATTCCTAGCGAGGCGGGTGTTGCGGCTAAATTGTTTCAGGGGAGGAATGCAACTGGCTATTTCACTAGAGCACTGTTTGTAAAAAAAGCGATAAAAGAGGGAGAGACAGGTGACTTTTCGAAGATGTTCTAGAGAATCAATCGATTCTACGATTGAACAATCACCTATCAATTTTAACACTCTATTTTGTACCCTATCAAGAAGGTGCAAAGATGTTTGAGGAGCACCTGACCAGATGTAGGAGTAATACTCCAGTTTTGGGCGGATGAAGGCCTTATAAATTGTAGCCAGATCAGAAGGGGTGAACAATTTCCTGCATCGTCTCAAGAAACCTAAGCATTTAGCAGTGTTTTTGGCGACTTCAAATATGTGGTCAAGTTCTGACAGCTTTTCGGTTTCTTCGATGCAGGTACCATTCATGGATAATGGCTCGGTTCATAAGACCCCATGAAACAATGCTGTCAAGGTCAGAATTCAATGAGCTTATCACACGCAACCGTTCCAGTTCCACATCCGAAGAGCAGGGACGTGAATTTGGAAACGAATATGAAAAGCTGAGGGTCGAGTCGTCAGCAAAACAGTTAAGCAGATTAGAAGCTTCAGACAAGAGATCATTTATGAAAATGAGGAAGAGAGTCGGAGACAAAACGGAGCCCTGGGGCACACCAGCATTTATGAAGTGGGTATCAGACTTGAAGCCATCCAACACAACTTGTATTGAACGATCGGAAAATTAATTTCTAATCCAACGAAGAAGAGACTCATCGATACCAAAAGCACGCATTTTCGATAAAATAGCCTGATGCCAAACTCTATCAAATCCTTTAGAAATATCAAGCGCAATAATCTTACTTTCACCAAAACAATGTAAAGATTGGTTCCACTTTTCGGTGACATAAGCCATCAAATCACCAGTGGACCGTTTGCTACGAAAGCCGTACTGACGGTCATTAAGAAGCTTTCGTTCTTCAAGATATTTCATAAGTTGACTATAAAAGAATGTCCGCTGGGACATAGCTTTTAGTTAGTTAGTTTTGTTTATTGAACGATATATACTTACAATTGATATTATACTAGGTAATTTAAAAAATTGAAAAATGAAAATAATGTAGGAATGTTGGCACATAGGGGGCCTAACCAAATACATTGTCTAGAATAAAAATAATAACTTAATATTATATAGCTGAAAAGAAAGAGAATTCTCGATTATAAGTCGGTTGACTTGAGTTATCTCGGGATGTTCCGTCCCGGTTGTCGCTGGTGTCCCTCTTTATGGGGAGGTTGTGGGAGGTGGCTTCAGCCAAGGAAGGATGCCGACCCAGGGTCAGCGTAGAAGTTGGTGGCTTCGTCGTTGGTTGTTATTACTTCTTCGTCCAAGGTGTTCATCACGCTTAGGTATCTTGGCTCAGGTGTCAGTCCTCAGTGGTCATTGCGGTGCCTCAGTGGTGGTTGCTGATAATTGCAACCGTCATCAATACAGTCGATAAGACGTATTGGTCCAAGGGCGTCATCTTGGCTGTCTCGTACAGATGCTGGTTACTGTAATGTCTCTGACGCTGGTGGTTGAAAGTGAGGCCGGTGCAGAGTCTCAGAATCTTCCTTTCGAAAATAAGAAGCTCCTTCATCGCGGTCTTCGAGATGGTGAACCAAACTGGGCTTACGTAGTTGATGACGGGTCTCAGCAGCTGCTTATACATCAGTAGTTTTGTTGGCTGACTTAGTCCTGTCCTTCTCCTCAGCAAAGGGTACAGTCGGTGGAAGGCGTGGTTGGCCTTCTTAAGTACAGTGCGTGAAACTGGGACATAGCGGATGGACACCAACGCTCCGGCTCATCCTGTTTTCGGCAGGGAAATCGCGGATGGAGAAGACTTCGTCTTAGGAGGTGCAATCAAGTTTTAGAAGAGCTCGCCGAAAATTTTTCTTTATAATTAACGCCCGCTGCAAGGATTTCCGACAGACATTATTAGCTTCAATGTTGGAAAACATATAGCGGGTGTTACTATTCAAAAAAAGGATAGAAAAGGAAAGGCGGTTTCCCTTTTTTTTTTTTTAATTTCCGTGCATTGTAATGCGTAGGGAAAATTGAGTTGGATCAAGCATTCCGCATCAGGGTTGAGCGACTAAAATATGAATCTCAGTTCTTGACTGAACATATTTCATATACAATTATATATATTGTTTGTAAAAATAACAATAAAAAGTAGTAACGTGAATGTTCAAAAGAATCAATTGAATCTACAAAAAAAAAAAGAAAGTTGAGCTGTTTTTGGGTTGAGAAACACGAGTTTGCAAAGAAAATTTGTTAGCTCTACATTTTCGATATGTGAATGATGAAAATTTATTGTATCTAAAAGATTGGTAGATATTACATATGCCACCATTTAACATGTGATTTTACTATAATTAAGGGTTTCTAATTTCAGAAATATTCAAAAAACAATTGACAGTTGTTTAGATTTACGAAGAACCAACTAATTCCTTTGATCGCGATCTTTAGGCTTTCATCTTGGCAGTGACCTCTGGAGCATCTCTACACTTCAACCAGCAGTAATCTAAAAGCATAGCTTCATTCCAGCGGCCCTGATGTTTTCGTTCCATCATAGAAATATCTTAATAGAACCGTTTTCCACGCTCATCACTGACATCTCCGCAGAAGATGGGAATAAATCAACATGTGAGTAGAGAAAATGGATTTCTAAAGACAACCGCCTTGATCGCATTTTTGTAGAGGCTCGATAATCCAATCGTGAGTATTGTTATCATGACTTTTGTTCCTAAAAATCTATGTATAACTCCCTTGAGAGCTTCACAAGCTTCCTTTTCTTTCCCTTCTAAAACTATTTAGAATACAATGTCCGTTACAAGTTGACGTTCAATCATCGTTCAACAAAGATGCATTCCTTTACCTTCGCATCGCTTAATTAAGGAAGTTCGTCTCTAAAGTATTTAAAACTTGGCCACCTCTGTCTATGGCTTCGACAAAAATTTTTATCAAGCCCAGGTTAATATGTAAAGGGTAAAAGAAGAATATTTTTTGGATCAACGAGTGGCTCGGCAACTACGTTTCTCTCACAACGGTTAAGTTTTCTTGCAAGCCATTCTGTTAGATTGTGCTGTGTTTTTCCATTCCCACACTATCCCACATACATAAAGCAACAGTTTTTAACAGACCCTGGTTGCATCACGTAGAGTTTAGCAATCACTTTAAAGCACCACAGATTTTCCATTTATATCAAAGGTAGTTGTTGAATCTAGCAAGTCTGCCGTGTTTGCTTAAGTCTCCTTCATATATGAACCGCATGGCCTAAATGGAAGGAAGAAGGTTGCTATTTTAAAGCAACACAGCTTTTTAACAAAACTTAGAGGAGTTTATCAAGAGTGTCCACTCAGTTGGATCAAGTTCATTGTTCAAAAAAGGGAATCACTTCCTATAACGTTGCATGTTCTCGGTGACCCAGGACCCTAGAAGTTCTGTTTTCTCTCATCTCCTGTGACAAATCAAGATCTCTGTAATAAGATCTCTTAACTCCGATTGACTCAATTTATGCAGTCGATTATATTTTTCTTCCGTAAAATCGGGGTCATAAGATGTTGAAGACTAATTATTGAGGTCTCCTTCGGCACTGTCTTCATTTTCTACTTCCAACTCATGAGTCTGTGGTGGTGTAGGAACTGATAAATAATCTGAATATGTAATTGTTCGAATAGCTGATGGAAGATTCGGGTATTCAACAGCTTTTATTCTTTTCATTGACAGTCCTGCTTTTAAAGACAAGACGGAGTAAAGCGAAAATAGCAATCGTCTATATTGTTGGTGGACTCCCGCCATATCATAGACAGAGCAAAAGCCATGGATCGTTTTTTATTTTTCAGCCATTCTCGTAAACTTCGTCTGAAAGTTTTCCTATATATGTGTAAGTGAAGAAGACATTTTGAAGTTAGAAGAATTTGTTTGCAAGCTATATAAAACAACTTCTATCAATGTAGACGACGGCCGACATGAGCTGTTTTTTAAAACTTGCAAACCAACTTCGGAAACAATTTAAGAATGTTTAAAGTAAGTTAAAAGTTTTGAATCATTCTTAATTAATAAGTCGAAGCAATTATACAAGCCATATTTGGGAAAATGCTGTAGTAAATTCACACAGAAAAATAACCCAATGTAAAATCAACACGACAAATTAATGATTTTACAATGGTGCATATATCTTTTAAATCAACTTTTTTTTCATTTAGATTCGAAAAGGTTTCGTATTAAATTGATATCTTTAGTGATTAATCTAACACGATTGCTTTTTGAACTGTCATTATTATTAATTTAGTAAAGTATTTCGTTTAAAATAAACTTTGCATCAGATTAAAAGAAATGTAAATCGTGGTGAAATAAAAGGGAGCCGTGTTTATATTACTTCATATTGAGTTGAAATACGCTGAGATTTTCCAAACAACGAAAAAGATATGTTATCTTTTCAATAACCCCTTGTCTGCTTGCATTAGCATTTTAGCTTTACTTTGAATTTATTTGATTGTGCGTCTCTGCTCAAAAACTGTTTAGTAGCCAATCAATATTAAATCGTTTAAATACAAAAAGAAATCGTTTTGAAGTAAGAGGTTGTAGTGTTCATACTGCATCAATCGTGTTGAAATACATTTAGATTTGCCAAACCAGGAAAAAAGTTCCGTTATCTTTTTGATCACCAGTTGCATGTCTGGCCTCTGGCCCAGGTGGCATTCGCATTTTAGTTTTTTTTTTGCTTCCGGTCTGAGGGGTGGGTGTCAAGAAAAGTGCAAAAGTGTTTTATTATTTTATTTACAATGGATGTGCAAAACGAGGAAAATTCAAATTGTTTTAATACGACAAGGAGTTATTTTGAAAGGAACTGTCATGTTCTTTTTACATGAGAGACTAGTTGATTCAATTCGAATTCTTAATTTGTTTTAAGGTGAGTATCATTTTGGTTTAACAGGGATTATCGTGTTATTTCAATATTAAAATCTATTTGATTCAAGAGGATATGTGTATTATTTTAAAATGGAAGTCATTTTGATTCAACAGGAGTCAACAAAACAGTCAAAAAGAATTTACGTTTGTTTTACAAAAAAATCATTTTAAATCAACATGAAACCCCATTAGAGCAAAATTATACCCAAAAAATGTTAGATCAATCCTATTTTTTTTTTTTTATTTGACACGATTTTTTTTTCTGTGTGTTCAGGCATAAGATTTTCGCCATTTCACTGTAGTTGGATTTGGAAAATAGAGGATATGATGGTCAAATTGAAATGGTTTAACGGAACTGCGGCTTCAGAAACTATTGAACACGATGATAATGAAAGTGAAGAAAACTACGAGGCATCGAATCTTTCATTAGATGAATCTGTCGATGAAGAATTGCTTACTGTAAGCACTTCATTTGAATAAAATTTTTGATTTTCATTTAATTTGATAAATATGCTAAAATTGAAATGCGTCTGGCAAGCAGTAGGCTGTAACGAAATCGTCCGGGACACAATTTTTTGTAATCAAGGCAATTTTTCTGATGTTATGGCGTACCATTTTCTTGGTTACATGTGATAAGAAAAAAGTTATCATAACTTTAAGTTGAAAAATGCACTTGAAAAATGTTAAAATGCGTCTGGCAAGCAGAACGCTGAAACCAAATCGTCTGGGACATACTTTTTTGTAAACAGCGAAATTTTTTGACGTACTTATGTAGTTATCACTTCGACCTCAAAATCTGAAAAATTACCATTTTCAAACGGCCACCCCTTCCCCGGACAAAAAAACGTACGTAGGCTTTCTAAATTGTAGCCAGTTTAGAGGGGCTGAGAAATTTCCAGCATCGTTTTAAGAATGTGTTGCCCGTATCGTAATGGTAAGCATATCTGCACTCAGAGAAAAAAATACCATAAACTTTCAATGGTACGACCATTGATTTAAAAAGACGCTTTTTAATAAGATTTTACTATGAAATCAATAGTTTCTTGGTAAATTCAATGGTATTTGGGGTATTGATCCAATAGTTTTGAAATTATTAATGCTAATACGACACATATTATTAATTTAATGGGAAATACTCCTGATTTAATAATATCCTACCATTAATAATTAATACCACGTACTTTTATGTTAATGGTCCAATACTTTAAATTTCCAATAGTTTCGATACCATTAAAAAACATCGTAGTTAATAATTTGTCGAATTAGTTCAATGGGACGGCTCATGGATTGAATAGTATTTGACTATTAACTCAATAATGTTGACACTATTATTCAAGATAAAGTACACATTTTGTTGAACCATTAAAAACTATTGATTTAATAAGGTTTATCTAATTGATATTAATAATACGGACTATTGTTTCAATAGTCTCATGTAATCAAATAGTTATGAAGCAAGAACAAAACATTTAATTAATAGTGTATCCCATAAGATCAATGTCTTCAATTTAAATATTTTCGAATATTCGAGATTATCGCTCGAAATATAACACCCATCGTTAATTTAATAGGAAATACTATTATTATGACCAAAAAAATTAATAACACAAACTATTGCTCGAATAGTTTTATGTAGGCAATTTAATATTTATAAAAAACAAAATAAAAATAAATTAATAGGTTATCCCATTAAAAAACAAAATGGTCAAATCAAATAATTTCGATAATATATAAGGAAAAACTATTATTATTTACAATTTCTTTTTCGAGAACACGGAGTATTGTTTTTATAGTTTCATGTATCCTATTTAATCAATGTAAGGGTTCATTGACAAAATAACGCATCAATGTTCCGGTTCATTATTTGAACAAAATTAGGTTGCAAGTTAAAAAAAAACATTGTAGAAGAATAAAAAAAAGTAAAAAAAGAAGATTAGGATAGCCATATGGTAAAACGAATTCGCAAAGCTAAATAAAAAAAGAATTAGCGTGTTTAAAGGTTCATATTTTAAAATCTTTCGTAAGATCGGTTCCTTCACTTGAATTAAAATGGTTAAAAAATTTAAGTTTATGATTTTATTTTTTCCCTGAAAAACGATAAATTTGCCACGAAAAAGTTAATTTTGAACTCCGTGCAAGTAAAAAAAAAAACTATTATTACTATTACTATTATGGAAAATTTAGGTTATAGTTGTGAATTATTTGTTTTCTGTACCTACTCAAAAACAGCCCTCAGCTTTCTATCGAATTCTTTGAGATACACCCTGTCATAAGAAGATTTGTCTACATTTTCTCGCATCCTATAACTTTAATAACTTTCCATCATTGAAGTTATATGATTGCTTGAAATACTTATATTAAGTTTTTCTTTTAATATGAAATACTATTGATTTAACAACTTTAACTATTAGCAATTATAGTAGGTATGCCCTTTTGCTCTTGTAGAACTAGAATAGTTTAACAATAGGGTGACCTGTATATTTCGTTTAAAATAAAAAAAGAAAATACTGAGTTTTCATTGTTGCAAGTTGTATAGTTTGTTTTTGCTCCAAAAATAACATTGAGTTTACAAGTTTTTTGGCTTCACAGTTAAGTTTCGTCTAATAATACACTATCCTTTAATAATTCAAAATTGATACTTTATGTAATTTTGGAATTAAAAATGCAAAATAGTTGAAAATAAAATATGCATACTCAATTGACTTGATTTGGTTGAGCTTGATTTGTCAAATCAGAAATTCTTGGCCATGGGTGCATTAATTTTGTTAAAAAGTTCATTTTAAATTCTGTGAAAGTGAAAAGTGATGCAATGCCGTATATTTTGCGTATGAAACAAACAGGTACGTATATAATGTTTGTATTATTATAATAACTAATATCATTCATATTTAATTCAATGGACAATTTCAAAAGCAAATTTTCATTTTTATTCAAAACTTTAAAAATGATCAAATTGAATTATATTTAATTTTTTCAAGATTTCTTCCCTATCAGCACAAATAAAATAATTTCGCAAAATTAAAACCCCTACCTCTAAAAATGTATACATGGTTGTTTGAAATGTAATTTCATACAACTTTGTATATGAAAAGTTTTTGTCTACGTCTGATACTTTTTGACTTAATACTGAAAATAAGAAAAAGTGGTTTGCAGTCTTAAGAGCCTCCCTAGCTTCCCTAAGCACGGTAAATCCGCCATAAGAGTCAAATGTAAAAAATAGGTTTTAAGCGATGAACTTATTTATTTACCTTTTATCTCCTATAATAGACCAACAGTACTAGGGGAAGTTAGGGAAGCTCTTTAGACAGCAAACCACATCAGTAATAGCCTCTGTTCCAAAATTCAGACTGCTAAAAAGATTTATTCTTACTAGGCCAAATGATACGATAATAAACTTGTTTTACAGACTAAGTCGAAAAATAACAATCGTAGGCAAAAAAGTGTTCGATCAAAGTTATAGCAAATTAAATTTTGAACAACTTTCATTATATAAGTTTTTTGTCGAAAAATTAAAATTAACGAGTTATTTAACAATTTAACAACCATTTTTCGAATCTTCGAAAACAGAATTCAGATAAAGCCATTCTTTAAAAGTCCCGTTAAATTTTAATAGTATTTATCCCATTACCTCAAAGCGATAATAGTATATCCCATTAAAGTGCACAGTTATTTACGAAATTTATGGTATGTATCTCATTACTTTATTCCAATTTATAGTATATCCCATTAAAATAGTAAGGTTTCGCTAATTTAGGATGGCAAATATTTTGCCATTACAGTCGTTGTCATTGTAAATGTAGTTGTCGTTTAGTTGTGTAGCTAAAAGTGAAATAAAATATTTGTTTAAAAATTCAGTAAAAAGACAAAAAAAAACAAACAAAATTTAAAACTATTGAACTCAGGTGTGGTCTATATAATTTATCTTGATAATAAATGTGTTTCATTGAGTGTTTTATTACCATTTTTAGAATTCTCTAAAATCAGATTCAGATAAAGCCATTCTTTAAAAGTCCCGTTAAATTTTAATATTATTTATCCCATTACCTCAAAGCGATAATAGTATATCCCATTAAAGGGCACAGTTCTTTACGAAATTTATGGTATGTATCCCATTACTTTATTCCAATTTATTGTATATCCCATTAAAATAGTAAGGTAATGTCAGCAAGTCAATGTCCCTCAAAATTGGGTTTTTTCAATGAAACTTTGATTTACTTCATTTTAACAAAAAAGTTTAATTAATTAATTAAACTTAATTCAGCCACAAATGCTATTCATTGTCTTTTTCCATCTGAAAGCAAAGTGAGTTTTTTTACTTTAAAATTACACAAATTAAAAAAGTACAGAACTTTACATGATCATCGGTCATTTCATTTCATTTCATTTCATTTTTTCATTTTGCTAAAGGTATATTATCTGCACAAAAGAGGTCGTGGTCTTAATCCAACCGGTAAGCTTCACGATAAGGCCGTAAATGCGCGGATAAAATTAAAAGGTTTAAAAAGACAACTAATAACCGAAGTCATCGAGGACGAAGGAAAAAAACAAAATCGGTTTTAACTTTTTTTTATGTAATTTTGTTTATTCCTATAGAAACTTTCGTATGTGATCCCCCAATTGACGAGATATTAGCTGACGTTAACTCCGAAGAAGCTGAGCAAACCATTATTTGGCTGACGCACAATAATGACCCATGGTCCGAAGTTCAGACAAAATGTATTATAGACTACAGTATTCCAAGAGCGGAGCTTGGATATACAAACTGAGGGTTTAAATGTCCTTACAAAATGGCCACTGTTTAAGCATTCTCTGGGGCATACTTTTCGCACTGGTCTACAGGGGAAGTGCAATTCCAAATGAAATTTTAACCTGTTTTATTTGCATTGCATGGAAAATCAATTTCCACTTCGGTGTTGCACTCAGTTAATGATCTTAATCTTGACAGCCCGCCAATTCACATTCATTATTTACACAATGGATTAAAAGTGTTTCGGTTAAAAAAAATTTAAAAACATTTGCTTAACATAAAAATTGGTATCCCAACATACAATACTATTTTAAACTCATAACTTTAAATTTGTATCTTTGTATCGAACTTATTGTACAGAAATTAAGTTTAGTTAAGTTTTTTGTTAAATAAAACCTATTTAAAACACTTAAATTTAAGAGAAAATATAGATTGTATAAATATTTTAAAAAGTTTAAATAAATGTTAAAGTAAAATTGTAAAATGTTACTTGAATACTTGTATTAATTTTTTTTGTAGATTTTTATTTAAACAGGTTATGGATAACTATCACTGAGTATAATGTAAAAGTGAGTATATTTTCAAAAGGACTTGGACCTAATCTGCAATAATGCTTTACCTTTTCAGCTTTTTATTTTTGGAACATAGTGGTACGTATTGTTTTTTTAATATGATATCTATCATTTTAATAGTACATACCTCATAAAATGCAAAACGTATGTTGTTACTATTAAATTGATATAGATATCACATTAAAACAATAATGCGTACCATTAATTCTAAAAAATGTATACCATGAAAGTCATAACATAATACTATTAAAGCAAAAGTACTTAACTATTAAAACAATAGTGCAACCCTATTAAAAAATTAGTACTATTAAAACACTAGTACTTGACTATTAAAATAATGGTGCATCACTTTTAAAACAATAGTACGAACAATAGTACAACAGTTTTGTTTTAATTGTACTACATTTTTGTTTTAATACGGTTCTCCTATTATTTATAGGCGATTTACCATAAGATCTTAATAGTTTATATACCATTGAATTAATAGGTATCGCATTGAAACAATAATGCGTACTATACATTTTTGAAAAACATACCATAGAAAATGTAAGATTATACTATTAAAGCAATAGTACAACACTATACATCCGTTTACAAATACATACATTCGAGTTCGAATTTCGAAACTAAGCAATGGTATTCCACTGTTGAATCAATAGTATTACCAGATTAATTTTCAATACGACATTGCTTATTAATTTTAGTCTGTAATAGTACCAACCATTGATTATTAATAAGAGAGACTATTATTTCAAAACTATTTAACTTTTAAAACAATAATACAGACGTACCATTATAATAATAGTTCCAAAACTGTTACGGTAATGGTCTGTGTCCTATTGACCAATTTTAATCGTAAAAAATCATTGAAACAATGGGAATTCTTATTCAAAATATGGTTTTTTTCTCTGAGTGTGCCTGTTACGCGGGAGGTTCATGGTTCGAGTCCCTATAGAAACCACAAATGTTTTACCATGGGTATCGCCTTCGTTAGCAATTGTCGAGTCCTCCAATACCAAATTGCCATGAAAAGCGTATTCCCGATTGGACTTCGGAATGCAGAAATTCTAGATCCCGTCCATTCCCTCCCAACAAGGCATGGTTGTGAGCAATGCGCCAGATCCCGGGACTCCACGCCCTGTTGCGCCACTCTTTGCATGTATGTAAACATGTGTATGTTTTAAGAATCGTAATCATTTTGCAGCAGTTTTGGAGATGCCCATTTTCATTCATTTAAGTCAAATTAAATTGAGGGAAACTATAACAAAATGTTGGAAAAATAAAATGGAGTATAAACAGACTTTTATTCCTTCGGTTTCTTAAATCTATAGACCAAAAAAGCCAATTTCAAAAGTTATTTGCCTTTCATGTTTGTCAATCAATACAATTTTTAAATTCATCATAATACGAAAAACCCAAATTCGCTTCTCAATCCCCGTGATAATCTGGCGTTGAGTTCGAAACTCAGCAACCGATTGACCGAAAATATGATTTTTCGGTAAACTCAGCCGAAGAAATATTTGAACTGGTCAATTTATCGATACACAAAATTTTTTTTTAAACTCTTCTTTGGAAGCCCGGTTGGTTCCAGCATCACAAAATTTACAAATACGTAATTTTTTTCCCTTACAAAATGAGTATAGCAAATAAACCAAAAATATAAATGTACTCGCCGTCTCGTTCCTCTTACGCCTGTGATTGAATATTTTCATTAATTTCCATTATGGCTGTCATTTATTGGTTTTGTCCACTAGACCACTGATTGAAATATTATGTACGAAAGCATGTTTATGTGTGTTCATTGTTCATATACACAGAGTAGAGTACACCGACAGGATTGCTTGCTACCTTTAGTTTGCCTCGATTCATTGTGGTTACAAATGAGCGTACTATATTGTGGCAATAAACCATGCCGACATTTTATCGAAAAATAAAATACATTCCATTGTGTGGAAGAAAGCTGAACATTTTCACTTCATTTCCCAGCAAATATAATTAATAAAATTAAATATTCACGTAAATTGTGTAAATATTACGAAATCATGTTGCGGTTTCAATTCGAACTTCGACTCATCAATTTGCTGGGAATGGAAAATAAAAAACAAAACAAAAAAAAAACGACGCAAAAAATCGGCAACAATCCGGCGATTTTTCAATTTTCCAATCAAATACCTATCCACCTTGATTTTCATGAAGAATTCTTTTTTTTTATTGTTGTTGTTCCATCACCTGGATACCAATGTCGATGCAGAAGACGAATGGAAAAACAAAACAAGTGGGAATTTTCTTCTCTTTTCATTTTGGGTCTCCGAAATTGTACAGCGAAACCTTTTTTACCAAATAAATGAACCATCATCGTCGGCGGCGATGGTGCGCCATCGAATGATTAATGAATAAATGACTTTTCCTCGTCCCCAGAATGGATTGGGAAAAGGGTTTTTGCTCGAACTTATCGTTGTAACCCGCGATTGCCTTTGCGAAAACCAGAGAGCGATTGCAGGTTCATCGATCAACATTGGCTGGGAATGGTATTTTTTCAGCAAATAGGAACCTGTAGGGTGTAGGTACTACATACAACCTTGTTTTTTTAAGGTAGGGGCTCGTAAAAGGGCTTAACAGTTCATATGTGGATATTTGCAAGGAAAGCGATTTTTGTGTTTTGTGGAGGCGAACTGAAGCTCTTAATATTTTCTGGGTGAATGTAAGTGAGGATACACAGGAGTTTTTATATGGCAACGAGGCATAAGAATATCCTCAGCCCTTAGTGCATGATACGCAGTTCTGCCTTTAAGCCACAGACTGTATGACCACGTGATTGCATGACTACATATTCACGTTTCTGAGAAATCACTACACTTTTACTCTGAATGCAGAGACATGTCAAACTGTGAAGAAAATTCACAAGAAATTTTACAAAATCTGATGGACGTACTTTTGACGAGAGTTGTATTCGAGGTATTAACATTGTCCTTTATTTGGATGGAAAGATTTTTGCTGCACTGCAAAAAATGCTTGGTCTTAATCCTCGACTCACCTACGATGGATTTAATTATTTTACCCAAGAAATGTGCCGTACTTTCCACGGTCGTTATCTGAAAATGCTTTTGTATGTTGTTCTTACAATGCAATTGAATGACATTTCTGATGTAAGTGCGCTGTAAAGAAGCGAAAAAAAATTCAATATTCAAGAGAAGACCTTTATTCCAATGAGTTTCGAAAATACTTTCGGAAAAATAACTAGGTGTGCTTTTGAAGTATTCAACAATTGAATACCAACCGATAAAACTTTAAAGAAAAATAAATAAACAGGGTGACACCAATGTAATGTAAGTAAGTAACATCATGGAGGAGTAAAAAATGGTATCGCAGCCTGTTTTAATTCTAGGAATTTTTGCACATTGTTTGATTGCTAAGCGATCCATTGTCGTAAAAGACAGTTCATCTTCACCATTGGTCATTCATTTATAGTGCTTTTAATTTAGTAGCGCTGTCATTTGACACTTGTCAAGCAGAGCTGTTATTTGATAGCCTTTAAACCATTCTTATTCATAAAACGTCTCTATCTGGCACTTTTGAAGTGAAAGTTAAGAATTGGGAGCTCCGTTTTTAGGTTAAACGACTAGAAGATGTATGTAGATTCGATGTGACTTTGAGCAGCTTCGCTTAAGTAGCAACATTCAAATACACAAAAGCCTTCTGAACGATAAAGTAAAGAGTTCCTACCATGGAACAAAGCAACTCCTTGTCAACGAACCAATAATTCTTTTCAAGAGTTGAAATTAAACAAAGCAAAACAATTCCATGAAAAGTAACAAAAATAATAAAATTTTTAGTTCGTGGCGGATCAACATCCGGGTACATAGAAAACACCGAGGAGAGGACTATTTATTTAAACAAAATAAATAAATAGGGAGGCGCACGAGAGCGTGGAGCCCGAGCTCTCATCACATTTCTCACAACCACGCCTTGTGAGGGAATGGAAGGGCCTACAATTTTCTGTCGGTTCCGAGCGTTCCGAGCGACAGCAAGCGCTTTTCATGGCAATGAATTTATTAACGGAGAACTGGTCAATTCCTTGAGAAAGACGATAACAGTGGAAAAACATTTTTGCCTCCGTTGGGATTCGAACCACTAATTGACGAACCTCTGGGTTACCAGGCAGGCATTCTAACCATCACGCCATGGGTACCACGAGGAGAGGACGAGCAGCTGAAAAACAAATAAGAAAATTATGGTCCTGGCAAAAGTGTTGACTGAAAAGAGAAGCAAAGCGGTAAGAAAAATAAAAAAATGGGCACGACTGGGTCGCACGAACCTGCGATTGTGTTCTAAATACGATATCAAAATCTAAAGGCTGAGGTAAAGGTTTTGGTATTAGCTCTTCATAATATATTTTGTGGTACAGAATTGCCAACTACACATTAATTATGGAAATTGAATTAAATCACGCAAAATAATGAAAAAATTAAATTAAATATTCCAAAGCTTTCAAGCAAAAATCTAAAAACGCCATTCTTTTGCAATCGCTAATACACATGAATGATGAAAATTTAATCAAAATCGTTGGAGCAGTTTTCCCAAGAAACGGTTTTTTATTTTTCACTTTTTTTTAAAAACTGTTTTTTAAAAGTAGAGTATGCAAAGTTCTAGATCTTAACAGGAGTTATTTTGACAAAAAATTTTAAAAAAAATTAAAGTTATGGTTTCGAAGTTACTTTCAAAAATCAAAATTTTTTAAAAAAATTTATAAAAATTTCCAAAACTAAGTTTTTTTAAATATTGATATGCAGTCTTTCTTTAACAGCTTACGACTTCTGAAATCCAAAATTTCGTCAAGATCGTGTCAGCCATTAACGAGAAAGTCGGTTTAAAAAAAAACGGTACTATGGGAGGTACCGTTTTTAGGCCTTTTCCAAAAATTTTTTTTGCATCATTAGAAAAACAATCCTAAATTAGTCCTTTACACAAAATTTTATCGAAATCGTTGGAGCCGTTTTCGAGAAAAATAAGTATTATCATATCGGTTGTATGGCAGGTACCGTTATTTCAAGACTTAGAGACCCAATTCCAAAAACCCCTCTGTAGGATGCCAAACAAACACTAACTGCAAATTTTGAAGAAAATTGGTCAAGCGGTTCAGGCTGTAGATCCATATACAGACAGACACACAGACACACAGACACACAGACAGACAGACAGACAGACAGACAGACACACAGACAGACAGACAGAATTGCAGGACCCACTTTTTTCGTATTCTCTATCATCGTAATGTTATGTTTGATTGTTATCTCAAAATTTTTTTTCTGCACGATTGCAAGACTTGCCTTATAAATAGTACCTATAATCGCAAGTAAAAATGGGCACGACTTGGTCGCACGAACCTGCGATTGTGTTCTAAATACGATATCAAAATCTAAAGGCTGAGTTAAAGGTTTTGGTATTAGCTCTTCATAATATATTTTGTGGTACAGGGTTGCCAACTACACATTAATTATGGAAATTGAATTAAATCACGCAAAATAATGAAAAAATTAAATTAAATATTCCAAAGCTTTCAAGCAAAAATCTAAAAACGCCATTCTTTTGCAATCGCTAATACACATGAATGATGAAAATTTAATCAAAATCGTTGGAGCAGTTTTCCCAAGAAACGGTTTTTTATTTTTCACTTTTTTTTAAAAACTGGTTTTTAAAAGTCGAGTATGCAAAGTTCTAGATCTTAACAGGAGTTATTTTGACAAAAAATTTTAAAAAAATTAAAGTTATGGTTTCGAAGTTACTTTCAAAAATCAAAATTTTTTAAAAAAATTTATAAAAATTTCCAAAACTAAGTTTTTTTAAATATTGATATGCAGCCTTTCTTTAACAACTTACGACTTCTTAAATCCAAAATTTCGTCAAGATCGTGTCAGCCATTAACGAGAAAGTCGGTTTAAAAAAAAACGGTACTATGGGAGGTACCGTTTTTAGGCCTTTTCCAAAAATTTTTTTTACATCATAAGAAAAACAATCTTGAATTAATCCTTCACACAAAATTTTATCGAAATCGTTGGAGCCGTTTTCTAGAAAAATAAGTATTATCATATCGGTTGTATGGCAGGTACCGTTATTTGAAGACCTAGAGACCCAATTCCAAAAATCCTTCTGTAGGATGCTCCACAGACCCTAACTGCAAATTTTGAAGAAAATCGGTCAAGCTGTTCAGGCTGTAGATCCATATACAGACAGACAGACAGACAGACACACAGACACACAGACAGAATTGCAGGACCCACTTTTTTCGTATTCTCTATCATCGTAATGTCATGTTTGATTGTTATCTCAAAATTTTTTTTCTGCACGATTGCAAGACTTGCCTTATAGTACCTATAATCGCAAGTAAAAATAAAATAAATAGGGTGGCGCTACAGAGCGAGGAGCCCCTGGGCCTAGCGCATTTCTCACAACCATGCCTTGTGAGGGAATGGAGGGGACCTACAATTTTATGCCGGATCCGAACGGCTAATTGAGAAAGCGCTTTTCATGGCATGAATTTACTAACGGAGGACTTGCCAATTCCTCGCGAAAGGCGATACCCGGGAAAAAACATTTTTTTGCCTCTGCTAGGATTCGAACCTCGAACCTCTGGGTTAGCAGGTGGACATGCTAACCATCGAACCACGGGTACCACGGGTTGCAAAGCGGTAAGACTAGAACAAAATTGGAAACTGAGTGTTGCTGCCTCTGCGTGGCCTTGACATTAGGTGAGCAGTACAGTTCAGGGTGGACCTGAGTCTCAACCAACATCTCTCGAAAACAAATTCGATTTCAGGCGATCTCTCCTCAGTTTTGCGATTCAAGTCGGTTGAAGTCTTCTTCCTCGAGTCCCTTTCGATGTGCTTTCAAAAACACGTCGAGCCGGAGCACGTAGCGCTCTACTTTACCTGCCATCGTAGTCTCCTGAGGCATAATCTTCTAACAGTTAGATAATGTGTGGAAAAGAAAATTGAACTATGCATAAGCTGTATTAGTTAGAATCTAACTAATACAGCTTATGCATAGTTCAATTTTCTTTTCCACACATTATCGTCAAATACAAGACCAAAGATCATTCGGCGTAGTTTTCTCTCGAGACGACCATGGGCTTGCTCAACAGGACTGGGACTGATCAATGCTTTATAAAGGGTTACCATGGCATATAGGTGGGCGGCCGTGGTGCAGTGGTAGAGTGTTCATTAGATAGGCAGGACGTGTGGGTTACAATCCCACTCTGGGCATATACTTTTCTTGCAGCCTCCCAGTTTCATCTGGACGCAGCCCTTGAGATTACATGTTAAATTACTAACACCTTATTTCCATCTACTGCACCACAAAAAGGGAATGCTGCTACCCTGGGTAGTACAATGGACGGAAAATCAGGTTTGAGTGCTCCAGATTAGCATGAGCCTCCTCTTTAAAAAAAAAAAAATGGCATGGAGGACGGCTTTTTTGATCATTGTCCAAGTTAAACTCTGCCTGACATCGGATTTGTTTCTTCATCGCCAGTAAGCAGTGTGCAGATCCTCAGTAGCGACTGGAATTCCTTGAGCTTGTTTCTCTGCTGGCCTTTACATGGTTGAGTTCAGAGGTTTGCAGCCTTGGAGTGACATTCTTACCTTTTTGCAAAACTTCCGAATCTCATTCCTATCATGGCATCTCTGAATTTCATCAAAAGAGCGCTTCTTATGCCGCTTTTTGTCCTTTTTGAGAATTCGGTCTTAATTCCTTAATTCCAGAACTGTTTTTTATCGCTTCAACGTTCAACATTTGTCGTGCTTTTGGTTATGGTACATTTGGCTGTCTGCATTCTTCATCGAACTATGGGTTTGATTTTGGGGCCGAGTGAAAGATAGATCGTCAGAGGGTGCGCTGTTAATGGCTTGTTGACATTGCTTTGCTGCTACTGGTCTTCAATGTTTAGTGCATAAGACTTAAGAACTCTCGATGGGAAAACGCATTGGTTATCTCTTGCGATTGCAGCCTTCTGACGACTTCACGTCTTACATCGTTAGATTGCGCAAGTCGTGAATAGGATATCCACATTCGAACCTTGACTACAACAGGTAGTGGTCTAAGTCAAAGTTAGTCCCTTGGAAACTTCAGACATTCAGAAAAGTGTAATTAGAATAGCAAATTTCGTTCTTAAGGTTTTTACCCTAAGGCTTCCAAAGAACTGTTAACCAAAAAAACATTGCTTGTGGAAAGTAAACCCAAGTAAACTTCCATGACCATGCTGATCAACTTTAGTCTGCAAATGGATAAGATCTAACCAAAGAAGTGGTGGCATCAGCTTTTTTAGAGAAAATTCGAAATATCTTTCAAGTATACTAAAGATTGTCATTTATTGCCAAGTCGATCAACAAGTATCAAATTATAAGTACAAACTATGTGAACTGGAAGATTGTCTTGCCTCAATCGCAACCGGTCAGTTGGGATGATGATTGATTGATCTGACAGTCGAAATGCTACTTTATGAATTTTTCAAATGGAAAATTTGGTGCATTTAAGTTAACGCCAATTATGATGAATACGTAAACTAACATCTCAAACAACAAGTCTTGAAAACAACACCCTCCACGAGCAATCGCAAATTCCATCATGCAACCTGTGGGAACTGGTTATGCTGACACTTATAAAAAATAGTATTTAAACCCTAGAAACTAAGTTCAAATATTCAATTGTAATAAAGCAGGCGGAAACACTGCTCGTTTGAATAATAAAAGTTTTTTTTTAATGAAAACGAATTAATAAAATACTTACTTATAGCTATGTACCTCCGCAGCAAGATCGATTATTATCCTTGAGACGATTTTTGAAGATTTTGTTTATGCTTGTCTATAGCGTTTCAAAAGATGTGCTCCCTCTCTAGTTTGGCATAAAAATGAAGTCTTAGACAATCTTAGAAGTTATGATCTTTAACTTCTGAGCGCAGCCATTTATTGCAAGAAAATGAGCAAAATTATGACAAAAAAAACAGTTCATTTCGAACAATCAGTTGCCTTTTACGACGTAAACCATATTTAAACTTCAGTATCTAACTAGAAGGTGATTTTTTTAAGACGTGTGATTTCCAATCCGGTAACACTTTTTTCGGAGTTGGTATTTTTGGCAGCAGCCACTTCATTTAAACTCAATTTAGTTTGTGAGGAACTGAAATAGGAGGACAACTGGACAACTGGATACTCGTACGTTTGGTAAATTATCTCGAAATGAAATCACCGTTTCTGCATAATTTTCTTATTAAACCTGTAAGGTACCTCCAAAGCCGGGTGATTCATCACCGTTGGACTATTTTTTTGAGGTTATGTGAAGCCGACTTGTTGGCGCAGATAAGCCCAAGACGATTGACAACTTGGTAGAGGATAATTGGCGCGTTATTGCTGACACTCAGCCGTAAATGCCACAGAAAGTGGTCGAAAGTAGGGCCTGTTGGCTGCAATTTAGTCGAGCCAGTCACTTGACCAAAATAATTTTAAAAACATAATAGCAAACCCTTTTATTATAATAAAACTAAATTTTCGGCCCTAATTTTAAATAATGTCCGTCTTAATTCTCCTCCAAAACCACACATATATGTAATTATAAAAAAACACTCATATTAAAACTTCATTTTCTTTTTTCCTGCGCATCAGTAGTAGGGTTAGCACTAAACAGCACAAAGCCGAATTAACAGCCCTCATTCAGACTTCTTGGTTAGTGGACTAGTCACTAAAAATATCCTGAATTATGCCCGTGGGTAGTTTCGTTGCATATAATTATAGTGTACTCTCATCAAACGAAATGGAAGGTAATATTAATACTTAATGTATAAAAAACTTGGAAATAACAGTTACATAATAATGCCATATATCAAATTTCTTCTGATTACTAACGACTGCGCTCTCAAAGATTCCTTACTTGGTAGACACTCACTTGTGACTGTAATTTCGAAATCGAATGCATTCGCATTAACATATTATTTTAAGGAACAACCTATACATGTGTAAATCCGAACAAAAGGAATGACTACGAAACAATTATTTCTCTTATTTAATATTCCAACATATGACTCAAATTTTATCATTTTGACCGTTTTGTGTTTGGCGCCCACACGGTCTTCGGTAGCTACAATTAAATTAGAAAACATAAAAGAAAACCTTTACCCTCGTTTGAGACTTTCATCTTAGCTTAAACTTTTGCGAAACCCAAACATTCATCTTCACTTCTCAACACGTTACCTTGGGGGCTATCAGATCCATAGCAATTAGAACGACTTGGTCTTTCACCATCCTTATATTCTCCCTTTATCGAATCCTTATCCTTTTGCCTCTCCACTCTCATACAGAAAAGGACAATTAAACCAGGTTCCAAAAATATACCCAAGATACTATTTCCACTTCATTTTCAGAGCACACAGCAGCATCAAGGATGGGTCGAGAAAGGCCTTACACTTTCCCTACCCAAAACAAGTATGTAGATAAGTTTATAGCAATGGAAAGTATACCAACCCTTCAGTAGTTACGAGTATTATACTCTACTCGAAGAAGATTTTAATTTTTGATAGGTGTAAGGATACTTTTCGGTCTGTATATCCGACTCCTAAAAAGGACACAATATTATCTTTGTCAGCTCAAGTGAAAGAGGTGAGTCTCACAGTTGAATGGACGGGTTCCTTTTAAAGGCTATTTGATGTGGAATCCTAGAGTGTATCTGTGTATATGTTTAAGGAGAGTCCTGCGGCTGATATGCAAAATAAAGGACCAGTGTGCCAACCCTGTTGATTGGAGTCATTAAGAATGTAAATTAGCCTTTGTTGCTTGGCTATACTCGTATACCTTTTGCCGCCGCCATTGCCGCGTTGGCTGCTTATAGCTAGCTATACCTAGTTATGCTTGGCTGTATAAGAATAGTTTTCGTGGCCAAAACAACACCTTGAAATGTTTACCTTTTGCTTCGTTATTCTGAGGTTAAATTGTTGTTGAAAACGAATAGTATTCCAGTTAATTGGGTGTTCCTGTCGTTGGCTGTTGAAACTTTGTAATTAGATTTTCGCTTTTAACTTCCAGTAATTTACTTAAGAACAAAGTGTGGATAATTTGTATCCTACCTATAGTAGGTAGCTGTTACCTTTACTGGTTTTACCTATAGGAATATAAATTGAGGATTCACAAAGATGAGCATAGGTCCTTTCTCTGTTTCCAATGCAAAAATGTATTTATTCCGTAAATCAAGTGGAAGGACGACTTTAATGGGATTTTTTGTGTTTTATTTATCCCAGTTGCACCTGCTTTGGAGAGGGATAATTTATCTGATGACAAGTTTTTGTAAATTGGTAGATAAACAGTTTTTGTTTGAAAAATTCTATATGAACATGACAAAGTTTTTGAAATCATCGTAGGAATACTGGAAGCAAAGAAAAAAAATTTGTGCTCGAAAATCGAATGAGTCTTTTAAGCAAGCATCGAACTAGTATGTGGTTTAATTCGAGCTTCACTCTTGCGAAAAGTAACACTTTTTTCGGATTTGGTATTTTTGGCAGCAGCCACTTCATTTAAACTCAATTTAGTTTGTGAGGAACTGAAATAGGAGGACAACTGGACAACTGGATACTCGTACGTTTGGTAAATTATCTCGAAATGAAATCACCGTTTCTGCATAATTTTCTTATTAAACCTGTAAGGTACCTCCAAAGCCGGGTGATTCATCACCGTTGGACTATTTTTTTGAGGTTATGTGAAGCCGACTTGTTGGCGCAGATAAGCCCAAGACGATTGACAACTTGGTAGAGGATAATTGGCGCGTTATTGCTGACACTCAGCCGTAAATGCCACAGAAAGTGGTCGAAAGTAGGGCCTGTTGGCTGCAATTTAGTCGAGCCAGTCACTTGACCAAAATAATTTTAAAAACATAATAGCAAACCCTTTTATTATAATAAAACTAAATTTTCGGCCCTAATTTTAAATAATGTCCGTCTTAATTCTCCTCCAAAACCACACATATATGTAATTATAAAAAAACACTCATATTAAAACAACACCTTGAAATGTTTACCTTTTGCTTCGTTATTCTGAGGTTAAATTGTTGTTGAAAACGAATAGTATTCCAGTTAATTGGGTGTTCCTGTCGTTGGCTGTTGAAACTTTGTAATTAGATTTTCGCTTTTAACTTCCAGTAATTTACTTAAGAACAAAGTGTGGATAATTTGTATCCTACCTATAGTAGGTAGCTGTTACCTTTACTGGTTTTACCTATAGGAATATAAATTGAGGATTCACAAAGATGAGCATAGGTCCTTTCTCTGTTTCCAATGCAAAAATGTATTTATTCCGTAAATCAAGTGGAAGGACGACTTTAATGGGATTTTTTGTGTTTTATTTATCCCAGTTGCACCTGTTTTGGAGAGGGATAATTTATCTGATGACAAGTTGTTGTAAATTGGTAGATAAACAGTTTTTGTTTGAAAAATTCTATATGAACATGACAAAGTTTTTGAAATCATCGTAGGAATACTGGAAGCAAAGAAAAAAAATTTGTGCTCGAAAATCGAATGAGTCTTTTGAGCAAGCATCGAACTAGTATGTGGTTTAATTCGAGCTTCACTCTTGCCGTGTTTTATCGACATCTTGCATTTCCTTGGGATGAATTCTATACGGTTAAAATGACTCTCAAATTTTACTTGGTCTTTTAAAGGACTCAAAGCCAAGTTTTTGGGCTTATTTATCTGAACAGATTTCCATTGAACGCAAAGCTATAGAACATTCAGGATGTGTGGTGAGCATTTAGAGAAAAAACCAAAAAGTTTTGGCTTCCTTAAACTTTCCTCCCTGCTTTGCAAAAAGGTACAACACAGAAGCCCTTGGACTATGAAGGCAGTCCTAGCTAATGAATAGAATTTTTGTCCTCTCTTGAAACTATTTTAGTTTTTATGGTGAAAGAAGTTGACAAGCAGTTTGAGCAGAGAAACTTCACCTTACACACTATAAAAAAAAAACAAGCACAGAACAACAACGACAAAGTGGACAAAGCACCAAAAAAGCCCTAGTACTACTTGACCTTTTCATGTCAGAATGAGCATGAAAAGATTTATAGTTTGGATGTATACAGAGCAAAAGGATTAAGTCTTAAAAGTAGATGATAACAAACGGTAAAATAAGTTTTCAATTAGCTGACTGTTTACTCTAAAATTTAATTGAAATTTCCACGAGTCTGTCACGCGAATCTTTTCAAGAATGCTTCAAAGTTTTCTCTCATTAATTATGTGCAGTTTCTTTTTTATTTTATTTTTTTTTTTTGTTAAGTTAGAAGGACATGTCCGTCAGGTCGTTGATGGTAACTTCCGTGATTGGATAATATTTCTGTTTTAATTTTTATGAAAACTTTGAAGTATTTCACTCCACCATGTCCAAGGAAATGTATTTAGTGTTCCTCTTTTTTTTTCAGTACATTGACATCGTCGTTAGTGTGATAAACGGTGCAGTGCAATAACACCCGCGGCAATAACCCCTGCAGGGGTTATTTCCCAAACGAAAAGGAAATAGCCCCTGCAGGGGTTATTTCCTTTTTAATGTGGCAATAAAAACCGTAGGTCTTATTGCCTTTTACCTGTGGGGATTATTTCCAATTTCAAATGGAAATAAAGCCCACCATAGCAAACCTAATAGAACAAAATAACCATATTCGCTTTATTTTAAGAAACTAAAGAAAAACATTGAAAATAATAAATAATAGAAAAAAAAACAATTTTAAATTCAGTTCTGAAATTTGGAAAATATGCTAAAATTTAATAACTATGCAAATATTTTACTTGTAAGCTTAACTATTTGTTTACAATTATTAATTTCACTAATGCAAAAAAATAGTCCTGCTGTTAAATTTATATTGGTATATTTTTGTTAATTGCAGGACTACTTTTTTGCATTAGTAAAATTAAAAAATTCAAAATAGGAAAAAAAATAATCGTCATTCGCGCAGCGGAAATTTTTTTTTGCCCCAGAGAGAATCAATTTGGGGTGTGAAAATAAAAAAATTCGCGCGAATTTTTTTATTTTCACACCCCAAATTGATTCTCTCTGGGGCAAAAAAAAATTTTCCGCTGCGCGAATGACGATTATTTTTTTTCCTATTTTGAATTTTTTAATTTTACTAATGCAAAAAAGTAGTCCTGCAATTAACAAAAATATACCAATATAAATTTAACAGCAGGACTATTTTTTTGCATTAGTGAAATTGAAAAATTTGCGACTGTAATACTTTGCGTTGTTGCTTCTATTAAAATTGTTTAATGGAGAGTTCCAACCTGCTTGAGAACAATATTTGAAACCGTAATTTTTTGCGTTGTTGCTTTTTATAACAATTTTTTAATGGAGAGTTAAAGCTTAGCCCATGTGTGGGGCTTGTTGCCAATTCAAATTGGCAATTACACCTGCAGGTGTAAATGCCTTTTTGTTGCAGGGGTTATTACCACATTAAAAAGGAAATAACCCCTGCAGGGGTTATTTCCTTTTCGTTTGGGAAATAACCCCTGCAGGGGTTATTGCCGCGGGTGTTATTGCACTGCACCGTGATAAACCACTCTGTGCTCTCTTGTTCTCTTAGTTCTCTGAAGAACAGCTAAGGTTGCTGTAATTTGAAAACTTTAATAGAACGATTAATAGTGAAACAACAATCGAGCAATTAAAACTTCACCTGGATGATGAAGAAATTGTTTTACTTGATGTTTACTAAGACTAGATTACATGTTCAAAGTTAGTACTCAAGCAGTTGAGAACTAGGAACAAAATCAACTTCGAGTTTATCAAAAAACTTAAGTGACCCTGAAGCTTTTCAAAAAGAACAGAAAGAATGAAGGAAAGAAGATTCTTTTCGCATCTGTTTTTTCTGCTTTTGGAGGCTACACTTAAATGAAGAAAGTTGTGAAAAAATAAGAAAAAAAAGACGGAAAAACCGCCCAGTAAAGAATCCATGAACTGAAGAAACTAAGGTTTGCTGGAAGGAACATATTCAGTATCTTTCTGGTTCTCTACAATCAAAAGCAGTGGCAATAAATAAAATGTTCTCATACTTGAATATTTATTTTGAGTTGCTTAAGCCAGTGATGTAAAAATGTTCGCAATTGGATGTTTCGGAAGGACAAAATTAACACAAATTTTTTTTTTTTCTTACGTATAAAATAAAAGCGCACATCAATAGTTTTAGTGAGTTCGTGAAATAAAGTGTGCGTAAGTGAAAGGTTTGAATATGGCAGCTACGCCTCACCACTTGTGGTAAGAAGCGACTTAAAGGAAAAATTATGTCTGGACAATTAACATCAAACTGAGCTTACCGACACCGTAACACCAAAAAATAGTCCCACAAGAGTACATGCAAACTGCAGACACGTCCAAAGATCAATGGTTCAGTAAAAAAGAAATGAAATTCAGAAAAATTTAAAGTAAACATGGCACAGATACTAAACACACTATAGAATACTCAGATCAGAGCTACACGTATTCCGGGAGTTATTCGAATTGGATAATTCTTTCTTTTTTTTCGGGAGAATTTTCGAATTGGACAATTCTTAAGGGGGAAAGCTGGTCTAGAATTTTGAAGAAACCGAAATTTTCTTTTGTCTTAAAAGGTAATTTAGGGTCCTAAAAATAACATGACAAAAGATGAATGCCTGCAAAAATGTCTAAATGCCCAAACTTTTCATTCTGTTGAACCCCCCTTCAGGTATGCCATATGATTTTATAGTACTTAAAACTTTCAACGCGATTTTCTCGAAATCAATTTTTTTGACCTGGCCGAAGACATAACTCGAGCAAATCTTCATTGATCTATACCTACGAAATTTTGACAGTATACATTCAAAACACCTTTCTCAGAAGACATACGTAGGATTTTTTTTTTATATTGCATAGTTTTTTTTTAATCAACAATTTTGTTGATTTTTATGAAAGTAAAAATTTTAATGTTTTGTTCAAACGTGCACCATTTCGCGAAAAAACAAAATATTGAAAAAAAATCCTACGTACGTCTCGCTGTTGCAATATAGAAACTAAAAATTTTCGGGATCTTGTTCCAGGACCAAAATTAAGGAGGTTACATCTTCAGCCATGGAGAATGGACCCGTCTAAAAAATGAGGCACCTCCGAAGAAATAATAATTTTGTAAGAACAAATTTGTATTTAAATCAAAACTTAAATTATGAAACCTCTTTCACAGATTTTCGATTGATCTTTTTGTTGAGTCACAAAAAATTCATAAATTATACCCATTTTTTCACGCTCTAGACCAGCTTCAGCCCTTATGAATAAAATTGTTCTTGATTGTTCAATTTCTCAACTTTGACATCACTTTTCGGCGTGATCTATGCTAAACTCGATTTCTCTGTCAATACTGATTGTAGAAACCAAATAATATTTAGGTTATGTTTAGTAGAAAAACTAATTTTTAAAACTATATTTGAATTGTGTTCATATGATTCTAGTGTTGCCAGATTTTCAACTTTAAATGGTGTTCAAATTTTCTTCCCCGAACAAAATTTTGACTTTGAAGTCTCCTTTTTTTCATAAAATGTCTGAAAAGGGCTCATTATGTTTTCTGATGATTTTCATATTCGTTTCCAAATTCACGTCCCTGCTTTTCGGATGTGGAACTGGAACGGTAGCGTATGATAAGCCCATTGAATTCTGACCTTGACATCATTGTTTCATAGGGTGATAAAAACCGTCTTGTCGTTGAAGCTCAACATTCCCCATTGCCATTATCCATGAATGGTACCTACATGCTACATCCAAGAAACCGAAAACAGCCTCTGTCAGTACTTGGTATGTGTGTAAACGATGATCTTCGTTGGAATGACCACACAATTGAAGTCGCCAAAAACACTGTTAAATGCTTAGACTTCTTGAGACGATGCAGGAAAATCTTCACCCCTTCTGATCTGGCTACAATTTACAAGGCCTTCATCCGCCCTAAACTGGAGTATCAGGTATAACTCCTATATCTGGTCAGGTGCTCCCCAAACATCTCTGCGTCTACTTGATAGGGTACAAAATAGAGCGTTAAAATTGATAGGTGATAGTTCAATCGTAGAATCGATTCGATTCTCTTGAACATCGACGAAACGTTTTCTGTCTCACTCTCTAATATCGTTTTTTTCACAAACAGTGCTCTAGTGAAACAGCCAGTTGCATTCCTTCCCTGAAACAATTTAGCCGTAACATCCGCCTCACTAGGAATAAAAATAAATAAATAAATAGGGTGGCGCAACAGAGCGAGGAGCCCCTGGGCCTAGCGCATTTCTCACAACCATGCCTTGTAAGGGAGTGGAGGGGAAATACAATTTTCTGCCGGTTCCGAACGGCTAATTGAGAAAGCGCTTTTCATGGCAATGAATTTATTAACGGAGGACTTGCCAATTCCTCGCGAAAGGCTATACCCGTGGAAAAACATTTTTGCCTCTGCTGGGATTCGAACCTCGAACCTTTATGTTAGCAGGTGGGCATGCTAACCATTACACCACGGGTACCTTTAGGAATGCTCATCAGTTTTCCCTTGAGTCTAACTTCGGACGTATACCGTCAAGTATAGAGATTAATACTTTAGTCGCACCACCAGAACGGGAAATGCTCTACCTGACCCTGTTTTCCCCCACATTACGATTCACAAAAATTCAAAAGCAACGTTCATCGGTGTCTCCTTTCAAAACCTCTCCTCTTTTCGTAAATGCTCGCACTGTGTTCTATAACATTATAAGCCTAGTCATAACCCCTTGATGTGCATGTTAATTATACAGAAAAAAATTGTGGATACCTAAACGCTAGACAACTGTGTATTTAAATGCTTGAAATTGTAAAAATAAATTAATAAGTAAAAAAAAAAAAACAATTGTAGGCGCCAGGAAACTCGGGGAGCTTTGAGTTCTACCAAATTTCAACGACCTACTATTTTATGCCGAAATCGTACTGTTAAGTCAGACGGTACTTTTCAGGGCAATGTTATTCTCTTGACTTATCAGTTCCTCGTGAAAGGAGATACTTGTTTGAATAATGGTTTTCAAATGTTGACCTATTATTATCGGTCCTTCACAGTCCCAACCAAAAATTACAGCTTCGAGGCGGCCAATTGACACTGCAAGATGGCTGATTGCGCGATTTGGCAATTTATTTGTGGCATGCATTGCTATTCTGCATGATACAGAGGTTGTCTAAGTCCACGCCATAAATCTAATTAAAAAAATTGGGCATTATCTGTAACGCTCACTGACAACCGAAGAGTAGAATCTTGTTGTTTGATTGAGTCTTGAATAATTTGCACCTCCTTTTCATCCATACAGCAAAAATCGTTTGAGCCCAATCCTAGCTTTGCGGCATGTCTTCCAATAAGACAGTGTCCTCTATTGACACCTATCGTCGCACTAATGTGTTAAGAAAGATCAACCCGTTCGACCGATTAAGATCTATCTGATCTATCTATGGCCAGATTTATTTCGTTGAGTTACACATTAAACTGCTTCTAAATCTCAGATTAGTTTTTATGTATGAGCAAGAGTTTGTATGCAGCGATTGATATACCAATACTCTCCGTTATGTCGCTGAGAAGGGCAAAAGTGTTCCTTTTTTGGCAAGCTCATCTGCTTTGAAGTTTCCTGAAATGTCTCTACCTCTATGCACCGGCACTCAGCACAGGTGTTGTTAGGTGGAATGTTAAACAACACACAGATATAACTGAGCGATAATCGGCAGATAAGGGCTAGAATAGAGTTGATGGATATTGACGTGATATTTGAAGGTCGCCTGACTGTCAGAGAAGATGCATATATATCCCTTTTGGATATCATGTTTTTTTAAGACAGAGCTTCCAACTTCGCTGATTGTCACCTCCTGAACTTGGAACACGCTACAATGATTTGTAAGACCTAAGACGAAGCGAGGTGTTCAAATTCATTTCGTCTGAATAGACACCACAACCAACTCCTTCATTTGCTTTTGAACCGTCCGTATAAAAATGGCCGTAGTCGTTTTCCAAGAATGATTGCCCCTCCCAATCTGGTCTGGAATGGTCCTCGCAAATTTGTATCAAATTCGAGTTAAGCTGTGTTGTAGTCTGTTTTTAGCTTGAGGATACCGAATTTGTTCAGAATGTCAGCATTGGGAACTTCTTGTAATCGAATAGCCGAACTCGAAGCTGTTTTGTATGATCAGTACCGCTGAAGGAGTGGTGCGTAAAGCGTAAGGCATCACTTATAAATACATATGCATGCTAACTTTGCTGAAACTGTCTCGATAAATAGGCTCACTTAAATAAATTTTTTTTTAAAGAAAAAAGTAAGGTTTTTTTTGTTTCAAATCTATAAGGAAATTTTGCATTTAGTCCTCTTTTCCTTTATTTGGTCCGAAAGTGGTGGCTGACTACAAAAATGCAGTTCCCCCAGCACTCACATACGAACCACAATGTTGGACAATGTATCTACATTGTACATTGCGTGTATAAGAGTCATTTGACAATAACTGAGATGAAGACGGCCATTATTACACCATGATTTACAAAGTTCGATCGTATAAGAAATACCAAGATCCTTAGAAGCATTCACTTCAAAAACACCATCTTGGAAAAAATACAGCACGATCGGCTCAGTTGGTATATTGTCATGTTGAAAGGAGTTGGAACTTCGTCAAAAAGGCGAAAAACGTTTAGACACGATCGTTGTATGATATTACAAAGGCAGACCAAAACACTCTTGGTACAGCCAAATGCAAAGGCAATTGGTTGGCTTGAGACGATGAACAATACAAAGTCGGGAGGCGTATATGGGGTATGTGGGGAATCAGTAGTATGAACTGTGAAGCATTTAAGTAAGAGGACTGTGATTGTGATCCATTCGAGTTTCTTACAAAAAGAAGAAGAAAAAGAAGTCGGTTGAATTCCGTGTCTTTTTTATGTAAGTTAAACTTTTCTTAATCAGGATGACATGGAGCTATTCAGCTGTCTAGTTTTGTGTATCAAGACAAATTAAGACAGTAAAAAGTTACAAGGAGAATGAGTTTTTTTCAATCCACACCCACTTTTGTGCATTTAACCAATTATCGATTATTTGCATAATGTCCTGAAGAAGTGACAATTTCTTTAGTAAAATCGTCACGCTCCAAATATCTACGGAGTTTCCTATTTCGTTGCATGCATAACTTCACAGAACTTAACAATAACTTTACAGTTCATATGCTCTGCTCTGACACACTCTTCCTGCCACCGCATGTTCAAAAATCTCTGCCACTATATCTACCCTCAAAATCTCAAATTATTCAACACGAATACCAAAACCAATGAAACTTGCTAATGAGATTCCAAGAGCAGCAAGCAAATTGAGCGTGTAGGATTCATTTGCATTGCAAATGTTAATTAGAACGTTTTATCGTTTCAGATTCACAATCTGCAAATTATCATTGCAAAAAAAAAGAATCAAGAAAAAAAAAAGAAAATGAAACCAATTGCTTATTCGATAACTCATCAAAGTTTAATTGGGTTCTGAAATAGGTTCGGGCTTCGTGCCAGACACCGTTGTCACCCATCTTTTCTTCCAAGCCATAGAATTTGCCTTGTGTTGTTTTTCTCTGGTGGATTGCATAACAATAGCGACGGAAAGTAAATCTTTCAAATGTCAGAAGAATATTTTCTCGGTAATGTTGGGTTTGGTTTTCAATAAATTATCAAAGTAATTGGGTGGAATGCGCTAGCATGGAACTCTTTATTGGCATACTGCTGTGAGCACAATTTGAACAAATAACTTGTAATAAAATGTTTTATTGGATCAACATTTTCCAATCAAAATGCCTTTAGAGCAATCCCCCTCCGGTACATTTAATATAAATTCAATAATAATTTAATTTGCCATTGAGACCCAGCAGAGTCGCAACAACTTTCAAGGTGCTCAGGCAATGCCTATTCAGAGCACGTTTTGTGTCGACATTGGAAGTTTTTCTATGAGGCCTTTTAATTTCCAAAGGAATCAAATCAATATTAATGTAAGTCAATTAACTTAAGAGCACACAAAATGCAGATACTTAGTTTTTTGCGAAAAAGTTACAAATTTATAGGAAGAAGTTTATACCTATACAGTTTTGTGGGTGGTTTTTATTATATGAATTTTTGTCAGATCAGAATCAGTGCTGGTAAATATGAAGAATTTTGAAGGCGTTATGAAGTGTTTCAAGGTTTGGAGATATTGCGTTTTTGGCAAATATGTCAAGTCTTATGGGGTTATATCTTGTGGAGACAATTTTTCCAATATTAAATGGCTTTTCTGTTCTAAATTTGATTTTCATTTTCAATGCCTTTTTTCGCGTTTTGAAATGCATGCTGATCCCAATGGAAAAATGGTTAGCACGTCTGCATGTTGAGTAAGACTTTGAGGTTCCCAAAAAATTAAATTGTTTCCGAGGAATTGCCAATTCTTCTGATAGTAACTTTCCTGTCTTGGAAAACTATCTTCGACTTTGCCGTTCTGAATCAATTTCAATTTCAATTTCAATTCAATTTATTTCAATATACAAATAAGACTTAGGGCCGGTTTGTTCAGAGCGGGTTAAATAAGCAATTTGGTTATCAAAGATTGTTCTTAATCCATGATTAAGAATCTGTGATCACCAATGAGTGTTTGTTCACCTATTTCATAGCTGGGTTAGCTAATCATGGGTTATTCAAAAATCGTTCCATTTTCCAGTCTATATGTCAAAACTTAATCAAGGAAATTAATGAAAATACATACATTTTTTCTGATAGAGTCAGTTCTTTTTTCGGTTGTCAAAACTATAGAGATTTGAATTTAATTTCATTTTAGTTTGAAATATATTTAGGTATGCTGACTCGGAAGACCTAAATAAAGAGCCCCAAATCAATTGCCAATATAACAGAGCTATGAGTGGATCATCAAAGCAAAAAGCATTTAGCACAACTCTTAAAGCTGCACAAGAGGCAAAAGCAGCATCAAATGCTCAAACCACAGCCGGACAACAGGCTTCCCATCAGGCTAAAGCTTAGTTGACTGAAAAGAATTTGCAAGCTGCTCGTGCTGCAGAAGCTGCATTGGTTGGAAAACAGAAAATTGTCGAAAAACTTGAAAAAGAAGTTCGCGAAGCTGAAGTTGCTATAGTACAAGAAGAAACTGCTTCCATATAAAACACCTTAATTAATGTATTGTATATTATCTTGCTGCCATACAAAATGCTCAAGAAGGCAACCACACACTGAGAACATTGTCTAAAACAGTGCAGAACAAAAAAAAAGGTCAAGATGAAGAATTTTTAAGTCTTAAAAAAGAAATACCACGGCAGCAGCTGTCACAAAATAAGTACTTAAGAATTACGGAATAATAATTACAGTGCTTAAAATTATAAAAATTAAGTTTACAAATATCAATATAAATTTTGCAAAAAAGAATGTAATAGTAATGAATTACATAAATTAACAAAGGTAGTAGAAAGAAAGAGGAAACGGAATATAAAAAAAGAGAAAGAAAAGTAAGGGAAAAGGAGAAAGAATAAAAAAAATGGGCACGACTGTGTCGCACCAACTTGCGATTGTGTTCTAAATACGATATCAAAATCTAAAGGCTGAGTTAAAGGTTTTGGTATTAGCTCTTCATAATATATTTTGTGGTACAGGGTTGCCAACTACACATTAATTATGGAAATTGAATTAAATCACGCAAAATAATGAAAAAATTAAATTAAATATTCCAAAGGTTTCAAGCAAAAATCTAAAAACGCCATTATTTTGCAATCGCTAATACACATGAATGATGAAAGTTTAATCAAAATCGTTGGAGCAGTTTTCCCAAAAAACGGTTTTTTATTTTTCACTTTTTTTTAAAAACTGTTTTTTAAAAGTCGAGTTTGCAAAGTTCTAGATCTTAACAGGAGTTATTTTGACAAAAAATTTGAAAAAAATAAAAGTTATGTTTTCGAAGTTACTTTCAAAAATCAAAATTTTTTAAAAAAATTTATAAAAATTTCCAAAACTAAGTTTTTTTAAATATTGATATGCAGTCTTTCTTTAACAGCTTACGACTTCTTAAATCCAAAATTTCGTCAAGATCGTGTCAGCCATTAACGAGAAAGTCGGTTTTAAAAAAAATGGTACTATGGGAGGTACCGTTTTTAGGCCTTTTCCAAAAATTTTTTTTACATCATAAGAAAAACAATTCTAAATTAATCCTTCACACAAAATTTTATCGAAATCGTTGGAGCCGTTTTCGAGAAAAATAAGTATTATCATATCGGTTGTATGGCAGGTACCGTTATTTCAAAACCTAGAGACCCAATTCCAAAAACCCCTCTGTAGGATGCTCCACAGACCCTAACTGCAAATTTTGAAGAAAATCGGTTCATTGGTTCAGGCTGTAGATCCATATACAGACAGACAGACACACAGACAGACAGACAGACAGACATACAGACAGACAGACAGACAGACAGACAGACAGAATTGCAGGACCCACTTTTTTCGTATTCTCTATCATCGTAATGTCATGTTTGGTTGTTATCTCAAAATTTTTTTTCTGCACGATTGCAAGACTTGCCTTATAGTTCCTATAATCGCAAGTAAAAATTAGGAATACAATCAGAAAACACTGATCACAAAATATTTAAACAAGACAATTACCTTCATTTGAAGTTAAATATGCCAATGCAGAAGCCCTGAACTTTATTACTTCAATTATTTGTTTTATGGCTGTTGGAAGGGTATTCCAAAGCTTCGTTGAGTAAATATAAAAAATTCGCGATTAATTTAAATATGCAAAGCTGGGAGTTACAAGATTTAAGGTTCGATTAGATTGGGCGAACTGTAGTTTATCAAACAAATACTGAGGTTTTTTGGTTTTAATAATTTTATGCATGAAAAGGCAGCACCTTATGTCGAGAAATTGTTGAAATGTGCAGTCAAGGATTAACTTATGATAGTGCTCATGCCGACGAAGTCCATACACATATCTTATCACATCATTGAATGCAACTAGTAGCTTATGGTAAGAGTGAGAGTCTAGTTTGCAATAAAAAACTGTAGCGTATTAAATAATGGGGATAAATAAAGTCTTTGCTAAACGAAGTTTAGTGGCCACAGGAGTAAAATTAGACGACATATTTAGCTTATACGTAGCCCTCCATAAATTCGCCCAATAACAAAATTAACATGGTCAGACCCAGACAACGTGCGATTAAGTTTAAAACCGAGGTTAGAGAGGGAGACTCTATCAACAAAATTGAGTTGCAAATTATTCAAGAAAACCGGTGGTATATTTTCGGTATTGTATTGGTTTTAAGAGATACATATAATTTGAGATTTACTCGGATTAAGACTGAGACCATTACAAACGGACCACTCAAAAATCTTATATGTAGATGTAGATCGTCATTAAACCTTGCAACCAAGTCTTCATTGAGTCCAATCGGCCTAGATAAATGTATTTGAGCATCATCGGCATAAAGGTGAATGGATACATTACAGCAAATTTTGGGTAGATCATTAATAAAGAGACAAAATAATATTGGCCCTAATATTGATCCCTCGGGTACACCCGTAACTAAAGGACGTTGTTGGGAATAACTTCCATCACAGCAAACTCGTTGTTGCCGATTAATCAAATAATTTTTGATCAAACGCACAGATCTTTCACTAAAACCAAAGTATAACTTAAGTTTGAGACAAAGAAGCAAGTGCAAAGTGAAGAAGCTGTTGTTGGCATTGAACTGCACTAGACCCCGAAGCTTTCCAAGCTAGGGTAGTTTTTGAAACCCGTGGCATTCCAATGATAAGACTTTTAGATTAGAAAGTGACTCTGCAGCAAGAAATGGTCATAGACGCTCTATGCCAGTATTCACATTATTATCAATTCAAAGTGTACAACAACCTTGTCAGAGCTCTAAACTTCTCCGATTGTGATGACGGGTATTTCCACTAAGTTAGGCTCAGCTTCTGGAAATTTCTCTTGAGGAAACTATTCGTTCACAATACTATCCTCATCTGTGCAGAATTTTGTCGTCATCCAGAAAAAAACAAACGAATCTCCTGAACGTTTCTCCATCTTTGTGCAGCTGTGTTGAATATGGTTTTCCGTTTATTAATTTTGTTTTTGTCGTACTTCTCGGATTGAACTTTCGTTAACAGCCAGGGCAGAAGATCTTTCTGCCTAACCCTTTTAGACCTCCCGTGCACAATTGAGGACATTAAGTTTTTAGAGAAAATTCTTAATATATACATATTGCTCTTACGTTATTTAAATTAGTTGTTATCGCTAAAGAAAATTACAAGGTACAAACAATTACAAGCTAGAAAATTCAGGTCTGAAAGGGGTAAGCTACATGCCCTCAGTGCTTTCGGATAGTGGTTGGGAGAACTTCTTCTTCGCTATTTTCTTGCAGCGTCTGTTTTTCACTTCGAAGTTTTTTCCACTCTATTCACTTTGATATTACCTTGAAAGCCGCTGTTTTGCTTTCCTTAAGCAGGGTTGTTGCAGGCAATCCTACATTCTTTATGCTAAGCTTCCTTGATTTTTAATTTTTCAAAATGAATTACACGCATTTCCCCTTGTCCAAATAATACCATTTGACTTTCTTCTGTTTGTATCATTTCACTCAACACTTCCATAAAAGATTCTGACCTTCACAGTTAGTGCACGACAGCTCCAACCAGCATCACTATGCAGTCTTTCACGTGAGATTTCATATATTTGGAAACTGCTGTGAGTGACAAGATGTCCAACAGTGCGTTGAGGGGTGGACAAAAATGAAAAAGTGAATATGAGATTTAAAGCCACAATGCTTTGGAGTCCAACAAGAACATGTTAAATAACTGTTGTTTGTTATTTTTAATCGTTTGTTTTTGATTGTTTGGGGGACTAACGACTTTAATATCAGCAGTCAAGGTAATCTTAGCTTCAGTTTGAGTTTTTTATACGATTTTGTTATGTCATAATCGATCTCGTGAAAAAAATTACCGCTCTTATCAATTTTTTTTTTATTCTGGATAATAATTACGGATAGGTACCTTTAAAGCTGGTATGTATATTCTATATTTAATTTTTAATTGAAATTAGTGTTGAAATTAATTTATCAAAAAGAGCGCTGTTTTGAGGCATGAAAAATTCATTTTAATTGCGTTTTAAGAAAAATGAATCAAAACATATCGAAATATTTTATATCATTGTATTGCTCTACGACAATACTTTGTAAAATTGAAAACTTTCATTGCTAATTTTTGCTAACCTTCAAAATATGTATTTAAATTTTAGTAGGACAATGTCAAACCTTGAAAAATCTTCCCTAAAACTCTAGAATTGAAAGTGTTACAACCGTCATATTAAATAAATAAAAATTTAACCAACTGTTCCAAATCAAATAAAAGTGATTTGAACCAAAAAGTCAAATATTTTGATTTAAATATGGAAAGGTATTGGAAACAAGGCTCACGAAACCGTGCTTTATTTTTCAATCGACGCAAAGTGGGGCTAAAAAGTGACTTTACTCACCGAAGCCCTAGAAGCAAGTCATGAAGAATTCCGAAAGCACCGCCTAGCGAACACTTGAAAATCCTCCCGAAAAATCACAAACGAGGATTTAATGACTGTATTGCTGCTTAGAACTGATCCTTTGTGTTATACAATATAGGAACATAAATTCAAAACTATGGAAATAAGATTAAGAAGAGATACAAGAATTCACACTGATTCCAGAAAATTTTAATTCACACTCGCAAATTCAAAATAACAGATAGTGAAGACTCGGATGGTCTGCTACAGGCCCTCAGTGCTTTCGGATAGTGGTTGGGAGAACTTCTTCTTCGCTATTTTCTTGCAGCGTCTGTTTTTCACTTTTCTACTCTATTCACTTTGATATTACCTTGAAAGCCGCTGTTTTGCTTTAATTAAGCAAGTAGTTTTTTGAACTTCATACAAATCAAAAATTTTCATTAGATTTACAAACTTAAATAAATTATATGTACATAGCAAAAAAAAAAATTCTTTTTGGCACTTTACGGTCAACTTGTAAGTATTACATTACCTTTAAATTGTCAGCTGTCGAATAGGGAATAGGGACTTTTAGAGCTAGAGTTGAAATTTTACATCTTAACTACATACCATTAGTGCAGTCAATGAAGGGAAAAATAGGGCCCAACCTCCGAATTTTTTTACTGTGAACCGATTTGCATAAAATTTTGGAATAAGGCTCATCTTACCCTTAAATTCAAAAGTGATAATGATTTGCACACCGCCACCACCCTGGGGGTGGTTGCCACCCCTTCTCGGGGGTGAGTTTTTTTTTTTTTGAAATAACCTCGGATATCGATAGAAGGCCTAATTTTAAGCAAAAAAACAAATATAAAGTTTTTGTTAAGTCCAATACTTTTCGAGTTATTGGCAATTGAAAATTCGCAATTTGTTCGCGTTTTTCATCTATTTATTGCAAATATCTCCAAAACTATACGTTTTATCGAAAATTTTATAAAAAACAAAATTGTAGCAGGTAAAACAATGAACAATTTGGTTTTTTATAAAGTATTCTTAGAACAATATTAAACTAGATATAAAAGATCAAAACCATTTTTTATTTTGTCTGAAATTTAATGGTTGTAGTCAATGCCATTTAGCGGCGAGCAGATGCATTTTATGCATTATAATACAAGAGGATGTTTTGTAGCGCTTGAAATAAGCTTTAAAATGAGCACTATTAAAAGTCTTTTGCACGTAAGATAAGTGAGCTGTAGTGCAAATAAGGAGAGCATCTAATGTTTTTTTCTTTTAAATCAATGAGTTTTTGGACCATAACTCCTTCAATTTTTATGCTATCACAATTTGTAAGAAACCATTGTAAAGGTAATTAAGAGAGCTAAAACATCCTTGATTGCAATATATAGTAAACAATTTTTTGCTTAAACGGTGAAGGGTTAAAGGACTTAAGAGAGGCTGTGATTGCGGTGCCACGCGCTCTTTAAACAATCATATCTCCGTCAATTTTTGTTTGACAGAAAAAACTAAAAAAAACAAATTGTTTGTCAAAAAATACCAACATTGTTTATTCTTACACTATTATACGTATCTGTAGTCATTTTTGAGATATTATGAAAAAAATTAGGGTTTTTAAAAATTTGAAAATTTGTTGTTTTTTTTTTTAATCGTGACTTTTTTGAAAAATATGTGTCCAAAAGCAGCCAAACTGATACTATCTATCAAACTCTTCATAACAAACTTAATTTTAGGCGGAATACGATTAAATTTAATTTTGGTGGAAATGGCACTTATGAAAGCCATTGATTTAAAAGAAAAAAACATTAGATGCTCCCCTTATTTGCACTACAGCTCACTTATTTTACGTGCAAAATACTTTTAATAGTGCTCATTTTAAAGCTTATTTCAAGCACTACAAAACATTTTTTTGTATTATAATGCATAAAATGCATCTGCTCGCCGCTAAATGGCATTGACTACAACCATTAAATTTCAGACAAAATAAAAAATGGTTTTGATCTTTTATATCTAGTTTAATATTGTTCTAAGAATACTTTATAAAAAACCAAATTGTTCATTGTTTTACCTGCTACAATTTTGTTTTTTATACAATTTTCGATAAAACGTATAGTTTTGGAGATATTTGCAATAAATAGATGAAAAACGTGAACAAATTGCGAATTTTCAATTGCCAATAACTCGAAAAGTATTGGACTTAACAAAAAACTTTATATTTGTTTTTTTGCTTAAAATTAGGCCTTCTATCGATATCCGAGGTTATTTAAAAAAAAAAAAAATTCACCCCCGAGAAGGGGTGGCAACCACCCCCAGGGTGGTGGCGGTGTGCAAATCATTATCACTTTTGAATTTAAGGGTAAGATGAGCCTAATTCCAAAATTTCATGCAAATCGGTTCACAGTAAAAAAATTCGGACCTAAAATGCTTCATTGACTGCACTACATACCGAGATGATCACCGCAAAATTGTAGTCTATGCAACAGAAGAGAGAAAGAAGATATTTATCACTTCTTGGCTATTAGTCCAATGTTACAGGAAATTCGCCGTTTATATTTCCAGTATAGTTTTATGACATTATCGCGACTTTATGAGGTTTTGAATGGGTCTCTGGAATTTATTACTTTGTTTAAGTTTTGCAAACATGCGCTTACTTATCGCAACAGTTTCTCATAAGTCAGCGAATTTTCTTTTTCAGCTGTTGAAAATTCTTTCTTTTCTTTTTTTCTTTATTTTATATTCCAAATAATTTACAACTGCTTTTTGTTTGTGTTTCAAATCACGTAAAATTGACTGTTACAAATCATTAAATTGATTGATTAAATTCTTTAGTGTTTTAAATCACGTAAATTGAAAACTTTATTCTTTTATAAGTATCAAACTATGTTCTTTAATTAATAATTTTCAATCTTTAAATAATAAGTTTCAAATCGTTCGAAAATTGTTATTTTCAGACATTTTTAAATAAAAAATGCATAATACCAAGTCTTAATCTATTTTAAGTAACTATTGTATGTATATTTTGGTAGTATTTTTACATTTTCCCTATTTTTATTCTTTAAAAATCATACAAAATATCATTTCAGGCAGACGGCAGTTTTGTCATGTCCTTATTCTTAGAAAACCTTATTGTTGAAAATAATGATGAAATAAAGAATCTATCAAATCTAATCCAATCTAATCTACCATTAAATTGTCTGTATTGATTGAATTAGTCTTTCTTCGAATTTTCAAGACTAATTTTACAATCAAAAGATTTATTTTTTGGAAAACAGATTTTTGTCCACCATACATTCGACGGACTGTGTGTCGCACTGTTTGATGAACAAGGTACTCAATGCGAAAAGTCTTTTGTGACTTGGAGTAGATTCCCTGAGACTGTATTCCACACTTCCATGGCAATGCTTGCTTTGACGGCATGTCTGATTAAATTTTACAGGCATTGACTATTTTCCACACTTTTCCGTGCATCACCAATTTGACAGACATCAAACGGTCACTTGACCTCGAAATGGTAGACACGCTGTCAGGTGGCACAAGGACGATATCTTTTCCGTGCTAATGTTGATCTGTCTTACCAAAAACAGTTTCTGAAGACTGTAAGGACACACAAGTTGTATACTCGCTTCTTTCTCATCATCTTTTCCAATTTACAGCTTGGAACTTCGATCATTTATTATCCCAACGTTTCAATTCGCGACCCTTTAAATTTGTTCAATTCGTCGCACAATTTTGCCAACCAATGGAAACCGTGTCGCTTTGACCCGAGCATTCCTGTTCAGTCCAAGATCAGCACCAGATGTAGCAGTGCTAATTCCTGGCAAGTTAGTGCCATTACTGTTCGCAAGTATTTCTATTTTGATCCAAATTTTGCTAAACGTAGGTACCTATTTTAGTTCTTTTGTACGTACATGCTTCAGTTTTTCGGTTTGATCTCTTTTGGACTTAACATATGATCCCTAGTCTTGTTAGACCTGCGGAATCTGCATGTACATTATGGTGGGAAACTTTTAAGGTATTACGTGTGTCGCTAAACTTACTTTGATAATTAATTTTTGGGTGGACCTAAAACAAAAATAAATGAATAGAGTGGCGTAACGAACCTCTGGGTTATTAGCAAACATGCTGACCATCACGCCATGGTAGACCTGGTTGCTCCTTAAGCCATCTGTTGCGACAGCTTTGAGGCGGTGCGGTGATATTCTAAGCCATGGCCACCCACTATGTGAAAAAATTTGTCTACCATTTCATTCAATGATTTAATTTCAAAAACATTCCTGAAAACAAAACAGCCTGTGAAACGGCAACGAAACTACTTTATTTAAAAAAAAAAACAAATAAAGTAATAACCAACCCACATTATAAGTCCTGGGATCCTTGAATTTCGCTGTGGCATTGGTAACTATTGCGGTAAAGTAACGCAAAGATATTAAAATAATTTAGTAGAAACATAATTGTCACTTAAAATTCCTCAAATTTCCTTTCACAACCAACTTTATCCCATTTTGTTGTTGAAAGTTTCTCTGGCATGACTGCCATTAAGCAACATCCTACACCACAAAAGGACACACTTAAGTTCCCAAAAACTAAACTATTCTAATAAGCAAACAATTCAAAAATAATCAATCTCATTTACTTAATGCGACGTCGACTCACGAAATATAAATTCCTGTCGGCATGAAAGCAAATAATAACAAAACCCATCTTAACTCACAATTTTCATTTCTGCCAGCACGTAAGCTAATGCCAAAGACTTTCGAAATATAAAACGAACACACGTTTGTATGCACGAATACACAACACACATAGCCTTTAGGCATATATCGAGTTAGAGTGGCATTTAGGAAGGAGCGCTTATCACATTCAGCATTAACTGTCAGAACCTCTTCCTTACCCTAACTCCCTTTATGAAGGAAATATTTCAATTTCAAAACATTTGTGAGGGAGCAATGCCTGCTTACCACCTTATTGCTAACGTCTTACACACTTTATAGATTTTTTTGCCTGAATGTAAGGTTATTTGATAAGTACCATGAACACATTGGCACACCACACAGAGTTCATTTACACCTGGAAGGGAGGGAAAACTCCGACAGATTTTAAATGTTTCCCTTTTGTTAAATAAGCTTGTTATCTTGTGATGTTAGCAATTTTGATTAAGACACCTACTCTACCCAGAAGCAAGTCTTAATTAAACAAAAAAGTATCGACGTGTTTTTTAATTTTTTTTGAGTCACGCAGAGAACTGCAAAAAAAATTCAATTGAATATTCTTGACATTCTTTTTTAACTGCCCTAACTACCATCGGAAGTTTTGAATGGTTACCATGCCCCGGAATGTTTGACAACATTCCGTTACAAGTGAAATCAGTTAGATGATGCTTGTTTCATCTTGTTTTTAAATATTGTAAGCCTTTTATTTAGACTTTCATGAAGACGTTATGTTTCTCTGTTTCCGGCAGAGCAAATCAAAACAAGAATCTGAGAAATCTCTGCCTTTCTAAGCAACAATTCGTTGACAGACAAAAGCCAGTTATCTGCTTAAAAAACTTTTCTTAATTCCTAATCTAACCTTCACCCTTTTTGTTTTTCTTTGAGACCGCGTTAAGAACACCCAGTACCCATAGAAACTCCTGTGCCTTTCCTTGAAGATTCATGCAAACTCAAAGTTTAATAAGAACAAACTTTGAAAAGCTATACGGTGAACTCTTACAAATAATAATTCTTATACCCTAGATAAGGACACAAAATGTCTGTCATTAAAATAATACGCTTGACCTTTCTCATAATAAACAAATTATATAAGAACCTTCCGTCAAAAGCAACCGTTGCCGTCACCACCATTTCTCTGCTGCTTTAGACTGGATGGAGGTTTTATTTTTCCGGCGATAATATTAAAAACACAAACATATAATTTTCTTCTTTTTTTTTCATCTTTTGTTGTTGTTTTATTTCAACCTTATTAATTATGCCACCACTTAGTTATGACATTTAATTTATGACAAGGTTTTTATTGTCAGCCTAAGAACAACAACCAGAGCATCAGGGTCACTACCATAAATTAAGTCTACAGTTAGCCAGGGCACGTTCAAACACCTTCTTGCAAAAAAATAAAAACATTATAAAATTAACTTAATTTCTCTTCCACCTACTTGTTGGCCTTAAGACCTGCTACAATTATTAAAATTAATTGCTCTTTCAACAGGTGCTACTTTTATGTTTGTATAGGAGGCGAAACAGTCAACCTCCAAGACAAGTTGAAGGGTAAAAAATGTAAGAACAATTCTTGGGAAGTGGGCAGAAATTGGCATCTTTCGAAGGAAAAAAAAGTGGCACTTTCTACTTTCTCCTGTCCGAAGTGTTAGGTTTGTGTTATTCAATTGAACAGTAAAAATGTGAGCGGTTGTTTACTTTTTCACAATATATCCTGCATTTCTGAGTCTTGAAGTCTAACTACTGAGGTTTATTGAGTCATTGGTCATCAACAGGACACTGAATTTGTACAGGGAATGGCAAAAGCGATATACACTGCTCTTTATTCACTCACCTCGTAGCAGTCCAAATCCAGCCATAGGCATGAAAAGGTGGTGTTGGGGGTTGCTAGAGTTCAACGGTGAGCCTTGTGACTCACCCCGGAGTTGTCCTATCATATCGGGCAATAACAGTCAAAACTTGGTTGCGGTGACTGAAAACTACGAAACGAATTTTGAGTGGCAAACTATCGTCGTTGCTTCAGCATTTTTCAACTCTCACTTGACAGTGATTCCCGTGGCATAGGTCAGCACCTCTACCTATTACGTTCTTAAAAAATCGAAAAATGTGTTCAGCGACGAAGCTGATTTCTGGCTGAATGGATACGTGAACAAGCAACGCCGGCCGTCTTATTTATAGTGAAGAGCAGACAGCGAGATCTTCTAATGCATCCAAAAAAAGAACTGTTTGGTGCGGATTACGGGCTGGCGAACTCATTGGGCCGTATTTTTTCAAAGATAATGCGAATCGCAACGTTACTGTGAATGGTATAGGCGCTACCGTGCGATGGTAACAAACTTTGGTTTTACGCAAAATGGAAGAGCTTGTATGACATGTTTTTTCAACAATACGAATGTGGCCGCATAGCTGGTTAACAATAGACCAATTGAAAGGCGAGTTCGGTGAAGAGTTTATTTCAAGTTTGGCCGCTTAGATCACTCGATCTAACGCCGCCGCCGTTAGACAATTTTTTCTGGGGCTATGTCAAGACTCATGTCTATAGCGACAAATCCGCTTCAATTGACGCACCGGAAGCCAACAAGTGTGGGAAAGAGTGACATGCCACACAGCAACTTAACAATTGACCAATTGAGAAGCCAGCTCTGTGAAGAATTAATTTCAAATTTGGGGCTAGTCAATTGGACGCTTATATCACCCGATTTAAAGCCTCTAGACAATTTTTTTTGTGGGGCTGTGTCAAGACAAATCCGCTCCGATTGACGAACGGGAAGCCAACATTGAAAGATCTAATCGTGAGATACCGCAAACATGAAATCAAAAAAGTTCATCGGTATTTCAGTTCATGAGGGATAGGCCGAGAGTAAATAACACACTGCCATAAAAAGACCTCTCTAACATTGCCGTATGGTTAAGTTTAAGAAACTTAGTTAAGTTTAAGAAACTTTATTTGAATTCATTTGTATATAAAAGTAAACAATTTGGATATACTAAAGTTTAATATGGTTTGGCCAAAGGCCGTCTACCAGATTGACAATATTTTAACATACAATTTTTTTTTTATTGAATTTATAGGTATTTAACAAGTTTTGTTTTTTTTTTTTTAAAAGTCTTCTTCAATAATTCGGGTTCTATATCTTAGTGCTATGGTTAAATATTTATATAAAATTTCCCATCCAAGACCACCATTTAGAATATATATCACTTCGTTCATATCCAACGATGTTTTACCAAAGTAACTCACTCTGAACTCTCTTAAAATCGGGCATATGGCAATAAAATGGTATACATCCTCTCTTTCCTTTAGGTTGCAAAGGTCGCACAAAATCGGCAGGTCCGGCCGATGCGGTATGTAGTTTAATTTTATTATTTCACCTCTTGCTTTAAAAATTAAATTTATCATTTCAATAGGAAACCGATTTAGTAGGTACGTTTCTTCTTGCAGATTTAAGTTAAGTTGACTATATATCATCCTATATTGAGAAGATTGAGCTTCGGTCGTATATCCCTCAAATGCAGAGCGGCTCTCGTTTGCTAACAACTTTCCAAAGTAGCACTTTAAGTCAACGACACTAATATCCGCCTGAATACTAACGGTTTCCCCGTCTAACTCCTCCCACTTTTTAACAAGGTTACCTCTAGACAACATAATATTTTTGAGCACAAGCTTAGGAAGCCGTCCTTCTTCCATCTCAAACACCTTTAATATGTACTCAAAATGTAGTTTGAGTGTGTCCAAAAAAAGTGGCGGCACAGAAGTTTCCAAATGAAGCATATAATTTGGTGTACATGCCGGCAATCGAAAAATTCGCTTGAGGAAGTACCTTAAAAACCTTTCCACTTCATCATATTTGCAGTATCCCCACACTTGTGCACCGTACAGCAATATTGAGGCTGCAGTTGAACGAAATAGCTTCATCTTTGCACTATGATCGACAACCTTACTGTTCATGTAACGTCCCCATACTGATGAAATAGCTCTTTTCGCCTCGGCTAGCTTCGACAGAAAATGCTTTTTAATGTTGAGGTTCGAAGTTATTAACACACCTAGATACTTGTATTCACGCACAATCGTTAAAATTTCCCCTTTATACTTCCACGTTTCATTTCTGGAATATCTCCCACCACCATCTCTGAAGATCATCATTTTGGATTTTGCAGTATTAACGGATAGATTCCAAAGATCACAGTAGCTTTCGAGTCGGTTAATCATTCGCTGCATGCCGTCTACAGTTTCTGCCAGAAAAACGATGTCATCAGCGAAAACAAGGCCTGGTATCCGCACTCGTCCATAATCTATTCCTCCTCCGATTGATTCCATTATATCGTTTATAAAGAGAATGAAAAGTAAGGTACTCAACACACACCCTTGTTTGACTCCCATTTGAGTGGCAAAGTCTTCCGAAATGAATTCTCCATCCCAAACATAAGACACGTTGTTTTCATACATCGCTTTAAGAACAGTAACAACTTTACTTGAAATCCCCATCATATACAGTTTATAGAAAAGCGCCTCTCGAGGAATAGAATCAAAAGCTGCACGAAAGTCCACGAAAAAAGCATAAAGCTTCTTATTCTTCTTTTTGAAACTATCTGCAATATTAAAAAGGACGAAAATCTGGTCTAATGTCGAGTGGTTTTTCCTAAACCCAGCTTGAAACTCATTAAGTATTTTTTTTTCGTCAATCCACTGTGTCAGTCTGTTAAATATCAACGAGCTAAATAGTTTAACTGATGTGTTCAGAAATGAAATTCCCCTATAGTTCTCTGGGTTGTTATAACTACCTTTTTTGTGGAGAGGATATATTATTGCTTTTTTGAAGCTTCCGGGAACATTTGCTGTCTCAAATATTCTATTGAATTCCTCAGTCAGTGCATGGATAAATACTGTTGAACAGTTCTTATAAAACTCCACAGGTATTCGGTCATCCCCTGGAGCTTTTCCGTCTTTAGCATGTTTAATTACACTCATAACTTCGAAAGGCGTAAATGGTGAATCGAGAAGCTCATCCGTGAAAAATGGAGCAGCGTATTGTGGAAGCGGAGAAAATAGCTGAGTATTAAGTAGATTGTAAAAGTAGTCCCGCAGTTCAAATGCTTGAAGAGATAAGCCAATCCTATTAAATCTCCCGTTTATAGTTTTTGCAGCTTTCCAGAAATCTGCCGAGGATCTTGCATTGTTAATGAGAGCTAAACTTTTTTGTTCAAATTGTTTTCTTTTATCAAAGCAAATTTTCTTGAACTCCTTATTAGCTGCTGCATACATATCTTTAAAAAGTACCGAATTGTATTTTCTCAAAAGCCTCAGAAGTAAAAATGATTTCTTCCTTGCTTTAAGACACTCCGTATCAAACCATTGTTGTTTAAAATTATTCTTACATCTCCATTGAGTACTAACTGGAACAGAGTCTCTAATAATTTGTGTAAGTTGATCCATATGCAGTGGTTCGCCCGCTGCCTGTCGCTTATCAAGCTCTTCGTTCAAATTATCTTGACGTATGGAGTCGGCATAAAGTTGTAGGCCCTTGAAATTTGTTATTCCCCAAGGTTTCCATAACTTTTTATTTAATAGAAAGCTAGAAGCTGCTGATGTGCTGCCGTGCTTAAACTTAAAACCCAAATTGGGACAGCACCAAATGCAACATGCGAGGCAACCATCTTCTTAGCTTGTTCCTGCTTTCTGATTCAGACTAGAAGACAAGAAGTAATTGACTTGACCAACAGATAAGCCAAAGAAACTGCCAACTGTCAGACACATCACTATCTGACCACAGATACATTTAATTCCTTGTAACAAATGTGGTCTCTACCCCTTTAGTCGCAAGGAATCCCAAAAAAACCAAGTGGACACTTTTCAACGATGAGCTTGATAGCTTCGTCAAAACTCTATCTTAGCTCTCAACAAAGCAGAAAGCAGAGCAGCTCTTAACGTTGATTGTGCCTTTAAGAAAAGCTTTGAACTCGCATGTTAAGCTAAACCAAAGACCAGTAGATCCATGGGTTTCGTGGTTGAACGCTGAGCTACAGAAACTTCTCCAAGGAAAACCAAAAGTCTTCTGAGTTGGTATCTAAAACCTGCACCGATCAAAACAGATGAACTTAAAAATATTATTTTGTAGATCAAAGATAGCCTTTAGCAAAGAATTCTGTGAAGGCATCAAAACACTCAGTGAAACTAACCGACATGCCATAGCCTTTAAAAAGAGCAAGGTAAACAGACTGGAAACACTCAGGAAACCAAACAGTTGCTATAACGAGTCAAAAGAAGAGACACTTAGTCTTATGCTGGAAACTCAATTTCCAAGAAACCAGGTTCACAACAAATCTATTTCCCTTAAATTAGGAGAACCTTATAGATCAAGTCGACGCAGCTGTTACATTTTATCGTAAGCTGCCATTACCAACAAGGCCTGTGGCATCGTTTGACAGCTTGAAGTCACCTTGCATCCACTGAGCGGAGTTTATCCAGCTATGGAGCAGGAAAATAATATCGTTTGGAAAATACTTTCACTGTCAGTTTAGCCTTTGAGTATATCCCTAACCCTTGGCAGAGTGTTCAAGCCACGTTGAAAGAAAAAATTTTAAGCAAGACAATTCACACACCAAGGTAATTACTAACATCCGTCTTACCTCCTTCCTGCATAAAAATTTGGAAAGAGAATTCGTCTACATTCTTAAAACCTAACTTCAAATACACCCTCTGTCTCAGATGCAACATGCTTACCAATTCAGTAAATAAAATCTTGTTAGAAGGATTGAATGTCCAATTGACAAGACAATTCTGGCGGTAGGCATTTTAATCGACATTGAAGGTGCTTTTGAATGAAGAAATCATGGAGTGGATGAGTCATTAGTCTTATGAACTGAAGCAAAGCTAGTGAGGAGAACCGTTACCGAGTTGAACCAGAGTGTGAACAATATGTAACAAGAAGAGTGAATGAGCGCTGTTTAAAACTATCTTTTCTGGCGTAAGTTATAGTTGTCTCCCTATTCAAATGCTCAATGGATCTAATGTGCATGTCCAAGAATACACCAACGAGTTCACCATGTGCTCTGTTGGCTCCAACCTCCAATCTATTTGCTAAAGAGGAAAGACTTTTCTAAACTTGATTGACACCTTGAGTGCTAGAAACCGTCTCTCAGTCAATTCTCTTAAAAAAAAAGGTTGTTCTCTTCACGATACACAGAAAATTTACTGTACTGACCCAACTTGCGCTTAAAAACATCCACCTTTATTTTTCAAATGAAGTCAAACATATTGAAGCAATCCAAGATAGCAAGCTTCTTTGGTCCAAATGTGTCGAATCGATAATTGCTAAGGCACTTTCAGTGTTCTTTCAATGTAAGAGAACCTTTGGCAAAACATAGGGGCTGTCACCAAAGAGGTTCCTTTGAAAACGACTATGATAAGAAAAATCATCTCCCATGCATCAGAATTTTGGTGGACCAAGTTCTCACGTAAATATGTTACTAACCCGTTCGCCAAATTTCAAAGAATATGGTTTGGCTGTACTGGGGCTCTCCCACAAATTAGAATGCTGCTCTACTGATTATTCCTCAACTTGATACCTATGATGGGATGTACTGTCAAGAAAATTTTTCGTTGGAAAAGAATTGGTAATTGGCACAATTCGCACTGAAGCTTTGAAGATTTCCCAAGCAGCATTTCTATTGACTCACCTCTAATTAAAATGACCCCTGTTTCGGTGCTCACAAGGCTCAAACTGCTTCAAAAATACACATTAAACTTTCCTTCGGTTTAGGATTAGTCCACTTTAGAATCTAATCTAGGGAAAGATTGCTATATCGGAGCTTCTAAAATCGATTATGGATATGGCGCTCGGTCCTTATGGAAAGTGATGACATTAAAGTTTTCGCCTCATTTATTACATACCTATCGTTCTTCCAAGCGGAGACATATGCTACAGAAAGGGTTATAAGCTACGTTACGAAGAATGACTTGATAGGGAGAAATATTTCATATTGCAGCGACAGTTAAGTTATACGAATGATCTCCTAAACCAACGCGTTTTGCAATTGCGTCAGTGATAAAACAGTAATCGTTTGATAAAACCAATCTTTTTGAGTCTCATTTGGCTTCCAAATGGAAGCAAGATCGCCAATGAACTTGTAAGAAAAGGATCTCAGATATCATTCTCAGGACCTCAATCGCGCTTGGTTCACCGGGGTCCTTAGTGAGTGATTCAATGAAAGAGTGGATCTGGCATGAACACAACCGTAGATGACACACCTGCGTTGCATGCAGACAACCTAAAAATATGCCTTCAAAAGTTAGTAAAAAAAACTGCCACGTTTTTGCCTGTCCCGAAAAGACTGTAAAAAACATGGTGGCGTTGCCAATGGTTGCTTTTAAACGTACTCAACCTCAAAGTGATACCGCTCTCTTTTTTTTTTTACTGTGGAGAAGATGACGACAACGCGTACCAACACTTTATCATGAAAGCGTCTTCTGACTTCTCTACACGAAACTCTGGAAAGCTATAGCACTTGCCGTCTGGTTGTAGAATGAACCAGAATTTATGTCTGAGTGATAGAGGTAGGGTTTAAAAACCTTCGAGTGAAAAAACTTAACCTCATTCGAGCTGATTTTTTTAATTTATTTTAATTATAGTGTGCTCATGGATTATAAAGAAAAACAATTCCTCCATCATAGAAGAGAGTAACGCCGATGAATTTTTAGTGAAGATTACCAAATATACATATAATTATTTGGAAATATTTTAGAAGCCATGTCAACATTATCGCTGTAAAAACCTTTCCTGCAAGTCTATCAAAATCTTACATGAAATCGAACGATAATGACTCTTCTAATGTACTTCTGCTCTAACTTCAAAAACACCTTTACGTTGTACATGCGAGGTGTCAAAAAAACACTTACACTCTCACAATCAAAATAGAAAAAAGAAAAAAAGAAGACATTTTTAGGTGTATTTGAAATCCAAGACATTTTTCGTTTACATTTTCCCAAATAACATCCGTTTCCCGTGCCAACAACAGTCGTTAAAATGTTTAACGAAATCGTGTGCTGTACTAAGGTTGACGATTTTTTGATGCATCATTACTTTGTTCAGCTTTAGCTGGGAGGTTTTATTTTTCAGCACTCCTACATCATGAAAAGGTGATAGGTTTTGGTTGGGTAATGCTGTTTGAATAAAAAATATTACTCACTTTGTTGCCACACCGGTGGAGGCGATATTGTTAAAGCAACAACACGATTTGTCTATTAAACGTCATACATTATTAAATTATTGTGAGCCCGAAACGACGTTTTTAAGAGTTGATGGGTTTTCTTGAAGCGATATTTGCTTACGAAGATTCTACTGAAATTGAGACTCCATTAAAAACAAAAACGATTCTATTTGGCTTTATCGAAAAGCTTTGCGAGATTATTGATTCTTCCGAAGATTTTCGACTTCAAGACATAAGAGCCGTGATGTCCCCCATAATACCAATCAATTAACTTCAATTTATTATTTTAAACAAAACAAAAATGTATATACCACTAAAATATGAGTATACAATAATTGAAGTTGCTTAGCATACTTTTAAAAATAAAAGCTTCATACTTCAATTAACGCCGGTGGCCAAAACAAACAAACAAACCCAAGGCATATAATTTGCCCGTAATACAGCAGATTGCAAATGTGTAGTAGTATGATTTCTGTTTTAGTTGAAAACCCAACACTGACCATATTATAGTTGCATACCCAAATTTTGAATCAAACTAACGCATGCCAATCGATTCTGGGTAAATATTGCAAGACCACGTTTCACAACAAACTGAACGGTTGTTTGAACACGCAATTTATGTGAATCTAAATACATCGAATTTCAATTATAAATAAATTGGGGGACGTCGTGCAAACTAGAGAACATCATTTCCGCTTAATAAATTTGTTATTAGATTGATTATGGAAGAGAAGTGGGAGAATCACGTCGGCATTAGAATTAATTTATGGTTGTTCATAGAAATTGCTTGTTGTTTTATTTTGAATGCAGTATGAAGCTTGTTCAGAATATAAACTGTCGGAGTAGATGCCAATTTGTTTTCGAAACCAAACTTGAAGATAGGCTTCATCAAAGTTTCATTACAAGATTCTTGAGACTTCAAGCTTCAAGGACATTTATGTTAAGCAAAAATTCTCGGATGGATGTTGTAGAAACACTGGTCTCACTCAATTTCAACACTAGTCGCTAATGACTGCGCTCTTATGATGAACCTATTTCTTCAACTACCCAGGAGCTACGTTAGCAAAGTTCTGTATGTAAAAACTTGCTTAAGAATCTTCACCTAAATAAATAAATGAAAAGGGTGGCGCAACAGAGCGAGGAACCACGGGGCCCAGTGCATTTCTCACAACCATGAATTGTGAGGGAATGGAGAGGACCTGTGAGGGAGAGGACCTGTGAGGGAATGGAGAGGACCGATGAAGAAAGAAGTGAGGAACACCAGTGCCCCTGTTCTGTAACTATCGCCTCGATAAAAGCAGGCGATAAACGGTGGAAAATGGAACGAAATCCTACTAAATTCATAGAATTTCGTTCCATTTCCCACCGTTTATCGCCAAGTCGATAGTTACAGAACAGGGGCACAGAGTTCTCAAACGGAGAAAGCAGTTTGAGAAGCGCTTGTTTAAGGAAATATAGAAATGTCATGATAGTATGAACTTCAGTGCCCCTGTTCTGTAACTATCGCCTCGATAAAAGCAGGCGATAAACGGTGGAAAATGGAACGAAATCCTACTAAATTCATAGAATTTCGTTCCATTTTCTACCGTTTATCGCCAAGGCGATAGTTACAGAACAGGGGCACAGAGTTCGTAGAAACTAAAAGCTTTAAAAATCATGTTAGGCTGGAAGACCAAGAACCAAGCCCGTAAAAACAGGCAAGCGCCAGCAAACATAGTGGTAGGACCGCAGTCATTTCTGAGGATCTGAAAAAGTAACTTTTGCAGACTCAACTTGGTGATGATCAAGATTGCCATACAGTAGATCAGATGAAGATAAGGTCACAGACTGATATGTTAGCTTAAATCAAATAAAGTTGGATTTGCAGACGGTCCTTGATCCCGAAATTTTCAAGGAAGCTAGAGATTAGCTTGAAAGGAGAATGCACCAGCTCATGATTTAGTTGGGAAAAGCATGTTCAATTAATTAAAGAACAATGACCTACAGCGTCATGTCTTTAGTTGCCAAAAAACTTTGGTTTTCGGTTCTTAAAACAGATTTAGTCACGAAGTCACCACCCATGCATGCCGGTCATTTGAAGAAAAACACATGTCATTTGACATCAACGTTTGCTACCTGATCTTTCTGCAGCAAAATACTAGTTCTCCTTCAGAGCGAGTTGATAGCAAACCCAGCACTCAAAAAACACCTATTAAGGGTAAACTGAGGTTTTTCAAAAGAACCTGGCTACTGCTTTATGTGTACATTTCATTTTTAAGAACCTTGAAACTGAAGTGTTTTTGTTATTTCATTTCGTTGCAAAAAATGACCAAATGCGGATTAAAAAATGACCATGTGACCAATTGAAAAAATAAAGACCAAACTGGCAACCGTGGCTACGGGTACCACAAGAATCTTCGCCTACGATTATAAAGATAACCAACCAAGCTACAACGGGAAAACGAAAAAAATACCAAGTGGAAAATAAAATATGAATTAGCTGCATTTGATTAAGCTCTTTTTACCAAAACACACATTTTTAAAACTGTGAATTTATTGAAACATCATTTTTGCTACGTTCAATTCAATTCAATTTATTCAGTAGCAGTAATCAAATAAATAGGTACAATTCAATATTTTTTTTTAGAGATTTAGGATAGATACAATTCCTTTACAACTATAGCAAATAATGGGTATAACGATTTAATTTTTTTTGTTTTAGATTAATTACAATTTAAGTGAAGGGAAAGCTACAAACAAAAACCCTTTAAAAAAAAACTTAAACCTAATATTGCTACGTTTATAAGAAAAAACAGCATTGATCGATGGATGTTACGTGGATGAGTTGAAATGACCCAACTCATTCGCGCTACATCTTATTTGGTAACAGGAAAACACTCTTTGTATCTACAGTGAGGGTATAAAATTAATGGCACTTTCCATTGGTTTCACTCGGGGAAGCACTCATTTTAAAAACTAATGGAACACCCAAAATAATTTCTGTTCAGTTTAACGTAATTGCCTTTGTGTGAGTGAAACACCTATGGCTCTTAAAAAATATTCCTTGAAGAAAATTTTCTTTTTGACATTTGAGTAACATGTGTTAGTGCTTCTTGAGTCGATTCTCATTTCAAATCGAGAAGCGGCTGTCACTCCTCAGAATCATGAGAGCGATCTTTTTGCACCAATGGAACGGTTTGAGAATGCTTCTGGGCGCTCCTGGACGGTTCTTTTCGTCCAATGGAAAGTGCCATAAGTTTATCCAAAAAAACTTCATTACAGACAAACAAAACTTTGTAGTACAAGACTTCGGACAGTTGCTTTTGCCAATTGCTGCTTGTTTGGATTAAAAGGCAATTGAGAAACAAAACTCACTCTAGAAAATTCAAGGCAATCCTTTACAAGATCTTGATCATCCAAGTCCTGATACATTGTGTGGAAGCATGGATTTTATTTTAAGCAGATGAAGGAACTCTTGGTCGTTTCGAAAGAAAAACACTCAGAGTCATATTTGGTCTTGTATGTGAAGACAGTGTGTGGAGAACAAGATTCAACAACGAACTGTAATTGCCATCGGCATATCTAAGAGCATCGTCAGGCTACAATGGCTGGCGACGGGTTTTCGACAACACATTGCAGGGCAATCGAGGAAGGTGAAACCTTGTCTTGGGTGGAGCAATCAAGTGGAAGAAGACCTCAACCGACTTAGAGTAGACGAATGTTGGTGAAAGATGTTGGTTGAGTTCTAGGTTCACCTCGAGCTGTAATTCACACCTAAGTAGAGTGTGAAGATTACATTGCTTTAAAGATGACTATTTTTTAATTCATCGTATTTAACTTTTTCTTTATAACTTTAGGAAGTGATTCACTTCATTAAATTTTTATATTTTGAATTTTATAACTTTGATAAGAACACCATGCCAAAATCATAAAATCCTATATTGAAAGGGTTAAAAATTCTATTTATTTGGAAGTGCGAGGGAATTAACTGGTCTAGAGACAAGAAACATTAAAAATCGAATTTGCAGCGACAATTCAGTTGCCAAATTATGTTCATATAGCGAAATATCCGTCCGATCTCACACTGACGGACGTGAAGAGCACAAAACGCGTTTTTATTATTTTTATTATTTCATTGATATAAGATTGTTTCTACTTATTCATTGACAATTGAAAGGTGTATTCTTTCGACTTGAAACTTTAAACTCTAATTTGAGTATTTTATTCTTTCATAGAATAGAGTTCATTATGAACTGCATCTTGTCAAGCAATCAATTAAAGAAGAAAAGTAATGAATATATCACTTACCGGATGAAACCACACATTTGATGTTGCTAATATTTCTTTCCTACGTGACATTCGTGACCCTGGCCCTGCTAAAATTGTCAGTCAGGTTTCTTTTCTTAGACTTCACAAATCACAACACATTGAGGTAAACAAAATAGTTTCAATTACACAAATTACAATAATGAACTTAAACACCATCACACAGTTTCAGCTCAATTACTCTGCTTACTTCTAAAGATGAAAAGAAAAGAATGAAATAGCATAAACTTGTCTCAACATACAAATGCAAAATGCAAATCGAGAGTCGATATCACGATTCACGAATCACGATTCACGAGTCGAGTTCGACACTCTAAGTGAAGTAATGAAAAGAAAGAAAGAGAGAGAGCAGAAAGCGACAATCAGTATGGTGAATCTGTTGAGACTGGGTCAAGGTGAGTAGTGGTCGGGTTAATTTGAATTTGAATTGTTTGAACTTTTAGTAGGTGATAGGTTTTCTTAAAAAATTAAATAAATAAATATTGTGACTAAAAAAAACTTTTTTTTGGAAGAAAACACAGAACATCCTTTAACTATTTGTATGTAGCTTTTTCCAAGAAGAGGCTAATACTAATCTGGGGCACTTACACCAATTGCTGGCCATTATGCTACCGTCAGGGTAGCAACCTTCCTCTTTCTTGTACTTTTTCTTATGATAAAAATAAGGTGCTTGTAGTTACACATAAACTATACTGGGACGGCATCCAGATCAAACTGGGAGGCTAAAAAAAAGTAAATTTATTGAAGAAAATAAATAATGTGGGACAACAGAGCAAAGGACTCCGGGGCCTATCACACTTCTAACAACCATACCTTCTGTTGGAATGGAGTGGTCCTACAAGTTTCAGCCGATTCCGAAAGGCTAATTAAGGAAGTGGCAATTAAAACACTAAAGAGAGATTTGTTAAAAGTAATTCCTCTCAAAAGGCGATACCTGTGGAAAAAACATTTTTTGTTTTCTTTTGGTGTTCATTTAACGAATTTACCGCTTAACAGACTGATATGCAAACCATTACGGGCACCTAGCTCATACTTCAAGTTAATTTCAAGAAAATATAATTTTCCGAAATTTATGAAAAACCTTCGTCAACAACATATTTGTTTTCTTCTTCTCAATTTTGTCTTCCCCGAAGCAGCTGGAAGTTCAAATCCATCTTTAGATTCCTACCACGTAGACACCTCCTGCCAGCCAGCTCTAGGATCCAATCTCCCAAATCCAACCCCCTACCTCTTACCTCCCACCTCCTACCTCCTACCTCTTACCGCCTGCCTCCTACCTCCTACCTCCTACCTCCTACCTCCTACCTCCTACCTCCTACCTCCTACCTCCTACCACCTACCTCCTACCTCCTACCTCCTACCTCCTACCTCCTACCTCCTACCTCCTACCTCCTACCTCCTACCTCCTACCTCCTACCTCCTAGCTCCTAGCTCCTACCTCCTAAATCCTACCTCCTACCTCCTACCTCCTACCTCCTACCTCCTACCTCCTACCTCCTACCTCCTACCTCCTACCTCCTACCTCCTACCTCCTACCTCCTTCCTCCTACCTCCCACCTCTTACCTCCTACCTCCTACCTCCTACCACCTACCTCCTACCTCCTACCTCCTACCTCCTACCTCCTACCTCCTACCTCCTACCTCCTACCTCCTACCTCCTACCTCCTACCTCCTACCTCCTACCTCCTACCTCCTACCTCCTACCTCCTACCTCCTACCTCCTACCTCCTACCTCCTACCTCCTACCTCCTACCTCCTACCTCCTACCTCCTACCTCCTACCTCCTACCTCCTACCTCCTACCTCCTACCTCCTACCTCCTACCTCCTACCTCCTACCTCCTACCTCCTACCTCCTACCTCCTACCTCCTACCTCCTACCTCCTACCTCCTACCTCCTACCTCCTACCTCCTACCTCCTACCTCCTACCTCCTACCTCCTACCTCCTACCTCCTAAATCCTACCTCCTTCCTCCTACCTCCCACCTCTTACCTCCTACCTCCTACCTCCTACCACCTACCTCCTACCTCCTACCTCCTACCTCCTACCTCCTACCTCCTACCTCCTACCTCCTACCTCCTACCTTCTACCTCCTACCTCCTACCTCCTACCTCCTACCTCCTACCTCCTAACTCCTACCTCCTACCTCCTACCTCCTAACTCCTAACTCCTACCTCCTACCTCCTACCTCCTACCTCCTACCTCCTACCTCCTACCTCCTACCTCCTTCCTCCTACCTCCTACCTCCTACCTCCTACCTCCTACCTACTACTTCCTACCTCCCACCTCCTACCTCCTACCTCCTACCTCCTACCTCCTACCTCCTACCTCCTATCTCCTACCTCCTACCTCCTACCTCCTACCTCCTACCTCCTACCTCCTACCTCCTACCTCCTACCTCCTACCTCCTACCTCCTACCTCCTACCTCCTACCTCCTACCTCCTACCTCCTACCTCCTACCTCCTACCTCCTACCTCCTACCTCCTACCTCCTACCTCCTACCTCCTACCTCCTACCTCCTACCTCCTACCTCCTACCTCCTACCTCCTACCTCCTACCTCCTACCTCCTACCTCCTACCTCCTACCTCCTACCTCCTACCTCCTACCTCCTACCTCCTACCTCCTACCTCCTACCTCCTACCTCCTACCTCCTACCTCCTACCTCCTACCTCCTACCTCCTACCTCCTACCTCCTACCTCCTACCTCCTACCTCCTACCTCCTACCTCCTACCTCCTACCTCCTACCTCCTACCTCCTACCTCCTACCTCCTACCTCCTACCTCCTACCTCCTACCTCCTACCTCCTACTGAGAATCTACCCAGTCCATTTCTTAAGAATGCTTTATGGCAGTGAGCCTCTGAAACTTTCAACACTTTGGTAGGATCTTATCAACGCGATCTTAAGACCAAAAAATTTCACAATTGAATGAATTGATCAGCATTTGAATATCTTAGTTACATTCTAACTAAGATATTCAAATCTAGATCTGCAGTAATGTAAAAATTTGGTCAGTACCTTGAGAGTACTAGTATGACAAAAGTATAACAGAGGTGCCTGGTACTTAGCATACAAGCTAGGATATTGAAACGCCTACCCTCTCATTTCATAAAACAAAATCCGTGCGCTTCTTGCGTACCAAAGTTCACTTGACTATACGATGACGGCAACCCTTAGTCACAAAAAATATTTTTGTACATTTCGAACGAAAACCAGTGTGGTCTCTGAAAGTTTATGATTTTAATTAACCTTTAAATAACCTCAAACTCAGTTTTTAATAATGACTTCTCTTTTAAGATGAAATAGTATCAAAGCAGTTGTTAAGAAAAACATCTAAAATCTGGGACTCTCTCACTCATATTTGATTACTGTTTTTCTGTAGGTACTCAAGTAAAATATAAAAGTCACGGCAGCAAGACAGCAATTAGGCAATAAGTTTAAATGTGCTCACAGGAATGCTCTTTTCCCTTACTTCTACAATCGTCAATATTTTCGAGTCTTCACAACTTCATTTCAGTTTAAAAAGCTGGAATGAATTCAAATGTAAAATGCACGTATTAAACTTAGCTACTCCTGTCCTGACAGAAAAAGAAATTTTCCATCCTATATTTGTATTCAAAGGGAAAAATAATAAAACTCTCCAAAGAGAAAGAAAATAAATTACGAACGAAGAACAAAAACCATAAACCTTGTGAGTTTGTCAATTTACAGCAAAAGAGTGTATTTTGGCACCCCATTGTCTGGATTCCAGATTTCCAGACTCTGGAACTCCATTCAATATTTGATTTTGATAAAAATAACTATGGAAACATGCCAAAGTTGGGTGTCTTCAATAAATTGCAATTCGTTTGAAATAAGAAATGAGAATAAGAAAATACCAGGAACATAAAAAGAAATTAAAAAATTCTTCTTAGAAATTTCGTTTGGTGATGTCAACTGCAGATCCTTTTGCTTTTTTGTCAAAAATGTGAGTGTGTTTAGATATGAACTAAAGAATTTTCTCAAAAAACTATGTTTGTGACAGTCAGGGCTGTGGCAAACAAAAAACAAGAAGAATGTAGAGATGACTTCAAATTTGAAAGAAACATTTGCAACGTTGAACATTCAATGCAAGTCTTAATATAAAATACCTTTCTTTTCCGAAACATTTTTAACAATCAATTTAAGTTAAAACTGTACTGAGAAAAAATATTTGGGTAGTCACGTGAACTTAACTTTAAAGTATGAATAAAAATTAACTGGAATTTTGTGAATAAAATTTGAAGTAGGAAGGTTACAGAGCATATAGGAGTAATGGCTTTCAGGCAGCGAGGTTAGTTTCTGCTGTGTTTACAAGAATGCTGTAATAAAAGCAAAAGGAGGTTCAGCAAACGACTGATTATACAGAAGAGTGTCTCTGTGAAGAAATAAATAAAAAAGTACTGCTCCAAAAACCCAGTTTTTCTAATTTTGAAATCCTAAAAATCAAGCAGGTAGTTACAAAATCTATTTTTCGGTCTAACAGCTTTTTGCTATCGTTGAATCATGTGAAAAATTTAAAGCTCTCTATACATGTATCGTGAAACCATCTATTTTGTCTGTACTAACTTGTCAAATGCCAATGCGTTACGCATTACACTAATGAAGTCCTTGTCTGTGGAACAGGCGTACAAGAATTTCGTTTATGGCAGCAAATAATTCAATTAAGTTTGACTTACTATGATTAATTTAATGATATAATATAACTGACTTAACATCGAAGAAAAGAAAGAAATTTTCTTCAGTCACTAAGAATCTAATAAAAAGGACATTTCCCTGCACAAAAGAGTCGTTATATCTCACACAGCGCACATTTTCTTTTGAGCTTTAAGATATAACATCTATGCCATGAAGAGCGAGTATGTACATGGAAATATGCACAATACCGAAATAATTTGCTCCGCCATATTTACAATACAGGGTGTGCCGACTAGTGGTTTCTTTTTAATTCATAGATTAGGTACTATGACACTGCAGGTTTTCCACTTTGCATTTAAAAAGCCGTTGGGAAATATGGAAAACCATTTTCCAAAATGTGTGCAATGTGGCCCAAAAAAGGTTTCCAGTTTTGGCTGAAATGATGCACCCACCAACTCAATTGCCCCCATCGGAGCAATGATTGGACCCCTTAGGACTTTCTTTTGTGGGGAACCATAAAGAACCAATGTTATGCCAATAATCCGGAAACGATCAAAGCAATTAAAGCAAATAAACCATTCAAGCAATCGTTGAACTACAACCCGAAACCATCAACTCATGGTCTTGGTCGAAGAAGTCACAGAATGCGCTACTGTGAAACCAGCAAAGGCAACCCCTTGAACGTTGTTGGTGTTCCATAATCAATGTGAATGTTTGCTTTAACAGTTTAACTAATAAAGCAATTTTATTGCATTTTCAAAAAGAAACTTGTATTTGGCCCACCCTTTGCTCCTTTACTTTTTCTTTCATTATTATTTATCGCTTTATTTTACAACAGTAATCGCAAACGAAGCATTTGCCGTCGTTAATCCCAACAGCAAGCGTTTATTCAGAAGAGCTTAATGTAATACATAAACATGGCATACCACTCAATCACTTTATTAATCTAACCAAGCTTACAGTACAGTATAGAGTACAACAGTACAAAAACAGCAAAAAAAATATTATATTCAATGCCAAACACAAACTGACATTTACACTAGTACCTATGCCTATTTTTCTATCAACCTTATAGGCATCCGTTATTAACATTGACAGAGTACCTTCATGAGTGCCTTTATATGAGTATAGACCGCTATGAGGTTCATGTTAATTACTTTTTCAAGTGGATTGTTGTGCTTGCAAATAATATTGGAAGTCTCAAGGACCACAAACGAAGGTACTTTGATGGGCACTTCGAAAAGGAAAATGTTTCAGGTAAAGCCGAAATTTCTTTTCTGATTTGATTCTAACGATGACTACATACATATATATTCGTTGCTTAATTTCTTTTGTGCACCCAGGGATTTGGTCTTAATCTATCTTGGGCTTTTGCTTTATGGAAGAAAAGCTTTCTTATGGTAATTTATATCGACGTGACTATAAGAAGTCGGTGCATGGATGACTGGTTGTGCAAAGATAATGAAATTGATTCGGTTTTCATTGGAATAAATGAGAATGTTGTCGGTTAGTTAGAGTGTGTTAAGTAGTGCTCACACAAATGACTTCTAATGGATAGTTAGCTTGATAGAAGCTGGTCAGACAAAGATTTCTACGGATCTGCTATCTGCTTTGATGTACCTACAGCTACAATCCACACAAGGTTTCTTTTCTCGTTAGGGTAGAAACAAAGAAAGAAATAAACTTAAGGCCGCACCCGCACCGAGTACATAACAATGGGAAAGGATATTGGGAATGCATACAAATATTTGAGTAGGAGTAGGCAAAGTTGGTATTTGCTGCGACTAGTTCAACCACTTATCGACAGGAATCAAATATATTTTTTTATCCATTAGCGGGGTTCAGACTATCAAATTTGTTTGTCAAGTTTGTTGGATGAAAATTTTGACGGCAAAAACCCATAGCGTTCACACTCATCAAACAAATCGTCAAACTTGATTCTGATTTGAATTTCAACCATGAAGGACATAGCAGTAGCAGCGCTTGTAAATGAATTCAGGAATGAAATTTTAGAGAAGCATGAAAAAAAGAAACTAAAGAAAGCGTGTTGGGACCAGAGAACTGCATGCGCTTTCGAATCATCCCCCGAAAAACTAGCCATACACAGTCTCACGCTCCAAATGATGAAACAAGTGGGATGCTTGTAGTAAAAATACACAACACTCGTGAATACGAGCCTTCGCATTGATTGTGCCCATGAATGATGAATGAATGGACCATTCAAACTCAAACAGGTACACCATTCGCTTGCATTCGAAAAAAGCGAATGTTCACGAATGATGAGCGATGACAACGAATGTTTTTTCATGTTCATACACATATTTTGAATACACATTCATCCTTATTACGAATGGCGTTTTAATAAAACGCCAATAAGATGACTTATCTCCAGTGCCTCTGTTCTGTATCTTTAGCGATAAGTTAAAAAATGAAACGATTCATTCCCTCTTTATCGCCCCTGGAAAGATCTGGGTTTCTATAAGTGCATGCGATAACTTTCAGCTTCGGTTTCAGTTTGACTGGAATTTCCAATGGAAGGCGATAAGTCTATCTCTCAATCTTGTTTATGAAATTTTTTGTGTAAATTAAAGTGAGCAGTCTGGCCTCTAGCAAAAGGTTGGGCGAGTTCCTAAACGCAAGTCTTGCACAAATTATGTGAAGCAATCAGTTCCTAAATGCCGACAAGAACATCTCTTCAAAGCAGAATGTCCCAAAACGTAGTATATTGCTTTTTTTCCGCAGTTGTAAGTGAATTCGTGCAGCTATCAAAAAACACTTGCATACTTTTAATTGCATTGCAAATTTTATTTGGGATTATTTTTGCTTAGCATTAGACTTGCTTGGCAAATCTTGCGTTTAGGAATTCGCTCGTTTATTTTGCAGCATGAAGTCTACCAACAGTTCTTTTTGCGCTTTTGATATTCGCGTACATCTCTAAAAATTTAAATTTTAATATAAGTCCCTAACATTTCAATATTTTTATATTAATTTTACCTTTTTGTGCTCAGCCATAATCATCCTCTTGTCTTATCGCCTGCTACGAACCCAGTGATAAAATTTGACGTATAAAATGAAAAGGATATCGACTTTTGACTATACAGAAACCCGTTTTTACCGCCTTTCCAGTATTTTCATTCCAGTTCGTTTCGCGTGATAAAGTTATCGACTGTCATCGCTTACAGAACCCCGATGATGCGATAAAACCAATTTCGTTTCAAATCTCACCGTTTTTCGACGAATTTTATCGATGCGATAGTTACAGAACAGGGGCACAGGTGCCACAATTGCCGTTTAAATAAAATAACTTTTGAGGGAATGGTAAGAGCAACATGAAAACAAAAATTACAGCGGTCGGAGCCGTGTTTTTGTGACCTGACTTGGGCGTTATTTATACTTTTTGGGTTTATTTTTTGTTGTGTGATGTGTTCTTCATCACAGTATTGCACTGTGAAGATTCGTTGCGCTGTAGAAGATTCGTTGCTTTAGAGAGACACTATTCGCACAAGTTCATACGGGTGCCGTGACATTGTGCCAAGCGACATTATGCCAAATGCAGAAATTTGGCACAATGACGCTTTGGTTAAGCGACATTGCGGGCCGAACATTAGCGTTTGGTACAGTGTCGCTTTTGTAAAACGTCATTAGGCCAATTTGGTACCCTGACGCTTTTTTACGATTTTTCAATATAACGAAACAAATGAAGATACACCTGCTCAGATTTGTGAGTCATAAGAACTATACAAATGGATAAGTCTATGAAAATTCAGATCTCTTGTTAATAAATAAGTAGATAACTGCGACTAATCATAAACTAAAGACTTGATTAAGAAACTAAAAAATCATTTGAAACAATCGAATGTATAGGTTTTGAGCATAAGATAAAGTAATAGTAAGAAATTCGCCAGTGTGTGTAAAAGATGTGTTCTTACTTAGTTCAATTTTAAGATATTAGTGATGATTCGCGCGAATTTTTAATTTTCAGAACACAAACCCATACTCCCCTTGCCAAATTTTTTCCGCTTCGCTTTTAGCTTCCTTTTCTGTAGTTAAGGCGGCTGCAGATTTTTTTTAAGTTCATCACTAATATCTTAAAATTGAACTAAGTAAGAACACATCGTTTACACACACAGGCGAATTTCTTACTATTACTTTATCTTATGCTCAAAAACAAAACATTTGAATACATCAGACCTTCACACTATGAATGATAAGCGTGGGAGTTTCTTAGATGTCATTAAGCCAATAATCCCTTTAGTCATGCCGCAAAGGACTGTAAACACAGATGGCAAAGATGATGCAAATTTCTACATTTGGCCCAATGTCACTAGCTAATTTGGCCCTATGGCACTTCTACAAAGCGTCATTATACCAAACCCTAATGTTTGGCAGAATGTCACTTTGCAAAAGCGTCATTGTGCCAAATTTCTACATTTGGCATAATGTCGCTTGGCACAATGTCACTGCACCGTTCATACGCACACACTTATTGTCATTGCCTGCCATTGTTTCAGTTAAGTGAGTGAGAATAAGAACCTGTCTTGTTGACTAAAAAAGAGTGCAGTGTGTGTACTGCTTTGGATTAAGATGAATGATGCCTGATGCCTGAATCGTGTATAAGGAAGGCAATGAATGAGTAAATCCGTTCATAAAAGGAGACATTCACTGCAGCTCCCTGGCTAGGGACTAAAGAGGTGGACTACCTGAAAACACCATAAATTCCTATTTCAATGTGCCCAAAGAAAAAAAAATTTCCCGTCGGATGTGCACTACCTGAAAACATTTTTGAAATGAAATTTCGTCCGTTTAAGTTTGACGACTAGCGTTCACATTCGTCAAACTTGTTTGACAACAAAATATCGAAAAAATTTGAAATCCATCCAACAAATTTGACAAGCCGTTGATGGGGAGTTCACACTTACAAATTTGCTTGACAAACTCGATGCTTGACAAGCAAATTGGATTGTCTGAACCCCGCTGCGAAGGGCGTAGTTCGTAGCGAATATAGTAATCGCTTATACTTCTACATACATAAAATGTGTTTCATGGCCGCCGTTAACCGAATTTTCAAAATTTAATCCTTGAAATGCGATGTTCTGCAAAAACAAAAAAAAACTGATAGAAGTTCAGTCTTATCAAGAACAATGCAGCTAATAAAGGATCGATATCCAAAGGCATTTTGAAGTTTTAATTTGCAACACCACAAAAATTACGAAAAAAAAGATTACCCTAGAGATCAAAAACTAGCTACACACATTTCATAGATGAAAATTTACTTAAATAAACAAACGTTACACTAACACAATGATGTCACTACATTTTGCCTAAAGCAATTTGTGTTCACTCATCATTTTTGACTGCAGATGCACACAACTTAGATAGAGGGATGACAGGAACACAAAAAAACCTCGCAGAAATATAAAATAAAAGATGAAATTTCAGCTGAACATTTTTAATTAAATTCAACACTGCGCATTTAATCAGCGATGTTCCAGTTATTTTTTTTCTAGACCGTTTCCTTTCACGAGATAAATGCAAGTAATGGACGAGAGAAAAACATGGGCTTAGCCATCTGATAATAGTAATTACGTATAAATGCTTCATTTTTTGGGTTTTCATATTCTCGCATTAAACTGAAGTCTGTCTCTTCGGCTCTCTATTTTTTTTACTTACAATTTTTTGAATTTTCTTAAGTGCAATAATCTCACGAAGATTTTCATAAAATGTGTATTTTAAAACTACGTGCTTGCTTAAATCAGCACTAAGAGATGAAGTGTTTTGAGGAGTGATTCATTTTTTGCCTCTTTTGGTGGTGTGTCGCTTTTATAGGATGTATTAAAAGTTGCTTAGGCAGCAGGATCAGAATTTGCACTCTATACTCTTTTGGGTAAGGCGCAGAATATTTTTCATCTTTCTTTCTTTTCGGCGATACTATCATCACGTTGACCACAGAAAGCATCTGCAAGCATCACGGTCTTAAATTGTTCCATGTTTGGGGCCAAACACAGTTTTAATTACATTTGTCTGTACCAAAAACGATTTGGTATTCATTTCTTCTCCAGTCGTCATCTATTTTTACCGGAACGGTATTTTAAACATGAAGGCTTCCAAGGAACAGCACATAAAAATGATCATTTTCTCAAGTGAGAGTATTAGTAGACCAATCAAAGTAAAGAAAGGTCAGTAGATCTTATGTATTAAGTATGCGTATGAATTCTCTAAGGTTTGAATGTAGAGGAAGAATTGACTGCGAATACTATATATGTACGTGTTTTCTCCTCCAATTGGGTGTATTTGCTTTCTTCTGCTTCTCAACTCACGAAAGTGTTTATGAACTGTTTATGCAATTTATCGGGAGCTCTAATACAAAGCTTCCGAATCAGTAGCATTGGTATCAAAAATTATTTGGGCGTGTAGATGTTTAGTTTTTAAATACACATGCAAATTAAAATACACGAGTAGCAACAAAAAAATAGTTTTTTTAGTATCCAATGATTGCTTAACATTTCCTGTTAAGACACCAATGGTGGACTTTATATGCAGACGATCTAGATTCAATGAGCTCCTGGAACGTTTCGAGTCTAGTCATTGGCAAATTCGTTTAGTCATCCTCTCGTCCTCTCAGAAGCGTCCGACTTTAGTAAAAGTTTACATTCAGTGAAGTTTACCTAAGCTATTCCTTTCAGGTCAAAAAGGAGAAGTTGTTCCTGTTTTAGCGAGTTCATATGCCATGTAATTGCCTGGTATGTATGTTGAATGTTGAACTGTTCTCACATCTCTTTTCGAGACGTGCGACAATTTTGGTATACTTTCTAAAGATAGAGGCAAGAGCTTTAGAGAGCAGCCTGACTGTCCGAGAAGATACGAATATCCGTGGAGGATACAACGTTTGCTGTGAGAAAGGACAGGACTTCTTTTATCGCCAAAATCTCTTCTTTGAACAAACTCCAATAGTCAGGTAGGCGGGGAAAAAAGACGTAAATTCAGCTCCATCGATAAAACTCAACATTCTATACCATTACAGGTTTTAGAAGCGTCTGTGTAGAAGTGTAAGATCATTTGCCTTTATAAAACAAAGTAATTTGGCTACTATGAGCTGCTAACTGACAATTCATGAATGTTGTAGTAATTTTTCATCATATGAAGAAAAAAAAGCACTCATACGCCATACAACTTCCTAAATATGATAAGTTGCTGCATATTTACATTTCAGTTTTAAAAGTTTTTGTTTTTTTTTTTTTTTTTTTTCAAAACAAAAAATCATCCAAGAAAGGGCTAAGAAGAAAAAGGTAAGTTACGCGCTCTCATCATCGCAAATATTCATTTCAAAATAAATTTTTTAGTAAAAATTATATTTTATTATTGCTGAAATTTGATTAGATAAAAAAACAGGAAGAATTTTCTTATTACTTTGATCATTAAGAAGTCCGCTTCCAAACCCTTGTTAAATAAGTTCCAGTCCTTCTAATCGAGGCCGGCACCAAATTCGCTAATACCTTGGTTCACTTGGTCCATCAAAAATATCTATACCGACTTTGAGACACGACTGATCGGTTGTAGAATGAACCTGAACCAAGTTTAGTCATTCTGGAAATGAACCGCAGCTGGAATTGACGAAGTTATGTTATAAAAAATTTCGGCCCATTTTACAGTAGATGGTTCGTAAAACCTTTTTGTAATGTGTGCGGGTGCTTTTTCTGTTGCTCACTGTGTCGACCTCCTATACCCTGAGTCTTACGGACTAAAACTGTGTACTGTGTAGGCCACAGCCATTGGCGACGAGCTGTCCTTATTTTTGGTTGTAGATTAGGTTAGATCAGATTGGTTTTCATTAGTTACCATTGATTGATTGATTGATTACATGGTTTACAAACTACGAAAAAGCATGGCGTTTTTGCCGCCTGCCTAGTTGTCAAAACAATAATAAATAAATAACAGATTTTACATTAAAAGTGAAAGGTAAAATTTAATATTTTCATCCTTACTTTCAATTACAACAAAAAATAATATACCTACCAAAAATTAAAATATACTAACATATTGCCTTAAAAGATTTCATTTATAATTTGGTTTATATAACGAAGAGCTAGTTTCCAGAATTTGTATAATTTTTTAACGTCCATATAGTTTAGCAACAGTATAATTTGGCTTTGTGTCAACATGTCACTCCCAAGAGAATGCCTTCTGTTTTCTTTTGGTTTCAGACATCTTCCGATAAAGTTGAGTGTATCTTCCCATTTTCCTAAGTTGCATAAAGATCAGATAATGGGTAAGTTATCTCTATGCGACATAAAGTTCAGCGGGATTAGTTCAGTCAGTATTCTCGGTTGTAATTCCAATCGTTCTTTCAAAGTTGACAGCTCATTGCTATAATCACCATAAGTTCTTTACACAAAATGTAAAATTGCGATCTGAGACTGCTGCTGACGGCCGTAAATGAGCCAATACTCCACGGACTTTCAGTAGACGTGGTAAATAAGCAAAACCTCGGATCAGTTCGTATCGTTGTTAAAAAAAGATACGGATCTTGACACTGGTATAGTAGTCAACTAGAATACAACTTTGCTTGGCAGTCTTTCTTGCATCCCAACGACTTAGGTCCTTTGTCTTAGATCCTTTGTTAAAAACACTGAATTAAATGAAATCACCATTCCTTGAGTACGCAGCCAATGAAGTTCTAAGCACAATAATTTCTCGCGAATATGATTTTCTCGATTCATTACCATATTCCTAATTCTTCTCGAAGTCCGGCAGTTCCTGCTTAGTATACTTAAATACTTATGAATTATTACGGCCTATAACATACTTAAAATGAATATGAGAACATATCCTCTATTCCAGATGGAAATATTGGGAGGCATAAGGAAGAGCTTGTGAAGCCACTGTTAAAATCATGCAAGTAGAATTGAAAGCGATTGTTAATCATTACTTATTAGCGACCGTTTTCTTTAACTCATGTCATATATTGTGGTTTTTCGTTTGCATGCTCTATCGATCCAACATCTATATACATAGTTCTTTTCAATGAAACTGCCACGTGCGTCGCTTCTTTGTCCCTCCGTTTTTTCTCTAATGGAGAGCAGGACAAAATGTGAATAACAGATCGTAAAATGAAAAAAAAATATTGTTCGTTCTTTCCACAAAACAAAGAAAATTGACTCAGATCTTCTCCACCTACAGTTTAAAAGCATCGTTGGCCAAAAAAAGCCCCATACACACATGAAAAAACATAAAACTTCTTAGAAAAATGCTTTAAAGCAGTTTGAAAACAAGAAAGCCTTACAACGTAATACAATCAATTAACATTGCCTGTGAAAGCAGGTGTAGGCTGTAGGCAGCTTCATCACATCTGAGTTTCGAGAAGGCCTATTTAAATTAAAAGTAGAAAAAGAATAAGAATATTTTCTACTATTATACCCTTTTTTTAGGGACAACACTTTGAAGCGAACAATCATTCAGTGACATCGAAGATTTTCTCTGAAATTTTTACTCTGACCGGATAATCTCTATCCGCATAGAACAAAAATAAAATACCTAAGGGATAATGTTTCGTAAGTCATATAAAGGATTCTTTATCAATTTATTGTTAATCTTGTGTCACTTATGTTGAAATACATCGTATTTTGAATGAATGACTTTCAAGGAAAATGTTACTCAAAGAATTTTTAGTTAAAACACCCACACTATTCACACAGGTAGTTAATATAATCTTATTAATATACTTTCTGTCTCACTATATGTATATACTACTTTATAAACTTTACGGCAAGTCACGAAAAGCTTTAGAAACTTTTTTCCAATGAACTGAAATTGTTTTTAGGAAAGAGAAAGTTAGAAACACAAATAGATGAAATGTCTACCGACGCATTTTAAATAAACATCGTTCTGAATTTGTCTGGAAAATAGTTTTTTCAAAACTTTTCAGAATACCCAAACCCAAAGTCATCCACGAACAAACGGATACAGTGATCAGCTGATCAGTGAGTAGAACTCACAGAGCGCAGTAGAAAAATTATAAGAAATAGAGCGAGTACACAAATACTTCATTTTTTTTTTATTTTTAATGTTGGACAGACATTAGCGTACGTACCTTTTCAAAACCATAAATTCATAGCAGTACTTTGCGTGTTGGTTTATTCAGTGCTAGTGCTAGTAAGATATACACGTATTTGTCAACAAACACATGCAATCGTAGAAGATTAAATACGTCTCTTAATGGCTAGCAAGGCTAAATTAAGTGTGATGAGAGGGAGTGTTCCTCATGTGTACTCTTAATTACAATTTCAATACAAAACAATCTTCCTCTCTACGAACTTCGATTATTTTAATAGAAACTATAACCAATAACTAAATTATTTTAATTTTCCCAACCAGCACATTGCATCAAAAATTACTAAAAGTTTTTTAAGATAACTTAAACCTTTCGAATGAAGTTTTTTCACTTGGACCCTTTTAAAGAATTACTAAAGACCTCTTCAGCCAGATTAAAGGATTTTTTATTTTCCACTCTCAAATACATCTTTAAGTTTATATAAGTTTATAAGTACATATTTTAATTGGTGGAAGTTCTGAGTGCTTCCAAAAAACCAATAATGTAATATAAGAACTGCAACTGTGTTTTTCTTAAAAATTTTCGTAATTCTTTTTCTGAGAAAGAAAGTCGTGTTAGTTACACTATTTATAATTCAAGAACGGCTGAACGGATTTGCCTGAAAATTAGGGAGGTAGCTTAGGACCAGGAGACGGACATAGGATACTTTTGATCCCTTTATTCCTATGGGAACGGGAACGTAAAAAGGGAACCTAGAAACTACTGAACCGATTTCAAAAATTCTTTCAACCGAGTAGCATAAACTTTAATTCATTCTCATATTCCCACGGGAACGGGATTGGGAAAGCAAAAAGCTTAGGTTAGGTTAGGTTTAAGTTAGGAACCTAGAAACTACTGAACCGATTTCAAAAATTCTTTCAACCGAGTAGCATAAACTTTAATTCATTCTCATATTCCTACGGGAACGGGATTGGGAACGGAGACCTAGATACTACTGGACAGATTTCACCAATTCTTTCAGAATTGGGATGATACATTATCCCTCAGTAACTAAGATTATAACGCGAACGTGATTGGGAACGCAAACCTTGACCAATTTCAAATTTCGAATTTTATAACTCAAGAACGGCTGAACCGATTTGGCTGAAAATTGGTGGGTAGGTAGCTTAGGTCAAGGAGACCGACCCATTTACAGCATTTTTATACCGCCACAGGCATAAAATGATAACGGAATGTTTAAAATCAGAACGGGAAAAGTAAACAATTAAAAAAAAACCGACATTGGGCATTGACTATCGTTTCATTGGCTCAAATAAACAAACAGCAGCGTGCAACAGAAACGACATCAATGCAATGCGTTAGTGTTCTTAAAAAAAAAAAAAGTTGCCTTATCGTGACAGACTAAGCAAAGTCCAAATATCAGCAAATTTATGAGTCAGAGGAGATCTTCACTCAACACCCTGGGCTGCTTTAGACATAATATGAGTATATCACATTATCCCTCGACATTCACGGCGGTTGCTTAGGTCTGTATTTTTAAGGTTCCCGTCCTTCTGTTATGCGGAATATGCGCATAAAATATAGTACATAAAACGTCAGTCGCTATAAAACCTGGTATAACAAAAAAGAATCAGACTTGGAATAATAACAAAACGCAAATAACAGCTAAGTAATGGATTTATGGTTATAAATTTGATTTGTAAGAAATCAATATTAAAACTATTTCAATATAATAAATTAATTTCCTAATGCAATAATGAAGCCATTGTCTATTTAAATAAAAAGTGAAGTGAACTATAAAAGGTGGTAAACCAAAAACGCATCGTACTTGGAATAACAAAACGCGCATCTCGAACAGCTAAGTAATTTTGTCTATGAATTGTTGAAAATTTGAGTTTTTAAATAAATTTTTAGGTGAATTGAAGTGAAGTGTAGGTTAATTAACAATGCCGCGGCCAAGACTATCGAATCTTTCCCGACAAAGCCATAATGCAAGAAGGATACGAAACACTGCAAATTAAAAAATACTTAATAAATTCAAAAATCTGCTTATGGCGGAACTGAGTTCGCCGGGTCAGCTAGTATATGATAAAGGATATTTCAATAGAAAAAAAATATGATGATAGATGACAGATAACCGAAGACAGACCACCGACGACAAAAAATGACAGCTGGCAGGTAAAACATTACGTACGACAGATGACACAAGACACATGACAGATGAGAGATGACATATGACAGATGACAGATAACTTAAGACAGATGATAGATGACAGATGAGAGATGGCAGAAAATAGATGACTGAAGTTTCTGATATTTCTTTTCTGTTTTCGTTTCCTTTTCCGAGGAGTATGGGGATGAAATATATGGCGTTTGTCATTTTTCCGGAGTTGGATTGTAGTAATCAGCTCAGACGTTTTGAAGCCTGTTCAAAACAAACAAACCGACATGCAAACCAACAAAACCCCGGTGCATTATTAGACTGAGGCAGTTATTGAGATAACATCTCAATCTCTAGTTATTGAGATCAATCACTTTGCAGTAAAATAAGAAAAGGATATGATGAACACGTCTTCTTCTTCTTCTTCTTTTCATTTCCGGCGTTACGAGTAGTGATCTTGAAGCGATCACAACTCTCCCACTTTTCTGCTTCACACTAGTGATCCGCCTGTGGGGTACGCCGATATGATGAGTACGTGAGTTTCAAAATTATTCCCACAAAAAATTTTGTTCTAACACCCAGATTTTGTCATAAAATAAATATATACTATCAAGGATAAAAATAGTTCAGAAGCAAACTATGCCACGGATGCAAATGATATTGTCAAATATATCGGAAAATATCTCATCAAATGTCTTTTAAAACTTCCATCTGATCAGCAATAGAAATTGAGTAGGCAGAAAATTATGTGGGGACTTACAAAAACAGTCCTTCATAACTAATTAGATACAACGAATTTCAAGTATGTGGAAAATTTGAACCACACTCAATTACCTAAGGTTCAGTCAGTATCATGCCAGATCCCAATGGAGCTGTTAGATTTGTCATGTTTTAGTATTCATTAGGAAAGAGTGTCGAAACAAATTTTCATATTTATCAAGGTTATTCAACTCATTCTTAGCCCCATGCCATTTCAAAAAGAAAACCATCATAACTCCCTGAGCTACGAAAGAACATACTCGAATCCTTATGTTCATCTCAAAATACAGAAAACGATGCTTAAAAATAAATAAGTATTGAGCATTTTGAAAATCCATGGGAACGGCTGAACCGATTTGGCTGAAAATTGGTGGGTAGGTAGCTTAGGTCAAGGAGACCGACCCATTTACAGCATTTTTATACCGCCACAGGCATAAAATGATAACGGAATGTTTAAAATCAGAACGGGAAAAGTAAACAATTAAAAAAAAACCGACATTGGGCATTGACTATCGTTTCATTGGCTCAAATAAACAAACAGCAGCGTGCAACAGAAACGACATCAATGCAATGCGTTAGTGTTCTTAAAAAAAAAAAAAGTTGCCTTATCGTGACAGACTAAGCAAAGTCCAAATATCAGCAAATTTATGAGTCAGAGGAGATCTTCACTCAACACCCTGGGCTGCTTTAGACATAATATGAGTATATCACATTATCCCTCGACATTCACGGCGGTTGCTTAGGTCTGTATTTTTAAGGTTCCCGTCCTTCTGTTATGCGGAATATGCGCATAAAATATAGTACATAAAACGTCAGTCGCTATAAAACCTGGTATAACAAAAAAGAATCAGACTTGGAATAATAACAAAACGCAAATAACAGCTAAGTAATGGATTTATGGTTATAAATTTGATTTGTAAGAAATCAATATTAAAACTATTTCAATATAATAAATTAATTTCCTAATGCAATAATGAAGCCATTGTCTATTTAAATAAAAAGTGAAGTGAACTATAAAAGGTGGTAAACCAAAAACGCATCGTACTTGGAATAACAAAACGCGCATCTCGAACAGCTATAAGTAATTTTGTCTATGAATTGTTGAAAATTTGAGTTTTTAAATAAATTTTTAGGTGAATTGAAGTGAAGTGTAGGTTAATTAACAATGCCGCGGCCAAGACTATCGAATCTTTCCCGACAAAGCCATAATGCAAGAAGGATACGAAACACTGCAAATTAAAAAATACTTAATAAATTCAAAAATCTGCTTATGGCGGAACTGAGTTCGCCGGGTCAGCTAGTATATGATAAAGGATATTTCAATAGAAAAAAAATATGATGATAGATGACAGATAACCGAAGACAGACCACCGACGACAAAAAATGACAGCTGGCAGGTAAAACATTACGTACGACAGATGACACAAGACACATGACAGATGAGAGATGACATATGACAGATGACAGATAACTTAAGACAGATGATAGATGACAGATGAGAGATGGCAGAAAATAGATGACTGAAGTTTCTGATATTTCTTTTCTGTTTTCGTTTCCTTTTCCGAGGAGTATGGGGATGAAATATATGGCGTTTGTCATTTTTCCGGAGTTGGATTGTAGTAATCAGCTCAGACGTTTTGAAGCCTGTTCAAAACAAACAAACCGACATGCAAACCAACAAAACCCCGGTGCATTATTAGACTGAAGCAGTTATTGAGATAACATCTCAATCTCTAGTTATTGAGATCAATCACTTTGCAGTAAAATAAGAAAAGGATATGATGAACACGTCTTCTTCTTCTTCTTCTTTTCATTTCCGGCGTTACGAGTAGTGATCTTGAAGCGATCACAACTCTCCCACTTTTCTGCTTCACACTAGTGATCCGCCTGTGGGGTACGCCGATATGATGAGTACGTGAGTTTCAAAATTATTCCCACAAAAAATTTTGTTCTAACACCCAGATTTTGTCATAAAATAAATATATACTATCAAGGATAAAAATAGTTCAGAAGCAAACTATGCCACGGATGCAAATGATATTGTCAAATATATCGGAAAATATCTCATCAAATGTCTTTTAAAACTTCCATCTGATCAGCAATAGAAATTGAGTAGGCAGAAAATTATGTGGGGACTTACAAAAACAGTCCTTCATAACTAATTAGATACAACGAATTTCAAGTATGTGGAAAATTTGAACCACACTCAATTACCTAAGGTTCAGTCAGTATCATGCCAGATCCCAATGGAGCTGTTAGATTTGTCATGTTTTAGTATTCATTAGGAAAGAGTGTCGAAACAAATTTTCATATTTATCAAGGTTATTCAACTCATTCTTAGCCCCATGCCATTTCAAAAAGAAAACCATCATAACTCCCTGAGCTACGAAAGAACATACTCGAATCCTTATGTTCATCTCAAAATACAGAAAACGATGCTTAAAAATAAATAAGTATTGAGCATTTTGAAAATCCATGGGTTTTAAAATGTTTAATTTAACCTGAAGACATATTTAGGGGTCTACGTCTGTTTCTAGTCATGTAAAATAACGCAGCTTTGTGAGTCAGTGAAGCATTCACATCACTCTGTCTAGCTACACCTTCGATATGCAAGGATGTCTGCAATTCACAGCTTTGCAGCCAGGCACAATTCAATTCTTTGTTTTGTACAAAATTCTTCTACCTATACCCTAGTCTTTGTCCATTTTACTTGCTAAATATTCTATTACTGTTTATATTCTCATTGGGATGCCTGTTTCAATACAAAATGATCAGACTTTTTTTTATTGGGAAACCAATTTCAATACAACCAAAGCAAACAAAAGTTCTCTCTCCTTTTCTATAATTGATATTTTGAATAACATTCGACAACAAATAAATCTTCCCCCAAATCTCGCATTCTTCTGTCTTTTGTGTCATCATTGCTTATCAAATAAACGAGACTTGGTATTGAAATGATTTACCAACATCAGTATGAAATTGAATGCCTCTGGTAATTTCAAGGAAAGTTCCAGTTCCAGAGGAAGACCATAATTGGAAAATTATTAATTGATTGGAATTTGATATTATTGCTAATGAAAGAAAGAAAAATATTTGCTGAGTGCTGAAAGGAAAGAAAACCATAGTTTTAATTATACTATTGTACAGCGTATGTCGTTTATCATCAATGCTTAAGTGCTCTCTATGATAATATAAACAGAATAGCGTTTGTTTGTTAAACTAATTATGTTAAGTAACTGCGTGTATTCGCGACAATGTGGCGTCCCGAAAATCTCCCAAGAGTTGAGTGCAGGACTATGGGTTGGGTAAAGTAATTTATTGCTTGTGTGTTTTCCTCATATTATCTCAATTTTGGATTTTATTTATGGATAAACTATTTTCATACGTTTTTATTTTACTATGGGTTGTGATTGTACATTCAGAAGGTTTTTAATCATGAGTGTTGAAAAAAACAACACAACATTTTTTCATAGCTACAAGCTAAAGAAACGTTGTGGTGGAATGATGAAGCTAAAGCTTACTAAAGAAATAAGAAGAAAGTGGCTTTCAAAGCATGGTTATAGTTGCCTTTAAGGAAGAGAAATGAAAAGACTCTCCTCGAAAGGGAATGTAGAAACTTCAATAAAGATCTGCACCGAAAGAATGGGGCGGCATATATCGAGAGCGAATAGAAATGTCTTCCCACGTTTTTGATGCGAACCAATAAGTACGTAGCTATTCATAAAACACAACAAAACAACTTGAATTAGAACAGAAGTCAAACATCTCAAAGAAAAAGCCGCACAAAGAAACATAAATGCTCAGGAGAGTCCATCGCAGAAGAAGCTAGAGAACAGCTTTTGTGGATGACCACAAAATTCTCCACCGGTGGCCACAGTATTGTGATGGCCTTTAGAATGAATAATTTGTTTGTTTTATGGGTTTGTTTTATTGACCTATTGCCCATTAAACAAACAAATTAAATACCCAATAAAGGTCAAAAACACATACTATTTTAGAAGGAATAGTTTCCTCGAAAGCACTTTGGAGAAGCTGAACTTAGGTTAACGAAAATACCCAACCTCACATTTGAAACAGGTAGTGACGAACTTCAAAGACTGCGCCAGACTATGTCAGTTTTGTAAAAAGAAGGTAGACTCGCCGAATTCCAAGCGAAAATCGATACCCGTAGAAAAACAATTTCATGTTCTTAATGGGACTCAAACCTCAAAATTCGAAATCAAGACAATAGTGCTATATGCCTAAAAAAAAAGTCAAGGAATGGAAAACAATTCATCTTTAAAAGAGCCGCTCAAAAAAGAAATCACGATTGGGAGATTCATTGGCGGAAGTTCATTTACGTTCTTTTTGTAGATGAAGACATAATTGTGCACAGGTTGCAAGAGTTTAGAGACAGTCTACTGAACAAACATTTTCATCGAAGTCACTTTCCAAAAGATGAATCAAACTAATCGGGAATTTCCACCATAATGTTGAAGAAGCAGGAGTTAATCTTTGTCGACGGTTTCTGAGGTACAAGCTGTGTGGCGCGCGCACCTCCATTGATGGATCATTAGTATAGTATTAGCCCGCGAGGTGAAAAAGAAGGAAAAAAGATTTTCATTAAGGAGCAGGCACTTAAACCTTCTAAAAAAAAACGAATAAATACATAGGGCGGGAAAATAGAAGTGGATGAGCTCCGGGACAGTGCACATTCCATTGAGTTGTTGCCGATCCCGAACGATTTAGTGAGAAAGAAAGCGCTTTTCACAGCAGTGAAATTATATTACTGGAAGACTTGCCAATTGCTTTAGAATGGCGATCCTTTTAGAAAAGCGATCCTACATTGTGCTTTTGAGATTTAAGCTCCAATTTCACGAGTAAATGGCAGATCTGCTAGCCAGCTACATGGGTTGGTGGTCCTTAATTTTCAAAAATCGATCTTATTGTTTTGAAAGTAAAGTATCTTTAAAATATACTGCTAAAATTTTATTACGAAATTCCGAATATTTCAGAACCTACAGCTAATTAGAAAGTGTAGATTAAGGGGACGGGTAGAGCTTGCTCAGCTCTGCGCACTGCGGTGTCCGAATGAAACCTATTGTGTCAGTTAGAAGTATTGTAGAAGTGTAAGTAGAAAAATCGGTGAGTAGAGCTCTATTCTCCGCTTGTTGCAGCTACTCGGGTTCGTATACCTGACTATCACTAATGTATGAATTTAACGGGATAAATTCTAGTTTTAAGTTGGTAAGTTGATGTGTGTCCACACTCAGCGACAGTAACATAGTGTTAAATTTTGTTGAAAAATATAGGAATATTCTCGAAACTTTGAATGTGTCTATAGCCCAGTTCACACTGTACAATTAGTTGGACAGACTTCGTTTGATGGAAGTTGGATGGTTTGATGTAGTTTTCGTTCACACCTATCAAGCTTGTCGTCCAACTTTATGTCACATACCCTTCCACTCCGTACAACTTCTAGATTTTCAAAAAATTTTGAAAACCATCCAACAAATTGGACAAGCGGTCGTATGAAGAGTTCACACTATCAAGCATTGGTTTGTCAAACCTAAGTTTGTCCAACTAATTGTACAGTGTGAACTGGGCTTATCTCAAAACTTATTTTTTTTTTGTCTTGCGGGTGCCAAAACAAACAAACTACTCTGCCGATTTGTCTCAAATTTTCATATGTTATTCTGTACAGTTATAGCTACCGCATACGTTAAATACTTATATTTTTTTATTTACAAAACATTAAAAAAAATACCGGTCGTTTTCAAATTTGTACTTTTAACTGCCCGCCATTGTGTCAAAAATATTTTCTTTATTAAGTTCTAGTTCCTGCGATAGTTATATTTATACAAATTACAAAATTGTCAACTATTAAAAAATCAGATCAGAAAGAGATATAAGGCACCTCTCCCCAGTGAATTGAATTTTTTAGAGAGCAAGATTTCAGGTCCATTGTTGAAGTTAAAAACAAATTTTTCTTTAGTTAAGTTCTTATAAGCAATAATGATGCAATGTCATGCGACTTCTTCAACATCGTTCTTGAAACAATAGTGCAAAAGTCCCACGTCAACACAAGAGGCACAATCTTTCAAAGATCCGTCCAATTGCTCGGATATGCCGACGATATTGACATAATTGGAAGAACGCAGCGTGATGTCAATGGCGCGTTTATGAGCATTGAGACAGAAGCGAAGAAGACGGGTTTAGTGGTCAATGAGGGCAAGACCAAGTATATGCTGTCATCAAGAAAGGACACCCAACACCGACGTCTTGGACAGAACGTCACGATAGACAGCTATAACTTTGAGGTAGTTAAGGACTTTGTCTACCTAGGCGCCGCTATTAATTCAGACAACGACACCAGCGCTGAAATCAAACGAAGAATAACTCTTGGAAATCGCTGTATCTTCGGACTAAGAAGGCAATTGAGTAGTAAAGTCCTCTCTCGAGCAACTAAAGTGTCCCTGTGTAAGACACTTATCATCCCGGTTCTTATATATGGCGCAGAGGCATGTACCTTGTCAATGGTAGATGAGAACGCTTTAGGATGCTTCGAGAGAAAAATTCTTCGGGTGATTTTTGGTCCCGTCTGCATAGATGGAAAGTAAGTGGAGAAGAAGATTCAACGACTGTACAGCGACACTGATCTGGTCAAACGAGTCAAGGTCCAGCGGCTTAGATGGCTGGGTCATGTAGAGCGAATGGACACCAACGCTCCGGCCCGGAAAGTCTTCGAATCCAATCCCGAGGGACGGCGCAGTAGAGGAAGACCGCGACTCAGGTGGCGCACGCAAGTATAGGAGAGGACCTCAACCAACTTTGCGTGCAAAACTGGAGGCAGCTAGCTAGGGACCGAGCTGGCTTAAGAAGCATGTAGGTTGAGGCCCTGGTGTGACCCGAACTGTAGCGCCACATGCAGGTCGGAAATACCGAATTAGTACCAATCGAACTTCCTACTGACAAAGGCGACCCCAATTTAAACCCAATGAGATCCGATTGCCACCCGGCATAGTGTTTACTCACCTTTATGGTCAGAATAGTAATATGTATGCCATTCTAGCTAAAAAAAAACACATATTTATTTTTAACATTTAGTCTATTCTCAGTCTCCTCCTTCTTTTCTGTCTACAAGATGCAAAAGTTTTAGTCTCTCAAAGTCATAGATGTTTTGTTTTCTTTGTTTTTTTAATAATCAATGGTTTACTTGTTTCTGTTTTTTGAGCTATTTTCATTCCCAAATCACTTTTTTTATCCACCAATGCCGAACGAAAGTAAATGAACTCATAAAGGTTCTGTAAACAAGAAAACTTTGGAAATAAAAATCAAGAGCTAGTATGTATTTGTAGCCATGTGAAACTGTTCAAACTCCCTTGAACACCACTTAAAATGACATTAAGACTACCTTCGAAAAAAAAACAGAAACCATCAACAGTATGACATTGTCTGGAAACAGTGATTTCTTTTCTTAAATTTTATTATGTTCCTTCTTGTCTATGTTCTGCCACTGCCTCCAAACAATGCCAAAGTGACTGAAGGACATCATGTTAAATGAACTGATGATTTTTCCGATTATTTGAATGTTGTAGCTATTAGCTCGACGAGGCGTAGCAGCAAAAGTTCCTTTTGTGTTGCGAAAATTGAAAGAAAAATATTGAAACTTTTCGTAAAGTATTTTGTTTTGGCTGTGTGAATACATAGCTATACGCCAGGATAATACACACGGTTACCCCATTCAAGCGATAGACTAAAATCGAGGCCAACCCATTGAAGTGGTTACGAACTTTTTTTTTGCGTTGTCTTGAAAGCACCTTCTATGCTTCTAGGAATACGGTTGTTGTTTTAATAACATCATATTGTGTTGCCAAATTTGTTTGAAATAAATGAACCGTATAACGAATAAAATTGATGGTGAATGGATAGAACGTCATCAATGGATCGGAACGGGCGACTGGAAGAGTTGTTGTATTCCTCCTTTTTGTGTTGTGTGTTTCTTTGTTTTTGTTTTAACTTTTTTTCTGGGTAATTTTATTTTTTGGAGAAAACATTTTCAAATAAAATCTTTATTATATGTGGGTCGGCGCTGGCGTTGTTATTGCGTTGAAGAGAGTTCCAGGAAATTTTTTATACTTGAAGAACTTTTCGGAAATTGACAACTTTTTGTAACAAAGTAAACTGAAGAAAATGGAGTTGGAGTATTCGTATAAGGAGTATGAAAATGTTTTCAATGTTTATTTGCTTGTCAGCAGAACTTTGTGCACCAAAAAATAAAGTTGAGAAACATCTTTATAGCAACTGGCTTGAAGATAGTTTTTATTAGGAAAAGTCAATCAAGACAAATTGTTTTTTCTATTAAGTAATTGCTAATCAGAAGACTCGAGGCTTAGTATTTAATTCGTGAAACGTCACTCTTAAACAGGCTGAGCCATCTAACGACTCATTTTTAAGTCAAACGTAACTTTGACGATGTCTATAAGCATCCAATACGAGCTTACACAACTCGTTTGAGGGTTCGTAAAGGATGGTGTAGTTTGTTTTTGTTTGATTAATATGATCTTTTGGAATAATTTGAGGCGGAAAAACTCATCTTGAAGCTTCAGATGATCTCGAGCCAGCGCAGCGCAGCGCTTGTGGTGACGAGATTTCCGAAGTGAGACGACAGGAGCACTTAACACATCGGTAAAAGGAGTCAATAGTTCTAAGCAAATATTCGAGAAAGCGGGAGTAATTTAGCAGAAGAACTGTAGGAATATAAAACGCTATCACTGCATTTAACTTTCCCGATTTGTATATAAACTTGCAAGCAGAAGAGCGCAAAGGAAATTTAGAGGTGCCATGACAGGAACGAGATTCGGACGAACTCCGAAATCAAGCCTATAAAGAAAAGACCAGCAGGGAAACATAGTTGTAGAGTCACAGTCGCTACTGAGGATCTGAAAATATCACTTCTGCAGACTGCTTAACGGCGATGAGGACACAAATTTCTCTGTCAGGCAGATTGCCCCATTCAGCTTGGACGATGATAAAGAATCCTCCCGTCCTCCCGTCCTAGAAGAAGTTAAGCTTGCCATATGCAAACTTAAATCAAATAAGGCTGCAGGTGCAGATGGCTTTGATGCCGAACTTTTCAAGGCAGCTGGAGACCAGTTGGAAAGGAGCATGTACCAGCTGATCTGCATGATATGGTCGAAAGACAGCATGCCTGATGAATGGAACCTCAGTATCGTATGCCCAATCCTAAAGAAGGAAGACCCTCACAATTGCGCTAATTATAGAGGGATAGGCCTCCTCAACATCGCTTATAAGATCTTGTCTGCTGTAATATGTGAACGTTTGAAACCCCACGTCAACAACTTGATAGGTCCTTATCAATATGGTTTTAGACCATCAGAGAAGTCCACAATAGACCACATTTTCACATTACGGCAGATCTTGGAAAAAACCCAACATAATATCGATATTCACCATCTCTTTATCGACAGAGACGAGCTGTACATAGCCATGTCTCGTTTCGGCATCCCTGCAAAACTCGTACGACTATGCAGGATAACTTTGGAGAATTCACGCTGCTCCGTCAAGGTCGGTAAAGATCTCACCGAGACCTTTGATGTCGAAAAAGGCTTAAGGCAAGGCGACACACTGTCATGCGATTTCTTCAACATCATACTTGAACAGATTGTAAGAAACTCAAACGTCAACACCAGAGGAACAATCTTTCAAAAGTCTGTACAATTACTCGCCTACGCTGACGATATTGACGTAATGGGAAGAAAAAAGCCTGATGTCATAGGTGCTTTTGCGAGTATTGAAACAGAAGCGGCAAAAATGGGTTTGATATTTAATGAGGGCAAAACAATGTTGTCATCAAACAAGGACACAGAACATAGACGAATTGGACAAAACGTCACAACAGACAGACATAACTTCGAGGTAATACTCTTGCCAACCGTCGCTTCTTTAGGTTAAGAAAGCAATTGAGAAACAAAACCCTCTCCAGAAAAACCAAGGTAACCTTGTAAAAGACCTTGATCCTGCTTTACGGCGCGGAAGCATGGACCTTATCGAAAGCGGATGACGAAACTCTTGGTCGTTTCGAAAGAAAAATTCTCCGAATGATCTTTGGTCCCGTATGCGAAGACAATGTGTGGAGAAGAAGATACAACAACGAGCTGTATGAACTGTACCACGACATGGGCATAGCCAGAAGAGTACGCATCGCAAGGCTACGATCGATGGTTGGGCCATGTAGAGCGGATGGACCCAGACGCTTCAAACGGCTCGACGGGTTCTCGAAAGCAGGGAAATCGCGGAAGACCTCGTTTTAGGTTGCGCAATATCAAGTGGATGAAGACCTCAAACGACTTGGAGTGCAAAACTGGAGAGAGCTCGCCCGAAATCGAAGTCGTTACAGAAGGATGTGGGTTGAGGCCCAGGTTCACCTCGAACTGTAATGCCCACCTAAGTAAGTAAGTAAGTGAGTAGCATTTAGAATACATAGCTACGCAACTACTCACTCTTTTTCTTTAACCTATACCCAGATATAAGATGTAGATCGCTTATGATGGAAGAGGGTTTCGATGCGCGACAACTTCGCTCAGTATTGATTTGCAGTTTTTTGCCAAAGATTTCATAACTTTGGCTGCTAGTCTGTTTAGGTTTCGTTTCCACCATTGCTGTAAGTTTTCGTTTTGATTTATTGAACATGATATTCAACACGATAAAAACGTGTGGCTTGTAAATACATACTATGAATTTCTTTATTAGAAAGCTCTCAGTACATATTGCATGGTACTCCTTACAATCCTCGTTGGTCTTCCCGACATGTCTGTTTCAATCTCCGCCGGCAATCGAAAGCTCTTGCTACAGGATATCTTTTAGTAGGCGTTATAAATCAAGCCAAAGTGCATCTTTCTCCACATACGGCCACTCGATTTGTAAAGCATCCGCGCTGATAATATTCCACACCAGTCTACGAGCAACTGATCCGAAACTATTTGTGAAAGATGATAACGATATCGTCCTTTGCTGTTCCGCAGTAGAAAACTTTATAAACTTCTTCATTCACATCACAAAAGCAAAAAAGCTGCCTATAAACTGGTAACTGGCATTCCGTTTCTTGGATAAACAGGGTGAGCCTAAAGGATGTACGATTTTTGAATAACTATTGGGTAGATACGCTGTAGCGGGAGCGAAAAGTGAGAGTATAAGTAGATCGGGTTGCGGAAATTGTTGCCATGGAGCACTTCACGTGTATAAAAAGTGCGCTAAGCGTAAGAAAATGACTGACCTAAACCAGTGTCCCCAGTGAAAGTGTGACTACGTATTCGGTCAGAAAGTTCGAGGTTCCACATTCAAATTTCAATCAGAAACCTTCATAGCTACCGAGGTCAACAAGAGCAGAAGAATCAGTTAACGAAGTCCGTATTTCTTTGGAAATCAGCGAGGGCAATCATCAGTGACAGTAAATTCAGACCAATATAAAGCCATTTTACGATATTTTTGAAGGATATAACCTTGCGACATATACATAAAGAGTAATATTTACCGGCTCAATTGAAATTGAAGAAATTTAGCAATGTATTGACCCATTTAATTTCTATATTGATGGTGGAAAAAGCCGAAGAAAAATACATTTTCCAACAACAATATACAAACTGCAGAAATGGCGATAAGGTGAAGATTGGAGGAGTTTTTGCAGCGCGATGGTGCACATGTGGATATCGTTTTCAAAAAACAACTTTTTCCCAAGTACCTAATTTTAATACAATACAGATTTGTTTATATAATACATAGTTGTCCTTTTTTAATAATGATTTTTTCAAATTCACCCAACTATCTGCCCCACCCCTTAGAATATGGAAAGTTCTTGGGTGTTCTTGTGTGGCACAGCTCTTTTTTATTTTCATTTCCTAAATGTGAATTTATCATTGAGTCGTTTCTAATGTCAAGGGTAATATTCTAACAAAATTGAGGTCTTTTTACGAATGCATAACTTGCTTTCAGTATAGTAATTAACGTATAAGGAATTCAAAGCGCCCACACGTCAAAACTACCCAAATTCACCCTATCCACCACTGCCACCATCAAAAATTGAAGAAAAAATTCCTTTGACATTTTTTCAAACAATTCATAAAATAAAATCAGAAAAGAGATAACCACTCTCCACATCCTTTTTCTGAAATCCTTTGCAAAAGCACATTGTAATGTTCTGCTTGGGCGATCATCAAACAAAACAATTTCAAAAACTGCAAACAACTATTCATTGTATTTCCCATTTCAACGGATTCCGCTTAATTTTTGCACTGTGATGACATCGAAAAACATCCACTTCAAATATTGGCATCCGGAGCGGCAAATACTACGATTTCCGTAAACGGAAAACTAAAAATAATAATAAAAAAAAAAGAACAAAACAACAACAACGGCAACAGCAAAAAATCTTTGGGAACTAAATCCGAAAATATCCTCTTCATATTCATATCACGTTAACGAACTGCAATTTCTAACATACGTTAGTTGGCTTGATTCCCTAGGGAGAATGAGAGAATCAAAGAGGACGAACGTGGAAAAAAAGCCCATTCCAATGTGATTCTATTAAATTTCTTTTCGTTCTAGTATTTGGCAATTTTTCGGAGATAAATTGCTTTTTGTCGGTTCCTTTTGTTGTCCCTACCCCCGGGGGCGTATATATGCCCAACCACCAGAGGCAGTGGTTCGTTAGCCTTCATTTTATTGGCGGTGGTGCCATTTCGGACATACTGTCTGGAATTATAATGACGGCTTCTTGTTGTTGGTTCTGATCCCACACAGATATACAGACACACTCCTCTAAAAGTAACCAAAGATAGTAGATCTTTGTAAAAGTCATAGAAATCTGAGATTGGTATGCCGTATGGACCATTGTAAGTCATACATTTTTAAGAGTGAGATTTAATTGGATGGGCCTGTTCAATGATTTGATACTTTTTGATTCTTCTACGCAATGTCCTTTAATGAATTTAAAATCGAAAGAATTTTTTTCTCGAAAGAGGAGTCAAAGAATGCCTTTAAGAAAACATATAAGTAGTAGGTTTGTATCATTCCATGTGCTCGGATAGCCTCTGTTAAGTTAACACTCTCCACGAGTATATACATTAGTCCCAACGTGTGTTGGATTTTCAATTTTTGAAAGCCAAAAAATGTATCACATCGCAGTCACAAATTGTTGGTTTCCAAGAAATTTAATCAAATTGATATCTGTTTCGTTCTGATGTCCTTGCTTTTGATAAATCGCCACTGAGTTTTTTAAAGTTAGGTTTGCTATATTTGCTGATACTTGTGTACTTAAAACGTCAAAGAAATGAATTGATATTTTGAAAGGACCATGTATAAGCTATAGAAATGAGTTATAGTTTGTCTTTGTACATTTTAGTGTTCGGATACAGCGCAGCATGCTGATACTTGAATCTAAGAGGGGTGAATTTCCATAGTAGGAAAGTCTACGCTCAGACTCACGTTAAGCACAAATCACTGACAAATATTGAATCTTAAATAGTTGTCTCCGTTCTCGAGTACACTGAGATTTGAAGCTTTATACATTGGATTAATGAATGGCCTATTTTTCTTTGAGTTACAAAGGTCTTATGGCTGAGGACATACATTTTGAAGCAAAACCTGGGCTGTCCACCAGCTGATAGATTAAAATGTTGATTTTAGGTGCGATAGGTGCGTTTTATATATGTATAATAAGAACATCAACTTCAATATTATCATTTGTTTTTTATAAGAGAGTGTAAAGCAAAGCATTCCCGTCGGCTGTCTTGAGGACAGCAAAGAGAGATGCTTTAACTGAGTGAAAATGTTCTGACTCCATAAATATTTCAAATCAAACACTGCTTAGGTACTATGAGTCTCCTGGCAGTGTTATGATGCTTTAGGAAATACGTGGACCCCACAGTAGGGTAGGGTCCTCTCTATTTTGTTTTTTGGTACAATCTCTTATGTTATAGTTGATGCGTTCGCCAAACTACAAAGAACAACTTGGCCATACTGGGGCATTCCATAGCACAACAGGCGCTGCTCTTGATCTTCACTTCCTTGACACCTTGACACTCGGATGTAATCTCACTACCATTTTTAGATAAAAAAGAAGTGGTCTGTCGCACAATTAGTACTCGAGCTTGAAGGGTTTCGCAAGTAGCATATCTTTTGACTCCCGTCCAATAATGGACATCCTGTCTGATGCGATGATTTCAAGGCTAAGACCACGTCAATAAAACTCGATCAACTTCTCTTTGGTTCAAGGATCAGGACCTACTCACTTCAGAGTCTGTACTAGGAAAGAATTTTTACAGATGCTCCCCGGGTAACAGAGGATGATAAGGTTGGGAGAGGTTTAAGAAAAGACGAATAGCGAAGGAAAGCGTAGATGACTAAGTTATTGTTTTTGAGCCCAAATAGCGGAGAGGGCCGAGGCTCACTAAGCTGGATTAAGAATTGTGATGTTTATTTTATTTTTCTTTCTTTATAATTAACGCGCACATCAAGGGGCTCCGACTACCCTTATAATATTACAGAACACAGTGCGAGCATTTGGAAAAATAGGAGAGGATTTGAAAGGAGACTTCGATGCAAGTTGCTTTTAAACTTTTGTAAATCGTAATGTAGGGGAAAAACAGGGTCAGGTAAGGCATTCCACATTCGGGTGGTGCGACTGAAATACGAATCTCTATACTTGACTGTACGTCCGAAGTTGGGCTGCAGGTAAAACTGATTGGCATTCCTAGCAAGGCGGGTGTTGCGGCTAAACTGTTTCAGAGGAGTAATGCAACAGGCTATTTCACAGAGCACTGTTTGTATAAAAAGCGATAAAAGAGACTGAGACAGGTAACGTTTCGACGATGTTCAAGCGAATCAAGCGTCGGCAGCACGCGTCGGCGACACGCGTCAGCGACACGCGTCGACATCACGCGTCGGGACACGCGTCGGCGACACGCGTCAGCAAATCGCGTCGGCGACACGCGTCACACGCGTGAGCAACACGCGTCGAGAGAACTCCTCTAAAAAGTTAATATCATGATCAAATGGGGTTTCATTGTTGCCAACTACACATTTATTCTAAAAAAAATTTTAAATCACACTATACATTTTAAAAACAATTTAATTATGTATATTAGGGTGGTCGTTTTTGGTATGGATGAGAAAAAAATGTTTTTGTTTTTGTTGATTTTTGTTGAGCACCCTTTTATTATGCTATTATATTTCAAAAGCGCACAAAAAAAAATTTATAAAATTAGAATGTGATAACACGTGAAGCAACAGTCTTGAAATCTGAAGTCCTTTCTTACAAATAAAAAAAAAAAATTCAGATAGTTTTTTTTTTTATTTTTTGATGTGTTTTTTCATAAATAGTAACATATTTTAGTGATTTTGTAATAAATTCATTTTTAGGTAATGTTTTCAGGTGTAATTATTGCACCGACTAAAAATAGATGTTTTCGTGATATATTTGCGAAAATTCAATTGAACGCAGGGTAGTAAGTTTTGATTGCCAGAAGTAAAAAAGTGATTTTTTAGTTCCATTTACGCCTACATAGTAAAAGAAAATTAATGCAAGAAAGAGGAAGTAGCATATACAAATTCAAAATTGAGCCTTCATAAAATCGTCAGCTTTAAGCTCAATGCGGCACGTGTTAATGTGGGCGTGAAAAAAAAAATAGGGTAATGTTTAAAGAAGTCAAGGAACAAGAAAAAGGGTGCTCATTATAAAAATCCAACTTTTGAAAATAACGACCACCCTAATGTATATATTCCAAAGGTTTCAAGCGAAGATTCAAACTCCCATTTTTTGCAATTGCTAATGTATAAATAGGGTTGCCAACTACTCATTAATTTCAAAAATTTAATTAAGTCACACAAAATATTGAAAACAATTCAATTAAATGTTCCATTGAATTCAAGCGAAGATCTAAAAACGCCCACCTTTCACAATATATATAAACGCTGCGAATTTAATTAAAATCGTTGGAGCAGTTTTTTTCAAAACAAGGTTTTTTATTTTTAACTTTTTTTTAAAACGAGTTTTTGAAAAGTCAAGTATTCAAAGCTTAAGATATTGGCAGAAGTTGTTTTGACAAAAAATTTCAAAAAAAACAAATATATACGAGGAAGTCGGTTTTGAAAAAGACCGGTACTATGGGAGGCACCGTTTTTAAACTTTTTTCAACCTTTCCTGCCATTGATCAACCTTATATCGCAGCTTATCTCACTCGCAAGTGTATACATGTTAGACTAGCAACGATATATTTTTGTTAGAGTTAAAGGTAAAAAAGTGGTGAATAAATAGAGTTTTGATTGGACAAAATGTGAAAAACTGTCGCACCTTTCAAATAATTGTATTACTTTGCGAATTTACTCTACGCTTCTCACTACATAGGAAAGCTGTGAGAGAAGTTTTAGCAAACTAAAACTAATTAAAAAATTATTTGTGGTCTTCTATGAGCCAGGAACGCTTATCCAGTCTTGCAATCTTACCGATAGGAAATCGAATTGCACACGAATTAAATTATGACAAGGTTATAGATTTATTTGCTGAACGAAAAACTCGAAGAAGAAAAAAATTTTAATTTCAATTGAAAAATGCAATAATTAATTTGATTTTTACTTTAATTATAAATTTTTTTATTTTAAGTCCTTTACTGTGCTGTGTATAAAATGTATATCCTACACGTCTGTAAATAAATAGGATTAGCACAGAAAAAACAGCGGTTGAAGTATTATTTCTGGAAGGCTTATGTCCATTTGTCAATCAATTAGTGGACATCTGTTGAAATTATAAAGATGATAAAAGTAAAAATAAACATAGGTTGGAAGGCCGGCTTTTTTCAGAAGATCCGGGGCTGATAGTCCACACTGGACCGAGTGGCAATCGGATCCATTACACACGGTATGAATCTCTTTTTTTTTTTAAGTAGGTAAGGCGTTAAATGACGTTCATTCCGTTTCACTTCCCAAATACCAAAATAATTTGAATCCCATTTGAAAATGGTTGCAAAGTCATGCATTAAGAGCTTCAAGTAACAAAAAGCAAAATAAGGATATTGAGCCCATACCCTAGACTGACAAGTTAACTGTGGAAATCGATTATTAGTAAAAGTCTAAGCTAAGTCGTTCGCTCACTGAAAAACGAAAGTACATATTACACAAAATCAAATGAATGCAATGTTGAACAACTTATAGAGTCCCTTCGATGTACTTCCCAACATATTCCTACTGCCTGCGTCCTGCGTGTAAAACTTTTGAGAACAAAAGACACTGGGAAATGCACAGCACATTCTTCCAGCCAGCGTAGTAAGAATCTTTCTCATGCACATGCATCAGTATCTTCATGCTTACTTTACTGTTACACTGACCTATAACCATTTCAGTTGGGAGTGTAATAGAATTCTCTCACCAGATGCACCTAGCGGATTATTCAATTTTAAAACGTAATCCTCAGGGATTGTGTCTTGTGTGGTGTTGCTGACAGCCAACGTAATGGAATTCATAGTGTAATCCAATTCCTGCACACGAAAGTGCTAAAAGTGACACTCTCTGGTTTTCCATGAGGTTATATTGGCCCTCAGGTTGGGGTTTTTCTAATCACATTTGCATTAGATTTAAAAGATTTAAGTTAGATGGTGAATTGGAAATATGAGGACCTACTAAAAACAATGGTGAGGAAGATTTGATTGACGGCGAAATTATGAGTCTTAGGTGATAGGTTATAAAAAGAAGCAATTATAAAAAAAGTCCCTCACATAGGTATAGGTGAACTGAGTTATCGGTTGGGTAAGAAAATTTGTTCAAGCTCAGCGACATCTGATAGAAAAACCACTACTTCGGTTAGTGGTGAATTTCTTCTTAATTAGAAAACCGTTTTTACAGCGTTCGGTCCGCATTACCCAGCCGCTTTCTAGCTACATCCGGTGTTCCCCAAGGCAGCCATTTAGGCCCTCTCCTCTTCATTCTCAGTATTAACGACATTGAAATGATCATTAAACACTCCTCTATCTCTCTCTATGCGGACGATACTAAGTTTTACCGGATCATTTCTTCTTCTGAAGACTCTTCCCACCTCCAACATGACCTCTACAATTTTTCAATATGGTGCTCCAAAAACTGCCTGGAGCTAAATGCTTCCAAGTGCCAATCAATAACTTTCTCACGTAAACGCACCAAATCTCCTCCCCGTCTCTATCTTCTAAACGGTCAAATCATTTCCACCGTTGAGGTGATCCTGGACCTTGGGATTATTTGCGACCGTGAGCTGAATTTCCTCAAGCATATCGACGATATAATCCTTAAGGCAAATTCAGCACTTGGCTTCGTGAAACGATGGTTCAAAGAATTTGCAGACCCTTACGTAACCCGATCCCATTACATTTCATTTGTTCGTCCACTTCTTGAATACGCTTGTCAAGTCTGGTCGCCTTTCCAACAAGTGCACATTGCCAGAATTGAGAGCATACAACGCCGTTTCCTCCGTTTTGCTCTTCGACGTCTTAATAGGAGTAATTCCCTGATATTACCTCCATATCAAGACCGAATCAAATTCCTAAACCTTAATACGCTGAAAGATCGAAGAGAAATATTTGACGTTCTCTTCATTCACCGAATGCTCACAGGTAAAATTGACTGTCCAGCCCTTAACGAATCCATTTTCCTAATCCATTGAACCCATCTCCCGAATGCTGAGGAATGTCAATTTCCACTCCTCTTGTTTTGACTTCAATATAAGTACTCCCTGCCTAAAAACTTCGTCTCCTAAGCCCTCCAACTAGTTAGTAAGTCTTTGCTATTAAGCTTCTTAGTTTGTAAGTTGATAGCTTTTATTAAGCCTAATCAATGGGGGTTTTGCCCCCACCAAAATTAAATTACTTTTTAAACACTTTCGAAATGAACTGTATGTGCTTCGAATGCAGCTAAGTTCAGATGATCAATACGGATACGTTCGCTGTGGTCATCGGATCTAAAGAAAAACAGCTCTTATCCCTTATTACATTGACCAGACTACCGATGAAGACTTAAATTTACTTTAAGACTAACTGGTTTACTCTGCAAGCAACCTCTGAGCCAGAAAAGTCTGATGTCGATTTTTCACGTAAGATCCCAAGTATCTTCCGTCCAACGGAATGTGCTTACGTGCCTTTCTTTTAGTTGGATACGCAAGTTATCGTTTTAACATCTTACTCAAAAGAATCATAAAGACGTGTGACGTGAATGTCTGCAGAGTCACCGCTCTAGTCAAGCTTGACTAAAATGAGCCTAAGGAATGCTGGCCTAACTCGAACTCCGCTCAGAAACTTAATTAACAGAGCCTTGTTAGGAGTTCAGACGATCATGGACTAGACAAGCAAGCGCTTCTTTAGGATCCTAATGGCACCCATCTGTGAAGCATTGTGAGCATTTGCGTTGACACAATCTATTCTAAATCATAACAGGCAGACCAAATAAGTGATTCTCAACGCAAATCGACATTTTTTACTTCCCATAGAAAAAATAGTAATTGATGAAGACCGAAACTTACGCGATGACAAGGACACTGCGCAGCATTTCCTTTGCAGCTGCTCTCTGCTTTCACTCAAATCGGAGGACAAACGAATTGAGCTGGTACTTTCAACATCTCAATGTAACCTAAAGCCACTTACATATTTATTAACATATAACAGCATCATCTGCGTATCTCATTTGAATTATCAATTAATGACATCCATTTGACATAACGACTTCACCACTTAACTAAGTTAAACCATTCTACGATCGATATTATCCTTTGACAAGTTTATTGACACAATTACAAATTGAGATATTCAATTGCAGATCGAAATCACTACTCAACATGCACTCCTTTAGGGCAATATAACTTGAATGACATTAAACTCGATACGTACACGTAGTAACATCCAGAATTTGAGAACACATTGAAACTTTAATAAAAACTAAACGAACGAACTGTTAAGAAAATAATTGAAGAGCGGGAGAGAAATAAAATGAACAACTTGGGTGCTTACATGCGACCATCAGAAAATAATAACAGAAACAAAAGAAGAAATAAAAAAAAAAAACAATGAAACACGCGATATGGTGTTGACGTAAGCCAACCGACAGCTAAATTAAGTCTTTAAGAAAACTTTTCGGAAACTTCCTGTTGATGCTTGTACTTCCGTCATGCACTTGCATGATGTGTTTGTTTGAAGGTAAAGCAAGCACATCCGTTGAAAATTTATAGAGCTTCCTTGTTTACCGCATAGTTGGAATAGAAGTTTTCAAAGGGAAGTTCTATTTTTCACAAGTTTTCATTGAAAACACATTGTTGGGACGTAACGTCTATTAAATTTTTTAAATACTTTGCAATAATATTGACATCAAGTGGTCGTGGTTTTCTGTTTCTTTTGCTTTTATCATCCTGAGCTTCCAGACCTTTGATATTAAAATAATTTCAGTCTATTGTTACATGATTGGTGAAATTCTTCTCGGTAGATGATAAATTGTGGTGCAAGTGACGTAATGTTTAGCATATCTGCCTGCCTAACAGACGATTCGTAGTTCGTTCCATTCCAACAGAAAACAAAAAAATGGCTTTAAAAAATAGCTTACATGCGTAGTTGAAACAAAAAACAGAAACAGAATATGAATCGGGATGCCAGACAAAATTAGCGTCGCACAAGGGGAACTCGAGGATAAGGCATACACAATACATTTGCCAAATTTTTTTAGAAAATCTTTCTGCCAAATCCACCCAACGACTCAGGGTTTACGGAGAAGTTGAAGCAACTCAACAACAACTGCAGCAGACAGATACTCAAGTTAAGTTATTGAACGATGAAAGCCTTGCAAGTGATCCGGTACCTGCAGAAAGTTTTACAAATCCCGATGAAGTAGCTGAATTAATCCACGGTGGACGAGTTAAAAAATCATTTGAACGTGACATGATCTCTAACTACATCATAAGGAAGTTTTCATAAGTACTGATGCTATTTCTGGCAATCATATTCAACAGCTTCATCAACAACTACTAATTCCCAAAGAGGTAGAAGACATCAAAAATAGTGCCAATCCCCAAGAAAGATGATAGAAGTACTGTTTCTGAATATCGTCTAATTTCTCTTCTCAACAACACCAGCAATTCCTTGCAGACCAAAATGACAATAATAACAGCATGCCAAGTATGCATTTCGGGATTCGGGAGAATCACTCCACTTTTCATCCGATCTTTAGATTTCAGAAGGACGTCGTCAGGACCCTTAACAGCCACCACGTTGCTGTTGCAAGCATCCTCGATGTAGAGAGTTTGATAGCATCTGGATCCAATGGCTGACTCACAAGTAAACTTAACTTTCCATGTATACATATATCAAAATTATTTACAATTTTATCAATTGCAGGTCATTCTTCGTTCAAATTGAACACAGCCATTCAGCAACCAAAAGTATCAGAGCAGGAATAGCACAAGGATCAAAGCTTGGGCAACATCTTCATCTACAAAATCTTCACTTCAGATCAGCTTCCTAAAAAACCAGAAAGGAAAAGCTCGGAGTATTTTAGAGTAAAACTGTGAAAATCTGCACAGGAATCAACTTTGACCGTCAATGACAAAAGTAATACAGCAAAAAAAAAAAACTCTAAGAAGCATCAGGAATCCCCCTCAATAGATTCCTTTAACTAAGAAACAACCTGAGCAACCATCCGAATCCACTGGTGAGAAGCATGACAAGCAGAGACATCCCGAGCTTCTATAGGTACTTAGATACGATGGTACGCTATAGGCACTTAGATATGATGGTAACAAAGATATAATATCAATCAAGGACGAAGAGGCAATTCCCATTTACGAGGAAGCAGCCTCAGCTTACTATTGCGGCTAGAAGTCACCCATACCCAACATAAACTCAACCGGATCTGAACAACCCGAGGTTACAAAGTCAAATTTGTAAATATTAATTTTTTTTTATAGACAGCAACTTTAATCAATTATATTAACAAAAATAACACATTGGTCAAAGTAAAGCCCCTTCTGTGTGCCAACGAAAAATAAACATATATAAATGTGATGTTACCTTTGAGTTAAGAACCAATTGTATACATCTTACCTGTTCAATAAAAAAATTTAAACATCAGGGATGTTACCATGGTGTTTCTCTTAAGGGGCTCGGCTAGTTTCTCGAGCTCAAATGGAGGTGATTTTTTGAATTCGTGTAAAAAAAAACTTTAGCTTCAAATGTTCTTAGGAGTTTATTATTCATATATTTATGTATGTACATACATTGTCACGAAATTTCGAGCTAAAATATTAAAATCCAAGAGAGATATGGACCATTTCTTGAACTCCTTGAAATTAGAGGACGACAGTTTGCCGCTTTTTTTGAATTTTTCTGGTACCTGTAACAGGAAAATAAAAAGATGGCGTTTAAGTACACCATACAGCCATCTTATTTATAGTGAAAAATTGAAAATTGACAAAATAGCAGCAATTTGAAAAAAAGTCCAAATATCCCCAAAAAAATCGTCTTTGAATGGCTGCCAAAATTATAATTTTCATCCGATCGTAAAAGTCGTAGATGGCTATATGTAAAAACATATGCAGAGTATGCAGTTAAAATGTCAAGACGATTCGTTAATATTTGCGTAAGTTACAGCAGCGGCAAATTGGAAAAATGAAGTTTTGAGAAAAACGTGTTTAAAGTTTTCAGAGCAGGAGTTCGAGCGCTCGAGATGCTTCTCTTCTATACTCTGCCATTTCAAAAATATCCAAGATATCATTCCAATGTTTTAGGACACCATTTTTGAGATATTTTCCTATCGAAAAATGAAAAAAAAATCGATTTTTTGAAATGAGAAACTAGCCGAGCCAGGGGCGAACGCAGGGTGGGGGGGGGGGGGGGGGTGTTGAACCCCCAAACATAAAACATGGAAACATAAAATTCATCTGAAAATTTCATTTTGTCGACGAAAAAATTCCTCCAAATGCCATTTCTATCGATAAGTTAATTTGCAGGTATTTCATATGTTTTGGAATGACTTTTTGGTTTTGGTATGTTCTTAGCATGATCACCCTTTTCTAGTGTAAATAAACTAGATATGTTGATGTGGAGGTAGTATTGGGTCGTATACAACGGGACCTGCGATAAAAATATATGAAAATTCATTTTCCTACTTACTTGCAAACACATCGCATTGGTCGCTTCAAAACCAACGGCAGTCGCGACCGAAATCTACGAAAATTAAAATTTTCATCACACATACTAAAAGCCAGTCGCTCTATGGCTCTGTATAAAAATGGGATCGACAACGGCAACTAGGTAAGGGTATACTTATGTACGAATAAGCATATGCACACCCTTGAACATTGTTTGAGTATGCCAAATGAAAAACAGCCCAACAACTTTATAGACACCTTAAATGTTTGCGATTTGTCCATATATAAAACAGTTCATTGCTTTAAGCAGATCGGTGCGACACTTCCGGTATCCGTGGCTTCAAGCGAGCGATCTTTTTCATGTCTACGCAGATTAAAAACTTATCAGCGACGAAGAACTAGCGAGGAGCGACTGAACGGTTAGATGTTGCTGAACATCTATAGGAGTATTGAGGTTGACTATGAGGACGTTATAAATATAAAAAAGGGCAAAAGTTCCAAGGCGCATTGATTTTATTTTATAAAATACTAGCTGTGCCCGCGACTTCAACAGCGTGGAATAGTGACTTTCGGCAGAATTTTAAATTTTCCAGTAACCTATTGTTATATAATTTTACTTAAGTACATTTTTGCACACGATGTTCTTATTTTTTTCATATTTTGCAAAATAAAATTGTTTTTCCGTAAGTACTTCCGTTCCCATGGGAATAATGGAACAAAGAAAAAAAAAGACAGATTTAATTTTGAAATTTTTGGAATATTAGTAACGACTCCCGTTCCCGTGGGAATATGGTGATCGTTCTCATAGGAATATGGGAATGAGTTAAAGTTTATGATACTTGCTCGGGGATAGTGTAGCATTCTAACGGTGGAAGAATTTTTGAAATCGGTGCAGTAGTTTCTAAGTTCTCTTTTACGTTCCCGTTCCCTTAAGAATTGGGATAAAACATAAAGACTATGCCTTTCCTCAGGTCTTAGACTACGTCTGTACAAAAATTCAATTGAATTGTTTCAGTTGTTTGGGCGGGAGACGGTAACATAGAAAGACGAACAGACAGAGCTACTTTTGCATTTATAATATTAGTAGGGACCGGTTCCCGTGAGAGTATTCGGATGAAATGTAGCCTATGTCCTTCTTCAGGTTCTAGATCATCTCTGTATAAAATTTTACTCAAATCGATTTAAATTTCATTTGAATTGGTTCAGTGGTTTGGGCGGGAGATGGTAACATAGAAAGACGGACAGACAGAGCTTCTTTCGTACCTATTATAGTAGTAGGGACTCCCGTTACTATAGGAATATGGGGATGAGTTAAAGTTTATGTTACTTGAGGATAGTGAGGCATTCTAACGAAGGAAGAATTTTTAAAATCGGTGCTGTAGTTTCTAGGTTCCGTTCTTATTAGAATATTAGTATAAAATACAAAGCCTATGTCCTTCCTCAGGTTCTAGACCATCTCTGTACCAAATTTAATTTTTTTTTTTTTCACGCGTTTTTTTCGAAATCACTTTTTTTTTTAACTGGCCGAAGACATAACTCGAGCAAATCTTCACCGATCTATACCAAATTTTGACAGTACCTACATTCAAAATACCTTTCTCCAGATCCGTACGAAGGTTTTTTTTAATATTGCATAATTTTTTTTAATCAACAATTTTGCCGTTTTTTCTAGTGAAAAATTAATTTTTTTGTTCAAACGTGCTCCATTTCGCAAAAAAATAAGATATAGAAAAAGTCCTACGTACGGCTCTTGCTGTTGTTATATAGAAACTAAAAATTTTCGGGATTTTGTACCGGGACCAAAATTAAGGAGGTTACATCTTCGGCCATGAACCCGTCTTAAAGATGAGGTGACTCCGAATAAATGCTGGACAGCCGCCATTTTGAATTAAATTGACACGAAAAAATTTGTATTTGTATATTAAAACCTTAATTATAAAATCTTTCACAGATTTCCGATTGATCTTTTTGTTGAGTCACAAAAAATTCATAAAATATGCCCATTTTTTCACGCTCTAGACCAGCGTCCCCTCTTGTAGCAATCTTAGGCGGTGGAGATCTTCTTCCATTTGACTACTCCACTTAAAACGAGGTTTCCGCCATCCTCGACTTCGCTGCAATATTCTTTCGAGCACCCCATCGTCCGACGACCCGGAGAGTGATATAATGTTGTTTTCCATGTCTATAGCGGAACCTAGGTAGACGAAGTCCTGTACGACCTCGAAATTGTGTCTGTCCAATTTGCCAATGTTCTCTGTCCTAATTTAATGACACAATATACCTCGTTTTGCCCTCATTAACCTAAAAAACCTATTTTTACCGCTCCTCCTTCGATCCTTACAAAATCATCTTCGACATCACGCTCACTTGTTTAAATTTTGTCAATATTGTATGGCGCCTTGTCAACAACATTTTAGATAGCAAATGACTCGGTGAGTTCCTTACTAAGTTTGACGAAGTAGATTAAGTTCTCAAAGTCATCCTGTATAGTCGTACAATCCTTGCAGAGGCGTCAAAACTACGCATGGCTATGTAGTTTGTATACAGATTTTCTCGATAAATATTGTCACTCGATAATAATGTCGTGTATATTGTGTTTCCGGGTACTTCCTAAGAAATATGAAAATATGGTCGATTGTGGACTTTTCTGGTCTACAGCCAGATTGGTTCTATCAAATTTTTGCATGGGATCACTGACATTAACATATTTCAGCAGACAAGGTTCTATTAGCGACATTAAGTAGGATTGTTCCTCTACAATTTACAAAATGATGACGGTCTCCCTTTCTTAAAATCAGACGCACAACACTAAGTTTCCACTCATCGGGAATTCTTTTCTTCCAATCATATCATGCAAATCTGCTGGAAACGTGGTCTTTTCTAGTTGATCCTTAGTTACATTCGAAAGGTCAGCGTCAAGGCCATCTCCACCTATAATTCCATTTGACTTTCATGGCATGCTTAGTTTCCTCTTTTTCGGAGGAAATTCTTGATCATCGTCCAAGTTAAATGAGGCGTTCTACTAGACAGCTTACTTTGTGTCTATATCGTCGTTTCACGCTAGTGTGATCCGCTCAGAGAGAATTGGCAAGCCTCTCAAGCTTTGATTTTTTCCATGTTAGAGGCAAAATATTTGCTGCTGTGCTCGCACCTATGTGTGCCAGACATTTGTTTGCCTCTGTCTTCTTTCTTTTTTTTTGCGAACATGCGGTTGTATAATTTTACCTTTCTGACGGCGCGGCTCTCTCAGGATCTCTGATCTGAACATGACAATATAAACTTTTCTAATATGGTTTGCTGTACGAATCTTTGTACTTCTAATAGGGTCAGGTCAAGCTTTGTAACTCTTGTTGGCATACGCAGCATCTTTAACTCAGCTGCCGTCAACTTACTTCTACATCCTTTTTGTACATCGTCTCCAACATTGGGAACCGTATGCGCGGGTTGAACACACAATCGTGGTTTAGAGCCTTCCAGGAAAGGGCACATTTTTCTATCAGAGACAATGGCGGAACATCATATTGCACATTTATTCTCAGATAACCTCGATGGAAAATAATGTTTCCAATTCACTCACAAACTGTTGGAAAAGCTAACACATTCCTTCAGTCACCAGAAAAGAATACTTGCCCCCGTCATAACAATCTGCGAAGTACCAAATTAATAAATTCTAAGAATTGTGACCTGTGAGCACTTATCAAAGAATTTCGCACCTTAAAATCATATTAAATTGAAATCCACATTTCATTGATAAAAAGGTCGGGAAATGCATGAACGAATATGAACAACGAACTCTCTTGAAGGACAAGAACCATCTCTTCTCGTCATCATGCGTAAGTTGAAATTTTTCAAGAAACTACTGACTTCTTTACATTATTACGATGGAGTCCTTGAAGTTCACTTCAACACTGAACAGTGAACACCCACTGGAAAATAATCTGCAAGAAATTATATCTTCATATAGGCCTGAATACCCGAGCTCATTTCAAAAGAAACTCGTGCGCCAACAACATCGCCTTCTTCTTTTCTTCAAGGACAAACCACTGCCTTCACACATTAAGAGCTCGGCTCCGCCAACATTCGCAGAATGAAAAACTTTTTATTTAAAATAAGAAAAGAGAAAAATGTTAATTCAAGCAAAATTATGAAACAAGCCAAGTACATGACATGAAACACTATATTAACAAGGACGAACTTATCTGGTGGAAAATAAACTTTCAGCAAAGTCAAATACACGCACTCACACCTTAGTGCCATCGCCATCATGAGTGAAGGGAAAAACTCATCATCTTCAGTATCACACTACTTACCCAGTACAAAAACTTAATAATAAAAAAACATTATATATGTCTATTGTGTAAATATACGAGTCTGTTTTAAACAGAGTTCACAGAAAAACACTGCTGGCATAGAAATGAAACCGTTTCCTTGACACAAGAATCAAGAGTGCTTATCCGAGATCGTCGGTGTCCTACTGATATGTGATACCCTCTCCTTACCCATGGGTAAGTATAACGAAAACCCTCAGATCTAGCGACAAAGCCTAATACACTGGAAATAAATTGCAATTGTAATGAGTGGGCTTTCGAAACTCGAGCCCGCAGGGCAGAGGCTGGAAATCATTTAATGAACTTCCTATCGTCGTCCTTACGACAGTCTCGTGTTGGATTTAGTATGTGCTCTTATGTATCCATTCCACACAGGATATGGGTAATTTCTTTCTTCTTTTTTGTGTGTGTGTGTTTTTTTTTTTTTTTTTGTCTTCTTCTTCTTCATTTTTGAATTTCATAGCGGCTTTGAAAAGTTGCTTCAAACAATACGGCCAACACGAAGAGGTCGAAAGTAGTTGTACCTAAGTCTCTAGCTTACACTTATTTGTGGGCGCCAAACTGGGTCACAGGGTTAAGTGTAATTCCATACCTCTCTCATACATGTGTGTAAATGCTTGTGGGTGTATAGAATATTGTGTGGTATAGGGTACCATGTGTAGTATGGAAGCGGAACGCTAACCGAGAAGGTAGAACTTTGAATGCTATAGTTACAACGTTTAATTAAACAGACAGAGAAGGTCGTGCTGAGTTTAAATTTTGTATATCAGAGGGGGATTAAAGAAGGTGACAAGTTGATGAGTTTGTGGAATTTTGTGCTGACATTTTGGTTTTTAGAGAAGGGTTTCCTTTGAATGTTGGGGTTGGATGTTTGTTTTTATGGATTAGCTTCTCGCTTCTCGGGTTCTAGAAGTTAAAACGAAACTGGTTGTAAATTGGTTGTGCTTGTGGCTAAAGTTGCCTAAGTGTACTCATTTAGATTTTGAATTTGTGATGCTATGATCCTTACCACAAATCAGGGTTTCTGAGCTCGCATATCGGTAAGAAAAAGAGGTGAGTTATTTATGATCTTTTCCTCAGCGAGAAAAGGGAATAGAAAAATCCCTTAGAACAAATCGTTAGTAGGTAATTGATTAAATAAATACAAACAAAAAATTTCATGGAGTAGGTACTCGTGGAAAAGAAGTTACCGCTTTCACCATAAAAGTAAAACATGGAGGCAAACTTTTGTTGTATCCTTTCAAGTACTTGTTCTTTCTTTGTTCTTTCCCACAACAGATAACCCCGATAGAGACAAAAAAACAAAGAATGTTTCCATCGTACAAACCGAAGAGAAGAGCTTGAAATCCACACGAGCGTATTCGTGTTAATAACTCAACTTGAAGAACTTAACGTACCATCTCTTTCAAAGTAGAACTAAACTTTATTAATGAATAAAAATAGCTACCCATCTATCCCTTACTTTGTGAGGGAATGTAGGGCACCTAAAATGTTCTGCCGATTCCGAACGGGTAATCGAGAAAACGCTTTCATGGCAATGAATTTACTATCAGAGGACTTGCGAATTCCTCACAAAAGGCGATAACAGTGGAAAAACAATTTTGCTGTCTGTTGGTTTTCGAACTACATACCTCCCGGGTAACAGGCAGACATGCTAACCACCACGCCACGGGTACCATAGAACAATTTATAAAAATATAATTTATCATTTTCTACCGTACGGCTTAAAGCCTTAACCCTACCGGCGCGGCATTTCGCTGTATGCGAAGCACTCTTTCAGAACATACTGGGAGTTTCAAAAGAAAAATTATTCCCCAGTTCAAGAATCGCATTCATACGTCATCGAGTGTAACTGCTCAAATTTAAACAAAACTACCGCGCTCGCAATTAGATTATTAAAAAGATTAGGCCTTTCGTACATACAATCGTCAGCTAATCGCTCAGCAGCATCTTAAATAAAACTTGTTGACGTTCTTGTGTCTGGCGTAGCAAGGGAGTGAAGTTTTTACAACCCTGGAACTATCTTCTCTATACAGTTTTAAATATAACTATAAGTAATAAGAGCTTAACATTAAGCAACTTGTTGCGGTTCTTTCTGCCGTTCTCTTAACTCTAATCCATTTTATTCGGAGCTACTTGAAAGGTAGCAGAAGAGTTCAGTTGAAACCTGGTCCATCAGCCATCTGTTCTTCTAAAACCTTCGAAATGCCGTTATATAATGCTGAGGTGTGAAGATTTTAGAACGCAGACACAATCTTTTGGTATTACGGTCGGGTCGGTTCACAGAAGCTCATATTTGAACTCGTCCACTAGGCTACTGGTGAGCATATCACCGGAACGCAAATGACCGCGCGGTGGTTGATTAATGACTTAGCTTAATGCTGTAATGATGCCGCAGAGCAAACGAGACTGAACAGCAAAACTTAAAAAGGTCTGACGAGGAAGGCCGCACGGAAGATGCCGGATGGACGAGAAACACCCGCCATCTGCATGGTTTCTTGATTTTTGGCTGCGAAGGGAGAAGGGATATAGAAAAAGTGTCTAAGAAATTTTAACGATTTTTTTTTACTTTTATCGACAGTTTTTTGGACATAGTGGTAAAATTCCACTTGGGAATTTTTGGGCGAATTGAGGAATACGGAGAAGATATTTTCTAAAGGATTTCAAGGTGTACGATTAACTTCAGGAGGATTTGGGTACCAGAAGAATAGCTATTTTTTCATTTCTTGTGTATCGAAAGATCCTGAATTTCCAAAGATTTTGTTTGAACATAGAATCTGGAGAAAACCCACAAATTACTCAAAATTGCACCATTTCTTCTCGGTGCAGAATCTGAATCAATCCTCATCTATCATTCGCCATCTTTCATTTATCATCTGTCATCTGTTATGTGCCATATGTCGTCTGTCGTCAGTCATCTGTCGTCTGTGGTCTGTCGTCTGTCGTCTGTTGTCTGTCGTCTGTCGTCTGTCGTCTGTCGTCTGTCGTCTGTCGTCTGTCGTCTGTCGTCTGTCGTCTGTCGTCTGTCGTCTGTCGTCTGTCGTCTGTCGTCTGTCGTCTGTCGTCTGTCGTCTGTCGTCTGTCGTCTGTCGTCTGTCGTCTGTCGTCTGTCGTCTGTCGTCTGTCGTCTGTCGTCTGTCGTCTGTCGTCTGTCGTCTGTCGTCTGTCGTCTGTCGTCTGTCGTCTGTCGTCTGTCGTCTGTCGTCTGTCGTCTGTCGTCTGTCGTCTGTCGTCTGTCGTCTGTCGTCTGTCGTCTGTCGTCTGTCGTCTGTCGTCTGTCGTCTGTCGTCTGTCGTCTGTCGTCTGTCGTCTGTCGTCTGTCGTCTGTCGTCTGTCGTCTGTCGTCTGTCGTCTGTCGTCTGTCGTCTGTCGTCTGTCGTCTGTCGTCTGTCGTCTGTCGTCTGTCGTCTGTCGTCTGTCGTCTGTCGTCTGTCGTCTGTCGTCTGTCGTCTGTCGTCTGTCGTCTGTCGTCTGTCGTCTGTCGTCTGTCGTCTGTCGTCTGTCGTCTGTCGTCTGTCGTCTGTCGTCTGTCGTCTGTCGTCTGTCGTCTGTCGTCTGTCGTCTGTCGTCTGTCATCTGTCGTCTGTCGTCTGTCGTCTGTCGTCTGTCGTCTGTCGTCTTTCGTCTGTCGTCTGTCGTCTGTTGTCTGTCGTATGTCGTCTGTCGTCTGTCGTCTGTCGTCTGTCGTCTGTCGTTTGTCGTCTGTCGTCTGTCGTCTGTCGTCTGTCGTCTGTCGTCTGTCGTCTGTCGTCTGTCGTCTGTCGTCTGTCGTCTGTCGTCTGTCGTCTGTCGTCTGTCGTCTGTCGTCTGTCGTCTGTCGTCTGTCGTCTGTCGTCTGTTGTCTGTCGTCTGTCGTCTGTCGTCTGTCGTCTGTCGTCTGTCGTCTGTCGTCTGTCGTCTGTCGTCTGTCGTCTGTCGTCTGTCGTCTGTCGTCTGTCGTCTGTCGTCTGTCGTCTGTCGTCTGTCGTCTGTCGTCTGTCGTCTGTCGTCTGTCATCTGTCGTCTGTCGTCTGTCGTCTGTCGTCTGTCGTCTGTCGTCTTTCGTCTGTCGTCTGTCGTCTGTTGTCTGTCGTATGTCGTCTGTCGTCTGTCGTCTGTCGTCTGTCGTCTGTCGTTTGTCGTCTGTCGTCTGTCGTCTGTCGTCTGTCGTCTGTCGTCTGTCGTCTGTCGTCTGTCGTCTGTCGTCTGTCGTCTGTCGTCTGTCGTCTGTCGTCTGTCATCTGTCATCTGTCGTCTGTCGTCTGTCGTCTGTCGTCTGTCGTCTGTCGTCTGTCGTCTGTCGTCTGTCGTCTGTCGTCTGTCGTCTGTCGTCTGTCGTCTGTCGTCTGTCGTCTGTCGTCTGTCGTCTGTCGTCTGTCGTCTGTCGTCTGTCGTCTGTCGTCTGTCGTCTGTCGTCTGTCGTCTGTCGTCTGTCGTCTGTCGTCTGTCGTCTGTCGTCTGTCGTCTGTCGTCTGTCGTCTGTCGTCTGTCGTCTGTCGTCTGTCGTCTGTCGTCTGTCGTCTGTCGTCTGTCGTCTGTCGTCTGTCGTCTGTCGTCTGTCGTCTGTCGTCTGTCGTCTGTCGTCTGTAGTCTGTCGTCTGTCGTCTGTCGTCTGTCGTCTGTCGTCGGTCGTCTGTCGTCTGTCGTCTGTCGTCTGTCGTCTGTCGTCTGTCGTCTGTCGTCTGTCGTCTGTCGTCTGTCGTCTGTCGTCTGTCGTCTGTCGTCTGTCGTCTGTCGTCTGTCGTCTGTCGTCTGTCGTCTGTCGTCTGTCGTCTGTCGTCTGTCGTCTGTCGTCTGTCGTCTGTCGTCTGTCGTCTGTCGTCTGTCGTCTGTCGTCTGTCGTCTGTCGTCTGTCGTCTGTCGTCTGTCGTCTGTCGTCTGTCGTCTGTCGTCTGTCGTCTGTCGTCTGTCGTCTGTCGTCTGTCGTCTGTCGTCTGTCGTCTGTCGTCTGTCGTCTGTCGTCTGTCGTCTGTCGTCTGTAGTCTGTCGTCTGTCGTCTGTCGTCTGTCATCTGTCATCTGTTGTCTGTCGTCTGTCGTCTGTCGTCTGTCGTCTGTCGTCTGTCGTCTGTCGTCTGTCGTCTGTCGTCTGTCGTCTGTCGTCTGTCGTCTGTCGTCTGTCGTCTGTCGTCTGTCGTCTGTCGTCTGTCGTCTGTCGTCTGTCGTCTGTCGTCTGTCGTCTGTCGTCTGTCGTCTGTCGTCTGTCGTCTGTCGTCTGTCGTCTGTCGTCTGTCGTCTGTCGTCTGTCGTCTGTCGTCTGTCGTCTGTCGTCTGTCGTCTGTCGTCTGTCGTCTGTCGTCTGTCGTCTGTCGTCTGTCGTCTGTCGTCTGTCGTCTGTCGTCTGTCGTCTGTCGTCTGTCGTCTGTCGTCTGTCGTCTGTCGTCTGTCGTCTGTCGTCTGTCGTCTGTCGTCTGTCGTCTGTCGTCTGTCGTCTGTCGTCTGTCGTCTGTCGTCTGTCGTCTGTCGTCTGTCGTCTGTCGTCTGTCGTCTGTCGTCTGTCGTCTGTCGTCTGTCGTCTGTCGTCTGTCGTCTGTCGTCTGTCGTCTGTCGCCTGTCGCCTGTCATCTTTCGTTTCTGGTTTTTCGTCTGTTTGTTTGTTTTTTTCAGTTTTGGATTTGGATCCTTAAAGCAACAATTATTGTTGTTGCATCCTCTCAATTTCTTGTTAGGTTTAAATGGCTGTCAGGAAAACAAACTGACACACTTAGACCAATTTTAGGTCCATTGTGATACTATAGATATTATGCGAGGGAGTACCTCACTTAACAAAACCATTTGGAGCTTTTAATAAGGGAGCGTTCAAGTATTACGTAACGCAATTTGGGGGGAGGGGGGTCTCGTAAAACGTTACGATGCGTTACAGGGGCGGGAGGGGGTCTTTCTTACAAAACGTTACGTAACATTTTTTTTTAAATCAAGGAATAAAAACTCCCAAATTGGCAACCTCAAAGGTTAAAATAATAATTTTATTTTATTTTAAGAGTTTATTATTGAAAAAAAGCTAAAAATAGGAGAATGAAGGACGAAAACAGATGTGTTGTAAAGCATAAAATTTATAAAAAATAAACAAAATACGCAGGTATTGCGGTTTAAAAATCTTTTGTATTATTTAATATTATATGATTACCGCAATGGCAATTAAAAGTATACCAAGGATAAAATCTATAACATAACTTTTTACGACTTTAGGGTAAAAATGGTCACTTGAGTGTTACGTAACGTTTAGAGGGGGGAGGGGGGGGGGTACATGAAAACATTACGGTGCGTTACAAGGGGGGAGGGGGGTCAAAAATCTTCAAATATTGCATTACGTAATACTTGAACGCTCCCTAAGGCGAAGGGGATCTGTGTTCGCCAGATCGCTTGTATCATCAAGAAAATATTTTCCTAGATGCCGTTTTCTTTTAAAAGAGAGTGCAAGCACAAGCAGAACAGTAAAGTTAACAAATAATAATCCATAAACTAAATCCTACGTTGGCAATTAAACCCCTACAACATAATAGAAAGACTAGTGCCTCAATCTCCACTTAGCTTTTGCTGAAAACAAAGAACATAACAACTTTAACAGTAAATACCATTCTCATCGTCATTTAAACAAACCAAAATTAAATCCACTTGTCTCTGTATAAAAATATTTCAAGTCAGTGGAAAAAAAATCGGTCAGGTGAATAAATTTCAAAAAACAACACACAGTTTATATTACAAACTTTTGCCTCTGCACCCAGAAAACATGGTGAGGGCTCTTGATCCCGTAAAATTTCTTGACGTGGTATTTCTAAAACATTTTATTAAAATACTTTTTGCTCCATACTTCCTGGAAAAAGTGCTTGCTATGCTTTTTTAACACAAACAAAATTAAATCAAGGTGCAACTGCATCTTTTTACTCCCAATAGACGCAATACAAATGACTGATCCGCTTCAGTTATTCGCTTTTGTTGAAACTATTTTCAAAGTTCACATGCAAAGAAAAATGTTTGCCTTTACGTTTATTATGGTGCATATGGAGAATGTAGAAGGGTATGTTAAATTTTTTTGTGCGAAGTAGTGTTGTAGTGAATGATAGAGCAAGGGAATATCATACAAATTTACATTTGCTGACCTCCACTCGCTGGTGCTCCCCATGGTAATTCTCCTGTTATACTTTTCATTCACAGCCCGAGCTCATAAAACAAAACTAGAAAATTATCCTTGCAACAAATTAAATGTACATCTTCTTTTGACGGGAGCTGCATTTGTTCCCTTGGTGGATGCCATAACATATATTTGCACTTCTAGCTTTTTTCTCTCTATCCATCCTTATGTGTGCCTTAGGGGCCATGTTGAGGTGGAATTGCAGTAGTCGTAATAATTTTTCCTGTTATTTTTTTTTTTTTTGTGTGAACTCCCAGTTGGGTTAGATGTTCAAGTGGTCGCAGATATTATGTAGGTAACCATAGCATGTTAAGCGAAACACAGTTGCAGGATAGAAGCAGTGACATCTTGCTAACAGAACACCAGGTGTGAAATTTAATTTTGTTTCTGCCAAGTGCAGAGATGTTCCCTATACTTGTTGTATTTATGCACTTGTAGCACATGGTCTTAGAAGAAAAAGAAAAATGAAGCTTACGGGAAGTTATGCAGAAAAGCGAAGATGAGAAAAAAAAGAAAAAAGACTTAACATGATGCAGATGAAATTGATATCGAAATTAATTCAAATCTAGCGCATAAGGAGTCCTGACATCGAAACTGTTTTGGATTTTGTTGCAGGTAAACTACACGCTGTTGTAAATAAATAATTATTTTTGTTCGTTAAAAGAAGGTGCACTGGTAAAGCAAACTCTCAAACTAAAGAAAGCGATGAAAACATTAGATATGTTGAACGGTTTTTCTACATTTGACAGAAAAATAACTCAAATGTAGTTCACATATATCCCGAAGATAACAAAAGCCTCCTATAAAACAAAAGAGGGAAGTCGGGACACATAGACTTGATGCATTAAAGACAAACTTTCGGCAGGTAGATATAACTATTCAAGACTATATTAGATTGTTCTGCATTGTGAACTGTATGAGGTGCTAAACGCATAAATAGGGTGTGTTTTAGCTTAGGAGCTATTTTTCTGTCACAGAAAAAGAAGGAGTTTCCCGTGCACTTTAATCACAATACGCTTACTAGATTGTTGCTGTAGACTGTAGTTATCACAACCTTTGACACTATTAATGATAAACTCCAGATGTTTAAATATTTCACACTAGGGAAGAACATTTCCATTCAAACAAATATCTGAAAAAGTCTACCTACGGTTCACACTTACTTCTGAATTACCAACCCGTAAGTAATATGCTCTCTTCAGGGATGTAGAGAGAGAATTCGTGGTTTGATTCAAGCTTCAAGGAGGCGATCAGGGATAGAGAAAGTAGTTTTCGATCATTTAATTTTCCGAGCAGATGGAACACTGCATTTTTTCACCGGTCCCTAAAAAGGCGAATCTTCCTCCCCTTCCAATTACCGTTCAATTGCACTTACGTCCCTTCTTTCCAATGTCATAGAAACGTTGATATAAACCGTCAACTTATGACATATCTTGAAGAACGAAAGCTTCTTAATGACCGTCAGTACGGCTTTTGCAAACGGTCCACTGGTGATTTGATGTTATATCTCAACGAAAAGTGGAACCAATCTTTACATTGCTTTGGAGAAAGTAAGATTATTGCGCTTGATATTTCTAAAGCATTTGATAGAGTTTGGCATCATGATCTTTTATCGAAAATGCTTTTGGTATCGATGAGTCTCTTCTTCGTTGGATTAGAAACTGCCTTTCCGACCGACCGTCCAATACAAGTTGTATTGGATGGCTTCAAGTCTGATACCCACTTCATAAATGCTGGTGTGCGCTAGGGCTCCGTTTTGTCTCCGACTCTCTTCCTCATTTTCATTAATAACCTCTTGTCTGAAACTTCTAATCCGCTTAACTGTTTTGCTGACGACTTGACCCTCAGTTTTTCATATTCGTTTCCAAATTCACGTCCCTGCTCCTCGGATGTGGAACTGGAACGGTTGCGTATGATAAGCTCATTGAATTCTGACCTTGACAGCATTGTTTCATGGGGTCTTATGAACCGAGTAGAATTCAATGCTTCGAAAACTGTCTCTTGTCGTTGAAGCTCAACATTCCCCCATTGCCATTATCCATGAATGGTACCTGCATCCAAGAAACTGAAAAGCTGACAGTACTTGGTATGTGTGCAAACGATGATCTTCGTTGGAACGACCACATATTTGAAGTCGCCAAAAACGCTGCTAAATGCTTAGGTTTCTTAAGACGATGCAGGAAGTTCTTCACCCCTTCAGATCTGGCTACAATTTATAAGGCCTTCATCCGCCCAAAACTGGAGTAACTCCCAGTAAAACGAGCGTTAAGATTGATCAATCGCAGAATCGATAGATTCTCTTGAACATCGTCGAAACGTCACCTGTCTTAGTCCCTTTTATCGCATTTTCTACAAACAGTGCTCTAGTGAAATAGCCAGCTGCATTCCTCCCCTGAAACATTTTAACCGCAACACCCGCCTCGCCAGGAATGCTCATCAGTTTTACCTTGAGCTAAACTTCGGGCGTACAGTAAAGTATAGAGATTCTTATTTTAGTCGCACAACCCGAATAAGGAATGATCTACCTGGCTCTGTTTTTCCCTTGCATTACGATTCACAAAAGTTCAAAAGCAACGTGCATCGATGTCTCCTTTCAAATCCTCTCCTATTTTCCTAAATGCTCGCACTGTGTTCTATAACATTATAAGGGTAGTCATTACCCCTTGATCTGCGCGTAAATTAAAAAAAAAGGACTCTTCCTTGGCTCCAAAAAACACAAAGTTGATGCAGTTTGATGCACTCAACCTTATTGACCAGTAGAGATATAATTAAAGATCAGCGGAATAAAGACTCTTCTTTGGCCTGCACGGTGCAGGCTGCACCTTCTGCAGCATGGAATGCTTATTGACTGTAGTTGGACATCTAACCTTGGTCATTGTTCTTTCTAACTTATCCTTGATCATTCTTGTATCCACACGTAGTAATCAGAAACATCTCATTGTCATTCGTTATTAATCGACCTTCTCAACTGCGTTCAAACTAAAGTATCGGCGAACTATAGCAGGCCGACTGCTATATCAGTATGGACTATGGAGCTCCTCGCAAGCGCGCACACCGACCGATTGTTAAATCGGATGATGGTTTATTTCGCTACTAGTTTTGGCGCCGACTGCGACTGTCGTCTAGTCTGCGCACTCACCACCAACCCAACTGTTTAGCTGGCGTTGTGTGCACGCTAACAGCCCAACCCGACCAAACTATCGGCCGATAGAAAGTTTGTGGTTTGCGGAGACCCTTGAAGATGACACGTTTTGTTCGTAATAATCAGCCAGTAATTCTTCAACAACAGAATCCGTCGGTATTATTGACTGGAATTTACCTAAGACGTGAGCCTCTTCTGTGATCTTTAATCTTTCGTTTGAGTATAGATCGCATCGAAACATTTTCTAATCCCATTTTCGCAACCATTGTATTTATAAAGAGCTTGAATGAGTGAATTTAGAAACAATTTTAATTGATACGGTAAAATTTCACAAAGATTTGCAACAAAGATCTTTTCTCAAAATCTGGTTTATGTTTTTATTCTCTTCTTTTGGCCCTAAACCCACTTCATCATTTTTTCGTCCCACCATGTTTCCGTTGTTTGTTCTTGGCAATGTGAAAGGAACATTGCTTTGAACAAAAAACAAAAACAGGTACCTACACCTTATCAGCGGACGAGCTGGACGGTATGTCGGTACGTACAAACCTGGTAGATGCCCATTTCTGAACCCAAAATCAGATACAGATATATACACAAACATCACATAAAATTGAAGACACCGTGTTAATTATACACAACATCACACAATATACAACATGATCCAATACACCAACATCACACAATTTACAATATCACACAACATTCCACTTACACATCATCATCATAAATAGTCACCACAAACATAACACATTTTGCATTATAGTACAGGCAATAGAGACCAGATAGTTCACGAGATATGATATTTTAAAAAAGATTAAAAATACGCATTAAAAATTCCCCGAAACTGATCTAATTATCAACATAAACTCTGGCGTAGTGGGAAGTGACCACTTGAGCTTGGTGGCAGTTAACTTGGTCACTTCCCACTACGCCAGAGTTTATGTTGATAATTAGATCAGTTTCGGGGAATTTTTAATGCGTATTTTTAATCTTTTTTAAAATATCATATCTCGTGAACTATCTGCCCTATAAACAAAATTTAACACGTATATTATAGGGAATTTCATTCTCTACAACATTGAATAGAATTGTCTTGTAGCTAAAATGCACCGAAACAAAGATATAAGTGAAAATCTAAAAAAAGTGCCGATTTTTTTCGGTTTTTTCAAAATGGCGGCGGGTGCGGAGGGGGGGGGCTACCGGACCTTTTGTAAGGTATCAGCTCTTTATTCACTGGGTTATTGTTATAGTATTAAAGGTTGGAACGTTAAGAGTTTTCCCCTCTCTCCCCAAAATCTGCGAAAGCGTCCACCGGCGTAAGCTAGGATTCGCGATTAAGAAACATTTCTCCTGCTATGATTCTTCTCGAAAAATTGTTTATCGAAAATAGGATATTTTGAATACTGAGCCTTCCTCGATTCACTATTTACGCGATTTAGAGTAACTGAGAGAATGCCCAGATGAAATTTGGTTTTTGTTCAATTACTTTCAATTTTCTCGAAAGGTTTTGATATTGGGTAATTAGGGTCTGGATTCACCCATGTGATCGGCAAGTTTTGGATGACACCAACAATTTGCCGAACTCACTGAATTGAGAGAAAGAGCACGAACACTTTCGTTGGATATTCGATAGCGATGGCAAAACCCCATTAGTGGTTAATGTCGTGGAACTGAATTTGTCGAAACATGATTGGTTAAAAGATCATATTTTTGTGTGTATAGTGTATGAGTGCGGTGATGGGTCCAGACAGGGAGCTAGACTTGAAGTGGTGGACACTTCTTGGTTAGCTATCAAGCTGAAAAGTGGTTTTTGAGTTAAAAGAAATTTTAAAAAGTTTTGATCAAAAATGAAGCGAAAGGAATTTTTATCGAGGAGAGTGGAAGGAAGCAAAAACATAGAAAAATTGTTAGATGAAGAAGGCAGGATAAAAGGATAAAAGGAGGGAAAAGAAAATGTCAGCAGGACGTAATTTGTGAGAATAATAGAGGAGACATCTTGTCCAAAAAAAAAGTACAGTGCATTTTTTTTTTGTGTTGTAGTTTATCCTTTTTCCAATTTGTGAGTTGTGCAAAGTGATAACCGTGTGTCCCCTTTCTTTTGTTTTGTGAAGAAAATATCAGTTTTAGAACCCCAATCAAATTCGTCTCACATTGAGAATCTTCGGAAACCGTTTATTATTAATGGTCCAATCTTCGGAATTTTGCCCTTGCAAAGTCATCTAGCGGTCTTTCAGAACTCTTGTACATAATTCACATTGATACATTGTATAGCGTCATTCATTTACAATTTTTCATCATCCATTTTGTAATACTTTGTCGAAAAGATTTGGGTTTTTAATCCAACTTCGCTACGGTTTTCCTAGCATTATCATAAATCATTACCTACCCCAATTAAAACAATCGTGTTCTTTACATTTACATTTGTCGTTCTTTTCTTTGGTCGCAGTTTCACTTCCTTCCTTTTCAGCAAAAGGTGAGAAAATTCCTTTTTCCTTTTCCTTTTTATTGATCAACACTGTACTCTAATCTAATTACATACATACATTTTCATGCTTAAACCCTTTTTATCAATACCTACCTTTGCAAAACTTCACATCTGAAATGATCATCGAACACACCCAACGGAGTAGCCGTGGGCTGGCAGCATCATTACATGCTGTGTATTGCATTTTTTTATCACCCTTCCTTCATTCAGCTATTTACTTATTCATTCTCTTTCATTCAACCGGTGCAATTCGTGCAAAATTTTCCTTGTTAATTTTCTTATTTCGTTTGCGGTATCTTAGCATCGAAATCATCATAAAGTCAACTTGCTTTATATTAATAAATATTATCATTTTTATAACACTTGGAAGAAGGGAAGTTGAATGAAAAAATAGTGTAACACAATGATACAAAAATGGTAACAATATCAAAGTCTTGAGGCAGAGTAGAAGGTTTCTTCATAATATATTTGGTGATACAGGGCTGCCAACTACACATTGATAGTGTAAATTTGAAAATCGCAAAAAATATTGAAAAAAAACTAAATTAAATATTGAATATTATATTAAATTAACTTTTTATCAGTTCTTTATACATACCTATAAACACTGAAAATTTAAAGTTTTTTTTTAAACTTTATTTTTATTTTTATTTTTTTTTAATGAGTTTTTTAAAGATCAAGTGTGCTAGCTTTAAGACCTTGCCAGAAGATGTTTCGACAAAAAATTTGAAAACTAAAATAAAGACATGCTTTTGAAAATATTCAAAAAAAGGTAAAATCATTTTAAAACCACCTAACACTTCTTTAGTATACCGTTTCGTCAGAATCGTGTTAGCCATTAACGAGAGCTATTGGGGTTCCGTTTTTAAACTTGTCCGACCGTATTCGGAGATTTCTGGAATTTTTGTATGATTTTAGACGTAACCGGTTTCAGACGAGTCTTGAGCACTAAACTTAGGCTCAAACTTTTAAAATTTTTTTATAAAAAAAAAGCTTTTTTTCCAAGTGCCAATCTTTGGTGGGTTACCATAAAAGGGGTGGCTTACTGACTTACTCTATTTCAAGCCGATTGCGAAATTCTAAAGTCATTTTACGTTTATGGAATGCTCAACAAAGAAAACAAGCAAATGCTCAACATGACAATACTCCCTGTACCTTGTTGTTTTATCGTCGTTGACTGTGTCAACGTAGCACACATTCGTCCATTTATGCACACGTGCTCAGCATAGAACGCAGAGCTAATGTTGGGTGCTGTGACTTTAAAGAGAGAGAGTCCATTTCATTTTATTTTAATAAACTGTTGTAGTGACTGATTAGCAGTTGATAGAAAATGTAAAAAGTAAATGAAAAGACGATAATTTCATTTCAAAAAGTTTGCCCCTCCCAAAGTCGGAGTGGTACGGGGCTGGACGAGGTCTAACAAATCTATAAGTAGATCACAACTAACTTCCTTGAAGAATAAGGAATGGTCCAATTCAATTCCCACATTAAATGTACCGAAGACAGATCCGCAATTCGGCTTCAATATCAAAAAAGCCATCAATTGGTATACGCAAAAAAAAAGATTCTATATTTTCGAGTGCTCCGTAAGTGTTTCTCACTTACTACATTCCTTGCCCTCATTGCGGAACTGTAAAGTGCTTTAAAAAAGAACAAAACTTTTTACTTTTCATTTTCACAAAAAAAAAAAGAAAAAAAATATATTCCAAAGAAAGTTTCTCTCTGAAGAAAGTTTTGAAGAAACTTTCGTGACGAATAGAAGAAGCAGAATGTACGTTCATTGTACTATAAAAAAAGTGCAATGCAAGACAAGACTTTGTTCTCTATTTGTACATCGACTGCCTGTTTAGCTTCCCTGCTGCATAGAAGATAAAAAATAAAATCCTAAGGAAAAAACCTTCCAGCAACTGAACAAGTTCAAGCTGTCTCTTTGTAAGAAATGAGTGAATTTGAATCCTCTATCCATACGTTTTTGTGTCTTGAGTTCGAGGTAAAAAGAAAAACAAAACAAAAAAAAAATAAGGAAAGAAGAAAAAATAAAATATTTTTTTATTGAACGATAAAAGTTCAGCGTCATGCATGAATGGAGCAAAAGGAAACACATTTTTGTATTCCCAGTTTTCCACACGGCCAGCTAAAAATTTTGAAATTTCATTGAGAATGTGGAAATGAAAGAAGTTCTCTTTAGAGAGTTGTGTGTTTTTTTTTTCCTTTTTCACTTCGAACATTTTGTGTAGTTGAATGAAGCGAAAGAAAAGCCCGCCGTGGTGTACGCCGAAGAAGCTAGCCAGGCATTTTGCGGACTCGAAATTTGAATATAACTGGGAAAAATCTCTCGTCTGTCTAAATGTAGATACTACCTAATAAAAATGCACTTTACCAACGAAGAACAGGTGCTAACGAGGGATTTGATTTAAAAGAAAAGAAAAGAAAAGAAAAGAGATTGTAGAAAACATGGAGAGGTTTCAAAAGGATGAACAAATCAGGAAGTATGTTCGTTCAAGAAAAACCTTACGAAAACAAATGGTTCATTGAAATACACATCAGGCGATTCAAAGGTTGATGGCGGAGTTGAATTTTATTTTTTTATTTTCATTTTTATGAATGGCTGATGATCACTTCATTGAGTATATATAAATGCCACAATTTAACGCTATGCTATCATTCTAGGATATATAATTGAATTTAATAGGTAAGGAATACTTGTAGGCTATTCATAGCAGAGATTACTCCGTCAGAACCATTTTTACCTGAGAAAGTAAATTAAGAATGCCTGCACAGGAAAAAATTGGGTTAACAATCAAACATGAAAAGGCGAAAAGGTGTGTAAGATTATTCTCTGGGGCGGTCTGTATAGAAAGACGAACAAAATCCGTATTATGATCCAGACGCCTTTTATAACTCGGCCGGTAGCTAACGAACTATACCCGTTAACTTAAAGCTTTTATTTGACTTAACAGGAAGTCTCTATGAGTCAAAGTTTGCTCTTTTACTGAAAAGAATGATGTGATTTGGTCTAAAGAGCTGATTATGCTCGTCAGTTCCCAAAGTTGTTCTAGGAAAAAACTTAAGATTCTGGTCACAAAGGTTCGGTCCCTTTATTTTTCCTAAAATTAGTACAAAAAAAATTTCGTTATTGACTTTATGTTATCTTATACCAATGAATCATATGCTGGCAGTCCGCAGCACCAGGGCTTGCAGATCTACCATCAAGCACTGGCATACCAGCAATCGAGTGCAGGCTTTAATCGTACAATCACTGGCATCACCACCTCAACTGCTGATAGATCAACAGTCAAAGACTTGCAAGAAAATAAGAACATTAAGAATTCAGTAAGAGGATTTATGATTCGTACTCCAAGGAAACTTTGCTTAAAACTATTGCAGCGAAGTTCTTTACTCAATACCTTCGGCTGACTTAGACGTAGTCCTTCGACACTTACTCCTTAATGCTTACAGAAAGCAAACGGTTGGGAGCACAGCAATTCGTCTTAGGGCCACCGCTCTTTGGACCAAACTTTGAGTTTATTCGGATCAATACCAAATCCCATACCCCATACCCCTCCACCCCTTCTCACACTAGCTTTCGATCAAAACTTCCAAGTCAACAACCCAACAAGCTCCACGTGGTGTACGGGTTGAAACGCATCAGTTCGCTAAAGTAGACTCCTAGATACTTGACCTGCTTCTTTGGCCTAATATGTGTTCGATCAGGAAGGTTGATGCAGATGTTGTGGTAGTTCGTGGCTGATTGCGAACTCCTTCGTCCTTGTGTGGGTCTTCGTCTGCAAATTAGCTCGGACTTTGCTGAGTTAATTTTGATTCCCTATAGTGGGCACTACTCAAAGACCTTTTTTATGTGGTCTTCAAAACTACGAGCTGCGATAGCAGGTGACAGTGAGTGCGCGTCGATCAAGGAACCATCCGCTAAGAGAAGGTTGGTGGCTTTTTTTGGTTCAAGTTGTTCTGAGGTGAAGAAGCCATAGAAGAAAGGTCCTAACTTCGATCCCTGATCAATCTTTGCTCGGATGGGTCTGGTTGATGACGAAGTGTTTTGTACTTGAACGAAGAATGAAGAAAATAAAACAAAATTTTTATTAATGTTAGTGGAAAGGCTAAAATAATTAGTTTATGGATAAATCTGTTTAAACAGACCTCTATCATACTCCTTCTCAAAGTCCAAAAAATATCCAACTGTTGTTTGGTGGTTACTTAGCTTCCTAATAACGTTCCTTTGTGGATTTAGTAGTGGATGAATAGTGGAGTGCTTCTCCCGGAATCCAAACTGTATAGAATGATACTGTTGTCGTTGCAGAAAGTCTTGAGCCTTCGAAGAACCAGATCCTTGCTGAAGAGTGGCCACATAACGTTTCGGTTTCCCTTTTATGGAATGTCAACGATCTTCGCTTTCTTCCACCGTTCAGGAAAGTGACAGTTGCTGAGGCATTTGTTCATAACAATGCCCACAAAGATCATCACCGGCTGAGGATGTATCTTCAGGACAATTTTTGAGATTTTGTCGGTTCCAGCCGACTTTTTGGGGCCCTCACTTAGAACCAATTGCAAAATTTCTTCTGAATTTGAGAAAATGGTGCCTACACTGGGTTCACATGGAAGGTTTGTATCGTCGAAAATGATTGTGCTTTGACTTTGCGTACTTCAGTCTGTTGGTGGGTGTGTCCACATCATTTAGAAATACGAGGTTAGAAGGTGGGGTTGACAAGAAGTTTTTTCCAAAAAAATTGGCAAATGCTTCTGCTTTATCCTCAGATGACGACAATTCTCCTCTGCTGGTCTTCTCTGACATAGCCTTTAACTGACAATCCTGTTGATGTTTTTGAGGGCACCCGGACCGGGGTTGATGTCTTGCAATCTCTTCTGAAATTGGATATCGTTCTGGTGCTGCACTGCGTTCCTGAACATTGTGTTGATACAGTTAAGCTTGCTCAGGTAGGACAGATAATCGGGATTGCTCGTGTTCAGCTCACGTTGCCGAATACTCTGCAATCTTTTCCTCAGTGAGTGTCGGTGGTGGCAGAGATTTTGGATGTAGGCTGGTAGGTGCTGATATTTGACCTTGGATCATTTCGGTTTCTTCTTCTGTTTTCAGTATGCCCTCTGCCACTTAGGTGCGTGTGAGTTCCATGGCAGTGATTAAAAAATAGTGACAGTGACATCAGTATAGATATTCGATGGCGTTATCGAATTGTTGCTAGACTTGTACCTGGTATAGGTTGAGGTATTGTTATAAATATTTTCTTTTTGCCAATTCCACAAATGCCTTCATACCTACTTCCAAAAACCTTTCCTTGTCTCGAGACATTAATATTTTTCTTATGACGACCATGGAAAAGTTATGCTCTCATGGGTAGTTGTTTTCCACTTAATCTTCAGCCTCACAAGAATATTTTTCATAAAAGAAAAAAAAATAATACAAAGAAAAACAAAAAGAAATGCCCTCTGTCTCAGTTGTCAATAGGAACCACCACTCTTCTTTCAATAATAAAATAAAAGCCAATTTCTTTGCCCAACCATTTTGGCCATTTCATTAGAATTATAAAAGCCTCCCCATGCCATCGTCACTCCTATAAAAGCATTGTCACCCCTCAAAAGACTTCCCTTCCTTTAACCAAAAGTCAGATAAATTTACTCCATTTCTCTTTTTTTTTTCATTCATATTTTAGATTAAAAAATGTATGTTAACACGAGCTAAGCTCTGTTCGCTAAGATACACATCTACACACATTTTTAAAAGAAGCTTATGAATCTGTAAACTTCATTAAGACGTTCTGCAAGCCTTTTCATACACACCGACAGCCAACACGCAAATCCTTCCCATAAATGTAATTATGCAAATTTTCTACCAAACACAGAGAGAATCTAAAGTGCTTTAGCATCGTTCACGTGATATCCAACAGCATGGACTATTTTTAAGTGTCTTGTCTTGTGTTTCAGATGACGTTGCAAAGGACTGCTTTATTTTTTTGTGCTTTTCTCTTAAATAACTTCGAGCAATCAACACGCGTGCCGCTATGTTAGGTTTTTACATAGGCACTAGGTTAATTGGAAAGAGTTTGTAAGTCTCGGGTATTTTCTTTTCCATTATCAAGCAGAGTCTTGAGGAGATAAACCACTTATGATACGAGTTTTAATTGCAAGCACTTGCTTTATTCTATACGAACGACGAAAGCTGTCTAAAGTAAAACGATAAAGAATAAAACAAAAAATATTTACACGAGCAGCAAGCAAATTTAATGATGTCCTGATTATAGTTCGGGGAGAATGCAATTTTTTGCTTCATGCCCGTCTAACACTTGGACGATTGAATACAATCATCTAAGGAAACGTCAAAGTGAGCCAGCTTTTCATTACAGTTTTTGACTATTTCTTGAAGGTAAAGTAGCGGACACAAAATTACATCAAACATCAATTATTCCTTACTGACAATGAAGCCGTGAGACTTTGATGTATTCTTTGATTGGTATATGCACCATGACCATGCGCTGAAAACAAGGTTCTATACCTACCACTGCTGTGCATTGAGCATTTACATACGGTTCAAAATATTGGAGAATGTGCTAAACGTATTAGAGAAACTTGACGGCAGCTCGTATGACAGAAGGAGCAACTTCATGGAATTAGAAATATGAAGATCCGTAGAAGCCTTGACGTCGTAATTATTACCTTATAGAAAATAGAACATTACTTGTTCAATTGGCATCATACTGAAAGAAGAACCTTCAGAAGACGGTAAAAAAAGCGGAATATCATACCAAAATTCCACACGATCATCAAAAAACTTCTGGGTGTAAAGACAAATGCCAGGATCAGCACTTTGTTGATAGTGACAATTCAAAGAATGTCTAGGTCAACAGGACGTCCGTCGTTACGAGCATCGTGATCTTGGAGGATCACAACTCACCTACTTTAGTAGTGATCCGCTCGTGGAGTTCGCCGTACCGTACACAGAGTAGGGTGGCGGAACAAAATTCGAGGAAGTTCTGGCCTGATGCATTTCAATGGTCCACAATTGTATCTCGATTTCAAATGTGTAAGTGAGGAGACGCTTTCATGGCAGCGTAACTACTTTCGGAGGACTCGTTACTTTCTATTAGAATAGGTTTTTTTTTTTAAATTAATTTATAATGCTTAAGGAATCTGCGTCAAAATTTCAAGTCTATCGGAGCAAAACTTACGACGTTGTGAACATTTTTAAGCCTGTTCGACCTGAGGTCGCTATGGTAAATTGGCAGGCGTTGACAATGGGCTTTTGACAAAATACGTTTTCCAAGTGCTTTTTTTTAATTCGTTAATATTTTTCATCGGCACATGTGACAAATTAGCCGATTTTGCTCAAAAAAAAATTTTTTATTTCCCAGCAAAGTGTCTCCAATAAATTTAAAATTTAAATTTAAAAGACCAGGAATCAACGAAATAACTTTGATTTTTAAATTTCGGATGATGCAGTTATAAGGGGCATCTCAACGTTTTTCGAAGCGCTACACAATAATTGCAGCCACTGCCGTATTTTTGATATTTCTTTTTGAAATGATCCCACAGTATTCTTAAGTCCTATGTTCCTAAAAGTGTCAATTTAAAAAAAAAATTCATTAAGCAGTCCTGCTACGATAATCGGTGAGTTTTTAGAGATCGATTATGACAGCTCTGAGTGTTTTCATAACAAGGCATTGCGATAAGTTTTTTAATAAACATGTCAATATGACGAATTACGAAAAGTGAGTCGAAAACCAAATCCAGAACAACGATAGTCACGAAAGGAACCAATTATAGACTAAGTCTCTGTCCATACGTGTTATGCCCATAACGTCATATCGGTCGTTTCTGGGCAAAAGGAGTGAGGAAGAAAGGGACTCGATGCGCAAAATGAAATCTGATTTATCTGCCTAAGCAGTACACTTTCACACGTCTTTAAAAATAAATAAATAAATAGGGTGGCGCTACAGAGCGAGGAGCCCCTGTGCCCCTGTTCTGTAACTATCGACTCGATAAAAGCAGGCGATAGACGGCGGAAAATGGAACGAAATCCTACTAAATTCATAGAATTTCGTTCCATTTTCCACCGTTTATCGCCAAGGCGATAGTTACAGAACAGGGGCTAGCGCATTTCTCACAACCATGCCTTGTGAGGGAATGGAGTGGAATGGATAACCCGTCTTTACAGGCACTAAGAGAAGGAATCCATGGAAACTGCAGAACGACAACAAAACGACCGCCAAAAGCAGTCTTAAATGACAGCGAGTATCTTGAAACGTAATTGGAAACGATAACGAGTAGTTTTTCGCGAGTATCGTTATTCTTAATACGACCCGAGCACAAAAAAATTATTGTTAAAGCTTTTCTCGATTGTATTCACTGAGCGGTTACCTATAGGTTAAGGTAGGTACTTGCTTTCCTTGAAATTGAACGAGAAATGCACTAAAAAGAGAAAAAATTAAACGACTTACAGACCTAAGTTTCGGTGTACCGTGTTCAAACATTTGACAACTATTTTTGGTGTATTTGCAAAAATTAATTTTTTGGTAGGCTGAATTATGTTTTGATTTCATTACGAGCCGCCATTGGAAAGCAGTTCTAATGAGTTTTTGATTTTGTCGACTGTCGGAATGTTTAAAATTAGGATTAATATCAATTTCGGCTCATTTTGAGAACTGACAGAATAAGCTCTTAAAGTGACCTCACATTAATTCTATTGCGGTAAAAAAAAAGAAAAGAGAAAAATACTCACTCACTCAGATTATAATCAGCTGCGTAGTATGTAAGGGACACATTTTTTGAAGCAAAACTAAATTAAATCAACACAATCGCGGTTTTGTTCAAATAAACGAAAAACACTAACACTATTTTATGTTGCATACAATAAGGAGAAACACTGCATGACATTTCACAACTAAACAACACTTTACTAAGAAAAAAAATTAAATTTCATATTTTCATTTAATAGAAAAGTAGAAATCACAAGAATATTTTGCAACTTAACACGAGAAAACATAACTGAAAACCGACAATGACAGCCAAAGGGCAAAACCATAAACCAATGCTACGGAGATAACTGATTGAGCTTCTGTTTAATGAACTCTGCATGACTAAACCGGTTTCTTTCTTTGTCTACTTTTCGTTTTCAGTGATCAGAGAGAATGGGTGAGAAAGGAGAAAAGAAAGGCAGAGAGCACAAGCGTTTCACGTAAGATCAAGATTTCTAGATTCTAGAATAAAGACACTAGGAAAAAATATTAGGCCAGCAAACAGCAGCGTCCATTTCACAGAGGAAAAAAGCTCTCCCTATTCAATGACAAGAGAAGAGTAGTGAATTTTATTTTCTCCTATTTCTGAAACCCAGCTTTGGAATATAAGAATACGCTTTCATATTCTTAGCTCTAACTTTGGTCTTAATTTTAATGAAGGAAGAAACTCGACATTTTTGTGACGTGCGAATCCGAATGATATTCTGAGACAAAAATTTATAAACACATTAAAACATAATTTAAATTGAGCTTTGTCCATCGGACTTTCAAATTGAAAATTTTATTTGTGAATCCGCTGACGTAAATGTATTATTTACTTCTTTTCTCAATGAAACATCGTTTTCCAATGATTTCACTCCAGGAAGCAATCATTTTAAAAAACAATCGAACACCCAAAATTGTCTCTGCTTAGTTTAACGAACTGTCTTCGAGTAAGTGAAACAAGCAGGCTCATAAAAATATTTTTTGACGAAATTTTTTATGATGACATTAGAGAAACATACTTCTTGAGTGGATTACGACTATAAATCGAGAAGCTATTTTTCTGCACCCAATAACACGGTTTCAGAATGTCTCTGAAAGCTCCTGGACGCTTTTTATCGCGCAATGGAAAGCGGCATATAAAAAGCTCAAAAATGAAATATTCCTCGTGAAATATTTGTTGTGAGCCGTTGATGTTTCACTCACATGAAGTGAAAACGTTAAGGGGGTGGGGCTAGGTTAGGTTAGGTTAGGTTACAATGGCTGTCAAGAATACACCTGACACACTTAGACCAATACTAGGTCCATTGTGATACCATAGAAATTATGCGAGGGAGTACCTCACTTAACAAAACCATTTGGAGCTTTTAATAAAGCGAAGGAGGAATCTGTATTCGCCAGATCGCTTGGATCATCGAGAAAATATTTCCCCAGATGCCGCTTTCTTTTAAAAGAGAGTGCAGGACATGAGCAGAGGAGGTGTTGGATTGTCTCCTCCTCCTCCTCATCTAAGCAACTTCTGCAGAAGTCATTAGAGGGAACGCCAAGTCTTATGGCGTGTCTTCCTATCAGACAATGTCCGGTGATTACGGAGCTAACTTGCAATCTGGTAATGGATAACAAATGTCTTGTGCGTTTTGGATCTAGTCCTGGCCATATCCGTTTTGTTGCCACGCACGTGGTGATATTGTTCCACCTGTCATTTGTTCTATCCATTGCCTCTTGCTTTAGCATAAGTTTACATGTAGCGATTGGTATACCAATATTCAACCTGCTGGTTGAGATCGGTAGAATGGTTCCTTCTCTGGCGAGTTCATCGGCTTTGCAGTTACCCACGATATCTCTGTGCCTAGGCACCCAAATTAGGTGAATATTGAACTGTTCAGCCATCTCCCTAAGAGATAGGCGACCCAGATGGTCATGATGGATACAACCACTGTTTCCCTGATTATTTTTTTGGTCAGAAAAACCGCATTTTGCCAATTTAGCTCATTTCCAAAGTTGCTATCCCAGGTCATGTGAACGCGTGCGAACTCCAACCGCTGTTTGCTGTTATGGCGTTTAGTGGAGGCATTTTTTTGTTTTTTTTAATTGAAGATGGTCTGCACCTGAAATAGCTCGACGAACAGTTAATGTGCTGGCTGTTACCCCCGCTTTTCCTCTATTTTGCTGGTAGAGAGAGAGAGCTGAATTTGATGCAGTTTTTAAAATTTTTCTCTTACCCTGAGGAGTTAAAGCCGTTTTTGTCCTTCCTTTGCAGTTTTTATCGTATGAATCACTGGTTTTAATAAAATTCCTCACAACATGGTCACTTTGGCCTATTTTTTTTGCAGTTCTTCTCATTGAAAACTCTTCGGATTGCAACACGTCAATTTTCCCTTTTTCTTCTGCAGCTGAAACTTTTTTTTCCAACATTTTGAACTGAAATCTGTGGCAAACACTTTTTTATTGCTTAAACTTTGCAGCTATCTGTAATCCACGTAACAGATCGCGACCAACTAACTAATTTTACAGGTGCGTCTAATCATGTGAACAAAAAAAAACTGTACTTTTTCTTGGAGCACAGACAAAAGTGAAAAAAAATGTCTGTTTACTTGCACTCACCTTGAACTTTTTAGTGTTATTTTGTTGAGAATTTAATAAGCTTTCAAATAAATGCAATTGTTTGACAATTGCTACCCACACTTACAAAAAAATTAGGTTTATGTAAACAAAAATTTGTGCGTCTAATTAAGTGAACAGCAGTGTAGTTCAAAGTGGTACAGCCGATGAGAATTACTTCAAGGACAGGGATAATAATGTCCGCGGCCTTTTGAAGTTCGGCTGGAATTATACCATCAGGTCCAGGGGATTTGTATGGGTCAAAGCTGTTAATGGCCCAAACTAATTTTTCCCTTGTAATCAGATCGGGGTTGTTTGTTATTATGCTACCTGGTTCTGTGGAATCATAGTTGCATAAGTTCTTAGAGCTTCTTGGAAAGTGAGTGTCCAGAAGCAAATTGAGCGTTTCTTCGCAGGATTCTGTCCAGCCGTCAGCTGTTTTCAAACTGCTAGGCATGGTCGGACTCTTTGAGAGGATTTTTCTTAATCTAGAAGCTTCTGAAGTATCTTCTATTTCACCACAGAAGTTTCTCCATGAAGTTCTTTTAGTTTTCCTCAGTTGATATTTATATGTTTTGAGGGATTCCTTGTAGGAGTCCCAGTCTATTGAGATTTTTGGTTGCTTAGCTCGCTTGAAAAGTTTTCTGTATTCCTTCCTGAGCGGTTCTAGCCCCGAGCTCCACCAGTAGGGTAGGTAGTAATTGCAATAAAAATTGTGGCTAATAACAATAGACTGACATTTATTCAAATTAAGTTTCAAACGATTAACTTTAGACCACTGTCCAATACCCATAAGATCTTCGTTTAATCTGGCTGTTGCATCTTCAACCATACCAATTCGATAACTCAAATAAATTTGGACATCATCTGCATACATATGCATTTTGCAGTGCTTGAGTATAGAAGGAAGATCATTGTTGAATAGCGTAAACAAAAGCGGTCTTATTATCTATCGATCCCTGAGGCACACCACTAGAAGTAGTGAGAAATTCGGACAGCCTTGAGTTCGCATAAACAGCTTGAGTTCTGTGGCTTAGATATTGTTCAATGAGAGATAAGGCGGAGTTTTCAAAGAAGAAAAATGTTTTAAGTTTGTTAAGAAGTATCTCATGCGAAACAGTATCGAACGCCTTAGAGATATCCAGTAAAGCCAGAGTGGTGACATGATTTTTATCAATTTGCTGCCGTATGTCGTCTATTATTTTAAGAAGCGCAGTTGTGCAACTGTGTTTTTGTCTAAAACCAGATTGCATGGGTGAAATTAATTGATGATTTTCCAAAAACTCTGTAATCTGTCGTCTAACAATCTTTTCGAATGCATTTGAGATGAAAGGAAGGATGGAAATTGGTCGGTATTACTGTTTCTGCGCTTGCGACTTCTTAAGAATTGCAAATATTTTTGAAGCTTTCCATAGTTTAGGATAGCACGACTTTGTAAAAATGGTATTAAAAATATGTGTCAAGAAAGGAGATATAAAAGGAAGTATTATTTTTACAAACTTTGGATGCATATTGTCTAATCCAATAGCTTCCGATTTAATATATTTCACGGCTATTAATACCTCAACTTCTAAGACTCTTTTAAAATTGAAACCTGATAGAAGCTGAACACTTCTGTCAACGTTTCTTTTAATTACAGCATTAACATTGATGTTTGACACGGAACCTACGAACTGTTTGTTTAACTCATTTACATCGCAATCATCTACAGCGCTCTTTTGTTTCTTCGTGATACCAAGAGATTTGATGTTTTGCCAAAGTTTTTTGGAGGACACATTGTTGAATTTTGAAGAAAGGAATCTACGCTTAGAACTTCTTATTTCAGTAATCAGTACTTACTGCATTTCTTAAGGTTATATCATGCTGTAGCAATTGAGGTAGTCTGAATCTTTTAAAACGTCTATAAGCTGTGTTTCTTTTCTCAATAAGTTTATCGATAGCGTTAGAGTACCATCCTAAGTCGGGGCTTTGAGTATTGCTTTCGCGAGGAATTGGGAAGTCCTTAGAATTCGCCTTCGCTCTTAACCAGAATAAAATTACAGGTCACCTTCATTTTTTATTTTTGAGTGAATTAAGCTTTGGCTAGCTGTGCCTGCCTATATTTATACCTATTCACCCATAGACTACTGGATTGGCTGTTTCTTTTTTCTTTGTCTTCTTTTTGTTGGGTAACCATAAGCAAATATGTAAATATGGAAAGGATAATAAATAAGGATTTGTGTATTTTTCCTTACAAAAACAACACTCTTTGCCTTGTAAAAACTTGAATTTCCTTTCATCACCCATTCAGATTCAACCAACTACAGCCACAAATCAAATTCCTACAAAAGAGCAGAGTTCTGTTAAGACTGCTGCTCCGTTGGTGTTGTCATAGTACTACAGTAGTATTTTAGTTTGTTGGGTGCATAGGAATTATACAAATAAATACTCAACTGACTGAGTGCCAAGGAAACTGCATAAATATACGAATATCCTTCCCATATTGACACCCACACAGTCTCACATATATGCGCAATAAAAAGAACCAAAAGTAAACATTCGTTAAACAGAAAAAAAACACACATGCACCAGAGTCTTTTCGTAGAGACGTAGACGTAGGCAAAAATTTGCACATTTTGCTTTGTTCTTATCATGAAACATTTCCATTTTCATTCCATCTACGCCACCAAACATAAGACATCAGAGTGATGTACTTTGACTTAGGCTTAAAAGAATTGTTTGACAACAAGACGAAAACAACGAAAACTTCTAATTGAAAGTTAATAAAAACGCACAATTTAACATATAATGGAAGGTCTTTATTTAAAATATATGCACATCTTGCTTCGACTGTGCTGCTCGAGCTCTCATAGTGGACTGCGCACTGTGCACCGCTCAAAAGTTCTTAGTGGACTGTGCACCGCTCTGCTGATGTTAGTGGACTGTGTTCTTGTCAATGCTCATCTCGCCATATATAGGTTGTTGCTGCTGCACTAGCCTGCTTACCCTTATCGATATTGAGCACCGCTACTTCACATATTTGGCACAGTAAATCTGCAATTGGGTTTTTTTTCCATTGCGACCCTTCGGTCGCAACCACCGTTGTCTGGTACGTCTGCCACGTACGATCGCGATGAATATTTGCTATTTCTCGGTCCCAACCACCGTTATCTGGCACACGATAACACAGTGACTCTTAACCGAAAAGCTTCTTCTTTGGTTGCCTGCACCGAATCATGTTGATTCTATTTCTCGGTCGCAACCACCGCTATTTGCACATTGTATGTTGTCTTGTAGGACATCTGTGTTGTAAGAACAATTCTTCTTCTTGCTGTAATTAGCGACCGTGAGGTCACTATGGAAAGGGGTGTGGCCTATGCACGTGCCACATGATGATTTCGCTTTCTCTAACATTCCTCCCCCCAAATTGAAGGCTCGTCTTCAATTTCGCCTGTTGGCTCTTCAAGAGGTAGAACGCATAACTTCTGTATTGCTCGCACCAAGGTTTTATGCTCCAAGCACTGAAAAGCTGCCAACAATGCAGCGCTCTTTAGGTTGCTCACAAGCTCTAGGTGTATGGGCTTCCTCACCATGCACACAAACACTGCAATGTAGCCCTTCTCTATTATCTTTGATCGCCCTGATCTCCTTTTTATTTGCACCGGTCCAGCATAGTCTACTCCGCTATGCTTGAACGCTCTCGTGGGCTGGACACGTTCTTTGGGAAGACTGCCCATCAGCTGTTCGGACGTTGTTTTGCTCTGCCGAAAACATGTTATGCACCTTGAGATGTGGGTCTTCACTGCTCGCCGCAGGGAAGGGATCCAAAACCTTTGCCTTATGTACTGCATGCACAGCTGTACGCCTCCGTGTAGTGTCCTCAGATGCGCTTCTCTAAAAAACAGATTGAGTGAAAGTATGCTGCTCAAACTTACCAATGAAGATTTCTCCAGGAGTTGTTTGACTTCCATTTGATACGCACAAAGTTGTTCTATCCTTGCCCATTAGGATAATGCTCGATCTCGCTCTTCCAATGACACTGGCCCGGTCAGGATTGTTTGACGGTTCTTCCTACACGCTCTCGTAAACATCGCCGCTCACCTGCCGCATCAGTTTGCACAAAAGCACGGCTGCACATAGCTCAAGTCTGGGTACTGAGATGGTTTTGACTGGTGCCACTCTGGACTTCGAAGCTATAATTCTGCACGTTGTTTTCCCAGTGATTGAAGTCGCACGCATGTAAACAACTGCGGCGTAAGCTCTAATTGAAGCATCTGCAAATACATGGAGCTCCAGTTTGTGTTGCTCCGTGCTTTTCAGCCACCTCGGAACCCTTATCGCCTCCACGTGTGTCAGTTGCTCGCGGTATTTTTTCCATACAGGTAAGATGGATGTGGGTATTTGCTCATCCCACTCAACTCCGCACCGCCATAGGTCCTGTATTAGGATTTTTGCACTAATTATTACTGGTGCCAGGTAGCCATTTGGGTCGTACAACCTCTCGATGGCACTGACAACTGCTCTTTTGGTGGTAGACACACTGCCATCGCTCGTTCGCACCTTAAACGAGATTTCATCTCTTTCGCAGTCCCATACGAGACCCAACATTGAAGCACTATGATCTTCTGGAAATGTTAGCGCTTTTTCGCTCGACCAGGTGTTCGTCAGTCTTGATAGTACGCAATGACCTGAAGACATAAATTTGCTCAGCTTGAAACCGCCTACTCTTAGAGAAGACTTTATTTGTTGGCACTTCACTTTCGCCTCCTCTTCGTTATCTGCACCAGTCAACATTTTGTCCATGTAAAAATTGTTCATGATGGCCTCACATGCCAATGGATACTCTTCCTTGTGGTCCATCGCGCACTGATGCATTGCTCGCACTGCATTGAGCCCGCTGGACGCCATGCCATACGTGACCACTGTAGACAGTATTCTCTCATGCGCTCGCTAGAATTCCCTCTCCAAAAGATACGTTGGAGATCCCACTGCTCTGGATTCACCTTCACTTGGCGGAACATTTTTTCGACGTCTGCCGAAACTGCAACCTAGAAGCACCGGAAACGCGTAATTATTGCAGACAGATCGTCTTGTAATTTGCCTCCGGTAAACTGCACATCGTTTAGGGACATCCCACTCACGCTCTTGCACGATGCGTCGAAGACGACCCGAAATTTCTTGGTGACGCAATGGTGTGGAATGTGGTATGCTGGCTCGCTCGTACTTGGTTCAGATACTTGCTTCATGTGTCCGAGAGCCTCGTATTCCCGCATGAATTCAACGTATTGTGCTCTTAGCTCTGGCTCTGCACTTAACCGCTTTTCGGTTTGTAGGAACCTCTTCATGGCCACCGCTCTGGTCGAACCCAACTTTTCCGCTCCAGTGCCTCGCACGTCGAACACGCACCGACGTTTGATGAGGCCCAAACGCTGCACGCACTGCTCAGTAACCAAGTTGATTTGACTTCCGCTGTCCAGAAGCGCCCTTGCTTCATCCGGTTGTCCTGCTCTGCCCTGCACTTTGACGCGTGCAGTTGCCAGTAGTGCTCTTTGCACCTCGTCACTACCGGTTTGCTCATTCTCTAATCGCTCAATGTTGATGCCGTTGTCGCTCTTGAAACTTCTTTGAATTTGCGCTCAGTCTCTTCTCTAACTGGTGGAATTGCCTCACTGCAATCGCCCTGGAACTGCTCAGTTCTTGTGCCCGTGAGTTGATGGTAATAGTGACCAGACCACGTATCGCCCTGATGTGTCACGCCTCTGCAGACATGGGAGTCGGTAAATGTAGGTCCTCCGCTTCCCAAAATTTTCTCAACAGCTCATTGAGATGCTCATCCGGTGATTCCGTCGTCATTATATCATGGTCATTAGTGTCGCTGTAGCTGGATTCGGATTTGCTCGCATCTGTCCGCTGCATCTCATCACAAACGTAGGCTCTATTCATGACAGCAAGGTGGCGTGAATCGTACCTTTGTGCTTGCTCCCAGCCCTTGCGCTTGAATATCACATGTGTTCTTTCTCAGCCCCATTCTCTGCACGCATTGCTCTGTTATGATGTTGACTTGACTTCCCGAACCTAGTGTTCTTGCCCTCATGCCCTGCCCTGTTTTGCTCATGATTTTAATGCATGCCGTTGCTAGTAGTGCATGATCTGCATTTGCTCAGCTCTGTTCCACCTCGTTATGTTTGGTTACATCTCTATTGTAGTTGTTTTGATTGCTCGTGTCGAGGTGGTGTGACTGGATCACATGCTCGATGGGTTGCTGCATTAATTGCTAGTTGTCTGGTTGACATTTTGACGCTCTTGAAGTGGTTGGCAGGCTGTGCTCTGACCGCGCCATCACTGATAACCCAGTTACCGGATTGCACTGCTCTGGGCAAAGGATGCTATTGTGTCCCTTGTTACTTCTCCGGCAAGCTCCGGCAGGACATGCCTGCGCAACGTGTCCGCTCTTCAGACAATTAGGATACAGCTTCCAGCTGCGAACCTTGTCGCTCCTACCTTGAATGGAGAGAGAGAGAAAATCTGCACAACGATATAGTGAATGTGGTGACTTACACAGCGGGCATTTTAATGCCGTGGTCGTCTTTAGTGCGCTCGAACCAGCTACATTCCTTTGTACCCCTCTCTGCAACTTCGTGTCTGACCTTTCTGCACACTGCTCTATATCGAAAAATGCAGAATCCAGAGCACTGGCTCTGCGCTCCAAGAATTCAAAGAACTCCTCCAATGTGGCAATTTGACGGACATCGGCCCTTGCAATTTGCCATGCGTGGTTCGTCTCCTGATCCAGTATATTGCGCAACTTGCTTTAGCTTGAATTAAAAGCGCACTTCCCGTAAGACCGTAGAAGACCGCAGCGACCCAGGTCGACCCTTCGAAAATCGCTTCAGTCCGAACGGAATCAATGCACTTTTTTGGATATCTCAAATTTATTTGCGCTCTGCAAAATAACCTTTGTCCGGTTGCGCTGCACAGTTAACGATCACTTCAGTCAATTCGCACTTCCTAGATTGATGAATTCTCACAAGTTCTTATATTTTTCTTCTCGTTAAGTAGGGATATCTTGTGAAAAAGGTTTTTCTTTCGAAACTATTTGCATTCGATTACCCACATATAGGTATACATAAATATATTTTTGATAAGCACTTTTAATTTATCTTTAGATAGGTCGCTTGCACAATTTATTCGGCTCGATTAGGACCAGAATGTTTGACAACAAGACGAAAACAACGAAAACTTCTAATTGAAAGTTAATAAAAACGCACAATTTAACATATAATGGAAGGTCTTTATTTAAAATATATGCACATCTTGCTTCGACTGTGCTGCTCGAGCTCTCATAGTGGACTGCGCACTGTGCACCGCTCAAAAGTTCTTAGTGGACTGTGCACCGCTCTGCTGATGTTAGTGGACTGTGTTCTTGTCAATGCTCATCTCGCCATATATAGGTTGTTGCTGCTGCACTAGCCTGCTTACCCTTATCGATATTGAGCACCGCTACTTCACATATTTGGCACAGTAAATCTGCAATTGGGTTTTTTTTCCATTGCGACCCTTCGGTCGCAACCACCGTTGTCTGGTACGTCTGCCACGTACGATCGCGATGAATATTTGCTATTTCTCGGTCCCAACCACCGTTATCTGGCACACGATAACACAGTGACTCTTAACCGAAAAGCTTCTTCTTTGGTTGCCTGCACCGAATCATGTTGATTCTATTTCTCGGTCGCAACCACCGCTATTTGCACATTGTATGTTGTCTTGTAGGACATCTGTGTTGTAAGAACAATTCTTCTTCTTGCTGTAATTAGCGACCGTGAGGTCACTATGGAAAGGGGTGTGGCCTATGCACGTGCCACATGATGATTTCGCTTTCTCTAACAGAATACTTACTGCATGTTGGATAATTGAAATTTTGAGAAATAGAAATGGCCGCCAGTATCTCCCAATGGACCGTAAATAATATCGGTCACGCTACAATCTTGAATTTATTCGGATCAATCCCTTGCCACTCCGACTACACCATCCCCCAATTAGTTTTTGATAATAAGTTCCAAGTCTCAATCCAACCGAGAACGACCTGGGAAGACGAAGAATTTTTGAGAGATGATTCAATTCATTTCTATACTGATGGTTTAAAAACCGAAGAAGGGGTAGGCTGCGGAGTACTCAAACTGACTTAACGTAAATCTCTCGTTCCGCCTTCCAAACCATTGTAGCGTGTTCCAAGCGGAAATTCTGGCGATCAAAGAGGTCCTATCCATGGCTAAAAGAAAACGTGATATCCTCAATGAATATCCGGATTTTCTCAGATAGTCAAGCAGCCCTCAAATCACTCGGCGCTGTTTCTACGATCTCAGTAACCGCCCTTAATTGTCGCTTATCTCTTAAGGAGATGGCTGAACAGTTCAATATTCACCTTATTTGGGTGCCGGGGCACAGAGATATCGTGGGTAACTGCAAAGCCGATGAACTCGCCAGAGAAGAAACCGTTCTACCTATCTCAACCAGCAATTTGAATATTGGTATACCAATCGCTACTTGTAATCTTATGCTAAATCCTCTTGCTTTAGCATAAGTTTACATGTAGCGAATGGATAGAACAAATTATAGGTGGAACAATTTCACCACGTGTGTGGCAAAAAAACGAATATGGCCAGGACTAGATCCAAAACGCACAAGAAATTTGTTATCCATAACCTGATTGCAAGTTAGCTCCGTAATCAATGTCATCACCGGACATTGTCTGAATCTGTCTGAATGATATAAATAAAAACAAAAAATTAAAAAAAAACGGGATCTAGGAAAATATTTTCTTGATGATCCAAGCGATCTGGCGAACACAGATCCCCTGCATCTGCTTCGCTTTATTAAAAGCTCCACATGGTTATGTTAAGTGAGGTACTCCCTCGCATAATTTCTATGGAAGCACAATGGATCTAATGTTGGTCTAAGTTTGTCAGCTGGTTTTCCTGACAGCCATTTTAAACCTAACATTAATACTTATATTGAGTCAGTACTAAAAATTTAGGGCACCTATTTGTGTCTTTCAAAATTGCCATTTTAAGTGGGTTACGGTACGGGTTAGGTAAAAAGGCACGGCATTGTTTTATCAACAACGACTCCTTATCAAACAATACGTTAAGATTAGCAGGCCTTTCTGCTTATTGAAGTTAAAATTATATCGACCATAAAAGAAGTGATGGCGTTTATATAATTTGGACTGATGACAACAACAGCGCCGGAGGGCGAACGAATACTAATAGTTCCAAAATGTTTCTCTTTATGACTTTTTATGACGAAAAAATAATAAAACAATAAATAGCAATAACTTCGGATACAAACTATGTATACGGAAAAATTAAAAACAAAAACGAAGCACACTTACAGGATTGCAATTAAATATGTGAATTTTTTCTCTCCAAAACAATCGAGTCCCTACTATTTGTTCAAAACTCACACAAAGAGTTAAAAAATAATAACAAAAACTACATGATTTAATTTAAACACGGCATAGCACTTCTGTGTTTGCATGCTTCGAGAATCCAGCTCAGATTACAAATGGCGACTGCGACTTTTCTTGTATTTCAAATGTCTAGATCGAGAACGGGGATAAAGAAATGAACAGTGTCGCGTCAGTGAGGAGAGTATGAAAGTAGTGGTAACGGTGATTTTTTTGTGTACGGAGAACACTTAGTGCAGTGCCTGAAACAAGATCGAAATTAAGACCCTAGCGCATAGAACACGTTGCGTGCGTGTGGTGCGGCATCGCTTCTCGCTTCCAACTGACAGCTCGATTGAATACACACGTTCTTATGAGAATCGACCCACAAGCGCCGCGAGCAATGCGCCAGACATGCCGAGTAGTCCAACTTTCAAAAATGATTATTTTTTATTGGTTGCAAAAAAAAACAAATTTAATTGAAGTCAAGTAGCAATACTTCCGCATAATTTAATAAAATATCAACAAAATACAATGTTTTTCTATATGTTATAAGTTCAAGAACTTCGATGTGCGCATTTCAGGCTGATAGTTTATTCCCACTTTGACAAAAACGTTGTTTTTGCAAAAATTCCCAAAACCTAAGAAGTTTTTATAGCAAATAGGTGGTGATTGTACAGGATAAGGGCTATTTTAAGTTCAAAATTCTTTTACCCACCCAACAAATGTCATATCAAATGTTTTTCCTTCACTTCAAAAACGTGATTTTTTAAGTTTTTAATGATATAAATTTAATTATGTTCGACTCAATCTCTTTATTCCGCAATAAATTAGTGATAAAATAAAATAGCGCTACTTTATAGTCAGCGCGCTTTTAGGGGAAAGTACCGGCTCTTATTAACATCACTCTTACTTTAAAATAAAGGCTATTATATACAAACGATATTTGTACAAACACAACACTAACAAGTGGCAACTTTAAAATGGACTTGGTTAAAATGAATGTGAACAGTACCAACATTTTGACAGTTCAGGCAAATAAAAGGAAGTAACAGACCTCAAAACCATGTTGTGAAAAATAGAATAAATTTTGATTGCAAACGAAAATTTGGAACGAACGTTTTGTTTTTGTGTAATGGCGCTTTCCATTGGTTTCACTCGGGGAAGCACTCATTTCAAAAACCAATGGAACACCTAAATTTGTTTTTGCTCAATTTAACGTGTTGGCTTTGTGTGAGTGAAACACCAATTGCACATAAATAATATTTCCTGTGGAAAATTTTCTTTTTGACATTTGAGGAACATGTATTAGTGCTTCTTGAGTCGATTCTCACTTCAAATCGAGAAGCGGCTGTCACTCCTCAGAATCATGAGAAGCGATCTTTTTGCACCAATGGAACGGTTTGAGAATGCTTCTGGACGCTCCTGGACGGTTCTTTTCGTCCAATGGAAAGTGCCATAAGAATACAAAATAACTATATTTCTACGAAAACCTAGTATTTGATTCAAAATGTCAAGCAAGTGAGAGACTTCAGATGAGTTAGAGCAAGGTTTTATAAGAATTTAAAATGGGAGTAATGTGATTTAATTAAGAGTGGCTCTAAAGAACTGTGAAGTTTAAGTAAACTATAAATTGATTCAAGTGTCGTTTTCAGCTAGTTTGGCAGTGAAACTTATTTTAAGGCGATTTTAAATGACTATAATAAAACTGGCTTCTAGGATCTTGCTAATTTTGCTATGTTGTTATAGGCGTATAACTTTCTTTTTCAGCTGTCGATTGGACCTTGTCAGTAAATAATCCGAGAACTTTGAGAAGAATTTTCGGTTTAGTGCATTGAGCTGTTGTTATCGATGGTGGTTGCTGTTCGGGAATGGAGTCACTCACTCTCGGCTGCAGCAGACATTTTTTCGTATGTGCGCACCGTATTAAAAGAGTGATCTTATTCACTATCATGCCATTTTCACGAGCTTTTACAGAAATTTGGGTGCAGCATTGTCGATAGGTTCTTCTTTTCTGTCAGGACTTCTTGACTGTTTGGACTACACAGTATACAGCACTCATATTGGAAATTTTATGTTTTTATTCAATTTTTCCTTACTTTGTTCAAGCCTAAGCGACTTATTTCGATATTATATTGTTTTATCTATCGAGATTTCGAGCGGGAAATAGCTGAAGCTATTTACCATTGAAAAGTAAAAAGTGGTCTTCTTTTTGCCAAAGACATTTGGAAGTCACATACCCTGAAAACTCTTATTTTCACCGTAAAGAAAGAAAGAAAAAAAAAGCAAAAACCTACTGTACAAAAGCTAAGAACAGAAAACTTCCCTTTCACAAAAATTCGACTGTTCACGAGTCACGACAAACACAAAGCTCTTCAGCGAATTGTTGAAAGTACTATGGTCAGTTTTGTATACCTACTCTTTTAAACGCAAATATGTAGCTCTACCCTCTCTGCTATCGCCTTTTATGACTTACTAGGAATATTGAAGGCTACTTAAGTGTTTGAGAAAATGACAAGTACTTACACTTGCAAGTGATGCGTGAATTTCATCAGATGCTAACGTTGCTCTTCCTTTATGCTAGTCTGTCTTCCTGTACCGAATAAATGGCATCAAAAATTGATAGCTTTCCAGTAATTGAAAAGGGTTTCAATTGCAATCAATTTTGCACTTGCTTCCCGTATTGAATAGACTTAACCCCTACTGCCTACTGTGCTTAGAGCAAATATCTTCGGGTTCATGTGCTGCATTTTTGTTCAATATTTTGAACTAAATTCCAAAAGTCATCCAATCAAATTCATAGCGAATAGTGTTCACTGTTCACATATAGAATGATCAGAACGCTACATGTTGTATTTGTATGATTGTGTTTTTTTACATTGGTTTTCGAAAGCTTTTAGACAAGGTAATTTTCAGTAGTTGAAAGAGAATGGACGATAAAATGTCCCAATAACAATCTTCTTCTCATAAAGGCTTTGCCTTTTAATTCTCAAAAGATTAATCAAATATTTTATTATTTATTATTGTAGCTCATTGCAGATACACATAACACCAAGTAGATTGCAGTTTATTATTACCTCAGGGCAGTGAGCAAACGCTTGAGCACTTATAAAACAAAGCTTCTGTTTTGTCATTTGCAAAGTCATTAGCCCTTTTACCATCCAATTTTCACATCAACGCCATCGGACGAAAACGATTGCGGTAAAGATGGTTTTGTTTGTCTAATGCAATGCCACACAGAATGTTTATATATTTTTGTATGCATGGTGCCCGCATCGATAGGATGGTTATTTGTTTGAACATGGTCTTGTCAATTGCATTTGTGGGTCTATTGCTTTCAATGCATTTAGAACAACGTCAATATCGATTTATATACGCTTAGCTATATACAAATATACAAATACATGTAGAACTAACTGCCTGACCTCAGAGTGTGTTCTGATTTGCTTAAGCATACTTTAAAGGATTCGATTAGTTGACCTAGAGCAAAGGGACATAGCAAAGTGAACATCGAGAGGAGAGGTTCTACTTGTGCAATGGATAACAATTTTTTTGATCTAAACTTTTCAAATAGAAAGTGCTTCACCATTGTTTTGAGAGTTGAGCAAACAGAGGAAAGCATTCAGATCGAGAGTATATTGAGCTTGGTTATTGGATTTGTGTAGACTTGTCTATGTGTATTGTGTACGAATGCAAATAGCTTTGTTTTAAATCGGAAATTGCAAACTTGTCTTCGATACAGATTTCCACTTTTGGATTGTCTTTTTTTTTTTTTTTTTTATCTCTCTCGCTTCCTCTTTTCTTAATCTTTGATTACTATCCGAGCCAAACGTAGTAGAGTTGTTGCAAAAGTAGGTATTAGATTCCTCTGGTGCTGTTTAAGAAATTTTCCTCCAGATTTACAGCAAACCCAGACATGGCGTCGCGTCAGCTTTGTTCTCGTAACTATCAAATCACAGTTGAATAAGAAACGAAATGACGAACCTACATGGAAACTGAATAGACTTAGTGGCGAAGGTAAAATTAATTGGAGTGCATTGGTTTGGCGTCAAATCCAAACTTAGTTCCAAGTATAATTCAAACAAGACCTGGTAAACGAAGTTGGTACTTGAGATTAAACTTGAACCAAGAGCATTGTTTAAGCTTCCTTCAAGGCAAGATATGGTCTTGTATACGGACGGATCAAAAATGGAAACTGGTACAGGTTCCGGCATTTAAAGCGACTGTCCCAGAACGAACTTCTCAGTAAGTATGGGCAGTCACTCGTCCATTTTCCAAGCTGAAGTCTTTGCCATTAACGAATGTTCGAGAATAATATGTTCATCGAACACGAAAAACAAAACAATGTTCATTTTTTCAGACAGTCAAGCTGCACTAAAGGCGTTAAACTCACCTGTCATAAGATCCAAACTAGTCCAAGAGACAGTCATGTCACTCTCTGAACTAGCAAGGAAAAACACTGTAATCCTCCACTGGATCCCAGCACACAAAGGCGACGATGGTAACGAGAAGGCAGACATCTTAGCTTAAGACGCCGCATCTAAACCATTCGTCGGACCTGAACCCTTCTGCGGTGTAAATAAAAGCACCTTCAAACATACAGCCAAGAACATCCTACTGGAGGAATCAAATAAAGCTTGGAGTAACTCATCTGGCCAAATCTGTTCAAAACTCTTTTTGCCAGAATATACTGAAAAAACATCAAAATTCCTACTGAACCTCAATAGGAAAACCCTAAAAATTTGCACAGGACTACTAACCGGTCACTGTTCTTTAAAGAAACATCTTCACCAAATGAGGCTGGTAGCGGACCCCATCTGTAGACTATGACTCGAAAATGAAGAAACATCTCCGCACATTATTACAGAATGTCCAGGACTTTTCCGCCTTAGAAAGAAAATACTTGACTATGAGATCATCCAGTTAGATAAACTCAAACTCATTCACCCACAGAAGATTGCTAACTTCTCATTCAATTCAGGAGCAGGAGAACTGCCCTGTAACCTCACATGGGCTGGCACAATAGGTTTCATTCAGACACCGCAGTGCCCAGAGCTGAGCAAGCTCTACCCGTCCCCTAAATCTAATCTAATCTAAATTGTTTAAGCTTCCAATGTAAAAGTGCTTATTAGTGGAAGAAAGGCTTTGTGTTTCAAGACAGAAGGCAGAACTAAAATGCGTATATTTCAACATAAGCTTTGGCCTATGAAACAGCTTCAATCTTTGCTCTGGTAAAATAAAGTATAAAAACAAGCATAAAATCGAATATTCCTAAGCCATACAACTAGGCGACACACAAATAAAACTAAAAAAAAAACGTTTTCCCATAGATGTCGACAAAAGCTTAAAAAGCCTAAAGCCAAATGAAAGGATAAAAACAATTTCAACTTCACTGTTTAGAGGGTTTATTGAAAAGACGTCATTTTGAGATGCCAATCTAAAAAGTCCTTTTTGTTTGGCCCATTGGTTAGCAATAAAAATTGGTCATTTTATTGTTCGTTTCAGAAGTTAGTGTTCTTGCGTTCTCCTTATCCCTGCTTAGTTTTTATCGTTTTTAAATGTTGAATGTCTTACGTTTCCCGAATTTATTCTGTTTTTCTTTTTATGACATCGTGACTCTCAATTCGAGGGTGGTCTTCTTCAGTTGATGCATTTAATAGCTCAATTTTTAGTTTAAGGTGATTGAAAAGCTTTATTGCTATTTGATCACGATTCGAATAAAGTCATTTATTCTCGTATGTACACGATGATGTTAGCAGTGCATTAAAGATAAGGTCAAACTTGTTAACCCCTTGTTGGGAAAAATGGTCAGAGGGCGACAATGTAACCGTAGCTATACTTCATTCACTATTCTTGCTTTTACCCCCGAAGCAGGGGAATGATTTTCTGATGAAGAATTTCGTATGATTTTTTCGTTGGTTAAGTTCAAACAGAACGGACGTGTAGTTTCAAGGCAATGTCCTTAGTTCATGTGAAAGGCATGAAATGCAAAATTATTGGTTGGAATATCTTCGTCCTTATTCGGTGCGGTGTACCTACACCTACATGTGGTGCATTTTGGGGTAGATATTCAGAAACACTAATTGCGGTTGTTCAAGGCCATTATTTTCTCTCCAGGTCTTTTGTATATCAATTAAACTCAGTAATGGTTATTAACCGTTGGTAATTGCGTACTTAAACTTTGGCACTCATTAGAGTCATTGCAGTGAAGCTTGAATAATTCTTGCTTTGTCGTGAATTCATATGAAAAAGTTGTGTTAGGTACCTAGGTACACATTTAAGTTTTGAGGCATGCTGTCCTAAAAACAATAATTCAATTAATCTAAGAATTATGTGAATTTAGCTGATATACGATAGCGAAATATATTAAAGAAATTAGATTTTTATCACATCACAATTACACCCTTAATTTTTGGATCGAAGTTACGCTAACTTATATAAAATCCAATAATGAGGGAAATTTCTCGATTTTCGATTCAAAATTGGATGCTACCTTGCAACAACAAACTACAAAAAATACATCAAATCGAAATATGTAATTAAAAACATTCTTGTCGCAAAGCTGTAGCCTATGACAGATGACCGAAAACAGATGACAGTAGAAAAATGAAAATGACAAATGACAGACGACAGACGACAGACGACAGACGACAGACGACAGACGACAGACGACAGACGACAGACGACAGACGACAGACGACAGACGACAGACGACAGACGACAGACGACAGACGACAGACGACAGACGACAGACGACAGACGACAGACGACAGACGACAGACGACAGACGACAGACGACAGACGACAGACGACAGACGACAGACGACAGACGACAGACGACAGACGACAGACGACAGACGACAGACGACAGACGACAGACGACAGACGACAGACGACAGACGACAGACGACAGACGACAGACGACAGACGACAGACGACAGACGACAGACGACAGACGACAGACGACAGACGACAGACGACAGACGACAGACGACAGACGACAGACGACAGACGACAGACGACAGACGACAGACGACAGACGACAGACGACAGACGACAGACGGCAGACGGTAGACGACAGACGACAGACGACAGACGAAAGACGACAGACGACAGACGACAGACGACAGACGACAGACGGTAGACGGTAGTGTCATTCAATTATGATATGCACCGAAAAAGACGTATGTAATATAACGCGATCGCAATAGTGCTGTGAGAGCAAAGAGAATTAAATAAATAGAAATTCAAAACTGTACATAAAAAATGACAAGCCCAAAAGAATGCAACGAAAATTTAGACAACCTAGAAGTATGCAACGAAATATCGATGAGCACAAATTGTAGAGTGATGCAGGGTTTTGAGGACATTGACGTAAATGAATTAAAAAAATGCAAAAATTTTTATTTGTGTTTCAATATAAGATCCATGCGTCTACATTGGAATACTTTTTGTACAAATATAAACCACTTTATCAACGAACTAAAAATAATTATACTGGTAGAAACAAACTTAAATGACGAAGAAATAGGATTTTATCAACTAGAAGGATTCGAACAAGAGGTGTTAAACAGAAATCAAAATAGAGGTGGAGGTATTATGATGTTTATAAAAAGTAATTTATCTCATAAAACCATACAAACAAAAACAACATCATACGAAAATATTCAAATAGAGTATTTAGAAGATAATGTAACTACATCCGTTATTGGAATTTATAGACCACCAGGTTTCAGCAAGGTGACATTTTGTATAGAATTGTCAGAGCATATAGGGCAAATTAAAAAGAACGAAAATGTAATTGTTATGGGAGATATGAATATTAACTTAAGGGACAACAACTCGAATTATGTGAAAAACTATTTGGAAATGATAGCATCAAAAGGACTAATGAACGTAATAAATAAATACACACGAATTGATCCTAGAAATGGCACCAAAACCTTAATCGACCATATTTTATTAAACAAAGTGAACAGCGTAATCAATGCAGCTGTAATTGATAATGGTATTACCGATCACCGAGCAATAATATTTTATGAGAAGAATGAAAAAATGAAGATTAACATAATTCCAAAATCTTCATGCATATGTAGCACAAGAGTTAACCAGCTTATTAGGGAAGAAAATTGGAGAGAGGTTTTGGATGAAGAAGATGCAGAAAGTATGTACAACAGACTACTTCAAAAATTTGACAATATATACAAACAGTCAACATACCAGCGAAAGACAGTTAAAAAAAGACAAAACAACCCATGGATAACGACAACATTAGTAGAAGAATGTAAAAAAAGGGATATTCTATACAGAAGATGGAAAAATAATCTGAGAAATGTGACGTATGAAAAAGAGTATAAAACCCTACGAAACGAAATCAATAAACACATAGCAGTACAAAAATCAAATTATTACAAAAACAAATTTACACAATTTAAGACTGATTCGAGGAAAACATGGGGTCTCATCAATGAAATCCTAGGAAGAAAAAAAACGAATATAGACGAAACATTGGAAAAAAACTTTAAAAAAATTGAGATGACAACACTATCAATGGAACTGGCGGAGTTTTTCTCTTCGCAGACTGAAAAAATAATTCATAAATGTAATATAAAAACGTCAAACAACATCAATGACACAGTGGAAAGTTCAATATTTTCATATGCAACTAACGTCACTGAGATTGAAAGCATTCTAAATACACTTGGAGAAAATAAGGCTCCAGGATTTGATAGAATCAGAGCTATTGATATTAAAAGCTTTAAGGACGTCTTTGCTCCTATTCTATGCAAATTAATTAACTTGAGTATAACTCAGTCAAAAATTCCATCTACCTTAAAAACAGCAGTTGTAAGGCCGATTTACAAAGGAGGAACAAAGGACCAGCTGAATAACTATAGGCCTATATCAATTCTTCCTGTTATTGAAAAATGTTTGGAGGGAGTGATTGCCAACAGGTTGCAAGGTTTTGTTAACAAACATGCACTTATTCATAGAAGCCAGTACGGTTTTCAGAAAGGTAAAAATACAGGAAAGTTGCTTGGTGAGTTTGCTAATTGTGTCAACGAAAGTTTGGATAAGAGGCAACACGTACTAGTAATCTTCATGGACTTCAGTAAGGCATTCGACACTTTAAATCACTCAAATCTTATTGAAGCCTTAAGAAGAATTGGAATTCGTGGCTCTATGGCTGATTGGCTGACAGAGTATCTCCAAAATAGAACATTTTGTGTTAAAATCAAAGATGCAGTGAGTGAGAAAAAAGTGATGAGATATGGAGTTCCGCAGGGATCTAAACTGGGCCCGATTTTGTTTGTGCTATACACTAACGAATTGCTACGACTTTTCAAACAGAGCATTCCCTTCGCTTTTGCTGATGATACGGCTATTGTCGTTCGCCATAGTTCTCTTGACACGGCAACAAAAATAATTCAAGAAGAATTCAACTTGGCAGTTAGATGGTGTCACGACAACGGCTTGGTTATGAATGCGTCAAAAACGAAAATGATGCACATCAGAAGTCCGCAGTTCAAGGCGACAAATCAAAGGATTTATTTACAAAACGATGACTGCCCCAAAACGCAAAAGGAATGCATCGAATTAGTAAGCAGCTACAAGTATCTGGGAGTAGTAATAGACAGTCACTTTGTATGGGATAAACACATAGACAAATTGAGGATGGACCTAAAAAAAGCAATGTTTGCTCTATCTCATCTAAAATACCACACTAACCACGATGTTTTAAAACTACTTTATTACTCATTGATGGAATCAAGGATAAGATATGGTATACTTGCTTGGGGTAATGCAGCTAAGACCCACATAACGAAAATTCAAAAACTCCAAAATGCAGCTATAAAACAAATAAACAACAACTATCGACCAACATATGACACACTTTTTAAGCCACTACAAGTTGAAGATATTTTCAAGATGACGACCATAATAGAATACTTTGATGACAACCGATTTAAACAACCAATTCAACACCAACTCAACACCAGAAGACGTGCACAAGGAATGTTACAGTTACCAAGAAACTACAATAACTACGGAAGACGTAAACTTCAACACACTGTACCAATAATAATCAATGGACTACCGAGAGAAATCGTCATGATTCAAAACTTCAAAAAAAGAAAAAAAGAACTAAAAAAATTTTTGCTAAATTGTTCAAATTAAATTTCTATATATAGAGATTATCATAATCCATACTTATATGTATTTTAAAAAAAAATTGAAACTTTAAAATTGTATTTTATATAAAATCGTAAACTTTGATTGCTTTTATTGTAATATAATTGAATATTATTCTTCTGCAGACAAGCTTAGGCTTCGCAGATACTATTGTTAAATAATGTTAAGAAATAATAAAAGTAATAAAAAAAAAAAAAAAAAAAAAAAAAACTGGTGCTGTGTTTCGCCAAGCAAGTGTACCATACCCCAGTTTTGACTCTATTAAAACTGAAATGGTTGTTGAGCCGTCTTCACAAGCGTGGTACCTTAATGTGAAATTGCATCCTTGCCCTTCTTTAGTTGAGTAAATACCAAAATAAATAAATAAAGTGGCGCAGGGCCCACGACTTAGCGCATTTCTCACAAGCTGCCTAGTGAAAGAATGGAAGGGGCCTACATTTTTCTGCTCATCGAGAAAGCGCTTTTCATGGCAATGAATTTAGTGACGGAGGGTTTGCCATTTCCTCTCAAAAGGTGATACTCGAGGAAACATTTTGCTTCTGTTGGGACTCGGACCAAGAACCTCTGGGTTAACAGGCAGACATGCTAACCATCACGCCACGGGTAGTGAGTGCGTTGCCGTGAGACCATGCCACAGTTGTGTCTAATTTCTCTTGCATTACCATTGTTTTCGACCACAAGAGTAGTTTAATAACTGCCAATATAATGATGACAGAAATAATAAATAATAATGATATAGGATGGAGAGTTTGTAGGTAAATCAATTTCAACATTCATTAATTCACTGTAAAGCAAACATACATATACAACATACATTTTATTGAAGAAATCTTCGGTTGTGAATAAGGTCAGCCATCCAATCAACCATTACACCGATTCTTTCTAGCACTTCTAAGAGTTTTGAATTATTCAGTGTATCAAAAGCCTTGCTGAAATCCATAAACAACATATTTTGGTAACCTTTACTTAAACACTCGTTCACGCAGTAATTCTTTTGAAAACCGTACTGACTTTAGTTAATAATGAAACTTTGTAACCTATTAACAACAATTCATTCAAGAAACTTTTCAAAAACAGGAAGTATTGAAATCAGTTGGTATGTATTTATTCAGTTGATTTAATATTCCACCTTTTAAAATTGGTCTTACCCGGTATTGTTGTTTTTGTAATACTTAGGTAAATTATTCTGCTCAAGATTGGAACAAATTGAAAGCTTGAAAAAAGCTTGAATTTTTAAGGTTCTCTTAAGGGGAAAGCCTGCTAGTTGAATTTTTCACCATTCTTTGAATTTTCTTGGTTAAACTAGAAGGTGTACTATATGTAAAATAAAAACTTTTTTCGGTTTTTTTGTTTCAGATGGACCTGCTTCTTTCCCACCGCACGACACATGCACGCTCGAGGTGCCTCGCCGAAATGCTTGTACCAGGCATAATATGAATATGAAAAATTTGAGAAGATTGTAGAAATATATAAACCTGAAAGTTTCGTTTCAATCGAATATTTATTTCTCTCCAAACAAATTACTCAAAAAAATCGATTTATTTAAGCCTCTAAAGAAGGCTTCCCCCTCAAACCAAAGTTCTATTGCGGTTGCAGGAGCGGCAGAAACGCTGCTGTCATTTTTTTTTTTTGCAGCAGCGACCAAACAAATGTATGAAAATTGTACTAAAATTTGAACACCATTTAAAATTGAAAATCTGGCAACCCTAAGCCTATAATAGCCCAACTGAAATACAGTTTTAAAGATTATTGCTTCTTCAAAAAATTAAGTCTAAAATTAGGTCTCTACCATCAGTATTGACAGAGATATCGAATTTAACACAGGTCAGGGTAAACCAAAGTTAGCCTTTTTTTAAATTGCAAAAAAGGGATGTCAAAGAAACGAACTTTACTGTATAACAATCTTTTTCTTAGAATATGACCAAGAATCACATCCCAAAGTATATAAAACGAATTACCGAACACCTTGTATAACACGCATTGTGCGACGTATTCCTTACATTATGGTTATGAGTGATGACTATTTCTTTCCTTACAAAAAAATGGTGGCTATAAATGGTATTTCCAATGGTCGTTCCTGACAGGAAATGCAATTCAAGTTCATCATAATTTTTCACAGTATGGAGGCTAAACCAATACTAATTTAGCATGTCTGTCTGTAACGTGGAAGTTTCGACGGTCGAAAACCAAAATCGTAACTGAAAAAAAATGTTTTTTTAAGGATATTGCCTTTCACGAAGAAATTGCAAACTCTAAGAATAGGCACTCTTTTATGAAAAATTCTTCCTTTCTTAGAAACTCGAAAGTGATATAAAATGGAAATGAGTAAGGCCACGAGTTCACTAAGTAACTTGTCTCCATGGTGATGCGTATTGTTTTTCATTTTCTATCAAATCATTCATTCTTTTTGCATTAGTTCTAGAATATTGAAGTTATGTAATTAATTCTTTTTTATAAAAGATAGTAATCTTTTATTCACATACACAAAAGTTTTGCTGCACCATCCTATTTTTTTTTATTGAAACGATTGTCAATTTTGTGTATTGCACAGATTTGCAAACACTCCCGCGCTGTAAAATCCCAAAAGAACCGAAACAACGTCAAAACTTAAAAATCATCTTTCAAAGCATTCAAAACATAATCATGGAAGGACTGCTTGCTACTAAAAAAAGGTTAGTTTCCAAACACGCCTCCTTTTGTGAGTGGTTTTCTTGGAAGCGTTGAAAACTTTCAAGTATTGCTTTAGAACCCTTCGGGTATTTTGCATCTCCTGACCCAATAATTATAAACCTCCGAACGTGCTTGTGTGCCTTTTCATTATCCACAGGTAACTTCCTTACGGAGCGGAGCGTTATAAGACATGATGTATGCAATTATAATGAACTTTCATTAACTGGCAACTGTAAGGCTAAAACATCAAAGAAGATAGGTACTTCACCCTTTCTATACAGCGATATACATATATACATGTATAATTACCTATTGGTATGCCCTAACTTAAACAAATCCATTCTTACTCTGACACGCAGCATTTTCAAAAAGCCTGGCAAGTACCTATGGCTGCTGTAATTCTTAGAAATCTTTAAAAATCCTTCTTGTTCCTCTTGTGACCACTTTTGTCGGTCCCAAGAGGAAAACTTCAAAGCCACTTATCATTTTCTCGAACCATTCATATCCATCCCTGCGCTCTGTGATGTTAGTGCAAAACCAACGTCCCATAAAGTTTGCAACTATAGCTACACGTTATAATTTATGACACACATCCTTAAGCTGTGTTATGCATTTCATATATACATATGTGTACAGAGTACACATACATTCATAAATTCTTGAACCCAACTTACAACACTTAGCAGTACATAAGTTTTCTCAAGCATAGTAAAGCAAAATACCAACCCCCTTTCATGACATAGTAAAAAGTGCCTTCACTTCTTTCTACATTCATCACTAGTCTTTAAAGTTCTTCAACCATGCCAGAATCCCGGAATGGGAAAACCTCTTGTTCATGGTTTTTGGAGATTTTAAGAGAGTGCTTGTTATATGATGGCATCAGGCAGGCAGGCGGTGAGATAAGTAAGTAAGCAAACTTGAATTTACGAAAAATTGTTATTTCGATTGAAAAATGATTTTCTTTTGTTAATACTCAGGGCTCATGGGACTTTGTCAATAATTGAAAATTATAAACCATGACCAGCCACCACCACCGGCACTGCTTCGCTAGTCCCAAACCACTGCAGTAGGACTCTGAGCTCTGATGGGCAATTGTGACTTGTAAGTAAAAACAAATAAGTCCACTCCTACGTGCCATTCTTTTTTATTTCATATTTTTCTTATCGTTTTTCGTCTTCACGTCAAATTCTTCCTTTATGGGTGTGTACTGTGTATGCTCAACACACTATAATGGAAATACTTATTTTTCGAATCATGCCTTTGACAATATTGTTTGGATGGCAGGACACTTCATTTGGAATGTTCATCATCATTTTCTAAAAAGAAATGAATAAATCGTATCGAATTTCATTTCAAAGCAAAAACCGTGTTACTTTCCTAAGTCAGAAGGAATGTACTTTTTTTAAGCTATGCCTATGTACATCTATAGCCGGTTCCCGTTATGAAGGTTCCATTATTTTGGAATTTTCTTTGTGAAATGAGTTGTTTGTTGTAGGCTTTTCGATTACAAGCCAACGATGCGAAGCCTAATACAGATCTACAGAAAACATTTCGTTTTCGTTGACAATACGTTTTTGGGGTGTATATTGTTTGCCTCTGTACCATAGCACATCAAGGAATAAAGTCACTAGAAGTCCTTGTACATGTTTCAGGTCATGAGGAGAAGGCGGTAAAGATTACTTTGTAACTTTGGAGTGTTGCGACTTTTAAGTGCAATCTTTAATAGGAGAAATTATAATATTTTTATCAAAGTCAAATAAATTGAAAAGGAAAACACAATACGTCGGAATTTTTCCATTTGTTGGTTGAGGGCTAAATTGGCTTAGGAAAAAAAAATGAAAATTTGTTCGAACCGAAATTTAATCAACTGAGCTTTTTTTAGTCGACTCTAGAAAGGAGTGCTATCTTGTTATAGTGAACAATGGAAAGTTTTTGTTGTCAGTTCCTCTAACAGAAGTGAAACTTCAGAACAGACAAGGCGACTATACGATGGCCCGAACAAAAGCGAGACGAAGATTATAGGAAATATTACATACATTTAATCTCATGCTCTCAGAGCTAAATCAGAGTTTATGAATTGTTTTGTTTTTATATTTCGCTCTATCTATGCCCACTGTTTTATTTACGACTGGGTCAATAATTCAAACAGAAATTATAAACATAAAACCTTACAGGTTAAATATTTTCTTTTTTAAATTGAAATTTGCAATACCACTGAACTAAAATTAAATGCAGTTTTAAGTTTTATTTACTACCCTTTAAAAAAAACACCACTGTGACAGTCCACGTGGGTATATTTTTTTTAAGGATCAGTTAGAGAAATATTTAAAGAGTATACATTAAAGTAAAAGCACACAAAATTTTATTAAAAATTATACAAAACTGATTTAGTTATATGCATTTTGAAAACTGTCACTGGGGGGGGGGGGGGGGGGGGGAAGGGTTAGGGTTTTCTGTGATTGTCCTGACCGTAGGTAAATTAGGTAGAAAAAGCCATAAAAATATATTTTATATTTATCGATGACCTTATGTAATTTGGAAAAAATTGTTTTTTTGTCACTTTTTAAGTTCATAAACTTTCGACGGGTTTTTATCAAAGCTACTTTTTCAAAGTCCGCGTTCACTGTCATTTCAAAACTACTTGACCGATCCATTTAAAATTTTGTACACTTTTTTAACATATAAAAAACCGCCCCCCTGAGTTAAGTTGATTTTTTTTTTTTTTACATTAAGGGTGTTTTCTACCCCCAAAATGGCGAATTTTTAGTGGAAAACAAAAGCTTTAACTTTAAATGGCCGTCAAAATTTTTTAAATGAATAAATAAATTACAAGAGAACGTTTGGGGGAAGATTTGATCATAATTTGACTAATTTTTCTTGTTTTTTTATTTTCAAATATTTTCCAGCCGAGTTATGGTGAACACAGTAAATTGTTTTTTTCTCAAGACGTTCTGGGGGAAGCTCTGTTACCGGCTTATGCTTCAATATTTCTGCATGAAAAACCTACCCTATATTGTCGAAAGTATTCTCAATAATAAACGAAAGTTCCGAATAAAATTACTCAATCCATATTTAAGAAAATAATTCGCAAAAAAGTCTTTTTTACGTTAAAACCAACTTCATTCGTTGATAATGTTTTTTGGACTTAAGTTCCTTTGGCAATCGAACAATTGGTCTGTTTCTTTACTTTGCGCACAGTAATTCACAATCTGAATTTATTTTAGGGAGTGAAATTCTTTCAGAAACTCTCTGAAAGAGCGCAATTGTCTGAAAAGTTAAGAAACGTCTTGAACAAAACATTAACTACACTTGAAAAAATCGTGTGCTTGACAGTTGTTGTATTTTTTTCGGAGTGGTCCCCTTTAGACAAGTTCTTTTAAGACAGTATTGCGTTACTTATGCCATTTTATTATAAGAATGATAAGTAAAATTGTTGCACTTTTTAAAAACTCAACAAATTTCTTACACAATGACGTCGCCGAAGACCTTAAAAGCCATCGTGTCACCGTCGCATGCTTTGTGGATGTCGAAAAAGCATTTGACAGCGTTTGGATTGAAGCACTCATCTATAAGCTAAATCTTCTAAACTTTTCAGCTCCATTAATAAAAATAATTTTATCTTTTCTCTCCCACAGGAACTTTTTCGTCCAAATTGGAAACGCAAAGTCCGCCACCAAGAACATCAGAGCAGGAGTCGCTCAGGGATCAAAACTAGGACCATTCCTCTTCAACATCATGACGTTGGACCAACCTACCTAAAGGGACTGCGAAAACCTACTTTACGCCGATGACTCTCAAACATATAGCACATCTATATCAGCAACCATAGCTGCCCGAAGAGTGGAAACTCACATACATCCACAAACTATGTAATGTATATTCTATTTATAGTAAGTGGGGTATCCGGATCAACTCAGCTTAGTCAGAGCTCATCTGCTTCAGAAGGCCCGGAGGAAGAGGCCGTTGTACTCCTGGTAACTGCAGAGCCACATCCATTACTCTACCTGATGGAACCAGACTGGCTGATGAACAAAGAAACGCGAAGAATTTTAACGCACTGTAGGTACTTAAGAAGGCCAACTTCGCCTTCCACCCTTTACTGAGGAGAACGACAGGCCTAAGTCAGCCAACAAAACTACTGATGTACAAGCAGCTGCTGAGACCCGTCACCAACTACGGAAGCCCAGTCTGGTTCACCATCTCGAAGCCCGCGATGAAGGTGCTCCTAATTTTCGAAAGGAAGATTCTGAGACTATCCACTGGCCTCACTTTCAACCACCAGCGTCAGAGACATTACAGTAACCAGCGTCTGTACGAGACAGCCAAGATGACGCAATTGGACCAATATACGTCTTATTGACTGTATTGAAAACGGCTGTGAGAAGGATGACCACTGAGGACCGACACCCTGAGCCAAGATACCTAAGCGCGATGAACACTTTGGACGAAGAAATAATACCATCCAACGACGAAGCCACCAACTTCTATGCTGACCCTGGGTCAGCATTAGCATACTTCCGTGGCTGATGCCACTCCCCACAACCTCCCTATAAAGAGGGACACCAGCAATAACCGGGACGGAACATCCTGAGATAACTCAAGTCAGTTATTATTTTTATTCTGGACAGTGTATTTGGTTAGGCCTCTTTGTGCCAACATTCCTACATTATTATCATTTTCTTAATAATTATTATTTATTAATTAATAATTTTTTAATTACCTTGTATAAGTATCAATTGTATATATATATATCGTTCAATAAACATAATGTTAAAACAAATTTCCTTAAGTACCCGTGTGCTCTTTCGACGATTAGGTAGTAATAACATTTTTATTGAGGTACATTCAGTTTACCAATCCAATTTTTGTCGGGAAATAACCGTTGGTGGGTAGTATAAAAAAGATTTACCTGGAATATAAAATAATGTGTAATATGTTCCATCTCACTCTCTCATCGACTTTGTCTTATTCATTTATGTGTCTGTTTCTTTCTCGTGACGCATTTTCGTTTCATCAAGCTTCAATCCACTACGATTCTTAAGTATTTTCACTTTACAAAATAAAGATCAAGTAAAGACAACTGCTAGCTTGACAAACTTCTGTAAAATTGCAATAAATTCATTTAGAATTCATGTTGGACCTTCCATTGATCCTACACACACCGACGCGACGACAAATCCTCAGCATGGACTCTACAAAAGTATACCAAATCAGTGTTCTCTTTTGTTTTTCTTGTTTAAAAGTAGCTTTGTGTTCATAGAACGAACATGTGAAAATCTATAATCAATCACCTTGACCTTATACATTGTTGTGGTTTCATTCAAATAATGTTTTTCCAAGCAATAAAGAACATAGCACAAGTTCAAAGAAAATTCATCATTTATTCTGTCCAAAGAGTCATGTTCATCAAAAGAACTTCAAACTTCAATGAAATTCTACCACACAGGTGGTGGTGGTGATGGTACGTGATACCACACCACAAGAATCAGTAAGTAAAATTGAGAGTGTACAAACTTAACGATGACTCCAACATCTTACCCTTGTCATTTGTCACTCCCACAAACATTCGGAAACTGTTTTGTATAGTGACTAGAGCAGAAACAGTTTGCCTTAACCCATTTGAAAGGCACCTTCATAAGTAATTTGAAAATAAATTGTCATTTGCACACAAATAAAAAAATTTCAATTTCAATTTCGAAAGCATAAATTGAACGCTCTACAACTCTCGGGCAACATCTTGAAAATTCGACAAATTATGTCACAAAAATGAGGTTTCTCGGCAATTGTATAGTTTCCGATTTGTAAAGAACCTCTTCTCTCCGGTGGAGATTTGTTCTTCTGAACTAATCCACTCTGGCATTGAAGCCCAGAATGAAGAAGGTACAACAGTGTTCTTTCATTGTGTGGTTACAAATAATGTTCATCGCTTCCTATTGTCCTTTGCTTTAGCTGACGACACAAGTAGTTGTGTTTTTCTTATATTCTACGAGTATCTGAAACCATTATGCTTAAGTTGAGTTCACTTTTGAGAGAACGTGTTGACGACAACTAAGAAAAACCTTTTGCATTGTGAAGCTTTTCTACCATCATTGGTTGGTTGGCATACGAGTAGCAGAGCTACTACCCCTAAAAACTATTCAAGACAAGAGGGTAGATATAAAATTAGATGTATCGAGTGATAACTCTAGAAAAGGGATTACATTCAACTAATTGTAGGCCAGAGTTGAAGCTTCTTTTTTCTTCTTCTTTTTTCTTTTTGTGAATGTTGAGGGAGCTTACTCTGGATACGAATATTCAGAGCACAAGTTTGGGGAAAAACTTTGACAGTGGTTGGGATGAGTCCTTATGTTGGGTGGCTTAAGGTGAGTTTTACCATAGTAAACGGACATGAATAGACTGACAACAAGTGTACTTCACTCCTTTCATTTCGTACAAGTTAAATGGGTTTCATGGACGAAGGAAGTGGTATTTAGCTCACATTCTTCTACATATATGCGCAGCAGGACAGAGAAGAAGGATTATATTTTATACTACACGAAACGAACTGCCTTGTTTTTGGTCTATCCGTAGGAAACTTGGGTCAACAATTCACTGGACCTGAATGGATAAAGGACAAAGTTTACTACTGAACCAAATAATTTGCACCAAAAATTTCATATTCACATGTTGGGACACACGTTAAGTTAACTTCTAAGTAATAATGGCTGGCTGCATTGAAAAAGGAAGATTGTGAAGTGGCTTAACTTTGATCTATGAGAGAATTGAAAAATATATCAATGGAACTAAAATTCTCAAAGAAGTTTTTAAGGCCACAACTTTGAAGAAGTGGATAGAGATATTTTCGTTAATATCACTAGTTTTGATTTGTAAATTCTTCGTAGCACAGCTACCGGTAGAACTACTCTACTACATTACATGATTTCACCATGTAAACTAGCCAATCTCTTTGAACATATAAAAACACATTATTTATCTTTAAATAAAATGGAGTTAAAATTGTTGTTACAGTTAATACAAAATTCAAAAACTTAATAATGGGTGGGGTGGCACTTTGAATTGTTTTCAAATAATTTAAAAATAAAAAGTTATAAATTCAAAGTTTAAATAATCAATTAAGATACGGAGACAAAATGTAGGTATAGGTATATCTGAAGTTTAAGAGAAATTTCTATATTCATAACATATCCTCTATGCAATTGAAATCAAGGCTGAATAACCAGGTCTGCAAATCTTTTGTAAACATGTTGAATTTTAAGTTTCACATGGTGTGGTTTCAAATAGTCTTATACCATGAAGTAGTTCTTTCAAAATGGTTATCATTTGGTTTATGACTTTATCAATCAAAATTGAGACTTCACGGCTCTTACTTGAAGGATTACTTTTGATTGAAGTAATAACACAAACAAACACGATTTTTGAGTCTGAGTTCTGAGGTGCTGATTTGGATTAATTAAATCCAACTAAACAAAAAAAATACTTTTATCTTAAAAAGTTTGCTTTCGTAGCAAGCAGAACGAAATTTCAAATTTTAAGAATATCTTGATTTCTAATTCATCAGTAGAGTACTAAAGTAAGAAAAAGAACTTCAATTTATATGTTAATCACTTTTATTTAGAAATTTATAAAATAAATTTAAATGTCTAAATACTTGAAACAAACAAACAGAAAAAATATTTGATGACGCTTTCATCGACAACTTATATTAACATCCTCCTTGAGCGAATTCCACTGTCTTAGTCAGGAAGCCAATATTTCTGCTTTAAGTTTAGGTAGGTTTCAATCTCATACTAAGTCATTAAACTCTTCTGAATTAATACGATATGGTTCAACAGATACTGATTCGGGTAAAATTTCGCTGAATCCGCAGCAACCAGACATTTTTGATAGCGGCAGTTGTTCCATCGGTTTTGAACGGGAAAGCACAGGAAAATGTTCACTGGGGGTTACTGAAGCGGTTGTTAATGGTCAGGGGCGTATCGAGGAGGGGGGTGTGGGGGGGGGGGTAGCACCCCCATATGATTTTCTCGAGTCGGCAAATCCAGGAAGAAAAACAAAGTTGATTTGTCGAGTTAAGTCAACTCAACCAAAAAGACACGAAGGGAGGTGTTTGCTATAGTCGATTTGTTGACCAAAAAAAATAACAAGTCGGCAAATTAAGGTAGAAAAACAAAGTAGATTTCCCAACTGCCGAGTCGAGTGATCTCAACCAAAAAGACACGAATGGAAGCGTTTAAAGTTAAAAATTTGACCGAAAGTCAAGAGGCGGAAGAGTTAAACGTTTTTAACGCTTCATTACTGATTCGAAGCACATTGGAATTATTTCAAGAAATTAACGATGATGACATTCAATTAAATGCTTTAATAAAAAGTTCTTCTTCATTTGCTGAAAAAGTCCCGAAAACGATTTTTTGAAACATCATAGAACGCGTCGGTCGGTTACCAAAGAGAATTGATGAAAATTCTGAAACTGCTTTTGAATTGGATCTGGAAACATTTTATAGAAAAGAGTTCAAAATGGTTCATCAAACTTTTATTTCGCACGTAAAAGAAAATAATTTAACAGATAATTCAACCATTTTTGAACCTTTCTTAAAAATTTTTGAAATACCCGCTTTTAGAGCAAATGCCACCATAGAATTAGTCAAATCTATTATAGAATTAGATCGGTTTTTTTTTAAAGAAGATGTGGACTGCTACTTATCGGAACTGCAAATTCTTCTTTTTACTTGTGAGAAATGCTCAAATTTCGACGATATTGTCAAAGAGGTATTCAAATTAAGAGATGTGATTCCGTTGGCCTTCAAACTAGTTTGCTACATGCTAACTGCTCCTTTGTCGTCGGCTTCTTGTGAGCGGTCATTTAGTAAACTTAAAATAGTTCTTAATATTATTTGCGTACGACGATGGGTAATGATAGGCTAAATTCATTAATGCTTCTTTATTCCTCAAAGGATATTGTTGATAATATTCAACCTAAAACAACGGAGAGTTGGAGTTAAAATTCTAACGGATTAACTTTTTTTAAACTAATAATAAAATTTTGAAAGACTAAAATCAAAGAACAAGTGCTCTTTCTCACACCAAATACTATACTATAATATTATTTCTTATAAATACTTAAAATTTTTTTGTTTTGTTGTTATATCGTTATACTGCAATTAAATTGATTTTTTGTTAATAAATTAATTTCTGTGAAATGAAAACTTTTACGTTTTTAATTAGTTTTATTTATTTACTAGCTGAGCCGCCCGGTGTTGATCGAGTCTGTAGTTTCAAGGTTCCCTTTCACTCTCTTCCGCTTCCGTGGGAATATGAGGATGAAATATAATTTTTTTTACTGTGGGATTATATGACATCCCAATGGCGAAAGAATTTTTAAAATCTGTTCAGTAGTTTCTAGGTCTCCGCGTCCAACCCTGTTCCTGTGGGAATATAGAGATCAAACCTTGACAGGAACCATCTCTGGTTTAAACTTTGTCTATCCTGAAAATTTCATAAGAATCCATTGGATGGTTATACAAACATACACACATCCTATTTTATATAGATGTGTAGATTTATTTTTTGATGCAGACGGCAAATTCTTTAGACTAGTCGGCATTTCATAAAAATTCACCCCCCCCCCCCCCCCCCCCCATGGCTTGGACCCTCGCTACGCCCCTGTTAATGGTAGATCTGTGTTCTGATTTTTTTGGCATTTTCCCCAGCCCGACGCTTACGTGGATCAACTACACAAAAGTATTAATCATTGATGTGATTAGTGGGCTCCCTCCATATTGTTGGTACTGCGAACTTCATACATTTTTTTTCTCTACTCGATCCTTGAAAGTTATGATGTACCTTACCTACTCTCTTTCCTTCTAATGTGTTTTTGCAGATACCACACGAGAATTAAGGGCGCCATATTTTGTCTTTACTTCGAAGATAAGCTTTATAAGCTTCACAAAGACAAATATTTGTCAAAAAACTAAATTTTTTTAGCCCTTACTTTAATAAAGTCACCATAAATGTAACAAAAAGAGTTTACGTCATTTTTACCCTTTTTGGAAGCCACTTTGGATTTTGCGCAGCAAAATTGGCGCCGTTTCTCGGTTATACTCGCCTGCATACTGCCCAGACTACCCACCGCTCCCACTCACGTCCTTAATACCCCTGCAACCGCTCCTCATGCGTGTTAAAATCGGTGTTCCACGTTCTGTCAAAATCTTAAAATATTTATTTTTCATTGTACAATACACCAAAGCAAAGCTTATTTGGAATGAATGGAGCCTGTGGTTGCTTTTAGTTGTAGGCAGTCGGAAAATATTATTTTAATAACAAACTAAAAAAAAATATATTTTTTGTTGAAATGTGTAATCTTACGAGACAATGTAGAGGTATGGTATTGGACAGGAAGAACGGCGGTTGCTTATGCTGAAGTAAAAATCGACAATATGAGAAATCACATCAAGATAACTCGCATCAAAGTGGATCCAGCGCAACCCGTGCAACAATAAAACTTTCCCACAAGTGACAATGCGGATTAGTTTGGCAAAAAAGACTTCAAAATCTAAAATGGGAGTGTCTAAAGTGGAGTTATGCGTTGATCATAGCCCGCATAGAAATGAAAAAGAGTCAAATCAAATGAAAAAAAAATCAAATGATTTGAAATCATTCCTGGGTGTTTCAGAAATTGAAACTACAAACAAGCCATAGAAACATGGCGGTGGAATGATGAAGCTATAGGAGTGGTAGATATCTAAGAATAAAACTTCTTTCAAAGTGTAGTCAAAGAGCCATTCTGATAATAGAGATAAAAAGGCTTGACTCGAAAGCGAGCTAAGAAAAAATTACCCCAAACCTGTTAAAAATATATAACCAAGCAATACATATCCAATCTCATAGAAAGCGGCAGCCTTGCTATGGTATAATCATACGCAAAAAACGTCTTGAATTCTGTGTCCTTTTTGCAACCCTTGACTACCTGCTGGAAGATGAAGTGCAGAACACCAAAGTACATCGACTATTCTATGGTGAAGATGGACCCATCATAGGGAACCTATAAATCCCTGCAAAAAGTGCTTAACGTACATACCTATGGGCAAAAGTTTAGAAACTAGTGGGAACCGTAATAGTCTAAAAAGTATACTTATACTGCCTCTTTCATAGTCCGGACATGCCTACATCAAAGCTTGGATATTTCGGATCTCTGATCAATAGTGAATCAGCTTGTGATAAAGCCATCAATCGTCGAATAAGCGTAGGGACAATGAAATGGACTAGAAGGCCAAAAGCGACGCATTCTGAGAGCACGGTGCAACCCACTTACGGACTACTAGTGTGAAGAGGATACTAGTGAGAGAGAGCTATGATCGCTTCGAGATCGCGATGATTGTAAGGCCATAAAAGAAGAAAAATAAGTTCAAGATGAATTTTTTTGCTAGTGCGTAACATAATTCATAACTGACTACTCTCTAAACTCGATTCATCTATAGCCCACAACTTTTGGCCTTTTACATACTTGCGAACCATGTCTTGAACCCACAGAAATTTAACATTTTACTTCACTAGTGAGTAGTGCAAATGCTCGTGAAGACATGTGTAGAGTAAAGTGGAGAATTTTCGTCCGCTGGCGCTGTTCTTTTTTTATATTTTGAGAAGATGCAAGATGATTTGCTTTAAGCTCAGGGTGGCTTGCTGTTATGAAAAACAAATCTGGAAATATTTTTAGAGTCCTAGTTACATATATGTACTTCCTCACTTACTTTCTGAGATGACATGTTTTCATCTGACAAATTATCTTGCTCCTTTCTCTCCCATAAGTCTCTAAAATTTGTTCTTAATTTTTTTAATTTATCAAGCGAACCTCATAAATAAAATAAATAGGGTGGCGCCACAGAGCTAGGAGCCCCTGGGCCCAGCGCATTTCTCACAACCATGCCATGTGAGGGAATGGAGGGGATTTACAATTTTCTGCTGGCTCCGAATGGCTAATTCAGAAAACCCTTTTCATGGCAGTGAATTTACTAACGGTGGACTTGCCAATTCCTCGTGAAAGGCGATACCCGTGGAAAAACATTTTTTCCTCTGCTGGGATTCGAACCTCGAACCTCTGGGTTAGCAGGTGGACATGCTAACCATCACGCCACCTCATTCTGAACATAAATTCTACGAGTAAAGTCTCGTTCCTTTTGATCGTGGACATGTTGATTCACTAAAACAGGGTGATTTTGAATCGGATTCCAGCTCCCGTTGAAACTATAATTAAAGGAATAACAAAAAACAAAGGCGTTCAAGCATTGATCGCATGAGCGCTTGGAAATAACCAGACACTGTCGTACTGGTGTGGTTTCATCTCTCTCCATATATACTTTCGAACCATCCATCAATTATTGCAGTCTACGTATTTCCAACAGGGATGAAAAATTCAGTACAGTTGTACCAAATTTGGTACAATTGTGTTTATACAAGTACCAAAATACACTTGAACATTTTTCAGTACACTTTGCTGATTTGCAATACCAAATTAAATTAAAAAATAATAAATGAGATATGTAATTGAAAACGAAATGCATATCGTTTAGTTTGAAATCAACCCATGCATTCGTTTTCATACCCGCAACTATTTGAATTCAGCAAACTCATTCTCATCCATCCATCAAGTGGTTTCCTTTTAAATCGTAGGCAGTTTTAGCTGTTAACGCTCGATATCTTCACAGAAAGTCAGTATAATACCTACACGGAACGAAATGAGTCACATTACGCTTGAGCAAAGTTAAAAATTATTGAAAAACTAATTTCCAATTGGAAAGCTGTGTAGCCATGTATGTCCTTTAAAATGAAGCTTCCGCCGAAATGAAGTACAAAACGCAATTTTGTTTTCCAAAGAAAATTGTGAGATTGGCATGCTGGTGGGTAACACTCATGGTCACCATCCTCGTACAGTGGTCAACGGTGGGCGTTACAGACCATACCAAATTGCCCGATCTACTGACTTTTTTTTAACTGGAATTGATTTACCATTGTAGGATGGTGAGGCATGCCAAATAGTCCATGTCACAATCGATCTTTTCCGCACCGTGGGTGCATATTATATACACGTCCTAATCAAAGAGGGTAGGTCGATTAACTTTGGGTCCTACCGCACTTCATGGACCTAAATAGGTATACACTTTTGTAACGATTCTTGAGGGTTAAGTGAAAAGGCTCTTTTAATGGCAGTGGAATTTTCTTTCGGAGGACTTGGCAATTTCTCGCGAAAATCGATACCAATGGAAAAACAATTATTTATGTTTCTGCAACTCATGACTTTGAACTCCCACGTTACAGAAAAACATAATAACCATAACGCTGCGTCCAAAAGTGCCACTTAAAACAAAACCAAATTATATTTACTGTCTATCTATTATTTTCGTTATCTATTCTCATAACCCGAATTAAAATTCAACCTGTAATTTTGTAATTTATTTATAATAATTGCAGGCAGATGTACAGTCTCCATAGGGAAATTAAATCACTCCAGGTCTAGATGAACTTCATAATAATTGTTAATGGTAAAGAGTCTCAACACTGGTTTATTAATTCAAAGAACCCTCTTTGTAGTCTGAGTCCTTCATTAAGACTGTCTACCGACTGCATAAAACCATGTTTCTTAATGGTGCCTTTAACTTGAAGCATAATAAAAGAACTTCAAAGTCTGGTTAAGAGCGCAGGTTATTTTATAATAAAAACAATGAAAGTGCAAGATTCAATGTTCTTATTTCTTTATTAGTTGATCAAAGCTCTAAACCCATATATGCTTACGAATTAGAAACACTTTTCTAATTACTTACTTACTTAAGGTGGCGCTACAGTCCGGGTCGGACTAGGGCCTCAACCAACATGCTTCTCCAGCCAGCTCGGTCCCTAGCTAGCTGCCTCCAGTTTTGCACGCCAAGTTGGTTGAGGTCCTCTCCTACTTGCGTGCGCCACCTGAGTCGCGGTCTTCCTCTACTGCGCCGTCCCTCGGGATTGGATTCGAAGACTTTCCGGGCCGGAGCGTTGGTGTCCATTCGCTCTACATGACCCAGCCATCTAAGCCGCTGGACCTTGACTCGTTTGACAAGGTCAGTGTCGCTGTACAGCCCGTACAGTTCGTCATTAAATCTTCTTCTCCACTCTCCATCTATGCAGACGGGACCAAAAATCACCCGAAGAATTTTTCTCTCGAAGCATCCTAAAGCGTTCTCGTCTGCCTTTGACAAGGTCCATGCCTCTGCGCCATATATAAGAACCGGGATGATAAGTGTCTTATACAGGGACACTTTAGTTGCTCGAGAGAGGACTTTACTACTCAATTGCCTTCTTAGTCCGAAGAAACAGCGATTGGCAAGAGTTATTCTTCGTTTGATTTCAGCGCTGGTGTCGTTGTCTGAATTAATAGCGGCGCCTAGGTAGACAAAGTCCTTAACTACCTCAAAGTTATAGCTGTCAATCGTGACGTTTTGTCCAAGACGTCGGTGTTGGGTGTCCTTTCTTGATGACAGCATATACTTGGTCTTGCCCTCATTTACCACTAAACCCATCTTCTTCGCTTCCGTCTCAATGCTCATAAACGCGCCATTGACATCACGCTGCGTTCTTCCAATTATGTCAATATCGTCGGCGTATCCGAGCAATTGAACGGATTTTTGAAAGATTGTGCCTCTTGTGTTGACGTGGGAGTTTTGCACTATTCTTTCAAGAACGATGTTGAAGAAATCGCATGACAGTGCATCGCCTTGCCTAAAACCTTTTTTGACATCGAATGTATCGGTGAGATCTTTTCCGACCCTGATGGAGCAGCGTGCGTTCTCCATCGTCATCCTACACAATCGGACAAGTTTGGTAGGGATGCCAAAACTAGACATGGCTCTATATAACTCCTCTCTATAGATGCTGTCATACGCGGCCTTAAAATCGATGAAAAGGTGGTGGGTATCGATTTGAAGCTCCTGGGTTTTTTCCAAGATCTGCCGTAGTGTGAAGATTTGGTCTATGGTGGACTTTCCTGGTCTAAAGCCGCACTGATAAGGACCAATCAGGTTGTTGACGAATGGCTTCAGACGCTCACACAATATGGCAGAGAGGATCTTATATGCGATGTTAAGAAGACTGATACCTCTGTAGTTGGCGCAGTTCAGAGGGTCTCCTTTCTTGAGGACCGGGGAAACAATGCTAAGGTTCCATTCATCGGGCATGCTTTCTTCCGACCATATTTTGCAAATGAGCTGGTGCATACTCCTGACCAGGTCATTGCCTGCCGCTTTAAACAATTCGGCAGTGAGGCCATCAGCTCCAGCAGCTTTGTTGGACTTTAGCTTGGATACTGCTGTCTTCACTTCGTTCAGGTCGGGTTGGCGGAATTGTTGGTCTACGTCGCCTAAATCGAATGGTTCTATCTCTCTAACAGCGGAATTGGGTTCATCATCGCCGTTATAGAGCTTGGAAAAGTGGTCTTTCCATATCCTCAGCATTGACTGCGGTTCCACCACGATGTTCCCTTGGTCGTCTTTGCAGGCTTCGGCTCGGGGCTTATAGCCCGAGGCTGTTGTTTTTACCTTTTGGTAAAACTTCCGAACCTCATTCCTGCTGTGGCACCCTTCTATCTCCTCGATCGCGCGCTTCTCATGCTCTCTCTTTTTCCGTCTGAGAAGCCGGTGTTCGTCTCTCCTCTTCTGCTTGTAGAGCTCGTAAGCAGTTCTAGTCTTTTTGTGCAGCGCCGCTTTGTATGCTTCCTGTTTAGCTGCATGTGCTTGCCGGCATTCGTCGTCAAACCAGGGGTTTCGTTGTGGTGGCCGTGTGAAACCCAGCACTTCAGAGGCGGCATCTCTGATGGCTGATTGGCAGTGCTGCCAATGGTTCTCTATACTTGATGCTGGCGGCAAAGGACTCCTTAAGAGGTTGTAAGAGACTCGATCGGAAAAGGACTTGGCGATCTCTTGCGATTGTAGTCGTCCAACGTCGAATTTTCTCACAGTATTTCCTTGTGTTGGCTTGGATCGGGATATCCGCAGTCGTACCTTGGCTACAACAAGGTAGTGGTCCGAGTCAATGTTGGCCCCTCGGAATGTTCGGACATCCTCTATACTGGAGAAGTGTCGTGCGTCGATCGCAATGTGGTCAATCTGGTTGACGGTTGATTGATCAGGAGATTTCCATGTCCCTTTGTGGATATTGAGGTGCTGGAACCGCGTACTAGCTACCAGAACATCTCGCCCCGCAGCGAAATCGATCAGCCTGAATCCGTTATCGGAGGTGTTGTCGTGCAGGCTGTATCTTCCGATTATTCCACCAAAGATATCCTCTCTTCCTAGCTTGGCATTAAAATCTTTACTTTTCTTTTTACTTTTCTAATTATGGATACATTTAATTTTTTTTTTCTCAATTTAATCTGCTAGGCTACATTCAAACATTAAGGAAAGAATGGATACATATAAACACAAATACATAGCTGGGCGTCATAAGTAAGTGTGAGAATAAGTATATTCCGCAGAAATTCGGTATACCTCTACGGCATATGTTCTGAATATACTGAGAATGAAATTAAAATCTCAAGGACTCCTTGAAAGTAGAAGACTTAGGCTTCTTGGCATCAATGCTATACCAAAAGAGGGGCGCAGCAAAGTGTGGAAAAAGAAAACTACCATTCAACAATAAGATATTTCAAATTCCGGATTCATACAAATTCCCTTCAGTACCTACTTCAGCATTAAATTGGAAAAGTTTTCCATTTTCCTCGTTATGTAAGAGCTTACTTAACCGTATACAATGCACAGGTTCAGGTACTGTACTACATCAGTGTGGGTGAATGGGCTCGACTTGGGATAAGAGTTACACTTCTTCGGCTGTCGATGCTTTGAACTAAAACTTTCAAGATATATTTTCTTCAACCGGAGTTGGATGAAAAAAAAAATTATTTGATTTATCTTAACTTTTGGAGTTTTTGCAATATAGAGTCACTATATCGTTTAAGACTTTGCGCTTGAGGAGTTGACAGTTGAGTTGTGTCTGCAAATGTAAACTTAAGGTGCATGTACGTACATTGTACCTAGCATGAACCTAGTATGTTTTAATCGTTTGCTTTGGTATATTTCAAAACTTTCTCATAAATCAATCATTTCAGATCAGCTGGCAGTGTGTTCGATGACATGGATAAGAAAGACGCAATGATAAAAAGAGTAACCGTTTAAAAAAGTGGATTAAATTATAGAATGAAATGTGGAAAAAATTTAACTTGTAAGTACACCCTTATAAATTAATGGGGAACATACAATTGTTTTTGATAAAATTTTCAAAACATAAAACAGATTAATGAAATGTTGAGAAACGATTCAAACCCTCATTTAATGTCCCGAAAGAATTCAAAATTCCAAAACAATTTATTTGTCGATGGAAAACCCAAACCATTTCAACTATACAAAATGGCTCATCTAAGTGATGACTCTTTTCCGAAAAAGAACAACGGTTGGAGAATTATATGGAGCGCGTGTCTCACGAAAACAAGATGCTCAATTTTGAAAAGCACAAGGACCAACCGAAAATTCAATCATAACCACAAAATATACGCTCTTCATATCTCTTTCCTCCAATTTTTTAAATTTTTTTTATAATTAACGCGCACATCAAGGGGTTATGACTTAAGACTACCCTTATAATGTTATTAAAACACAGTGCGACCATTTAGGAAAATAGGAGAGGATTTGAAAGGAGACACCGATGCACGTTGCTTTTGAAGCTTTGTGAATCATAATGCAGGGGAAATACAGAGCCAGGTAGAGCATTCCACATTCGGGTGGTGCGACTGAAATACGAATCTCTATACTTGACTGTACGTTCGAAGTTGGGCTTAAGGTAAAACTGATGAGCATTCCTAGCGAGGCGGGTGTTGCGGCTAAATTGTTTCAAGGGAGGAATGCAACTGGCTATTTCACTAGAGCACTGTTTGTAGAAAAAGCGATAAAAAGACTGAGACAGGTAACATTTCGACGATGTTCAAGAGAATCAATCGGTTCTACGATTGAACTATCGCCTATCAATTTTAACGCTCCATTTCGTACCCTATCAAGTAGGCCCAAAGATGTTTGAGGAGCACCTGACAAGATATGGGAGTTACACTCCAGTTTTGGGCGGATGAAGGCCTAATAAATTGTAACCAAATCAGAAAGGGTGAAGAACTTCCTGCATCGTCTCAAGAAGCCTAAGCATTTAGCAGCGTTTTTGGCGACTTCAAATATGTGGTTATTCCAACGAAGATCATCGTTTACACACATACCAAGTACTGACGGCTTTTCGGTTTCTTGGATGCAGGTACCATTCATGGATAATGGAAATGGGGGAATGTTAAGCTTCAACGACAAGAGACAGCATTGACTGTGATGACGACAAGAGACTCATCGATACCAAAAGCACGCATTTTCGATAAAAGAGCCTGATGCCAAACTCTATCAAAAATGCTTTAGAAATATCAAACGCAATAATCTTACTTTCTCCAAAACAATGTAAAGTTTGGTTCCACTTTTCGGTGAGATAAGCCATCAAATCACCAGTGGACCGTTTGCTACGAAAGCCGTACTAACGGTCATTAAGAAGCTTTCGTTCTTCAAGATATTTCATAAGTTGACGGTTTATCAACGTTTCCATGACCATGGAAAGAAAGGACGTATGTGCAATTGGAAAGGGAGGAAGATGCCTTTTTTAGGGACCGGCTGGACAAATGCAGTTTTCCATCTACTCGGAAAAATCCCAGCAGAATAGGAAAGATGGAATAGTATACGCAGAGGTTTTGCCAGCGTAGAAGAACACCTCTTCAGAATAACGCTAGGAAAAGGAATGCTCATCAGTCTTACCTTGAGCCCAACTTCGGGCGTACAGTCAAGTATAGAGATTTTTATTTTAGTCGCACCACCCGTATGTGGAATGCTTTACCTGGCTTTGTGTTTCCCCTGCATTACGATTCACAAAAATTCAAAGCAACGTGCATCAGGGTCTCCTATTAAACCCTCTCCTACTTTCCTAAATGCTCGCACTGTGTTCTATAACATTATAAGGGTAGTCATAACCCCTTGATGTGCGCGTTAATTATAAAAAAAAAAAAAAACCACAGGGATACCATCTGGACCAGCGGATTTATGTATATTGAGATCTTTGAGGACTCTCGCAACCGAGCGAGTTCGAACAAAAATCTGCTTCATCACAGAATCTACAGACTCAAGCTCAGGTGGAGCCAATATGATATCTGGTAGTGTTGAGTTTGCAGCAAATTGAGCTGCTAACAAAATGACTTTATCGATGGAACTGACATACGTAGAGTCATTGAAAACGAGCGTTGGGACCGATGACGTGGTCGAGTTCTTAACGTTCTTAACAAAAGACCAAATCAATTGCCACACAGTTCTTTTGGGGAGTTTATCTCTTTTTACCGTGACGGAAAACGTAAAATCTACCGATATGACTCAATGGTCTGACTTGCCTAAAGGAGATGATACTAAAACTCTGTATTTTTCGGGATGAGAAGTTAGAAATAGGTCAAGAGTGTTGGCCGCATGGCCTTCAATATCTGGGACCCGAGTGGGCTCATCAACAAGTTGAGTTAATTCGTTAAACTCGGCGAAGATCTCAACACATTTTCCTTCGGGTGTTGTCTGGCCAGAATGTCGAAGCCAACCAGAATTGTGTTTCAGTGTGAGGATAGAGGGAAACAATTCCAAATATGGAGTCAGATAGCGCATCAAACTCGTTAGAGGTTGAATTGCATCTAAATTGGGACTTCTGCAAAAATCTTCTGGGATAGAAGTTGGTAAGCAATATCATTTCGAACATATGTATACGGCGAAGCCATGGGAGGAAAAGAATAATGGCACTAAGCTATATCCAGGCAGGTTAAACTCTGAGGGATCAGAATCAACACCCATCTGTGTTTCACTCAGTGCCAAAACAGGTTGTAAAAAATAAATAAAACAAAATATCAAACGCAGGCGCTACCTAAGTCACTCCTCCCTTTTTGTTCAAAATTCCTTTTTAAAACTTCACCGATACACCTTATACCTCGAACTGACTTCATTTTTAATTATAATTAACTTATTGTAAGCTATGCCTTTTTGTCGCGACTTTGTAGACAAGAATCAGCTGGTCGCTAGCAGTTTGTTCTCAAGATCATACGCATGTTTGTTCATCCGACCAACCAATCATGTCTCGAGATCTTCACTCACGGCACGGCACTCTCGCACAATACAGATGACAACGACTAAGAACTTAGACGCCTCTTTGAGTGCAAAGAATTTTAGCAGTTTTATCTTCACACCAATGTAATATGGGAACCAAAATAATATGGGAATTTAAGCCATTTTAAGCAGCTCCTTATATAGTTATATTTTCCAAAGTTGATAAATCACAGTAAGGGATCTCAGAAGGTCAACTGATGTTATCGGAGCGGATAATTGTCCGCAATGTCGGACGAAATTGGGAAAACAATTGCATTAAGCAGTCAGAAATTTCTTAAACAAAGCACTTGATCAAACCTCAACGCAGTTAGCCGAGTGTGTTAAAATAATGTTGGAGAAAAATTCCGAAAAGCTTTCGAAGCGATAGCCTTCGTATCGTACAAAATCGGACAGAATTTCCCACCCCGAACGGATACCGCGCTTAAAACAAATTTTTGGAGAAGAAGATTCAACAACGAACTGTACGAGTTGTACTGGGACATGTTGCGAAATGTAGTGCGGATGGACAGCAACGCTCCGGTTAGACGGGATTTGCGAAGCACATGGCAGGGAAGTTGCGAAAGGAGAAGACCTTGTCACAACCAAGTGGACTTAGAGTGCAATACTGGAAGAAGCTCGTCCGAAGTCGAAAGCTGATGGTACCAGTTTTACCCCAAAGCTAAAACTTTAATTATTACTATTCACAATTTTAAGGTTTATCTAAATAGCAGAGTAAACAATTTCAATTTGATTAGTTTAGTTAACTTCAAATTTTTAATGAACAGCTTGTGATTTTTTCATTTCAGCGTAATTTAAACGCTCAAACTCTGTTTTTCTTCTTTCGAGAGCTCAATTTATGTAATCAAAATAAATTGACAGGCAACTGAGTAAAAGGCTGAATGTATCCAAATAGACACACTCAATACACCCGTGTCCAACCTTTGTCCGGAATAAAATCCACTTGTAACAATATATACTTCAGTCTTTAACTACTTAAGATTTGAACTATTCACTGGGCATGCAACAGCTTAAAGCTAAGTCACATCTTGACTTTTAAATTACTATTCACTTCCAAAATCAAATTTAATTCTCTTGAAAAGACAAAGATATAACGTCACCCAATCTGCCACCATGTGTTTAACCTCCAAACCCACACAATTCTAAATGCCTAACGGATTCAAAAGTGTTTAATATCCTTCCTCTTTCTATTTGCAATCAAATTGAATTGGTTGGTCATTGAAATGAGTCCCCAAAAACCATTCAGCTGAATTGAGAGCTTTCTGCAAACAAACATCCACTTCCGTCATCGTTGTCGTAGTCGGCCGTTCAAATCACAGAGTCGGGAAATGACCCAAAATGATGTTGATGAGGTTCAGTAAAAATTAATTGTCCTCACTTTTCAAAGGCTAGTGCAGTTTAAGTTGGAAAACTACTTGCGGCACCCACCATCAGTGAACATTACAGAATTACAAAGCAGCAATGGTGCGTGATACAAGGCAATGTGTGACATGCTGCGTATTATGCAACCATATTGATAAAGGGTGTGCTGGTTTTATGCTAAAGAAACTGAAGTTTTTGCAAAAAATTAAGCCATTTAATATTAAATTAGAAAAATAAAACAATAACCACTAAATCAATTTCATTACTCTTCATTAATTAAGATTTTTTCGGTTTTTAAATTTTACTCTCGTATAATACCAAACGAAAGCAATCGAAACACTTCAGAAGCTCGGGGTTGTCGGTTGGTAAGAACAACGCCATCAAAGCAATCATGAACTCATGGAGTTGGTGAAAAGTTGTATGAAGCTCAAACCCCCTGCCGGTATGAGACACAAAGAAAAGTTCTCAACGTCTGCAATATTAGTCCGTAATTTATCATAATTTGTTCCAACTTTATTAAATATCCTGTTTCATATGAGTAGTATAAATACCACAGTTCAGCAATATTTTTTTGCTGATCGGTACAATTCCATATAAAAAGGAATCTCAATTCTTCTGATTTTGCTGATTGATCAGCAATCCTGTGTTAGCCTGTGAGTAGGTTGGAAATTTGGAATGAGTTGACTGTTGTGGTTTTGTGTGGACGAAAAAGTGGTGGTTGGTAATTTTTAGTTCTATTTTAAGAACTGTGGGTGCGAAAGAAATCTGTGGTTATAGGACAAAGGTTGTGTAAAAAAGTGGTGGATGAAAATTGTTGATATATTTTTTTAAAACTGTGTGTAGAAGAAATCTATGGTTGGAAATTAAGATTTTTATATTTTGTAAGGCAGCAGAAAATTTTGGAGGACTTTTGTCGGGACTGTGAAAATGTAATTTTTGAGCATAGAAATAGTGATGACAAGAATGTGTGTCATGTGTTTTGTTGTTGTAGGAGAGTAGTAGAAATACCACAGTTCAGCAATATTTCCTTTTTCAGCATTTTTTGTAGTGTAAAATCTAAGTTTTCGGTTTGAATCGAGTTTTTACGAGTGTAGATTCTGATCAGTGATGGGATGGAAATTTGAAGTAGTTTTATTGGTGGTTGACATGATGGCTAGGTGTAACCGATGTATGAATAGAATAGTATAGTGGTCATATAGGGAAAAAAAGATCACTTGCATAGTTTTTTGGTCAATTTGAAATATGCTTGTACGAGTTATATTTGTGTATACGCTGAAAATGGTAATGTCATATTGCTTAGTTTTTGGTGGTTGACTAGATAGCTGTGTGTAACCGATGTATGAATATAATAGTGTAGTGGTCATGCAGGGAAAAAAGATCAGTTGTTTGTAGTAAGTGTATTTTTAAAATGAGTGTGCAATGTATGGATGGATGGATGGATGGATGGATATATGACTTTAGGAAAAACTATTTTAGGGGGAGGAAAAAAAAAGCGCTAAAGTGTTCTTTTATATTAATTGTGATTTATTGATCCATGAATTGCTAGTTGACGGTAGGCCGAGCCATTTAACATATACTTTTCCGCCTTTACTTTCGAGTACTTTTTCAACAAGGTAAATATTAGGAAAATTCGTTTTTTGTAATTCTTTTTCGTAAAAACATCCGTTGATAGGTTTACCACTATAATCTTTGAGTAGGTATGTTGCTGGATTGGTTAGGTTCGCTTTTCTTATCTTAAAAATTTCCGTTGTCCAATTGGGGGTATAGCCTTTCTCGAAAACATGTTTGAACTTGCTTATCCTAACATTGTCTCCAACTCGAAATTTTCCTTGTGGGGCGACTTTTATTCTATTGTATGCTGTAGACAGGAGCTGCTTGGAATTCTCCTCATTCACATCAATTGGACGCATTTTTATAGTTCTATGCATTGAATGATTGTATGTGTTCATTAAGTTATTAAGAATAGATATCCATTTATAGTTTCCATTGAAACTGAACTCCTTCCACATCTTCTCCTTAATAGTGCGATTAAAACGTTCGACAATTGATGCCTTAAGTGAACTGAATGTTGAATAATTGTTTATATTATGGACACTTTTCTTATCTTAAGAATTTCTTTTGTCCAATTGGGGGTATAACCTCAAGTGCTCAGAGATTTGGAAAACATAAAATGGGTAAGTTATGATTACAGTTCTATCAAGCAAGTGTTAGTCATTAGGTTATTTGTCAAGTGCATGATATCAATGCATGTGAATGATATCAATGCACTGTGAAGCGTTGCTTGGTATAACTTCAAGTGCTCAGAGATTTTGGAAAACATAAAATGGGTAAGTTATGATCATAGTTCTCTCACACAGATTTGCTAGACATGAGATTATTTGTCAATTGATCAATGATTTTTGGTTTGGAAGAAAAATTGAATATATCTCCAACTGCATCCCCAAATTTTGACTCATTCTTGTACAATCGTCTATCGTGCATCTAACGGAGTAACCGTACGCTGTTTTTCATTTCATTTAAAAATTCAATTTAAAGAACAAAAAATCATGAAGTCGTTTTTGTGTGAAGTTTGTGGAAAATTATACTCCACCAATTTTAATTTGCGAACGCATAAGAAATTGCACAACGCACGGGCTGTTTTATCGAATCCAATCAATAAGAGAAGTGCTTTCGAATTTTGTGAGTTATGTGAAAAAAGTGTTTCTAAGGGGCAGTGGAATGATCATATCAAAAACGAGTCTCATTCTTTGTTGGTACGAGAGTTTAATACCGCCATAGAGTACCCCGATCAAGCTGCCCCAGAAATGCACAACGCACGGGCTGTTTTATCGAATCCAATCAATAAGAGAAGTGCTTCCGAATTTTGTGAGTTATGTGAAAAAAGTGTTGCTAAGGGGCAGTGGAATGATCATATCAAAAACGAGTCTCATTCTTTGTTGGCTCGAGAGCTTAATACTGCCATAGAGTACCCCGATCAAGCTGCCCCAGCTAAAAAAATGCGTTTAGAATATGAAGAACAAGAAGCTGGTCCAGCCAAAAAAATGTGCCATATATGTGAAAAAGAAGTGAACCTATGCCAATGGCAGAACCATTTAAAAAGTAGGGAGCATATGATGATAATCGAGAACTTATTATCAGAGAACACAAGCAAGCCAAATGAGGAAATGTTTTGTAACATCTGTGAGGAGGTGGTGAAAGGAGACTGGAGCAATCACGTTCGCCGGAATACACATAAGCGACTTGTTGCTGAGATTCTTCCTCAGAATTTCAGAGTAATTCAAAGCTGCTTCAAAGAAAGGGTTATAACACTATTATTGGAGAATAAAAAGGAAGACAACTTAAATCCAATACAGTTTCTGGGTGAAGCTAAGGAGGGGATAATAGAAAAGCTGGAGGAGCACCTCATCAAACTGGATGCATTAAAATTCAACATTGAGTTATTTGGTGAATACATCAAATTTAGCTCTGAGGATGAAGTGGACATTTGTGTTAAATCATTTAATACAAAAATGAAACCAGCTCTTTTGCCCTGCGATCTCGTGCCATCATACACAAATATGGTAGATGAAGTGGATAACAAAATGCAGGAGTTTCAGGAGAAAGATAGTGGATGGGCTCTTCTGAGGATAGTTCATGTTGAAGTTAATATCAACAAGTATTGCCCAATAAAAGGTTCGAGTTACATTGAGTTACCGAACTTTCTATTAAAGAAAAAAGCATGTATAAATGTAAAAAATAATGATGAATACTGCTTTAAGTGGGCAATACTTTCTGCTCTATTTTCGGAAGGTAAGACCAACATCGATAAGCCTGGAACATACAAAATCCGAAACATAAGCACCAGAACAATCGAAAAAGACAACATTACAATCGATTTTGGTGACCTGCAGTTTCCAATAAAGCTAAATGAGATCTCAAAGTTTGAGAATTTGAATCCCACTTTGAGCATAAATGTGTTTGGGTTTGATGAGGAGAAAAAAGCAGTGATTGGACCCTACTATGTGACTAAACAGGAGAAGGAGAAACACATCAATTTGCTTCTTCTACAAAAAGCGGGAATATCACACTTTGTATGGATAAAGAGTATCTCAAGGTAAGCTACATATAATTTAAATACCTAGAACAAAACTAAATTCTTTTTTTTTTTTTTCTTCTCTAGACTAATATCAATGCAAGCCAAGAATTATGATGGGAGATCTTGGTTTTGTAATACTTGCCTGTTAAGGTTTACATCAGAATCAAAAGTTGCAGCCCATAGAAGTCAATGCTGTAGGATGGTGACAAAGATGCCTAGCAGTGATAAAGCATCATTGTCGTTTCAACACCATGAAAGGAAGATGGATGTGCCCTTTACAGTCTATGCGGATTTTGAGTGCATCTTAGAGGATGTGGTGACAAGTAGCACAGGTAATGCTAATACTAATACCATTAAAAAACACACCCCATGCGCTGGTGCTTATTTCATAAAATCGCTCGATAATAGTTTAAATAAGTTTGAATCTTTTAGTGGTAGAAATTGTGTAGCAGATTTTTTAAATAGTCTTGTAAAAGACTGCTATGACCTATATAGTTTAACCGCTAAACCAATGAATACTTTATCAGAAGCTGACTTAAACTACCAACGTAGCTGTGTGCTATGTCATATTTGTAATGGAGTCTTAGGAACCGATCGAGTTGCTGATCATTGTCATTATACAGGCAAATACAATGGACCAGCACATAATCTTTGCAATTTGAAATTTAGGCAACCCAAATTCTTCCCAATATTTTTTCATAATTTTTCTGGTTATGATTGTCATTTACTAATTAAGGAACTTGCTTCGATAAAAGGAAATATTTCTATTATTCCTCTGAATAAGGAACGCTATATCTCCATTTCAAAAACAATTTATACTGTTGACAAAAGATCTTTCGAGTTGAGGTTCCTAGACTCATTTCGCTTCATGTCCTCAAGTCTCGATTCTTTAGCAAAGGATCTAACGGTCAATGACTTTAGCTTAATAAAATCAAACTTTCCTAGTGAATCAGAGTTTAATCTTCTGATAAGAAAGGGTGTATTTCCCTACGATCATATTAATTCATGGCAAAGTTTAGAGGAAAGAAATCTTCCTTCGCGAGTGTGCTTCGACAATAAGTTGACTGGAGAACCTTGTTCTTTGGATGATTACAATCACGCTCAAGATGTATGGAGAGTTTTCAACTGTCAAAATCTTTTTGAGTATATGCAATTGTACTTAAAAACAGATGTTCTTCTCTTAGCAGACGTCTTTGAAAATTTCAGGAGTATTTGTAAGAATATTTACAAACTAGATCCCTCCCATTATTACACAGCTCCTGGATTATCTTGGGATGCAATGCTAAGGGAAACAAAAATCAACCTTGATCTCATTCAAGATATAGATGTTTATAACTTCATCAAACAAGGTATAAGGGGCGGTATTTCACAATGCTCACATCGGCACTCAGTGGCCAACAATAAGTTCATGGAAAATTATGATCAAACAAAGGAGTCGAAATATTTGATGTATGTCGATGCCAATAATTTGTATGGGTGGGCTATGTCATCTCCTATGCCATATTCTTCATTCAATTGGGTCCAAAATATTGATAGCATTGACCTTATGAACATATCCGATGATTCTGAGATAGGATATATTTTTGAAGTAGACTTGGAGTATCCCACTTCCCTACATGACATACATAATGATTTACCGTTTTGTGTTGAAAACAAAAAAGTAAAAGGTTCTAAGTTTTCAAAACTTATTGCCGATCTTTCACCAAAAGATCGGTATATAATTCATTATAAGAACCTACAACAATGTGTTGCTAATGGGTTGAAAATTGTTTGTGTTCATAGAGTATTAGAATTTAAACAATCTCGTTGGCTTCAGAGGTATATCGACTTAAATAACCATCATCGAACTTCAGCCACCAGTGAGTTTGCTAAAAATTTTTTTAAACTTATGAACAATAGTGTCTATGGTAAGACTATGGAAAATGTTGATAAAAGAAAAGATGTGAAAATTGTCACCTCTTGGGAAAGCAATAGGAAACATCTAGGAGCAAGAGCATTAATTGCAAAACCCAATTTCCATAGTCTTACCAAATTCGATGAGTATATGGCTGCTGTTCAAATGAATAGAGTCAGTACCTACTATGACAAACCCATATACTTAGGATTTTGTGTTTTAGAGTTTTCAAAGTGGAAAATGTATGATTTCCACTACAGTTACATGAAGCCTAAATATGGTGATAGTTTGATACTAAATTATATGGATACTGACTCATTCATATACACGGTTAATACAGACGATTTTTATAATGACATAAGACCTGATATTGTTTCGTATTTCGATACATCCGCATATGCTCCCAACAATCGGTATAATATACCTTTAGCTAACAAAAAAGTTTTGGGTATGATGAAAGACGAGAATGCTGGTAGAATAATGAAAGAATTCATAGGTCTACGATCAAAAATGTATTCATATTCCGTTGATAACATCGAAACCAAAAAAGCTAAAGGTGTTAAGAAAATGGCCCTTAAGGATATAAATTTAGCCAATTACAAAGATTGTTTGTATAGGAAGCGGGTATATCACGGAAAAATGTTTGTTTTTCGTTCATTGGCTCATAAGATATACACACAACAACTCAATAAAGTGGTTCTGAGTCATATGGACGATAAGAGATTCATTAGGGAGGATGGAATCAGCACATACGCATGGGGTCATTTCAGAATAACATAAAACAGTATATATGGTGTTAGCATTACCTGTGTTACTAGCTTCTTAGTTTAATTTCAATACATATTTATATCATTTAATTCTAATAGGTACTCAAACAAATAAAAATACTTGTCAATAGTCTTTAGAAAATTCATTTTATTTATTAAAATTTTTGTAAATATAGTCTTTAGTATTTATTTATTATATAGTCTTTAGAAAACTCATTTTATTTATTAAAATTTTTGTAAAAAAAAAAAAAAAAAATGCATTTAGTTGTTTTATTTCATTTGCACTTTCAGGATGGTTTTTGGATAAGTAAGTAATTTTCTATTAAGAACACATTTTGGAGGGCACAGCATTTGTTATGTGATAAGCATCTTTTTTCATTGGGAAACATTATTTTGAGTTCCTTCAAACTAGGGCAGTTTGCATTTTCAATATTTATAACTTCAACGTTATCATTAAGAAGTTCTTTTATCCATTGAGATTTTTCATTTCCTTTCACATAGACAGTGCAATTTATAAGTTTATCTCGAAGGAATTCTTGGACCTTTTGATATTTTGTGAAGCCACAATTCCAGCACAGGCCGTGATGATTTTGATACAACCACTTTGCTTGTCTTTTTAATGAAGTTGGTAAATGCTTAAAGTCAAATGGAGGCGTGATAATAAAGTGATGATGGTTGCCATCACGCAAAATAGCTATCTCCTTAACAATAAGCTGGTCTTTAGGTCCTCTAAATCCTTGAATATCAATAATGAATGCCATTGCTTGAACTGATGTGTTCTTGATAAAAATCTGTAATCAACTAACCCCATTAAATATTTCGAGATACTAATTGACTTAATGGATTATAGTTAATAATTCGATCATGCAGCATTAAACAGTATGCCGATGTATTGGATGGCAGTCCTTTTGCTGTTTTAATTTCCAAACGAATATCAACAGGTCCGGTTTTCACTACTTCATTCTGATGTCTACAATCAATCACAAAAATTGGAGCTTGTGACTTGAAAAGATTTCTTGTTAGTAATGGCTCTGATACAAGGCAATCATAGTAATTTTTTCTAAAATTAGCATACATTTGGTAAATGATACTGAAGTTGTTCTTTTCAAATGAAGTGTTTTGATCTTCATATGGATAAACCTCGGAATTTAAATATGCTTTTAAGTTGGTAATGTTGCAATGATCGAATAATGTCGGATTCTCTTTCAGCTGATTTTTCTTATTGGTTTGTAGGACAACAATAATAAACCGGGGTTTTTCAACTTGTGTTGTTGTTTTAACATTCCAAATATGGTGATCATTTGTTGGTAGGGCTGGATATTCATATAATTCCCAGTTTCGGAAGGCAATTGTCATAGATTTATTAGAATCAATTGATTTGTAGAGTTTCAATTTCAAAGAATCTGATAGATGTATATGTGGTACTTTCCATTGAACTTTGAGTAAGGTTATCTTCGCTTGTTCATCTTCATCAGCAATTAGTGAATTGACATCAGATCGTGATCGTGTTAAAATTAAGTTATGTCGAGCGTTAGGAATAATTTTTTTGAAATCTTCTGCAAATCCCAATAGCTTGTTGAGTGGTAAGCAAAAATTAAAATGTGATCCGTTTAAGGTGACTGAAGAATCTAGACACCAACCCCCATTAAAGAGCATTACGCTTTCATTTTGAGTCAAAGAAATATAGTTTTTAATAGAAGTTGTGATTCCAACATTTCTGTTACTATCTATTTCAACACCATTTAGCTCATATCGAATCTCATCAAATAGGAATGCTATACAATTATTTACGAGTTTCGTTTTGATGACTTCCGATCCATCGCTTTTCGATACAGTCCCCTCAATATAAATGTAACTTTCCGAAGGTAAAATATTGAGATTTTGATGTTGCACGCAGATGTCGATAATGTCATTTTTGTCGAAATTATTCAAATAGGGTGAATAGGAATGATATTCGTATTTGGAAATACTATCATCAACTGCCGGGTCTTCAAAAATATTCAGCATATCTTAATTTTTAAGATATTTTAATTAATTTGTTTTCTTTAGAGTAAATCCTAATGATAATAAAAAGTTTTGATTTTCTTTTGAGAGAGTTTGTACTTTCTTCTGGAGAGCTAGTGAAGTATTGATTATAGAACTGGGTACTTCTTGTCTTTTATACAAATTATTCGGAGAGATATTATTATATACAATCATTTTTGACGATTAAGGTGCAATCGAATCGTTATGAGTTCACTTCGAAAATTAATGAGGTTACCCTGTTGATCTAATAAGTTTATAGCTAACGAACTGATCTTCTTCACGTTCACTGGTAAATAAATTACATTCTTAGGAACTTCAATTATTTTATACCCTGGGCTGACTTTGATTGAAAACTGATGAAGTATATGCGCAGGTTGGTTATTGATAAATGTTCCATCAATTATACTACACTCAACTCGTACTGTATTTACACGATTAATGTCAACATAAAGGTCTGATTCGTGGGTTTGTTTGGCTGTGAGTTTAGTTTTGCTAAAACCCAAAAGTGAACCAATTGAATTCGGATGTGAAAAGTCTATTTCTTCGGTGCAGAATATTTCACATTTTAAAGTGTTGTTATTTGCTCTTATTTTTACACTCGCTGTACTATTTTTGTCTTTAAGTGCTTCTTGGATAAAATTATTAATATCTTCAATTTCATAAGATCCAATAGGAAGAACAATCACATCGTTACCCAAATGAAATAAGTTATTCATTACATCCACATTTGGTATGGAGTTGTATGTTTGGAAATCCACTAGTCCACATACATAATTTGAATCTAATACAATAGGTGGGAAGTACTCTGCAGTAAGAGTAGACTTGTTTCCACTCAAAGTAAGTGTTATCGACATTGTTAATGAAAATCAAATGAAACGAATTGTACATTGTTCAACACATTTATTTATTTATTTTGGTCAGTAAGAAAACTTAAACATAAATGTCCACAGTTGAAGGTATTGAAAAGTTGTTTACATTTATAGTTGTAGTAAATAATATTTGTACCTAGGTAATCAATTACTTCCTGTGGAGGTCTTAAATTGCCAAAACTATCAAAATATTGAACCTTGTTTAAATTTTTGCTGTACGCTACCCAATGAGTACCGACCCCACTATTATCATCCAAATTAACTACTCCACATTCTTTTTTGAATGGCCTTATTGGTAATGTATCTCTCATGAAAACACCTCGAAAGTTGTTTATATAACTTTTACCAAAATCATTTATGTCGATGATAGTAAGAGGACGGTTAGGTAGCAACCTTATAAGTTTTTTGATTCTTGTGGACTTAGAAATAATCCATATCCATTTTTATATGGTTTTAAATAAAGACCTTTACCATGTTTAAGTTTAATTGCTTCCATGGTTTTATTATGTCGTTTACTTTCTTCTAATTGTTGTTTTCCGATCCTTGAATCGTTTATTGCCTTCGCCATTCCTGCAACACCTCCAGTTAGAGAACCTACAGCAGACAACCCCGCTAAGATCGGCAGCAATGGTAAAAAGCCACCAACTTTTGGTAATGGTATTACTCTTGGTATAGTAATATTCTTACGCTTTTTCTTTATAATTCTTCTGGCTGCATGTAGAGCAGTTGTTGCTAGTTTACTAGTGTCTTCAGGGTTTATATATTTTATTGCTGCTCTAGCTTCTTTTACTGCATTTTTAAACAAATTAGTTGTTTTAGACGGACACTTACGTCTTTTCTTTATTGGGGATTTTGATGATATACCCATTCCAAGAGTAGATTTAGCTTTCATCATGTTGGTAACTAAAAGACTATTGAGTTTTTCTGATAGTTTTGAATCTTTTGCTTGAAACCTTTGCCAGGATTTCTCAGTTAAAATTTTATCAGCTATATGTCTATCGTTTAAATTATTGCTTCTACTGTATGCTATGTCGTGTTCACGACAGGCTTCATCTAATTTATTAATACCGTGGTCTCCTCTTGCAAGACGCTCTTTAAGTTTAGTGCCAGGTCCACAAAAGTTATATGACGGTATATGTAACTCAAATGGAAGCTTGTTTATTAGTGAATTAACTAATCCGCTCCCCTGAACTGAATTACTAAGACTAACGGAGGATGTTTTAAAATCAATCATTATATAACTGTTCAGTTACAAGATATCAATGTTTATGAAGTAATCTTTATAAAACACTATGACTTATATCAAAACAGATCATTCAATAAAATGAAGTTTATTAAACAGCAAGATAGCATTTCCGTTCAAAATTTCGATGGAAAAATTAAAGAAAAAAGAAAACATGGAGCGTTGTTTCCAAATAGTATTCGTGGTATTATCGTAGGCCCATCTAACTGTGGAAAAACAAACGTAATGCTAAGCATTCTTTTAGATGTTAATGGGTTAAAGTTTGAAAACATTTATATTTATTCCAAGTCATTACATCAACCAAAATACGCATATCTAAAGAGTGCTATAAATTCTGTAAAAGGAATGGGGTATTTTGAGTTCTTAAATAATAGTGAGATTATGAAGCCTTCTGAGGCTAAACCGAATTCAGTCTTTATATTTGACGATGTTGCTTGTGAAAAGCAAAATACTATCAGAGACTATTTTTGTATGGGGCGCCATAGTGATGTCGACAGTTTTTATTTATGTCAATCATATACACACATTCCGAAACACTTGATTCGAGATAACGCGAACTATGTTATTCTTTTTAAACAAGATGATCTAAATTTGAAGCATGTTTACAATGACCACATAAATTCGGATATGACTTTTAAACAATTCAAAGAGCTTTGCAGTGAATGTTGGAAAAATTCTTATGGTTTTGTAGTAATTGATAAAGATAACCGCGTTGAAAATGGACGATACAAGAAATCATTTAAAGAGAGAGTTATGATATAAATTTGTACAGTCTTCAAACTGCTTCGCATATTAAAACACCTATCTCAGAACCGAACTATAGAGAACCACCCGATATAAAAAAAAAAAAAAAAAAAAAAAAACCGCCCTGTATTGAACCGCCCGGTTTAAGAAAACCACCCCTGTATTGAACCGCCCGGTTTAAGAAAACCGCCCCTGTATTGAACCGACCGGTATAGAACCACCCTGTATTGAACCGACCGAAAACCGCAATACTCACACTTATGGATACGACTACGCTGAAGAATCTCATTAAGACTAAAAATGATTTGCGAAAAAAATATATGCTTCTCAAAACTGGAAAATTTATTAAAGAGACTGAAATTGAAAATACTTTTAAGCCAATCATTGAACCTTTGCAGAAAATTGCGAAAAAAGTCAAAGCGGAATACAATCAAACTAACAAAGTTTTGAATAATGATACAAAGCTAATAAAATCATCCAAAGCAAAACCTAATCTTTTACTTAAAAGTTTAAAAGAAGAACAAGAAGATGATGGTGATGATGATGATGATGATTCTGTAGGAGGTGAAGAGGAAAGTGGTTCATTTATGAATTCAACGTTACTTGATGATAATTCTACATTTAGAACACCAACAAATAGCTTTAGTAGAAGTACCCCCAGAAAAGATTCTCTGATATCAAATTCAGATCACGACAAAATCTATGGTCCATACTTTGATAGTGAGTCAAACTCAAACAAATTGGGTAGATCGAGTTTTCAAGTCAACGAAAATAACGATATTGTCATTGATGGAGAAGTTTTTCGCGGAACTGCCGGTCTACTGGAACTTGTTTTACACAAAAAGCCCCGTAGAGGTATTTATACAGCTGAGGATTTGCAGCAATATAACCAAATTTTACAAAAATCATGCGCTCACTTGAAAAATCATGATATAAACTCACAGATCAAGGGTAATAGAAGCGAAAAGTATAGAAAAATTATAAAACCCTTAGTTCAGAAGCAAACTGTTAAAAAGAAAATTGGAATGGCATACATGAGCAGTAATTCACCTACAATGCTCGTTACAAATAACCTTATCGATTATGTGCATTGGGATAACCCAAATGAACTTGTAGATAGGTTGAAACTTTTGATTGCATCTCAGAGAGCGGGGAATAATAATCACAGAAATGAGATAAATTCAATTGTAGAAGAGTTGCGTGAAGCAAATTTCATTTATTAGCAAAATGAGTGTCGACAAGTTCGGAAGGAGCTCTATACAACAGCATAAAAGAATGGTTGGTCTTCAAGGACCTCCTGGTGATGGATTTAAAAGAATGATGGATGGTGATTTTGATATCGAGGGGAAATGCTTAAACAATATTGGGAATCCTATCTTGTCACATCAAGCAGTAAACAAGGCATATATAGATGAAAAACTTAGCAACACACAGAAAACCTTAAAAGAATACATTGACGTACACAATTTCAATACAATCCGTTTATTGGATGACCTTCGAAAGTATTTTCTTCTCGAAATGGAAAAAATCAAAGAACATTAGGAATAAGATTCTAAAACTTTTCATATAAAACATAGACAAACATCGTTCTCGAAATCAGTTCTTATTTGTAAACAGAAGCTGTACAACAACTATGTCTAACTTCAATATACACCTAATTTTAAGTAAAATGTCAAGTTTCTTAAGTCGCTATAAAGATGATATGCTTGAGGAGCATTATGAAGAATTTCTTCGAAATATTTCTTTTTTAAGCAATTTTAAGGACGTTGATAATGTTAATTCGGTTCATGGATGTCATTTTACAAACTGTGTTTGGTCCTCAAATGCATGTCAAATGGGACCAGATACTTGTGCGTGTTATATGATTGAAAACCGCGTAGTAAGACTTCAAAAGATTATGAATTTGTATAAAAGATTGAAATAAATGCAATTATATAAAACCACACATAAAAAGTTTTTTTTCTTATTCTTCTGTGAAATGAGTAAAAGACAAGTTGTTGAAGAACTTCACAGGTCGGCACGAAAGAATTTCAATCGACGTAGGGTTGTTATAAAAGGTTTCGATGATTTATGGCAAGCCGACTTGGTAGAAATGATCTCATACCACGACGAAAATAAAGGATATAAATACTTAATGACGGTTATCGATACATTTTCAAAATATGCATGGGCGATGCCATTAAAAAATAAGACAGCGTCATCTGTTACAGAGGCAATGAAAACTATTTTTATAACATCTTCACGACACCCCAAAAACCTGCAAACCGATGATGGAAAAGAGTTTTTCAATAAGACATTTCATGATTTGATGAAATTCCATAATATAAATCATTATTCAACATTCAGTTCACTTAAGGCATCAATTGTCGAACGTTTTAATCGCACTATTAAGGAGAAGATGTGGAAGGAGTTCAGTTTCAATGGAAACTATAAATGGATATCTATTCTTAATAACTTAATGAACACATACAATCATTCAATGCATAGAACTATAAAAATGCGTCCAATTGATGTGAATGAGGAGAATTCCAAGCAGCTCCTGTCTACAGCATACAATAGAATAAAAGTCGCCCCACAAGGAAAATTTCGAGTTGGAGACAATGTTAGGATAAGCAAGTTCAAACATGTTTTCGAGAAAGGCTATACCCCCAATTGGACAACGGAAATTTTTAAGATAAGAAAAGCGAACCTAACCAATCCAGCAACATACCTACTCAAAGATTATAGTGGTAAACCTATCAACGGATGTTTTTACGAAAAAGAATTACAAAAAACGAATTTTCCTAATATTTACCTTGTTGAAAAAGTACTCGAAAGTAAAGGCGGAAAAGTATATGTTAAATGGCTCGGCCTACCGTCAACTAGCAATTCATGGATCAATAAATCACAATTAATATAAAAGAACACTTTAGCGCTTTTTTTTTCCTCCCCCTAAAATAGTTTTTCCTAAAGTCATATATCCATCCATCCATCCATCCATCCATACATTGCACACTCATTTTAAAAATACACTTACTACAAACAACTGATCTTTTTTCCCTGCATGACCACTACACTATTATATTCATACATCGGTTACACACAGCTATCTAGTCAACCACCAAAAACTAAGCAATATGACATTACCATTTTCAGCGTATACACAAATATAACTCGTACAAGCATATTTCAAATTGACCAAAAAACTATGCAAGTGATCTTTTTTTCCCTATATGACCACTATACTATTCTATTCATACATCGGTTACACCTAGCCATCATGTCAACCACCAATAAAACTACTTCAAATTTCCATCCCATCACTGATCAGAATCTACACTCGTAAAAACTCGATTCAAACCGAAAACTTAGATTTTACACTACAAAAAATGCTGAAAAAGGAAATATTGCTGAACTGTGGTATTTCTACTACTCTCCTACAACAACAAAACACATGACACACATTCTTGTCATCACTATTTCTATGCTCAAAAATTACATTTTCACAGTCCCGACAAAAGTCCTCCAAAATTTTCTGCTGCCTTACAAAATATAAAAATCTTAATTTCCAACCATAGATTTCTTCTACACACAGTTTTAAAAAAATATATCAACAATTTTCATCCACCACTTTTTTACACAACCTTTGTCCTATAACCACAGATTTCTTTCGCACCCACAGTTCTTAAAATAGAACTAAAAATTACCAACCACCACTTTTTCGTCCACACAAAACCACAACAGTCAACTCATTCCAAATTTCCAACCTACTCACAGGCTAACACAGGATTGCTGATCAATCAGCAAAATCAGAAGAATTGAGATTCCTTTTTATATGGAATTGTACCGATCAGCAAAAAAATATTGCTGAACTGTGGTATTTATACTACTCATATGGAAAGTCTCATTCCCTATACTCATGAGTGGAAAGTTGCTTTCGAATCGAATCATATGAGTTGAGTACACCCTTTGTATGTGAAATTTCCGAACGAGCAATTCGAGAAACATGTTGAGTATCGAGAGCAAAGTGACTCCACACTATGAAAGGAAATTACTGGTCTTTTTAGCCATACCCATTCAGACTTTGCCATTTGCTATAGTTTCAATCGTATAGCTTGCTACTGCTCAAATATTTACAATGCCCACCACCAACTCTGAGGACACATACCGTTTGGAAATTCTTCATCATCATTCGATTCTTTCCAGTACTCAATTTGAAAGAATTACTTGTTCTTTTTTTTCGAAAACCATACCGTCCTTGCGGACTCCGCCGGCTGCTGTAAAGTTTTGTTTGACACAAATGCATTCGGGTTCGGGCTCTTTCGCATTTAATGAGCCAGTTACTTTAATTGGTTTTGTATTTTTCAATCGAAGTCGACCAGCGCACATTGATTTGGGGAGCGGGAAAGTGCGGAGCAGGGCAAGTATTTAATGAGTAAGGAAAGCTAGTGGGTTCCTTATTAAATCACAGAACACAACATAAGGCTTCGCATATACAATTCTGGTTGAATGACGAATCCACTTCGCCATTCAACCATATAATGTGAAAGCAGAGAAATATGTTGGGTTGGGAATAATTAATGAATCGTCATCAGTCAGTGCGGAACAAATAGTTAAGTGCAGCTCAGATTTCTATCAGTATTTATTGCGTAATTACCGGAAGACGAGTGTAATCAATTAAAAAAAACGAGATTCAATGAGGTCGATCTGAGTGGGTTTTTGCAATAAGAAAAATTATGCAAGGGAAAAATTCATCAGCAATAGATGCGAAGAAACCATCATCTTTTTTTACACAGTAATAAGTAATTTGAAGATATCAATCGAGGAACTGAAATATTCCGGAAAGGATTCAGTAATGGAGTGATTTTGAATTATGTTTTCTTATTGCTGTTTTAATTGATTTTAAACAAACATGCTTGACTGACAAAAATCAGTCTGGGAAATGATATTTTGTTTTATGTGTTTTTGTGAATTGTAATGTCGGGTAGATTTCTGGTCGATTTTAGCAACATTGGAGGGCTAAGATCGAATTTCTTTGCTGTGTACGCTCACTACAAAATGCAGGCCAGCTGTTTTGGCACTGAGTGAAACACAGGTGGGTGTTGATTCTGTTTCCTCAGAGTTCAACCTGCTTGGGCATTTAGCTATAAATGCCTTTATTCTCTTCTTCTCATGGCCTCGCCGTTTATGTTCGAAATGATATTGCTTACCAACTTCTACCACAATACGGCCTTCGTTCTAATACGAACTTTAATTTCATGTGGTTAAAATTCACCGTCCGTAAGCAAATCATTCACTATTGTTTTATTTATAGAAGCCCCAATTTAGATAGCAATTTAACCTCTAATGAGTTTGATGCGCTATCTGATTCCATAAGAAGAATTGTTTCCCTTTATCATCACACTGAAATCGCAATTGCAGGCGATTTCAATGTACACAATTCAGGTTGGCTTCGACATTTTGGCCAGACAACACCCGAAGGAAAATGTGTTGAGATCTTCGCTGAGTTTAACGAACTAACTCAACTTGTTAATGAGCCCACTCGGGTTCCAGATATTGAAGGCCATGCGGCCAACACCTCTTGAGTCTTGACCTATTTCTAACTTCTCATCCCGAAAAATACAGGGTTATAGTATAAAAAAAAGATAAGGTCCCCAAAGGAACTGTGTATCAATACGAGAAAGCCAATTGGCCTGAATAACTTCTTTCGAAATTTCAATTGGTCATTGTGCTTTCTCGACGGAAACGTTGATGCATCAGCTGATATGATATCTAACGTAATTCTCAACGGCATGAGAAATGTTGTTCCTCACAGAACAAAAAGTATCATCCCCAAAGAAAATTCGTGGTTTGATTCAAGCTGTAAAGAGGCGATTAGAGATAGAGAAAGTAGTTTTCGAAAATTTAAAGACAATCCTACAGTAGAAAACCGAAATTTGTTCAAACGGGGCAGAAATATCTGTAATGCTCAAATACAAAAGTCTAAGTTTTTGCATGACAAAAAATACTGTTGTGTCCAAAAGGAAGCAAAAACTTTTGGTCTTTTGTCAAGAACATTAAGAACTCGGCCACGTCATCGGTCCCAACGCTCGTCTTCAATGAATCTCCGTATGTCAGCTCCATCGATAAAGCTTATTTGCTAGCAGCTCAATTTGCTGCCAACTCGACACTTTCTCATAGCATATTGGCTCCACCTGAGTCTGTAGATTCTGTGATGAAGCAGATTTTTTTTCCAACTCGCTCGGTTGCGAGAGTCCTCAAAGATCTCAATATACAAAAATCCGCTGATCCAGATGGTATCCCCACCGCGCCGTTATTCTGAAGAGGTGTTCTTCCACGCTGGTAAAACCTCTGCGTAAACTTTTCCATCTTTCCTATTTTGCTGGGATTTTTCAGAGCAGATGGAATCGGTCGGTCCCTAAAAAAGGCGAATCTTCCTCCCCTTCCAATTACCGTCCAATCGCACTAACGTCCCTTCTTTCCAAGGTCATGGAAACGTTGATAAACCGTCAACTTATGAAATATCTTGAAGAACGAAAGCTTCTTAATGACCGTCAGTACGGCTTTCGTAGCAAACGGTCCACTGGTGATTTGATGGCTTATCTCACCGAAAAGTGGAACCAATCTTTACATTGTTTTGGAGAAAGTAAGATTATTGCGCTTGATATTTCTAAGGCATTTGATAGAGTTTGGCATCAGGCTCTTTTATCGAAAATGCGTGCTTTTGGTATCGATGAGTCTCTTCTTCGTTGGATTAGAAATTACCTTTCCGACCGTTCAATACAAGTTGTGTTGGATGGCTTCAAGTCTGATACCCACTTCATAAATGCTGGTGTGCCCCAGGGCTTCGTTTTGTCTCCGACTCTCTTCCTCATTGTCATAAATGATCTCTTGTCTGAAACTTCTAATCCGCTTAACTGTTTTGCTGACGACTCGACCCTCAGCTTTTCATATTCGTTTCCAAATTCACGTCCCTGCTCTTGGGATGTGGAACTGGAACGGTTGCGTATGATAAACTCATTGAATTCTGACCTTGACAGCATTGTTTCATGGGGTCTTATGAACCGAGTAGAATTCAATGCTTCGAAAACTCAACGCTGTCTCTTGTCGTTGAAGCTTAACATTCCCCCATTACCATTATCCATGAATGGTACCTGCTTCAAAGAAACCGAAAAGCTGTCAGTACTTGGTATGTGTTTAAACGATAACCATCGTTGGAACGACCACATATTTGAAGTTGCCAAAAACGCTGCTAAATGCTCAGGCTTCTTGAGACGTTGCAGGAAGTTTTTCACCCCTTCTGGTCTGGCTACAATTTATAAGGCCTTTATCAGCCCAAAACTGGAGTAAAACTCCCATATCTGGTGAGGTGCTCCTCAAACATCACTGCGCCTACTTGTGAGGGTACAACATAGAGCGTTTAAATTGATAGGTGATAGTTCAATAGTAGAATCGATTGATTCTCTTGGATATCGTAGAAACGTCACCTGTCTCTCTTTCTTTTATCGCTTTTTCTACAAACAGTGCTCTAGTGAAGTAGCCCGTTGCATTCCTCCCCTGAAACAATTTAGCCGCAACACCCGCCTCGCTAGGAATGCTCATCAGTTTTACCTTGAGCCCAACTTCGGACGTTTCAGTCTCACTACCCGAATGTGGAATGCTCTACCTGGCTCTATATTTCCCCTGCATTACGACTCACAAAGATTCAAAAGCAACGTGCATCAGTGTCTCCCTTCAAATCCTCTCCTGTTTTCCTAAATACTCGCACTGTGTTCTACAACATTAAATTCATTGCCACAAAAAGCGCTTTCCCGATTAGCAGTTAGGAACCGGCAGAAAAATGTAGGTCCCCTCCATTCCCTCACAAGGTATGGTTGTGATAAATGCGCTAGGCCACGGACGTCCTCGCTCTGCTGCGCTATCCTACTTAATTTAACTCAGATTATTCTTTCAAGATCTTCTACTTGTGGGGCTATGTGGCTATGTCGTTCTGATAAGATGAAGTAGCATGACAGCGTCGGAAATAAAACACTAAAATTTAATTAACAGCTCCGTTACTAGTTATGAAAGACTTTTGAGTGATTTGAGCCCTAATCCGGCATTTTAAGGAGCCATCAGACAAACGAGAAGTCATCATTTCCATTTGAGAACTAAGCACGTGTATGCCTTTTTTATTGGTTTAAAGTATGAGAGTGTATAACTCAATAATTCAATGCAAAACCTGTGTTCCGTCGAGTCGATGTAACTCAATATTCTATATAGGTCACATGAACCTTCTTTCGATCCCGCATTCAGTGATTGATAAAGATAAGCAAAAATCTCCTCCTTATCATAACAATAGTTACGAATGAAAGAAAGAATTCTTTAATCCACTTCCAATTATGTACATCAACTAGCACAACAAGAGTAAATCAAACCAACTAAATGGAGTGTCAACGATTCACCCCACACATTTCTGGACAGTTTTATCCTATATGTTACCTAACAGGAAAAACATTTTCCTACTTAGCAGTTTGCTATAGCTACTTTTTCTTCATCAGCCAATTGACAATTCATCAGGCTAAACTTTCCAATGCACACCCTTGTTTCCCTGCGTTCTGTTTTTCTTTCTTCATTCTGTGCTTTCACGTTAAAATCACGTTCCTATATATAATTTCTTTTTTTTGGTTACGCGCTAAGGATTTTCTTCTAGTAAAATCCATTAGACATCAATAAGAAATAAAACGGTGCAAAATCAGACAACCATGTCACACGTCAGTCTAACGTCAGTCGAATGGCATCATTTTCTTTAGCAAACTTCCAGGTGCAGTGTAAAGGATGCACCTGAAAGTAGCTTGGCAACGGTATCATACTTTATTCTTCCACACTATCATCTGATTTATCGTTAGTTGCATAGGGTTGTGCAACGTCGAGTCGCGTCGTCGTCGTAGTCGTCGGTCGTTAGCTGCACCCAACCATCATCATCAAACAGCTATCACCAAGTTAGACTTTTTTTTCCTTTTTTTTTTTGTATTTTACCAACTTTCTTAGAACGAAAAAAATCAGGGTGCTGCCAAGTGAAGACACTTTTTGAATTAAACTTTATAAGGAAGAAGTATTTGTTTCGGGATGGAAATTTTGATGTTATGTGGTGCAAATTTGAAAACGAAAACGAAAGGACTATGTTATCCTACAAGCACAATAAGAACTTATTCATTTCCCGCATTACTAACTCAAACAATCCCACTTGACCGCAACCCATGTGATTCCCATCTACTCTGGTCATACAACACACGAACGTATACGAGTGTGGACCTGTGAAATTTTCGAAAGATATCTAACAGGAGTGAGTTAGGTTACCGAGCAACCGGGAAAACGCTCTGTAAATATTTTATTTTATACGAAAAAAAAAAGGCTACCTCCTGGTGCTTTTAGTTTCGTACTCTCAAACTATTCAAGGAAAAATATGTTAAAATTATTTTTATTTCGATACAAGATTGGTATCCGTGGCGTAGTATCTCAACATAAAGGAAAAATGTCTACATAAAAACGACAAGTCCTCCGAAAGTAAACTCATTGTCATGAAAAGCGCTTTCTCGATTAGCCGCTCGGAATCGGCAAACAATTGTAGGTCTCCTTTAAGGTGTAAGGAATGCACCAGTCACTATGACTTTCGATTCTGTTGCACCATCCTACGTATGTTTGTTAAGATTCTTTTGCCTACCCCGTTCTTAGTATGAAAGTATTCCAGAAACTTACAAGAATAGACAACAGTCCACAGTCGTATTACGGCTCTGTATGTTGTTATCACCAATGGCTTGGGACTATGATCGCCTATTCGCGCTTTGCGGCAAATATCGATTAAAAGTATCGTGACATTTGACCATATGCCAATTACGAGTAGGACAGACACTCAGCTGGTACGAATGAAAGCACAATCTGTAGTTGATTACAGTTTCACTTATATTTTCAAAATCACACTCGTATTAAAAATAAAAAAATACATAAATTGGCACAACGGAGTCCGAAGAGCCCTTGGTTGTAGCGCATTTCTGTCAAATATATCTAGGTGTGGAATGGAGAGGACCTACAAGATTTTTCCGACTCCGAATGGAATAGTGAGAAAGCGCTTTTCATGGCAGTGAAATTGCTATCGAAGGATTTGCCAATTCTATACGCAACAGTCGCGGATCCAGGATTTGGGCATGGGGGGGGGGGGGGTCCATTACTCAAAATTTTATTTATATATACGAGGTTTAGCAGATTCAATCAGAAATTATTTATAGATGTTGGCGTCGATTGCTTATATATGTATGGCCAAGGATTCGACGGAGCTCCGGCAATGAGTGTCCAATTCATTGGTGCACAGGCTCACCTGAGATCGTATTTCCCCCTAGCAATTTATGTACATTGCGCTGCACATAGCTTTAGTTTGGCAGTCAATGCAGCATGCGAAGTGTCAGGAATCAAAAATGCGTTAGGAACTATCGGAGCGATTGAAGCATTTTTTCACTGGCCTAAAAGACAAGACGTTCTACACAAAGAAATTTCAAAAATGACAAACAAAAGTGAGAAAAAAAACAAAAGTTGAAGTCTGTGTGTCCTACCAGGTGGGCTCAGTCTCATGAAGCAGTTGGAACGTACGTTGAATTGCAACCGGCTGTTATTGAATCTTTGGAAGAAATCAAAATGTGGAAAGATTGAGATACTTCGCAAAATGCATTGCATCTTTTGACAGCGATTTCGACGGTTGAATTCCAAATCGCCTGTCACATTATGGAATCAGTTAATGAAATTGCCACGCCGCCGCCGTTGCAATCAACAAAAAAATCGTTGCAACGTTCAAGCACAAAGTATTGAAGACTACTACAGAATTTCGTCCTACATTCCGTTTCTTGATACGTTCATTTCTCAACTCAAAAGTCGGTTCTCGTAACACAAATCCATTTTCCAAAGTTTCGGGCAACTGTTTTTTAAACAAGAATTTAACGAAAAGAAATGCGCTGACTTCTACACATTTTACGAAAATATATCGGATTGATCGAAAGAAAATTTTCTGTCAGAAAAGATGTGGAGGCAACGAATCCAGATCCAACGGCCAGAACTTTACTGGTTAGTATCTTTCGATCAAAAATTTACATGTAAAAAAGTTTATATGTGACGCGATCCGATAGAAAAGGCACCTTTTAGGCAAAAGTGAAAGCTTACACGGCACGCTCTGAAAGGCGTTGATGTACCATTCAAACCAATGTGAAAAATCGTTTCTCTGAATTTATATTTTGTGAAAAAATAGCGATGTTACAATTTCTGATTGCGCTTCATGAATATTCAGTAAAAGAACTTGTGTAAGCAATCATGATCCAACAACCGATTTTTTGCCAAGTAAGTCACTTTTATCGGATCGAGACACATATGCAAACATCAATCTGACGATATTTTTCAGGTTATCAGTAGCAAGTCGTTCAAGAATGTCGATATATTTTGCGAGTCTTGGCAGTTGGCAGTACTACCTGTAACTACAACAACTCCAGACCATTTTCGACGTAGAGGAGAATCAAAACTTACCTGAGAAATACGATGGGGCAGGAACGACTAAATGGTCTTGCTTCTTTAAATATCCATACCCATATTGAATTTGCCGTGGACGAAATTCTAGCGAAATTTTTCAAAAACTTCGAAAATTTACTAGTGTTTGAGGTAGCATGTACTTCAGTTTCTTATGAAATGTAATAATGATCAATAAAGTTCTTGAATTTTTTAAATAATATTACTTCTCCTTTACTTTTTTGTCTTGCTCATGCTATATTTTTCCGTCCCATAACGAAATTTGAACATTAGGAGCCGATAAATATTACAAATAACATCTTTTATTTTCCCGGTTGGGGGGGGGGGGGGGGGTCCGGACCCGAATTATGGGTTTCAGGTACATCTTTAACGCTTGAGTCTCGTTAAGTAGAAATGCAGAGACATTATACCAGAAGCTTCTGACCGGAGAAAGCTTGGTCCGTGTTTTCGGGTTTTATTTTTAAAAGAGGGGAGAGCTCGCCAAAGCAAACTTTCTGAACATTAGGAGACAAATGGAAATGTTCAATCCCCGCTAAACTGTCCGAAAAAAAGTTTGAAGGATAACCCTCACATTACTCTACGCAAAACCTTTATTCCAGGAGTTTGAGTACTTTGGTTTGTGTAGTGGTATATGGTAAATTAATAAATACGGAGGCGCAGCAGAGCGAGGAGCCCCAGGGCCTACCATATTTTTCACAACAATACCTTGTGAGGGAATGGAAGGAGACCTATTAATTTCCGCCGATTCCTTACGATCAATCAAGAAAGTGCTTTTCGTGGTAATGAATTTTGCTGTCGGAGGACTAGCCAATTCCTCCCAAAAGGCGGTACTTGTGAAAAAACATTTTTGGTTTCTGTTAAAATTCGAACCACGAATATTAAAACTGATAGAATTGATCAATGTGCGAAGAGGATCAAATACACGACTAACTTTGGTTACATTACTTTTCACATATCGATAGTTTCCAAAATGGCATTAAGAAATAAATGAAAATTTGAAAGCCCAGAGAAAACCTGTTAAATTAGTTTTTAGCACATTCCTCTAAGTCGAAAACTTTTTTAAAAAGGAGGGCTCTTCAATATGCAACCGAGCAATATTAAGAAACTAGGTTAAATGTCCAGACTGTGCAGAAGCATCTGATCAGAGTTAGCATGAAAGCGTGATTCGCACATTACTCTACAGTCTACAGTCTACACAGCACCTTTGATCCCAGAATTCGTTTACTGGTATTCCTTCAAATCTAAAAAAACAAGCTGATAGTAATGCTGAACAACATTTAGGAACTAATGGAAATATTCAGACCGTTCGAAAACAGGACTATGTTTTTGAGGAGAAGAGAAGTACTTGTTGCGTATTACTTTTTTGCCCATAGCCTTCGCTACTGAAGTATGTGTTTCGAATTTCTAAAGAAGGGAGAACTCTCCGCTTTCCTTTTTAAGCAGCATTTACAAATATTCAGATATGTGGGATCGCATTTGAAGGGTGACCCTCGAAGAACTCTTGTTTTAGAAATTTAAACACACAGGTTCGTGTACTGGTGTTTGTGTTCTTCTGATAGAAGGGAGATCTAGCCAATATGCTCACTGAACAACATCTTAAGGCGTATGAAAATATTCACACCTTGCTAAAACATGTAAGAAAGCATTTGAATGTCATGAATCTTTGCTACTATGGATTTCGTGAACTGGAAATCGTTTTCTTCTTAAAGAAAAGATAGCCTCGTCGATATACTTGCCGAACAACACTAAATGGGCAGTGAAAATGCTAAGACCCTGAGAAAGCACTTGCATTCATATACTTTTCCGATTTTCTAGAGCTCAATCATTTGTTCGTTTTGCCCAATGCTCAATATGGAGGTATTGAAGCCAAAAAGAAAACAGTGAAGCTGACTTTGCTTAGAACGCTATCGATAATTACAATAGCTTAGCCCATACTCGATGTTCCTTTGACTTTAGCAACATTGAGCTATTATGAACTGACATCATAAAAATGATTGTTCAAGGCTTTCAGGGATCGATCATCAATCTATCCCTCCACCAACTATGGATAGATCATCTAAAAGGTGTTTCATGAGACTATTGTCTATCTATCACTACTGTTATCAGGTAAGGTCTGAGAGGATATTAAATGATCCAACTCGTGATGTCGTTCTATAGGACATAGCTAAATCATCCTGTTGTACTTCGAACTTCATTGGATCTATGCATTTCTCACAACCACGCCATGTGAGGGAATGAAGGGGACCTACAATTTTCTACAGGTTCCGAAAGGCTTATTTGAAGATATAACAAAGGCATTTGATATGGTCAACCACAAAATCTTAGTAGAAAAGCTAGAGTGTGTAGGTTTTAGTGGTTCTATACTTTTATGGCTTACGTCTTATTTGGAGAAACAATCTCAAAAGGTTAAAATTAATAAGATAAGAAACAGTAAGGAATACCTACTCCTTTGGCGTGCCACAAGGATCTGTCATTGGACCTCTACTGTTTCTAATCTTTATTAACCATGTGTTTGTGCAGCCTCTCGAGGGTTCGTTAACAGCTTTTGCAGATGGCATAAGATTCGCCATTCGCCTATTAGACTTAACATCTTTGATAATAACTGGGACCTTAGAATTCTTAGAGTCTAATACTAAACTTATGTCATTTAGTTTGTCTTACGTCAATAGTCGTAACGTATTTTACCACGCTCCCGAATGTCAGCGTTTTAAATTAGACCATGTTTATTGTGAACATCAATCCGCAGAGAATATTTTTGATTACAGTACAGTGTATACTATGAACTGCTTACAAATAGAAAATGAAGATGAATTCAAATATTTAGGCCTACATTTGAGCTAGAAAATGATCTTCTGTACCCATACGGAGAAGTTAGGGCAGTTTTTTCGTTCCATTCTCAAGCATTATTTTTACTAACGTTCTGTTTGTAGGGACGAACTCTATTTGTGCACAAAAAGGGAGAGAAATGAAACAAAAAACAAGTTCCTGACTCTGACGCTGAGACGCTGATAGAATCCTCGACTCTATTTGGGAGAGGAATAAATTAAAAAAAAATTCATGGCACTGGCGCTAAGTCTTATCTCAAAAAGAGCTCACTAGCACAAGAAAAATCATTTACGTGAAGTCTGAGTTCTTCGATCGGCGACACCCAGCTTCAATCATAGATGCAAAATGCAATAACGTACTTGAGAGGAACCTATTCCAACAAAATTCAACCACTTTTAATACTCCAAAAACTCATGAAAAAAATATTTTAAAAGTCGCGTTGGGATCATAGTTTTCAGAGTTTGAAAATTCTTCCTTTGCGCCACCTTTACTTCTTTAACGTTTTAAGAATATTACTTAAGAGATCTGGTCATCACAGTCTAAGAGTTCTTGGGAGTATGTGGAAACTATTCATTTTTGGTAGCCATTTTTCACCCACCACTGCTTAACGTGGCTCCTTTAGTGTCGCTACATCTCAGATCAGAAACATCAGCATCAAAATTAAAAACAAGCTTGAAATTATGGTTCTGCTTAGATCACTTGTACAGTATGGGATTAACTTAAATAAAATTAATAGGTTAAGTACTTTTTATTTTTCAGATCTTTTTTATATTCTAAAATTCTTGTAGCTTTTTGAAGGGTCACTCCACCCAATATTATGTTACATACTTTTTTCATAATTCGAAGGGTAATTTAAAATAATTTTTAAGAAATAACAAATGCTTCTATTTTACTTCATTTCTCTTTTACTTAAAAAAAAAATTTAAGCAATAAAGCCACCGATCGCTATGAGACGATCTAGCAAAACAGCTTTCGTTGAATCTCATAGTTCTATCGTTTGAAAACAGCAATGTGTTCAATAGTTTTTTATTTGTCGTCCTTAACGATACCACTTTTTGTGATACGGGAAGTTGTATTATCGTAAATTGTCCCATTATTCATTGCTAACGCGATAGGGACTAAGATCGATGTGCATTGCGATTGCTTTGGTCTATATGTGTCACAGTTTCAGAAAATTCTCCATTCAAAACTAATCTAAACTGTCGGTAAACTGTCAAAAACAATTGCATTAGAAATAGTTTTCCTGCCAAGACATTAATTGATCTGTAATCATTGAAGTTTTAATCAGAATCAGCGGGGAGACATCGCGCATGTTTTAAACTGTTTACTAGGATTTTCGTTTTTAACAAAAGTTGCATTTGCAATCACATTTGTGCGACCAACTCAGAACTTTATGTTCTTATTGCTTTATTTTTACTCATCCCACTACGGAATTTTTTCTAACGTCACCTGCAGCACGGATTTTGTCTTGTTCCTGTTGTTTTACTCTAAATGATTGATGATTTTCGTTATTGTTTATGTTGTCTTGCTAGGAGGAGATGCAGATAGCAGCTATACACACCAAGGAGACAACTTATACTATACCACCCACCATTGAACTGGAAACTTTTTCTTGCACTGCTATCCTAGGTTTGCCACCATCTGGCATAAAATTTCTTTGACTGAAAGTTTTTTTTTTTGTTTTTGTTTTTGTTATATCTTCTTCACTTGAGACTGACAAAGTTAAATTTAATTTCTTCATTCAGATGAATTTGTTTTTTGATTGTGAGGACGTTTTTTGTTGCCTGCTCGTTTCTTATTATAGGGACGTCTACAATGCGATCAATAAAATGGCTCTGCCTTCTGCCCCGAAAGGCAAGTAGTTTTTTTTTTCTATAAGTGTGTTGGGAAAAGTAGTTTATGACAGTTTGATTGAAATTTAAAGTTGTTTTGACGAGATTACGTCTCCGAGTTTTATTGGCCAGACCAGCTGGGGAAAGTAGATCCCTGCTGAAGCAACTTTTTGCAATTAAATGGTTTAATTTGTAATCTTTTGATATGATATCACATGTCAAATAAGTGAGCGAGTGGTATATCGCGTCCTTGACATTGCAAGTTCATTTGCAACATTTGGTTATAAGACAAGGAACTATAAGGAACCATTGACAAAGAGAGAAAAGAGGGCAGTTGCATAGTTAAAGGACTAGTGTGAACCTTCAAAGAGAACCAGCGCTTTTAATATCAAAGCGTAATATGACTATGTTGGATGATGATTCATTTCAGTCACACTATAAAAATATATGATCATTTGTTGTGATCAATTGATAGATGGTATAAAACGAAGCCTTCGGAATAAAAATGCTTCGCACACTGAAACGCATCTGGCCAAGGCAGAGATGATAAACGGGAATATGGCTGGATTCTGTGTTCTCAAATTATGAGTTAAACCCCTACACGAATTGAGAAGCATTTGATAACCACACCCGTTTCAGGAGGCCTTGTCATGGAAAAAGGAACCGTAACCTGCATGTAAAATAAAGTGTCAAATTGCCATTTATGTAACCCAATGGGTGTTCTTTTAAAGAATGCCGCTTCAACATCAAGGGTTGCAGCCAGCTAAAGTTGAATCGAATTGGATAAATATTGATGCCAAAATTACGAAGTAAAACAATTTTTAAACACGTTAGGTCAAAAACATTTAATGGGTTTAGCTTCTATTGGAACAGCTCAAATCATAGACAAGGCTTGTATTTTTATGAAAACCTTATGAACCTCCTTATAGCTAGATATGGCTTATAGCCTAATGCTCCCTAACACACTCTATACATTTATAATGCCAGGTATTCATTACTGTCCATTTGTTCCTTCCGCTTCATTTGCTTGTCCTCCTCCACTTGCTGGGGCTCCGTCACTTGCTGGGACTCCTTCATTTGCTTGGCCTCCTCCACTTGCTGGAGCTCCTCCATTTGCTGAGCCTCCTCCATTTGCTTGGCCTCCTCCACTTGCTGGGGCTTCTCCATTTGCTTGGCCTCCTCCACTTGCTGGGGCTCCTCCATTTGCTGAGCCTCCTCCATTTGCTTGGCCTCCTCCATTTGCTTGGCCTCCTCCACTTGTTGGGGCTCCTCCATTTGCTGAGCCTCCTCCATTTGCTTGGCCTCCTAAACTTGCTGGGGCTTCTCCATTTGCTTGGCCTCCTCCACTAGCTGAGGTTCCTCCATTTGCTGAGCCTCCTCCATTTGCTTGGACTACTCCATTTGCTTGTCCTCCTCCACTTGCTTGGCCTCCTCCATTTGCTTGGCCTCCTCCACTTGCTGGGGCTCCTCCATTTGCTGAGCCTCCTCCGTTTGCTTGGCTTCCTCCACTTTCTGGGACTCCTCCATTTGCTTGGCCTCCTCCATTTGCTTGACCTCCTCCATTTGCTTGGCCTCCTCCACTTGCTGGGACTCCTCCATTCGCTTGAGCTCCTCCATTTGCTTGGCCTCCTCCACTTGTTGGGGCTCCTCCATTTGCTGATCCTCCTCCATTTGCTTGGCCTCCTAAACTTGCTGGGGCTTCTCCATTTGCTTGGCCTCCTCCACTAGCTGAGGTTCCTCCATTTGCTGAGCCTCCTCCATTTGCTTGGACAACTCCATTTGCTTGTCCTCCTCCACTTGCTTGGCCTCCTCCATTTGCTTGGCCTCCTCCACTTGCTGGGGCTCCTCCATTTGCTGAGCCTCCTCCGTTTGCTTGGCTTCCTCCACTTGCTGGGACTCCTCCATTTGCTTGGCCTCCTCCATTTGCTTGACTTCCTCCATTTGCTTGGCCTCCTCCACTTGCTGGGACTCCTCCATTCGCTTGAGCTCCTCCATTTGCTTGGCCTCCTCCACTTGCTGGGGCTCCTCCATTTGCTTGGCCTCCTCCACTTGCTGGGGCTCCTCCATTTGCTTGGCCTCCTCCACTTGCTTGTTCTCCTCCATTTGCTTGGCCTCCTCCACTTGTTTGGACTCCTCCATTTGCTGAAGCCCCACCATTTGCAGTTTCTTTGTTTATGACAATTGTGCAGTTTCGACAAATAACTAAATAAAATTTTGTCATTAAAACACTCACACTTCACTTTATTTTCCTATAACTTACGAACTTGTTCCTCGTCCTCGTCTTTATCGTCCTCGTCTTCATCATAAAAGTACTCCAAGAAATCGTCAAATATATCAAAGAATCCTCCTCTCTACAAAGAAAAACTCCCTTTTACATCAATAAGTTTCAAAGACAAAAGCTCACCTTCACTTTATTATTTTCACTTTGCTCTTGTTTTCCTCCCCATGGATGAGAATCGGTTTTTTCACTGATTGCTAAAACCAAACAAGCAATTACAAAAACGTACCTCAATCTAATCATTTTTAGAGATTTTATTGAAAACCACCCAGCAAGACTTAACTCCAATCAGGTTTAAAATAGTTCTACCGTTGTGAGCAACCCTTTTATACTTTTAAACCAAATACACCTCTTTGAAAACAAGAAAAGCTTTTGTTTCAACTAACAACCATTTAAAGTTCGCACATATCTCGAACTAAAAACTAACAAAAGGTGTTAAAATTGCAATAAATGTTATGGCAGACAAAAAATTGATTTTAAACGTGCGTCGATGTCGTACCACATGGGTGACCTACTTTAATGTATGCCTATTGATGGGGGTTTGTTGTGTTTTTGAAATTCCAACTGCTGTGTACATAATATAAGCAATTTGATCTTATCGCATGCATGACGAAAAATAAGACTAAAGTCAGCTTGCAAATGGCATACTTGAACATAAATATTTGAGTTGTGAGCAATTAAAGTAAGAAATAAATGTATGGCTTAGATAATACGCTCTAAGGTCGGAGAGATGATAAGACTTCCTCGCATAGCTATTTGTATTTTTCTCTGTTAATGAAAATTAATGAGCATTTGTTTTTGAGATTGTGTCATTGGTAGGTTGTGCTTTTCACCAGAAGGTCGAATTGCAAAGTTGTATCGAGCATCACATATAGAAATTGACAGGTGCGTCATCGAATGAACAGCACGTGAGTTTGAATTTATTTTAAGCATGAAATGCACATACTTGGAGAAAAAATAGAAGTTCATAGTATCGAGTTAGTTTCTAAATATCCCATTCAGAGTGTGACATTCCCGCCGACACCCTCACCCCCTACTCATTGAGATGTCACTCAAAAACCAAAAAATTCGTAACATAGGCTGGAGTAAGTTGATATGATGATTTAAAGGGCAGTTTCTAAGGCAAGGCTTAGTGTAAAAAAAAATAGGGTGGCGCAACAGAGCGAGGAGCCTGTTGAGGGAATGGAGGGGACCTACAATTTTCTGCCGGTTCCGAACGGCTAATTGAGAAAGCGCTTTCATGGCAATGAACTTACTAACGGAGGACTTGCCAATTCCTCGCGAAAGGCGATACCCGTGGAAAAACATTTTCGCCTCTCCTGGGACTCGAACCTCGAACCTCTGGGTTAGCAGGTGGACATGCTAACCATCACGCCACTGATACCACGCTAAGTGTAGTGAGCTCGAATTCGAAACAATTAAAGTAAAAATCAACACACCGCAGAATGCAAAGGAAAGATTTGTTTAGGGTTTAGGACATACATAGGAGGCACTGTGAGTGTTCTCGGTAGATTCAAGAGAAATTGATTTCGTATTATTATTAGTTTAAAAAAAGATAGAACTTTTCAAGGTAGTATCGTCAATGCGATCTTTAAAAAGTTGATTAATGAAAATAGTGTCACATTTTTCTCTCCGACCTTCAAGAGTATTCATGTACAATTTACAATTTTTCAAAAACAGGGCGCAAAACATCGAGTGTAGCTTCGTCTCTGTGGCAGGTAGCGCCGTCCTGTTGACACCAAATGTAGCCCTCCTCCTCTTCAATTTTTGCGAACAAAAATTCGTTCAACACGGCCCGATAACGATCGCCATTGACTGTAACGGACACTCCTTGCTCATTTTCGAAGAATGCCTCTGGACCAAAATTCGCACCAAACAGTAACTCGGTTTGGGTCTCCGTATCGGCTTTTCAGTGTATGCGTGCGGGTTTTCTGTTCCCCAAACGTGACAATTTTGTTGTTTACATACCCGCCCAGATCAAAATGAGCTTCATTTGAAAAGACAATTTTTTTGGCAAAATCGGCTCGGACTTTCAAAGTAATGTCGCAATATTTCCCAGCGTTGTTCAAGCATATACACGACCATATTCGTTCGGCGGAAGGATAAAACTAATTATCTGTCTAATCAGACATGAGCTAAGTGTTACCATTCACGAAGTATAAGCACTAGCTGAATGATTAGATGGCAGACTCTTTATATAATTTTTGCTGCTCTTTTTGTCAAAATTATAAAACATACGAGTATCTAGTCTATTTGAGGTCAATAAAAGTAGGACTCCTAAGTTGCTCCAAGGTAAAGGCTTTTCGTCCCTTATTATTCATAGGACTTCCTTCTCTGTCCTTATAGGACTACAAGAATCAATCTGCATACATACATACATACATATGTATGTACAAGGCTACAAATGTAGCATTAAGTTCCATAATATAATTGGTCCATCAATTCCGACATCACCACTAAGTTGAACGTCAACTTCAATTTTACACTTAAGTGAAACCAAAAGAAATTTACAGTGAGTGTACGTCAATTCGTTCGTAGTTCCACTATCACCTTTCAAGTTGATTGACATTATTTGTTCTCTAAATAATTATTATATTTTCGAGTGGCTTTCTACACATCAGCTACTTGTCTAGGACACTAAAAACAAGTTAACCACTCGTCCTCGTCAGCTAATAATAGCCCCGATCCGTAGGTACATAATATTTGCTATGGATGAATCCGAGTATGTTGTGTATCTACACAACACATACAACAACAACAATTTTCTATATTGAGAAATAATTTACGATCCAATAGCAATCTGACAAAATTGGTGTCAACGTAAATAATCTCTTTGAATTCCCTCCCTGGCATCGGAGCCAAGTGATTGATTTCGTTCGATATCCTCTTGGATTTCAGATTTCCAATGCGAGGCTGTGCTTTCTCAAATTTGTCAATTTTCACTTGCCTGTGTGTTTATATATTTTCTTCTGAGGCACATTTCAAGTGCTATCATCAGCCCCATAATATGAGTTTTCGTTCCTCCAAAACGTTCTAACAACACCAGAGCGAGAATTACGAAACATATATACGAGTATACGCGCATCCCTTTTGACTTTTCAAACGCTTCAAATTCCATCTTACTCTCACTCATTGTGGCTTTTGACTTCTACTGACTCTCTATATATGGCACTGGTATTTCGTATTCCACTTCCCCCCTCAGCCAACATTAGTTGCCCAAAATTGGTATTCGCTATCCTCTTATCGGATCAGTGATATCTATATAATCCCTTGCCAGCGATGGAGATACGAAAGACTCTGTCACAGGAAAATGTTGTCATTTCATAGCAAAACAAAAAAAAAACAGCCAAAAAATCAAAATGTTTGATTTTGATTTATTTTTACAGCAGAGCTGAGAAGGCTCACAACAGGAATCATGTGATGATAAGCGGTAGGAGAAGATTAGGTTCTTCCACCGGTTTGCTCTTCTATATGCTTTGAGATATGTAGGTGTATATACAGGTAGAATTATTCCTGAATACCTTACTCCTGTAGAAGATAAACAAATTGTATTTATTTCGTTTTTTTTATATTTCAAAGAAAGCACATTATTTGCATATCATTTTCACAAAAGATGGAAGACTAAAAGACTGGCTGTGATAATTTGTCTCTGTGATGTAATGTTTATCTTTTTCTCAATAAAAAAAGAGTCACACTTTCGTAATGCTAAGACCTTAGAGGAAGCTTTAAGAAAAAATATAATAGAAATGTACATATTTGCTTTATTGTTTTAAATTCATAATTTTTCCAATTTTCCATAGGCTTCTGATAACAAATAAGATAAGAAATGAGGAGGGGAAATAGGACAGGTGAGGGGTTAAAGAGGTTAGGGAAGAAAGGGGAAGGTGCAGGAGCACCAGGTGGACGAGACCGAACGGAAAGATCTAGGAGCAGAAGCCGATGGGGAGGGGTCGAAAAGGAGGGGTCAAGGAGGAGGGGTCAAAAGGGAGGGGTCGAAAGGGAGGGGTCGAGAAGGAGGGGATGGAGCGGAGTAGAGGGGAGGAGATCTCAGAGTTGGAGGACACCGAGGAATGAAGAGGTCAGGAGGAGGAAACTGAAGAGGGGGAAACCTAAGAGATGAAACTCAGGAGGAGGAGGAGACTGTTGAGGAGGGGCTTGAGGAGGTTGAGACTGAGGAGGAGAAGACGGAAGAGGAAGAAACTGAGGAGAAACAAACTGAGGAGGTGGGGTTGAGAATTGGGGGTCGAGTAGGAAGAAACTGAGGAGGAGGAGGATACTGAGGAGGAGACTGAGGAAGAGGACACCGAGGGGATGGAGACTTAGAGGTGGAGACCGAGGAGAAGGAGACCGCGGAGGAGCATGCCGAGGAGGCGGAGACCGAAAAGGAGCAGACCAAGGAGAAGGAAACTGGGAAGAAACAGACCAAGGAGGAGGTGATCTAGGAGGAGAAGTTGAGTAGCAGGGGTCGAGCAGGAGGGGTCGAGAAGGAGGGTCGAGTAGGAGGAGACTGAAGAGGAAGAGACCGAAAGGGAGGAGACCATGGAGGATGAGACCAATGAGTTTTAGTTTACATTTCTGCCTAATCAAGTGGGATGTATGTGTGAATCAATCAAAAAGGAATAAGAACTCCGTAAGCGAATAAAAACGATAATCTTTCAAAACAAAACTATCCTCGATTAAAGTCCTTCCAATAATTCAGCTTCCAAATTTCATTTACATAGCGCTATGCAAACACTTCCAGTTTTTGCGACGGCAAAAATCAGCCGTTTCCGCCTCTGTAAAATCCCTTTGGTTTGGAAAAACTTTTATTGCTCCAAAAAATTTGGCTGTCGAATTGGTTTTCGATCGCACCCCATACTTTTTAACATTGTAATTTCAAGACTTCATCTTCATTGACACGCCGACCTTACTTGCCTTTTAACTTAATACTTACATGATGAGTAGAGTTATGACTTTGGTAATATTTCAATCAAAACTGAATAACTGTCGAATTTTTTTCAACTTATTCATCGCCTACCTTTTTAGTGACGATATGAGGCATCTTGTGTGAGGTGAATTCAAAATCACAGCTGTGGGATTTGTAAGGCCTCCAGAATTTTCATTATTATAATCCATGTTATTATCTAAAACACATTAAGAACTGCTATCGAATTCAAATGAAAATCTTCTGACAAAAGGCAAAGACTCTCAAACTATTAGATTTTGGATTTTCTAAGCTTTGCCAAAACCCAACAATAACGTCCAGATGTGAACAATTTTGTAACTACCCTTGCAAATTCAAAAGAATTGCTTTTACTGAAAACCTCTGACCATTAACTCTGCACCAAGAGAGCGTATAGGAACCGAAAAGATCGTCATTTGAAAATATTGCAATCAAAGGACTTTTCTCTTATGATTTCCCATTGGCAGTCATCGTTATTTCCACTGGTTTTCCATTGAGACGACCATTAGAAAACCCAAGCGTAAAGTGTTCTGTAAAGATAACGACATGGCAACGTTCAAATATTTTCTGCACATCACCAGAAGACCGTTTGGTAGTTGTGTCGGTCCCTTTAATAAAAACTAATAGGGCCATGCGCTAGCCCACACATTCTTTCAGTTGAAAATTCCAATAATGGGTAATACATGTGAGAGGATGAAATCAAAATGTGGAGATATGCCAATGACAATTTTTGGTTTTAAAAGAGAAAAGCAATCAAATGTATCCGTAAATGCAATGCACGTATGATTGCTCGATAGCATATTATTGATCTGGTTCCGGTTAAATATACAAAAGACAAGACATCAAATGAAACCCACCAAACAGATTTGGAATTTTAATATTAATCTTCATTATTCGCTCTAAGGATTTGGGATTTATTGAGAAATATGGAACATGTAAGGCACTTTAATCACCACATTAGTGTTGTTTTACATTCTTCAGGCATCATTCGAATATGCAACCAAATAAACGTTCTTTGACGATATCTATCCAAATGGGTTCAAAGATCGTTGCTGATAAATGAACTATAACTCTCATGACAACACTTCGGGCGAGTATGGATACTGGTCGATAAACACAGGTAAATGCAAAGCGTAGGTACCAAACGACCAGAACCATTTGTTTTGGAGCCCCCAATAGAAAAGCCTCGTGATTCCTTGATAGATATGTTGTTGCGTTGCTATGCCATCGATCTATAATCGCGAAACCTCATATTTATACCCCGAATTAAGAGTTCCAGAAGCCTGTGTGCGAATAACCAAGGATAGATATGGACGAGCAGTGACAAATGTAATATGTTCAGCTGGAGTCAGTGAAGCATTTCAATTCACAGTAAGTGTATGCCGAGGAAGCGTCTTGAGTCCTTTGTTCTCTATTACAGTCCCTGATTTCCTGGTGAAAGAAAAAATGCTGACCACCAAAGCACATCAACTTTTATTCAATATGGTTTTGGTTATGGAGCCAAAGTTGTCGAGTATCCTACATCCCATAGCAGCTAGCCCTTAACGTATTCGTTAAAGTCTTAGAAAGTAGTGGCTACCGTATCGGTCCATAAAAACGCTGAGTTGCTCGTTTTCGGATCCAGACATTATTTGGTGTGAAAAGACCAAAAATATCTTGGACTTATGATCAATAGTGAAGCAGTTTGTTATGACGACATCAATCATCGAGTAAGCGTAGAGCAAACAAAGTAGAGAGAAAATTCCGCCATCTTCAATGATAGGAAAAGACCCCTAAGCTGAAAAGACGACTCTTCACCGTGGTTGTGCACAGTGTTGGGCAATGGAAAAAAGGATAAGAGTAGTGTGACGGCAGCTGAGATGAAGACGCTTTGTATGGCAGCAGAAGAACTAGGACGTGATCAAATTGGAAACACCGCGATCCGTGAAAGCCTTCAATGTCAAAAGTAGTGGAAGAAAAACAACGACCGGCTCAGTTGGTGATGTGGCATCAGGCCTGGATGTACACTAGGTGCTCTCGGTGCTTAGGCACGGGGCGGCAAAATTTTAAACGAAAGTCAAAGATTCTTTCAGTCATAAAAAAATTTGTCGTTACAAAGGTGTAACATACGCCTGAAACACATCACATTATCACTGTAAATTTCCGAAATTAAAATTATCTTAGCATTATTCATTTGCAGTTAATTATCTACATCTTCCCGAATTCAACTCGGTAATTGTCTAACAGTGGTTAATGAAAGTTACAAAACAAAGTATTCAACATTTCACTTTTTTGATATCATCTAACCCAATTCAAATTAAAATCCCGCGCCTTTTTATACGAAGAATAAAACGGCCTGATACACTCGTCGTCAACGATACTCGTCTTCAATACATTTTTTTTTTCCTTGAGCTGCCGCCCGTGCTACTGTTTCGTCGTGGTAGAAGCGACGAGTGTATGTATTATACACTACCACGGCGAAACAGTGGTAATGGGCGGCAACTCAAGGAAAAAAAATCAATGTATCGAAACGAGTAACGTTGAAGACGAGAGCACAATTTTTTTTACTCCATCTACACATCGCTGGGAAATTCTACAAACTCATGCAGGAAAGAAGATTGCTTTGAAATCATTGTCAGCAACAAGATGGTCAGTTCGTCTCGAAGTTAAGGTGCTCAACAAGTACTATGGTGATATAATGAAACTCTAATCACTATTGAAGAAGATATCACTGAGAACGCGATCACGAGGCAAGAAGCAAAAGGACTTCGGATTCAATTAACGACTGGAAACAACATTCATGCAGATTCTTTGGCATTTTTTACTTTCAAGATTAGATGCTGTCAGCCAAAGATTGCAAAAGGATGATATCAGCATAGATGACTATCGTGGTCTGATCAAAGAATAAGCTGATGCATGAATGGAATTTGAACTTTAGAAAAGAAAGCGTTAGAAATCTCAGAGAGTCAAGATGCAGGCTAATGCATCACGAGATAGAGATGTTCAATTGTCAGGAAGGGATAATTTTCGAGTCAACACTTTCAACGTCATTCTTGACAGTCTTGATTCTGAATTGCGAAGAAGATGCCAAGCATATGAAGAAATTCACGGAAAGTTTTCAGTTATCACTGAATTTGGCGATTTGAATTGCTGTGATATTCGTAAGAAGTCGGAACATCTAAAGACAATTTATACCTCGAACCTCGAACCTTCATTGGATGACGAATTGGTGCACTTTCACGCGTATTGCTCCGAGAAAAAATTAGAAGGTGATTCACGTTTTCCAAGCTATTAAAAGTTTTGAAAAGGAACAACTTATAATACTAAATTTCTAAACGTAGAAATAGCATATCGAATATTTATGACATCAGCGCCAGCGGTGACGAATTGCAGCGCAGAACGTTCATTTTCATGTTTGAAAATAGTCAAAAACTATTTTCGTTCGACTATGACGGGCAGTCGGATAAATAGTCTAGCGATTCTGTGCATCGAGTCGGTTTTGCTTGAACTCTTGAATTGTGAAGAATTAATAGATCAGCTCGCGGCGGTAAAGAAAGTAAGAGGTATTTGCATTCGAAAAGTGTATCAGAAATTCATCAAATCCATTGTAATTTTTCATACAATTTAAAATTTTGATTGTCAGATAATTTTTTTTTCTTCTTTGGATAGCGAATTTTGTCGAACATTACATAACGCAAAAATAATTCTTTTTTCTCCGCCATACTCAAACCGTTTATTTAGCAATTTAAGCTTATTATGTAAAACAAGGAATTACAATTATACGCACTTCTGTAACAATACAAAAATTAAGTGCACTCCTGTGAATTCAACGAAAAGGATTATAAACATCCGTAATCTTGTACCTTTGTCAACTTTGAGTTTTATTTTCTTATAGAAAAGCCGTGCCTTGTGATTATTCTTTTACAATGAAACAATAAATGAATTCAAATTTTACGTTTTTGATTCATTTCATTCGTTAATTATATAGTTAACGATCTCTCGAACATTTCATATATGTAATTATAAAACAGTAATAAAGGTGGCATTTCCTACAGCGCCCAGGGCGGCATTTTAAAGAAATCCGGCCCTGTGTGGTATGCTCGAAGGCAAAACAGCTTGCGAAGGAGATTTAGGAATTTTATTTCCATCTATAAAACGTAGCAACCCTAAAACAGTGTGGAAGTAAATGATTAGGAAGCAAGTAGAATGATCTGTTTATGGCTATCACAGACAAGTCATATTCTAAGTTCATCGAAGTTACTTAGGAGATCATAACTCCGCATTTAATTATTTACATTATAAATATTAAATATAAATATCCAACCTTGAGTAGGAACTACGAAACTAAAATCCGAATCCAAGGCTTATTCTTTTAATTTCACATTATTTAGTCTAACAGATAATTTTCATCAAGTTCAAGAAAAGCAATACAAAAATTTCTGAATAAACCTTGACTTTCTGTGGAAACTGCTCAATCCCCATGAATTTATAACGAAATGACGGTTTTGTTCTGCACAATGTGCTCCACAAATGAGAAACTCAATTAAAACTTTTACTCCAAGCCATTTTCTAAAATTAAATCCATATCAGTTGAATTAATAATTCTGTGCCAAGTTCATACGAACAGCCATGTAGATATGATTTTAGATAATATCCCAACGTCTGTTCCATGTGAGGTGCTTATCCTTGATTTATAGGATAAATGCTATCTCTATGTTTCCAGAAAATGTTCAGCTTCTTACTTCTAATCGTCCGTTTTATACGACTATGTGAACCAAACATAGAGATATGGCGTTTGCCACTAGAAGAAAACATTCACATCTCATACGCATATACCGTCAACCAGCATTTTTGTCAAACAAAAGTCAATGTATGAGTCATTCAATTAAAACTAATTGAATAGTTATAGTCCCTTAATAGCCGCAGATGTTTAATTGTCACAGGCATGACCTTCATTTTTGATAGAGCCCCCGCATGAACAATTAATTTCATAATTCAATTTTGATCTCAACATGAACTCAAATAGCATAAATGCCTCGAAGTCCATTAATGAAATTTAGTACCACTAAACAACAAATAAGGACACCCAATGTGTTGGCCATTTACCCCCATTTTCGCTCTTACAACACAACTACAGTACCTACATATATTCTGTTTGCTAAAGGATATAGAATAAAGGCACTACTGTCAATGTGGTGCCTTATTGTAGAGTGTGCCGGGCGCTCATATGATATTTTTCCATGAAATTACATCAATGGGTTATAGTATAGCCAAACACCAGTCAATAACGGGAATCGGATAAAGCACATTAGTGGGATTTTTATTGTATCCAAAAACGAATCGATCCATACAACTCACTATGAATTGTGTGCAGTAATATATTTCCCTCGCATAGAACAAAATGATAGTACGAAAAACAAAAAACATATTGAATTGCATTTGATGATTGATTTCGATTAGAGGATAGGAGAGGACAAAAGTTTAGTCTCATCATTAGGCAAAAGCTTCAATTGACTATAGTTCACGAGATGGTATATTGGTGTGTACATATACAACTGCCTTAGGAATTTTAGTCTTTAAAGCGAAAAAATAAGAATCAAAATATTGAAAAGAAAAGAACCTAACCCTACAGCCTTTGGAATCATCAGGAAGCCATCAACAACAAGGACGGGCGCGGCGTGGGCAGTATGCCAACGGAACGTCACCGTCGAATCCAAACTTTATGGATGATTTGTATGCACAAGGACTGGGAGACGGTTTTGTTCAAAATTTGGTTAACGGAAATTATAAAATTTTTATTCAGTTCTCCTTGAAGCTTCAAGCTCAAAGACTATCATCATTATGCAAGTAAAAGTCCGAAAGACCACTGGAAATCCATTCCGATGTCCGCTAATGAGGCCGCACAAAAATAATGATCCAATATACTGACACCCGCGTCTACGACAATGCAAACTAATTAAAAATGTTTTCGGCTAAAGCTCAAAATGCTTTTACGTTCACAAATTTGTAATTAGAGATAATAAGTTGGTTTTGCCATCACAAAAAAAAAAAAAAAAAAAAATAGACGTCTGCCAAATATGGCGTCCTAATAGAGGAAATGAGTGGAACCATGTGGAGGCGTTACTTCCTGCGCTGGATGAGAAGTTTTAGGATTTATTGTGTGAAGGCTGTTCGTAATGGAGGGCCAGCAGTCACCGCACATATTTGTAGGGATATACTAATACTCTCTTGTCGTAATGAAGGGTTTGCGGAAATTGTGAGGACATAGAACGGAAGAGAGATGGTGAGACTTTAAAGCACGGCATTGGTCAAACACTTTAGCACTTATTAATCGGAGGACTTCTTCGAAATGATTGTGTATAAATAGTCACTTTTTTCTAAATGTGTGCATCAAGAAATAAATATGTATATACAAAATAGTGTTAGCATAAAAAGAGATCACTTACATACCTGGAAGGCGGCACATGTTTCTGATTATCAATACTGAAATTAAAACAAACAACAATGAAATGAAAGACATAATGAGTGGTAATATAACTAATTATGTATGTAGGTGTAGACAAGGAATAATTATATCTCATGCTGATATATGAAAAGTAAAGGTTAAATGGAAAAACTTTAATAAGCAGGTAAGAAATGACAAAGAGCGTATGGAACATTTTTCTTGTAATTACAGGTAGGGTAGTGGCACCTATTTCCGAACATCCCCAGTTTTCGAACACTTTAAACGAAAATGCCTATATTTTCGTTGTTTTTGGTGTTTCAACCTTGAAAGGACTATATATGTGTGTCCTCATATTCCCTTCTCACTTTCCGCATATGCTCACTAATACAAATACAGCACAGGTTCTTACAAAAATTCAGTTTGCCAGTCGTGTGGTTGGACGCTCGGTAGCAGTAAAAAAAAAAACTTGCAGTGCACGTGTTGGAAACTTCAGTTAAAAAGCAAATAATGACATACGTACTTGAACCTATGGTTTTTATTTTATTAGAGGAATCGCTTGTGATATTGAGAGAAATTTTGAGAATAAAAAGTTAAGTTAGCATGTGTTTTTGCCTTGTTCGAGAATAGGAAACTCATTCTATCTAGTTGCTTATTTTCGAACAGTTGTGTTCGGAATAGGCAACTAGGTAAAAATGGGTTTCCTGTTTTCGAACAGGGAAAAAACGCCAAAATTTGATCTGGGACTGTTAAGTGGTGACCGCCAAATGTATCGCAAACCCAAAAAAAGCGAAAAATAACGAAAATCTGACAACTGTGGGACTTTGTTTACAACCATTTAGATGCACATAAAAAAACATAACTAAACACTGAAAATTAGCTCGCCTCGTTCATTAGCTCCGGAAAAAACAAAAAAATGGGTCTCCTGTAAAATTTTCATTTTGTCGCTCACGATAATTTTACGGGAAGGGCTCGATATGTCCATATTCAAGCAACGAATAAAGGAGTAAAAAAATGTTTTTTTTTATTATCGACTGAAACCAGTGGCGTAGCATAGGGGGGGTTTTGGGGATAAAAGGATAAAAAGGATTGATGGAAATTTGTTTTTCATATTTAAAATTTAAGTTCGAGCTTTTCACAAATCAGTATCTAAATACATATATGTTTGTGTTTTGCCTACATTGAGCTAAAGAAAACAGTTGAAATGCGTTAGTAGGGCTCCTATTTATTAAAATCATTGACTTATTAAACATGGATTGCTAGGACCCAACTTCACTATGGTTCCACTTATTCTAAGCAATACTAGCGAGCATCAATTCAGCGGAAAACTAGTGAAACATTTTTGACACTGCTAAATAATCACGCTAGCTAAATCACAGCAGATGTCGTTAGTGTTTTAGTTAAGAGTAAGATATTGGCTAGTGTAACCAAAAATAAGTGCACGGTTAAAAATTCTGGCGTTAATTTTAATATTTTTAAGGTTGTATATATGACAACGCCGAAAAAATATTAGAATTAAATATTTTGGATATATTAAAATTGAAAAATCAATAAATGGTTTATTGAAATTAAATAATTTATTTATTACATTATATGACCAAAGTATTAAATTTTAACATATATTAAGATTGCTTTCTATGACAAAAGTATTGAAAACAAACCCTTCTTATTAAAATTTTAATTATGATTTTAATACATTAGTATTAGAAATAAATACATTTCACATTGAAATCTAATATTTTTACCTGAAATTTAATATTTCTTTTATTTGTTATAAACCCAAGGAGTATTAGAAAGTAATACAATCTTTTTTATTTTAATACTTATTTAGATTTAATTTAAATATCAATCGATTGTATTTAAACACCAAATGTATTTAATTTTAATACAAATTTGTATTAATTTAAAGTATCGGAAGGTTATAATTTAAAGCAAAATGTATTTAATTTTAATACAAAATATGATTTGTTTTTAGTTTAAAAAGATTATAAATTAATACAAAATATATTTTATTTTAATACAAAATTGTATTGATTTTAAGTATTAAAAAGTTACTTTGTAATACACTTTGCATTAAATTTGAATACAAAAGTATATTAGTTTGGGATATAGCTATTTAATATAATACAAAACGGATTACCTACATTTCAACACAAAATTTATTTATTTTTGATATGCGGATTATTTAATTATTCAAAATATGTTATATTTTCATGTACCTATAGTAAATTCTATAATTATTAAAAACAATATTATTGTTTGTTCGAATAATTCCTATTATTATTATTATATTATATAATTACTTACTGAGTTTATCTATTCGTGACCCATCGACCTGTTTAAAAATTACACTTCTCAAAATAAAAATCGTGTTGTTATTTTTTCAAATATATACATTTTATTAATAACAAAAACTTAAACTATTAAAACAAAACGTTTTTAATCCATTTATAACTATGCAAAACAGTACAGTAGGCATTAAAGAAAATAAGGCTGTAATATGAATATTTTGTTTTTTACTTCATAATGCTCGAAAGGCTTTTTGAAGACAATGTCATCGTATTTCAAAAAAACTTTGAGGTCAGTTTTTTTAGCAATGAACATATTAATTTGGTTATCAAAACTTTCTTGTTTATATTGTGTGCATAAGAAATAAGCATTGTTTTCAATTTTGAAATTTTTTTCAATTTTTATATAAAGTTGTGATTCAAGACAAAGAAAAAAATTAACTTTATAGTGAAACCCATTAACAAACTCAACATAGTCAGCGGAGAAAAATTCTTTTGTTTGAAGACTATCCATTATTGATTTTGAAGATAAATCTAAGTTATCTAGAGTTCAATTAACCAATTTTACCATATAATTTTCTGAGATAACTAACAAATAATACATAAAGGTACACAAATAAAGATGTACTTACACAGCCTCCTATTTTGCTCTCTCCAATTTTATAGCATGGAAAAATGGAAATTATTGCTTTGGCACAAGCCAGTTTCGCTTCTTTGGATGGATAATTGCCGCATATTGATCGTAGGTATTCCGATCCTATTGTCATAAGTCCTTCGAGAAGAATCTTTTAGAGAATTATTGCGGGAATATTCCTCTAATATATATGCCGCTGGGCTGGCTTTAATATAGGCTTCCAAACCCTTTCAATGATGGAAGTGAAGTACACTAATATTTACTCTTAAAAAGGCAACTTACTTCTTTGTATATAAGGAGATTACTTCCAACAGCTGCGTCTTGTTTTTTTAAGTCTCCAACGGGATCAACCAGCTTTTGGACAACGGGATCAATCTTAACACAAAAACAGGCGCAGCTTGAGTGTTGTCTCACTAAATCACTTAGAATATCTATCGGAATTTCATCACCGTCGCGATCTTTTAGAACAAACCCACTTTCTATTTCTTCGCCTTCCAGAACTAAAAAATAATTCACATTCGCAAATAAAAAAAAGCACTTAGATCTGATTATACGCGTATAATTACTTACTTGTTAGAAGAATATCCTCATTGGATATTAACGACTCGCTTAAATCTGTTTGCTTTTTGACTCTCTTATGTTTTGTTGTATTTTTTTCCAAATTTTTTACTTTAATCAAGACTCCATTTAAGTTATCCACTATAAACTCCATTGTAGAAAGTAAAAGACGCACTCAAACAAATAACAAAATTGCACTGGCAATGGAAACCCAAGCGACAAAATAATACCTTTTGGTTTTGAAAGTAATACCGAAAAATTTAAATTCAATACTTAAGGGTTAAAAAGTAATTCTACAGTATTATAAAGCAATAATGAAGGGTTAGAATAGAGAAGTAAAATGTTTAAAAACAATACTTGAATATTAAAATTTAATACTGAATTATTATAAAGTATTACTTTTGTTCTTTGAAAATAATGTAGCCGAGGGTGACGCTCTCTAAGAGCTAAAGTAATACTAAAATATTAAAATGAATTACTCAAGGATTAAAAAGTAATTCTTCAGTATTAGAAAGTAATACTGAAGGGGTAAAACAGAGTATTCGAAGGTTTAAAAGCAATACTCGTGTATATTAAAATGTAATACTGCATTATTATAAAGTAATGCTTTTGTATATTGTAAATAATATGGCCGAGGGTATCGCGCTCAAAAAGTTAAAGTAATACCAAAATATTAATATGTAATACGCAAGGGCATTATATTTTAAGTCAACTATAATTCAATTGTAATAAGTTCTTGGTTTAAGTGTTATTTTAATAAGGACGGGGTTAGATTGTAGAATTCAAATATTAAATTTTAATCTTTTGAGATTAAAGTTCAGAAGACTAGTATTAAAATGATCATTTTAATGTAAGAAATATTGAAATTCAATACAAAATTATTATAAAAAAAGTTAAATATATTGAAAATATTAAAAAGTAATTTTTCTTGTATTGCATATACCTGTAATACTGAGGTGGTATTAAAAAACATCCCCAGATTTTTAACCGTGTGCAATCATTATTATCCAACTTTTGTATAGAGAATTAATGCAACTAGCAGTCCATGTATCATAAGTCAATACAATGCTTCAATCACATTGATCTATTACGCCAGTTCCACAAAGAAAAATCTTACTGAGCGCTCAATGTCACTTTGACTGAGCGCAAACAGTTTTGTGGAACATAATTCTCAGCTCAACTGTGTTCTTGTTTTCAAATTTTTACTCATCATCATCAGAATGTACAACGAAAATTCGCTGATGCTGAAAAAATAACCGAGTCTATAGGAGAAAAAAAAAGGAAAGACGTTGAGAATATTGATGAAACCGTGGAAGTAATAATGAATCAATGGCCAACAGCCACTGAGGCAGCTACTTCAACCGTAATAAATGAAGTATAGAATCATGAAATCTTTGTAACGATGCACTTTTTCCAAACATTTTCAAGTTTTTGAAAATAGGTGCAACATTGGCTGCGACCATTGCTAGCAGCGAGCGTAGTTTTTCCACGTTGAGGCGTCTAAAATATTGGATTAGGAAGATAGGCTTAATGGGCTTGCTCTTATGAGGATTAACAGGCACATTGACATTAAGGTGGAAGAAATTATCGAATGATTCGCGCAAAGCAGAGAAGAATTGATTTATAATTTCGTGTACTTTCATATGTTCTTATTTTCTGCACTTTATTATTGTATATCAATAAATTGGAAAAAACCTAATCAATATAATTGAACAACGACTTTTACTTATGTAAAAATATTTACATGTAACCCCCCCCCCCCCCCCCCCCCTCCTTCCTAGCTACGCCACTGACTGAAACTAATTTTATTTTATATTAAGTGAAATAAAAACAACGGAAATCATTCTATTTCAAATCTAGATTTTTAAATTTTCGAATTTATGTCTTAACATGTAAAAATCCCATACAATCTCAGTGTTCGAAAATAGGAAACTTTTTGTTCGGCTTTAGGCAACTCGTGTTCAAAAATAGGAGAAAACATATATTTTTCAGTTTTTCCCATTTTTTAATTTTTTGATGCTAATAGTGATAAAAATTGCTACCGGACACAAAAGTATTTGAGTTTTGCTAACAAAATAAATTAACAGTATTATTTTGAGTCAAAGGCAAGTATTTTTTATTGATCATCCAATTTTTGAAGTCGCAAAAGTGTTCGAAAACTGGTGCCATGACCCTACTACAAAGTAAGTTTTGCAATTGAGCGGAATAAAATGTTAGAGATAGCAATATAACTCTACGTAATATAGAGTTTATACATCACTCCCACGACAGAATTATCTATGGCATGTATAACGTATGAGCTATTAGCTCGCATAAGAAGGTCATTCAACTCTAAGGCCGCGTTTCCATTTGCAAGAAAACTTCTGCAAGAAATGTCTGACAACCAGTCCGACAGCGACTTGCATGTGGAAACTGCAAAGCAAGTTCGATCGTGACAGTGCAGCTTACCGAAATAGTTTCGTATATATCGCGCTTGCGGCTGGTTGGTCAAAAGAGTACGTGAATTGCCTCGCGAAGAAATAATGCGGTCAATTTAACGCTACGAGTGTAATCCGTAATTATGGATTGTTTATGGATGTTAAAAATTTTAGCGTCAAGAGGAGTATATCCTTCGTTAATATTGAATTACGGAATCGAGTGTCCAGCTTTTTTAAAATAGGACCCACTTATTATAACAAAACTTCCAAATCAACTGGGGTCACCCAAGTTAAATTGAAATATCGCTGAGCGTCTTCTATGTTTAGATCGTTTAGTAAATTTTAGAAGGCACCAGCTTTCCGTCTTCTTAAAATCCAATCTCGCACCCAAGTTGATCGCTTCTTCTTTTTTATCCAAAAAGTGTGTAATTGCTGCTCCTAAACGTTGACGTATTCTCGCCGTGACTTCACAATTTCAAATAAATAACACAATTTCTTGCGACATTAATGACTCTCCAATGTAGATACCTCTGCAAAAAATTGCGAAAGTATAATGCGCTAGCTTCTTGCTAGACATTTTATTGCAGAAGAAATTACAAGAATTCATATAGCAATGTAACCGCTATTGAAAGAAACTTCTGCAAGACTTCCGCGAGTCAATTTGCAAATGGAAACGTGGCCTAACCCTTTTATTGTCGATTTTAACATCAGTAAAAATAGTTCAGAGTTAAAATTAAGAACCAGTCATACCATCTGCATGATTCATGTTTAGGAGATATTTTATTAATATAATCTGTCAATGTAATCATTGCTTATTCATAAATTTTGTTAAGTAACGTTTCACTAGTTTAGTTTGCTCTATTAATGTTAATTTTAATTTAATTTAATTTTTTCCATGTTAATATTGTGTAATGTCTTTTATTTTTTCTTGTATACGATCTCTTTGTGCTTGTGTTGGCGTTATTTACTAACCACCAACAATTGCATTATTGATGAAGAGCGTAAATAAATGTGTACAAATGAGCTTGCTCTAAGTTCAGTGTCTCTTAAATTTCTGAGATGAAAAAAACTAAAATAATATTACGATGATAGAGAATACGAAAAAAGTGAGTGTGTCTGCTTATAGTGTAGTTCAAACTACACAACAAGTTGTCTATAATCAAAATTTTCAAAAACATTTAAAATCCATATCACAATTCAGACAAGCGGTCATTTGAGGGTTCACATTATCCAACAATGGTCGTTCAGAAATCAATCTGTTCAACTAATTACACAATGTGAACTGCTCTTATTTGTTTGGCTTTCTGTCGACCTATCTGTCTGCCTTTTTATGAATCTACGGCTTGAAACGCTTGACAGGTTTTCTTTAACAGTTGCATTTGAGTCTGTGCCAAAAAGAAGTTTTTGGATTTGGGTTTTTAGGTTTTCAAATAACGTTATCTACATAATGACGTTTATGATATTTAACTTTCTCGAAAATGGCGGTATTAGTAAAGTAATGTAGTTTTCATAAATTTTTTATAAAGTTATTTAATTCTTTGAATATTTTTAAATCAGAATCTTTGATTTTCCCGAAATTTTTTGAAAGAAAATCTCAAGCGAGATCTTAAAGCTTTCGTAGGTATTTCATTTCAAAAAAAAGTTTTTTTAAAAAAGAAAGTGAGACATAAAAAAGGTAACTGGTCTAACGAATTTCAGTTTTCATTTTTATAAGCAGTTCAAAAAAAAATAAAATCTCTACATTTTCCCAACTTTTTTTCAATTGTCTTGAAAATCTCATGTGATTTTATTTTTTATAATAAATGAACAGTTGGCAACCAAGTTTCTACTTAAAAGTCGATTTTAACGTAATGGGAAGAAGTAAGCGTGATGCTTTAGGTGCTTTTGGGAGAAACGAAACAGAAACAAAGTTATCATCGACGAATTGAACAACACGCCACAACAGACAGACATAGCTTCTACTTGAGATCCACTGCATACAGGGCAAAAAACATCAGTTGTTTAAGTTCGATATTCGAACGAAGTTAATCAATCGTCGCTGGCTTGTTGGCATAGACCATAGACTTGACGTAGCCTCACAGGAAATAGTCTAACGGTGTAAATCGTACGACCGAGGCGGCCAAGCGACTGGACCATTTCGTGAGATAACACGTTCTCCAAACTTGGTTTCCAATAAATTGATTGTGACATTCGCTGTTTGGTTTGTGGCGCCGTCTTGTTGGAACCACATGTCCTCCAAGTAAATATCATCCGATTGGGGCCAAAAATATTCGGTTATCATTGAACGGTAGGGATCCTCATTCACAGAAACGTGCTTGATCATCACAGAATAAGTACGGCCCAATGAAGCCGTCGCGGCCGCCCATAAGCCACAACAAACCGTAATTTTTTCGGGATGCAATGATGACTCATGGAGTACGTGTGGATTGCTGCCTAACCAATACCGAATATTTTGTTTATTGACGAAGCCATTCAGCCAGAAATGAGCCTCTTCGCTGAAGATGATTTTTCGATGAAAATCCGAATCATTTTCAAGTTAATGCTCAGCCCAAAAAACGAACATACGACGCTTCTGGTAGTCAAGTGGCTTCAGTTCTTGCGTCAATTTAATCTTGTAAAGATGTAGGCCAAGATCTTTTCGCAAAATTCGCCACAACGACGTCACAGAGATGCCCAACGCTTAAGAAACACATTTGGACTTTCTGCAACTGAAGACTCAGCGGCAGCAATATCCTCGACACTATTGGCACTTCTTTGTCTCACTGCCGCGGGAACATTTTGTACTGTGACTGAGAATTCCAATTTTTCCACTAGACGCTCAATTGTTGATCTGCTAGGACGATTATGACGACCATAAATTTGACGTAGCGTTCTTAACATTGAGGCCACTGACTCCGAATTTCGGTAGTAAATTTTAATAACTTCGACTCGTTGTTGGCTCGTATATCTTTCCATCATAAAATGGCAAATCATACTGAAGAGAAATGTTAAAAGAACAGCAAAAAATATGGCGTCGTTTGCTGTCCCTGTTGCTCTACCTTTGTAGCGTCCTTGTTGAAAATTACTATATATGGTGCAGAAGCGTGGAGCTTACCTAATGTGAATGAGTTGATAAACATTTATCGTACATTCATGTGAAACCAGCTAGTTTCTTGAGTTTTTATTTTTACAGAAACTGCACACCCCTATCTTCAGTAAAAATGTCCAAAAATTATTTCAATTGACTTAATTGCTTAAGGTTTGTTAGTTGTGGCCCTGAGTTTGCTCTGTGGTCACCAAAACGTTTTTTAAAAACTTCATTTCGTCCGCCATGAATATTAAGGCTCAATAATTTTTAGAGTCTAGGGTTCGCCCTCCATTCGCTTTAATGTAGGACGAGATTTTCCAAAGGAAGATTTAGGTAGCAGATAGAGATGCTAAATATCTCGTATTTTTTCTTCAAATGACCGACATGTATGGTGATTTCGGAGAAGAGCGTTTTATGAAACCGAAAACCCAGGGTTTTTGACAACTCATAGAACTGGCAGGTACAGTTCAACGAAACGAACATCTTCTCTGATTAGCATGAATTACATTTTTTTCCATTCATATAGAGAAGTATTGTGTGAATAGGTTCTTCCATAAAATTATCAAAAATATAAATCTCAATTATCTCCACTATGTTGGTGCTCATATGTCATAGTGGTTACTATGTCTGTCTGTTGCGTGGGAAGTTTGAAGTTCGAATCATAGATGCAACATCAAGGAAAAAATAATGAATTTCAAGGCGAAGCCTCCAAGAGTAATTACACACTTCAGTGAAAAGTGGTTTCGAAGTTAGCCATTCGGAGTCCGCATAAAATTGTTGGTCCTGGAATTGTGCTAGGGTCTGAGGCTTTTTTATAGCTTTGTGTCGCCACCATATTTTTAAAATTTTTATTTGTCATAATACCTGCCGTTGCGACAATACAAATGTATGAAAACGCTGGATTTTTTTTTTTTTTTGAATCGTATCAGTGTGGCTATTTTCATATTTCGCTGAATATCTTACTTTGGACAACAGCAACTGCCGCTCCCGCGACTGCAAAAACGCTTTGGTTCGGAGGTGCTTACGTCATTTATTCTCTGATTTGAGTACCTGTTGATTTATTTGTTTTCGTCTACTTCTCAAATTGTTTCTGTATCATGATAAATATTAGTAATTCAAGGACAATATCCTCAAATTAAACCATGACTTTTGTAAAAAAAAAAAAAACTTAGAAAATGCGAGCAGATTTAGGTTCAAGATTAAGTCAGGGGCAAAACAATTTAAGACAATTTTATATTTTCTTTTCTAAAAACACCCTCATTCGAAAATAGGAATCCGACAGTCCTAACACCAAACGAAGGAAGGCTACTGCATGGGTAATGAATTTAAAAAAGCAAAATGGCAAACTATAATCCCCTCAAACCCCACACTATACAGCCTAGTAAAACAATGAATTTCTAATTCACTTCTGCAGTGGTATAGCACATTCAAGTTGAGCTCCATTTTGCAGTCGTCCTAGTGATGCGCTATCAATGTAACATAACATCCACATAAATTGAAGAAACCACTTGCAGCAATAGCTGGAGCAGCCCCAGAAGCTCCAATGGCACCAATGGCACCAAAAGCATCAATTCAGAGCAGAAGTGTAGCTGCGGTCTAGTTAATTATGCAACTGAAAAATACAAGACTCATGCAGCTGTGAACACAAAAATACAGTTTCGATGGGCAAGTCTCACAGAAACGATACCAGGGTCCAGAAGTCCCGGAGTAAATTTTGACCAGACCAGCCCATCAGCAAGGCCAATCTGCTGAAATATGTAAACTGAAGTCGATCCGCGAGAGATTACATTGCGTCAAAGTGTGGGTGTAACAGTAGAGCAGAGTGTGGTTTTGGTATATTTGTATGTATGCTCCGGATAATAATGGCAATGAAACAACAATCATCGTGCGAGAATGGATTAAAATGTTGACCCACGGAAATGTTTATTCATCGACGATGGAGGCTAGTTGGGACAAATCAGATTACCAAGGGGCTTATTGCGCAAATAACGAATTGAGTTGGGGCTTGGTGTGCTTTGGTTTGAGTTCAGTGATTTTGGTGCAGCGTGCTAAAAATAAATAAAATAAAAATGAATCTACAGAAAAGTGGGCTTGGGCGTGCAAAATTTATTTTTATATTGTAATTGTTCCGATAAAACTGTCACTAGGTCGAGGATATGAAAGCTTATAGTAAGGAATTGGTGGTTTTTATTAAAACGCTCTGGTTGAACGAACAATTGTATTAAGTTGCGGTAAGGGTTATGGTTCCATAGTCATTGAAATATGATGGTCTGGTAAACAGAACGCAATGTGTGGGTCTTCCATCCGATGGTGTTCGTGTGTACACGAGTTAAAAATAATAATCATTGAATAGTAGGTCTCTTGTTGTGTGAAGGGAATGCAAGTAAAATGGCTGCCAAGGGAGCTGAGGTGATACATTTTTTAATTTTTCTTATCAGCGGTTTTTTATTTTCTTTCATGAATTTCGACCTTTCGGTCTAGCGTCGTACAATTAGCATTTCCATGGAACTCATTGTCAGAGCTCTTAAAGAAGATTTTTTTATAAATGAAAGTAGGTAGAAGAATGCCAAAAAGCGTCTAAGGGGATCGACTACCTTCGCGCCTTAATTTAGGGCGTATTTTTGACGATGGATTACGAAATAACTGTACACATGATATTGACACTACGCTTATTAATATTGAAAGAAAAAAATTGTATTTTTTGTTATCTTGGCCTTGGCGCGTCCTTGACCTCTGCCGGCGCGAAAAAGTGCACCATTTTTTGTGAGCTACGCCGCTTTAATTATAAACTGATCGATAAAATTTTAATTTACTCTACATGTAGTCTCAAATTACAAATTTTTTTCATTTTTGATTTACGATCAAGTGTTCGTCGTTTCAGTAGCTTACAGGCTTTAAATCGCAATCTACTACTTCCGGAGCACAACTTCATTTTACAATTTGTTCATCGTGGTTAGCAAAATAAGTGTGTCGATTTGCTTCGAAGCTCTCAAATCAGACAATCGTAGTTTACGAAAATACTGTACAGTAAATTACAAAAATGATGAATTGAATTTCTCTAAAACACTCTACCTCCTATTCAAATGAAATTCTCCCTGTTTAAGTTCACATTTTAAGCGATGGTGATTCAGGTGCCAGTTCAACGCTATAATCGCCGACTCACAACTTCAAGACGTCTGGTTCAAATTCACATATCGCCTAAGCCAGGATTGTGTTCTTTCTCATAAGGCCAATGATTGTCTATGGGTGTTCCCTGTGTGGTACAATGTTACAGCGTCTCAAATAGAAGAGATTCGGGTGTTTGAGAGACAGAGTCTGAGTACCAGTCTTGTTACAAAAAACCGTAAAGAAGTACTTGATATTACCCTCACAAACAACTCGGACACTTGTCCAGTAGAGCAATGGAAAGTACTAGAAGAAATTTCTTTCTCAGACCATCGTCTGATAAATTTTATCATTCCCACTACAGATCGCCCAATCAAACCATTTCGTAATAATAGACGAACAGATTGGGCTACCTTGAGCAGGGAGGTAGACGATAATATTAGATTCCCTCAATACAAATAGGAACCTTTAACCACAAAGCCTTGATAATTTGACTGCAGAACTCACAGGGATTCTAAGGAACGCCCTGGATAAAAGCTATCCTCTGATCACAACGGTCAAAAAGAACTAAAAACCAATCTGGTGGAATAACGAACTGAGCAACATTAGGAAAGAAACAAGAAGACTTTTCAATGCTGCCAAAAGCACCAGCTCCGAAAATGACTGGGAGCAAATTCAAAAACGAAACTCAACGGGCAAAAGGCTGCTCATGTAGAAATTTTTGCAGTGAAATTGAGTGCACGAACAAATAGGCCAGACTACGGAAAATTCTCTCCAAAGAGACCATACCTCTTGGTTTCCTGAGGAGACCGGATAATCACTGAACCAAATCCCCAGTCGAGAGTCTGCAACAACTGTTTGATTCGCACTTCCCTGGATGCAGCCCTATCTAGAAAAGAGAAGTAGAAACCACAAATTAATCTAGACACAAAATCCCGACAGATATTGTAACGGAACAGAAGTTGGAATGGGCTATCAACTCCTTTTCCCCTTTAAAATCTCCGGGTCATGATGGCATTTTCCCTATGATGCTGCAAAAAAGCAGCGGAAAAGTCAACCCACATCTCAAAAACATTTTTGAATCATGAATGAGATCCTTTTAGCCCTCAAACATGATGGCGTTGAAGTAGTTGCCTATGCCGATGACCTAGCTCTTCTGGCGACGGGGATATTCCCAACCACTATTAGCGCACAATTGAATAATACACTAGCCAATGTATGCGCTTGGACAAAAAAATGCGGCCTTGCAGTTAACCCCCTCAAAATAGATCTGGTACTCTTTACAAATAGAAGAAAAATACCTACTTTTGAGTTACCAAGACTAAATGGAACCCCACTGAAGATCTCTTATCAAGCCAGATACTTGGGAGTGATCTTAGACAAAAAACTGAATTGGGGTCCCAATATACGGGAAAGACACAAAAAATCTATGATAGCACTACATTCGTGTAGCAGGATTTTTTGCAAAAACCGGGAACCAAATCCCAAAATCATCATGTGGATGTATACTGCCATTGTTAGACCTATTCTATTTTATGGCAATTTGGTCTGGTGGAAGGCGCAGGTACAAAGATCAGCCTGTATTTGCGTAACTGGTGCAATGAGAACTACAACAACCGCGAGCTTGGAAGTAGTCCTCAATCTCACACTCCTTGATCTCTATGTTCAAGAAGCGGCTGCAAACAGCGCACTTAGACTAAACCAGTGTAATGTCTGGAATACCAGCCAAACAGGACACGCAAAGATTTAATCACGATACGCGTACAACAATATCTCCACGGAATACATAACTCCATACCTGGACTTTAAAAAATCCTTCTCAACCAGCTTCCCCAATAGACAGGATTGGGAGAATGAAACACTTTATACGAACGAGACGTTTATATCAATTTATACCGACGGCTCAAAAATGGAAGTTGGAACAGGTGTAGGTTTCTTTTTAGAAAGCCTAAACCTAGCCAGTTCATTCAGACTTCCAAATCACAGCAGCGTCTTCCAAGACGAGGGATCACACTGGATCTACATTGATCATTGATCTAGGTAGGACGGTAAAAAGATCAACCGTCATCCCATTCTACATAACCTAACCTAACCTGTCTTGGATTCCACAGAACACCAGAGTCGTTTTCTTGGTGAATTTAACTGCCGGCTGTTTCGAGTTGGTAAGTATCCTAAATAAGCAAACAAAAAGAATTACGTAATACCCTAACAGAAGATTTCATGTAATACCCTAATGAACTAAAATCGATTTCAAATAGCTTGGCTTTGGGCGTCTATTTAGTTTTAAAGGCTTAAGTTTTGGCCCAAGTCCTTAGTGTGTTCAGATAATTTACTAAAAATGTGAATCAGCAAATCTAAATCAGCAGCTTTTCGCCTTGGCCCCACAGTGCGGCGCTGATTGGCTTTACTAGAGCATCACGCTACGAACTTATTCGGCTTCGAAGTCTATGAATTTTAATGTGTTTTCTGTTTTTATTTATTTCCCAGCTTATCAAAGATTTTCTTTTCCACTTAGTCGAATGTTTGATTTTAGTACAATTTTCAACTTAATGCCCTACTTGAATCACATACAACCGAAATCAATCAGTTATGCAAATGAGCAGATCTTAATTTCTCTCGCAAGCAATAAATAAACAAAAAGTAACTGTAACTGTAACACCATCCCTTAAGCTTCAGATACATACATGACATGACAACATTTTTACGCTTCGTATCGTAAGAAGAAGAAGACAACACACATCGCAAAACGAACGTCAGTATCAAACTTGTTGGCAAAGACTCCTTTTATTGCTTTTATGCAATAAAATTATGCAGCTGACGCAGCGCAAAATCACAAAAGTACATAAGCAAAGAAACAAAAAATAAACATTTTCCTCATCAGAGATTAAGAGCACTAGAAGTTCAGCTCCTTCTCATGGATATTTTTATATACGAACGTTTACAGTGTTCTTATACATCAGTGTCTGGAAACGCAAGGAGCTATAAAAGTAATAATAATGTCGCTGCTGGCATCGTCGCGTCGCCGTTGCTTCGACATTCTGAGAGAAGCTATCAGTAATCAGTTTGTAGAGAAGTGTGATGGCATTTTTTTATTGTTAATTTCTTGTTGGTTTTGTTACTACATATATTCGAAATATGTTCTGCAAAGACTTCTTGGCATAGCATAAAATGCAACACTGTGGAATTTTATCTATTTCCATTATCGCAACATGTCCTTTGGCCATAATAATTTTTCTTTTATTATTTTCTTGTTGTTAACGTTGTTGTTTGTTTTGTCATAGACAAAATGTCTATGATTTCATACAAGCAACTAGACTAGGTGGCTTCATTAAAGTATGCAAATGTATCTTGATTTTCGCATCCAACTATCATATCCTTGTTCAAGTTTTTTTTTTGAATATTTTTTGAAAACAGGCTTGCAGAGTGCAAAAACAAAATTCAAATAATTTTTGGATCTGCCATGAACAGGGCTTTCTTTTCCAATTACTAAAAATAAGAAAAAAAAAATGCACTTTGGCCCTTGTGCGTTCATATTTGGAACGAACCAGGATGTCTGAGATAAAGGAGATAGAAATGAAATTCAAAATCTGGTGTTCGTTCGTAGTGTGTCTGTGCTTTGTTTTACTTCCTTGGTCGTTCTGATTTCGATTTCATTACAGACAGATACAAAATGGAGCTCTGAGCTAGAGCTTGCCAAATGCAAAGTGGAAATCCTAATCAAGTCAATCAACACCGCATGCGCCATTTCAAAAAGAAGACCGACAAAACATGGCAAATTCCAGGATATTATTTAAACTACAGCCGCTGGCTATCCAAATGAGATTTCTCAGAATTGACTAGGCCAAAAAAGCAGATTCACAGCAAAAAAAAAAAGAGGAAAATCATAAAATGTACTGGGCAGCAGCGTATTGCTTGTTTTTGTATGTTTCCTAGATGAAGAAATCACATAACAACGTGTCATTTTGCCGATATCCCACAAACATTTGATTGAGGAAAGAAAAAGCTAAACAAAACTGTTGCTTTGCAAAAGCCTTAGTTTTTGGAATGTTGGACAGTCATGGAAAATAAAACAACAAAATTAAAAACTATAAAATTTGAGCGACGTTTGTGGCTGACAGGCAGGCAGAAACTTAATGAATTGGTGGACGATTTTTCACAAGGTGCAATACAAAAAAAGAACACCCATCTACTTCTCGTTTTTCCTTCTAAGCGTTACGAGCACCGGGATCTCGAAAAAATCACAACTCTTCCATTTTTCTACTTAGCATTTTGTTAAGGCTGGGAGCCACAACCGCAGTGTAGAGTCTTCTTTTCAGCTAAGCATCCATATTTGTAACAGAACAGGAGGTGAAGCTGAGACCCCACTTCATCAATACATCTTACTTAATGATTGATGTCGCCAAGTGCTTTTTGCATTGGTATGGGACTTTCACTTATGGTGGCTTCTTTGTCAACAAAGAATAGTTAATGTACTTTGGTGAACTGCACTTTTTCTTCCAGCAGGTAGTGGAGGACAGTAAAAAAGGTGCAAGAGACTCAAGATATTACCTTGGTGTACATCTTCTGTAACTTGGAATGCTTCTTTGACTCCAGCTGAATATTTTATATCTTTGTCACAAATATCTTTCGATCATCGGCACATAGGACTCTGGAACTACCCGTTTTCTGACTGACGTTTCATATATGTACTACATACCTGTAAATCTCGCCACTTCTTTTTCGAAGTCTGCAAACACAGCATGAAAGTCTTCTGAATGAGTCTAGTTCCGAGATTTAGCTAACTTCACTTTCCCGGGAGTGATTTTTTATTACAAATATAAAAATACCTGCTGTTAGATCAGATTCCTTATCACCTTAGTCAAAAATACTCATTGTATCAGGTGTTGGTTTAGATACTTTTTCCAAACAAAAAATTTGCATGGTCGTTTGGTGTTCTCAACAATATCCTTCAACTATTTTATTAATATATGCTGCTGTCTTCTTAGACATTGGAGACAAAATTTTCAACGACTTAATTTTAACTGAAGGGTGGGAAACAGAGGCGACGCATCATTAGCTTCTTCTGATAATTCAATAACATGTTTGAAACAATAGAAGAACTGCATATATTTTACCACATCGTTCAAGAATACTGAGTGGTCGTCATTCTATCGATTGTGACCTTTAAGGCCGCCAAAGATGGAACAAAATATAAAATTTTTCAGAATCTACATTTTGACCGAGATAATCGCAAAATCGCACTCTATTCTCCCATTTGCTGACAGTTTTTCACCAATAACTTTGCATTGTAAGGAGGTCAAAAATGTTCCACAACAAAAGTTTTAGAAAATATCCTCCCCAACAAAACAAATGCCCGATGAATGGATCCGCAGCATTGTTTCCCCGGTCCTCAAGAAAGGAGTCTTCTTAACATCGCATACAAGATCCTCTCTGCCGTATTGTGTGAGCGTCTGAAGCCATTCGTCAACAACCTGATAGGTCCTTATCAGTGCGGCTTTAGACCAGGAAAGTCCACCATAGACCAAATCTTCACACTACGGCAGATCTTGGAAAAAACCCAGGAACTTCAAATCGATACTTACCACCTTTTTATCGATTTTAAGGTCGCGTATGACAGCATCTATAGAGAGGAGTTATTTAGAGCCATGTCTAGTTTTGGCATCCCTACCAAACTTGTCCGATTGTGTAGGATGACGATGGAGAACGCACTCTGCTCCATCAGGGTCGGAAAAGATCTCACCGATACATTCGATGTCAAAAAAGGTTTTAGGCAAGGCGATGCACTGTCATGCGACTTCTTCAACATCGTTCTTGAAAGAGTAGTGTAAAACTCCCACGTCAACACAAGAGGCACAATCTTTTAAAGATCCGTCCAATTGCTTGCATATGCCGACGATATTGACATAATTGGAAGAACGCAGCGTGATGTCAATGGCGCCTTTATGAGCATTGAGACGGAAGCGAAGAAGATGGGTTTAGTGGTAAATGAGGGCAAGACCAAGTATATGCTGTCATCAAGAAAGGACACCCAACACCGACGTCTTGGACAGAACGTCACGATAGACAGCTATAACTTTGAGGTAGTTAAGGACTTTGTCTACCTAGGCGCCGCTATTAATTCAGACAACGACACCAGCGCTGAAATCAAACGATAAATAACTCTTGCTAATCGCTGGTTCTTCGGACTAAGAAGGCAATTGAGTAGTAAAGTCCTCTCTCGAGCAACTAAAGTGTCCCTGTATAAGACACTTATCATCCCGGTTCTTATATGTATGGCGCAGAGGCATGAACCTTGTCAAAGGCAGACGAGAATGCTTTAGGATGCTTCGAGAGAAAAATTCTTCGGGTGATTTATGGTCCCGTTTGCATAGATTGAGACTGGAGAAGAAGATTTAACGACGAACTGTACGGGCTGAACAGCGACATTGACCATGTCAAACGAGTCAAGGTCCAACGGCCTAGATGGCTGGGTCATGTAGAGCGAATGGACACCAACACTCCGGCCCGGAAAGTTTTCGAATCCAATCCCGAGGGAAGGCGCAGTAGAGGAAGACCGCGACTCAGGTGCGCACGCAAGTAGGAGAGGACCTCAACCAACTTGGCGTGCAAAACTGGAGGCAGCTAGCTAGGGACCGAACTGGCTGGAGAAGCATGTTGGTTGAGGCCCTAGTCCGACCCGGACTGTAGCGCCACCTTAAGTAAGTAAGTAAGTACTTCCCAACTCTGCTCAGCACTAAAAAAAAGATTGATTTTATTTAAAAAAGAAAATACCCTAATAGGGCAAAGTTCTGTATAAATTTTATATGTATAAACAAGCAAATTAATAACTTTAAAAAACATTATAGCATGTGGTAGATGGTAGTGGACGGCTTAAAAGATTTTCATAATTTTTATAGAAAATTAAGTCACTTAAAATTGCCCATCCCGCCTAAGCGGAGAGATGGACCACTCCCTCCAACACGTTTTTTTTTTTTTTGTCTTGACTTAGCCTATATCCTGTCGCATCTTATGTAAAACACCCTGTGTAACTTAATACTAGAGTCATTCGGTTACATATATGAACTAAAAAACTTAAAAAAATTTAAACTAATCGTATGGTATCTCAAGCATGGGTGTAATAACAAACTGAGGGATGTTTTTCAGCATTTGATAGAGAATTTTAAAACTTCGATCTAACATAATTTTGAAACACACTTCAATGTCTTACAATCGTATTGCAGCTGATAATTTTCAATTAGATACTTTTCATTTTGTTGCACCCAATCTCATGTTTCGGCCGTTCAATTTAGCATATCTGATTTTCGATCCTTATTTACTAAAAATTAATGCGATGTAATTGGCAATAATCAAATCAGTGCATTAAATGAGCCCATTGAACACACTGCGCTAAGCACTGAAAAACATTGCCATTTATTTTTGCGCATTAGAATACTTCACCATCATATTTTATGAAACTATGCCTACAACTATAGAAAGCTATGCAATACAATGCCATCCATATGCTGGAAACTGTTATCTTCTATTAAAAGCTAAATTGCTTATTGAAAAGTGACATTATACATATTCGTGTGTGGGAATATTATTGGTGAGTATATTCAAATGCAGTTACTTAGGATGCACACCACCACATGTATTGAACAATGAACGTAATATAATTCCATAGGGTTTGCATTTTAATTTTAAATGGTTTAAGCGCTGGCATTTTGTTGTAGGACTCTTTATGAGAACCGAATGTGTAGCTATTTCTGCATACTCGAACAAATATCAAATATTCTATTTAAATGTAGGTTAACTCGGTATCTTAATATTGAAATGCAATACAAAGGGGTGTTAATTTTATTAGTTTTTGAAAATAATTTTGGAGTTTGGTGGTGGCTGTCGAACACATTTTGTAGCTCTTGAAATAAGCAAATGATTTGAGCTATTTTCACATAAAAATATTTCATCGACTTTAACTCTTCTCTATAAGGAGCATATTGGAATTTTTTTTTTAATTACAAGTAATAAAACACAAATAAATTAACTAAAATTTTGAGAAACTTTTTTAGGCGTCATGCATTGTCATAACGGTGGTATACATGGCGTGATGGTTTGCATGTCTGCCTTTTAACCCAGAGGTCCCAGCCATGACTTCCATTTTTTTATTTATTTAAAGTGAATACATAAATAAAAACTGTTCGACACGGCTTGGATTCGAACATGAGACCCTGAGATTATAGGCAACGACTCTACTATTGAACCAGAAGGTACCTTAATTTTAATGTTGCTAAATGACTTCAAAAATTGCAATAGCATTATTACATAGTAAATGTACTTACCGACTCTGAGAAATACAGAGAGGGAAGAAATCAATTGAAGAAACAGAGAAAAATTCATGCAACGCAGAAAAAATAAAAAGCACCGAATATTTTACTACCGTTGAAATGAAGAGTGGCTGAATGCGTGAAGCTGGAATTTTCATCATGGCAGAGTAGGAGTGGTCGATTATTCAAACTTTACAACAAATTAGAAGAAATCAACAAGTTATCGCGATGATTTATCGATGGAATTGAAGGGGTTGCATGAAAAAAGCTTGAAAACCATTACTCAAATATTAATTAATTTCGTTTTTAAAATTAATGCATTGTCTTTTTTTTCATTTTATTGTCAAAGTATACGAGCGCAGTTATAAGATCTATAGACACTATCGTTAAGAAAATGAATGTATTAATTTTAACAGAAACTCACATGGGTGACGAAGAAATGCATCATATTTTTGATTTCAATTAAGTTGGAAGTTTCAGAAGGCACGATCGTCCAGCAGCAGGAGTAGCTATATCTATAAAAGGCTGTCTGATACAACTGCCATATTTTGCTCAATTTTGTTTTCACTTCTGTCGGCACTCCAGGAGTGCTTTTTTTATTTGATTAATTCTAGTTATTTTATTTATTTTATTTATTTTACTGTCGTAACTCGCTTGTCGTTAGTCTTTACTCACTGGTTGTTAATCGTAAGTTGTAACTCGTTGTGTTTTTTTTTTCTATAATTAACGCGCACATCAAGGGGTTATGACTACACTTTTAATGTTATAAAACACAGTGCGAGTATTTAGGAAAATAGGAGAGGATTAGAAAGGAGACATATGTAGATACACGTTGCTTTTGAGCTTTTGTGAATCGTAATGCAGGGGAAAAACAGGGCCAAGTAGAGCATTCCACATTCGGGTGGTCCGACTAAAATATGAATCTCTATACTTTACTGTACGCCCGAAGTTGGGCTCAAGGTTAAGCTGATGAGCATTCCTAGCGAGGTGGGTGTTGCGGCTAAATTGTTTCAGGGGAGGAATGCAACTGGCTATTTCACTAGAGCACTGTTTGTGAAAAAAAGCGATAAAAGAGAGAGAGAAAGGTAACGTTTCGTCGATGCTCAAGAGAATCAATCGATTCTACAATTGAACAATCACCTATCAATTTTAACGCTCTATTTTGTACCCTATCAAGCAGGTGCAAAGATGTTTGAGCGGCACCTGACCAGATATGAGAGTTATACTCCAGTTTTGGGCGAATGAAAACCTTATAAATTGTAGCCAGATCAGAAGGGGTGAAGAACTTCCTGCGTCGTCTTAAGAAACCTAAGCATTTAGCAGCGTTTTTGGCGACTTCAAATATGTGGTCGTTCCAACGAAGATCATCGTTTACAGACACACATACCAAGTACTGGCAGCGGTTTCTCCTTTGTCATTAGTCGTAAATCTGTAGTCGTTAGACATTAGTCTTAAGTCGTTTGTTGATAAGCGTTAGTCGTTAGTCATTAGTCGTTAGCCGTTAGTGTTTTCTAAACATTATTTTAATTTTTAAGCTTGCAGAGAATTTTGTAGTGCTTATGAAATCAGACAATTACTGAGATGAGCGAGGTCATACCGGGAGCTATTTTGTCATTATATGTAAATATATGTATATGCTCTCTTCCTATAATCAATGTCTGATTATCGAGGGGAAAGTAGGAAAAACTCGCATGACTACGTACATACGCCAAGGTCGGGACATTTATAGTGGATACAAATTACGCACTTCCTAACATTGCTAGCCAGTTGATATCGTTCTTCAAGCCATCCGCTTTAAAAGGAGACTTCTATCGTTCAAAAGTTACGATTCCGTAAACGAGAAAAGTAATTTAAGAACAGTGTGCGGATCACTATAGTGACGCAGGGCAGTGTCTCAAAGTCTTAAAGGCATTTAGATTAAAAAATTAAAGTCCTTTTTTATTAATTTAACACTTGAATATTTAGGGGTAACATGTCGTAGTAAGCCAGGGCTTATTGTAGGTGTTCTTTTATCATTTCTGGTGAGCATCGCTATTGAGCGTTTCCGAACGGTAAATCAACTTAGCACTTGGTTCGCTCGTTGGAGACATTGATTTGCCTTGTCTTTGGTCGCCAGGTTTTCCAAAAACCACAACTCGCCCTGAATGTCAAATTGAATGTTTTTAAGCCGTGGGTTAGCTTCCATCTCCCATTAATAAGTAAAAGGTTTCAGCTGAATCAAAAAATGGCTACTATTTCTCTTCATTTGACAAGCACATGTGATGACTTCGAGGTTGAGCAGTTCTAGAGAACTAGAAAACCCTGCTATTTTTGCCAACTCTTGAGACTGTCATGGAAACTTGGCTCAACACTGGGTAAAGGCCAACGAATGAAGCCACTTTCATCCTGGTGGAAATCATCGTTAGAGGTGAAATGCTTAAAAAGCATTATGATATTAATTTAGTTCGAAATTCAGTCTCTAGCGTAGGTACTTATGTATATCGTATCGTAAGTAGAGAACGAAAACAAGTTGATAATTACAGAAAATTTTCTTTTTGTCGAGGTAATCATGGGTTGTAAGTCAACCTACAAAAAAAAAAAAAACAAATATGTACATCAAAAGAACATTTTTAAAGCGCCAGACCAAAAGAAATTAATTCTTAATAGAAAAAATAAGCTTTGAGCCTCGAGCTAACTTTCAAAGCCACACTCATGAACGAAACCTAAAGGGAAAGGAGTTTAATTCGATCGAAAAATTTCCGGTTTCGTACCTTGTGCCCGTTTGATTGTATACTTTTCCGTCTGTGAAAATAGAAGAATAAACCCACAACAATTACAGGGAACGTACCTACATATATAAGGACGTTATCCAAAGTTTACAAAATATTTTCCTTAAGGTAATCTCAATTCAAGCCCCAGTACCTAAACATTTCCCTCAAGTGTGCGCCGAGTGTGTAAATTAACGAACTTTCAAGTTTTGCATGAATTTTTCATGAAACCAGGTAAGGAAGGAAAATTTCATTTTCAAGGGTAGCAGGACATCCTCTTTATACCACCGCCAGTTGTCGTTGTCGTCGCAACTGTATAATTTTTAATTCTCCCTTGATTTTATTCTTATTTTTTATTTTTTTATTTTTTTTTTTTCTTATTATTCGTTCAGAAAGAGAAAGTTAAATTTACAGTTTCTGTGCTTTTCGTAGGGTAACGCTTAGATCACCCACTTTAACAAAAAAAAATAAAGAAGAATGGAAAAAAGAAATGGAAGGTAAACCAAAGGATACCCTTGAGCTTTGTAATGCTAATTGCTCGGCGGTAAAAAGTCAAAACTTTATTTGCGCTTAGAAACCTTTTTCTGACAGCAGCGGAAAGATAACTTCTATTAGAGGATGGGCGGCACAACAAGCACGGTTTTTCTTTTTTCTTTTTTTTGTGTATCAAATTTATTTATTTACGTCGCAAAAAGGACCTTGTAAGAGAGTAATATAAAATTATGAAAATGAAGGTGCAAAGTATCGTAATAAGCGTCTTTGGCCGGAAGTCTGTTATTTGACGTTGGAGGATTTAAAAGAAGGTGATAAGAATTTTATTTTTTTGAGAATAAATATTTCTTGGATTATCCTAAATAAATTTTTTTTTTTTCTACTTTTTTTCGCTACAGGTTATACTTTCTGAATATTTTAAATAACTATTTTTGATGTTTCTTTCGAGTTGAAGATAGAAAAAGTTTTCATTTGTTTGGATTTGAGAGCGGAGAAAGATATCCTTGCAAATTTGTTAATAAGCAGACACTAAAGCTGAGTGCTTAAAGGTTTAAAAAGTGTTATGAATCGAAAAGAATATAAGAAATGCATCTCTGCGGCTTTTTGTGTTAAGTGCTCCAGTCATAAACTTGGTTTTCTCACTTATTACTAACTTATGGCTGAAACCAAGTTCTTATCACTTCAAGGTCCTCTTCAATCAACAAAACACAATTCAGATCAGAATTTGACTGGTATGTAAATGATATATCATCAGCAAATGCGGTCGATAGGCCATTCAAACGGAGCATAAAAATTGAGTTGATGAAGACAAGGAAAAACAAAGGGCCGAGCACAGGGATTCACTTTTTAATAATCGAGATTTTCTATGTGTACCATTTACAACAACTTTTTGAACTCTTCCTTTTATGTATGATTTCCAAAATTCAAAAATTACTCCTCTAAATCCCGAACTATACAACTAACCCAATAGTACATCATGGTCAACCATATCGAATGCTTTCGTCATATAGATGAAAAGAGCCCTTGTAGATTTATTATTAAAGTTGACTACATAGCCTAAGATAGCGTCTTCAGTTGATTTACCTGAACGGAAACCAAATTGGTTTGAGCTAAAGAACTCGTTTTTATTTAGGTAAGTAGCAGTGGCGTGGCATCCATATAACACGATTCCTATCGTCTTACCTTTTAAAATGTGTGCCTTGTTCGTAGAAAAAACCAGCAACATAAGTCTACAACAAGTCTACAAAGCAGTCAACAGCCTATCATTGTATATAAAAACTATAGTAAGTTCATCATTCAATTTAAGAATCCTTTAAACCGAGGGCGCATGGTGGCGCTGTGAACGCTGAGAAATGTAAAAAAAAATTGTGTCCTTTGTGTGGAACGTATTTAAGAGAGTAAGCTTTAAATATCAAAAGAGCATAAACAAGAGGAAAAATACTTTGGCGTTTGGCAAGATCTGTGATGACGCAATTTTATTTTTTTATTATGTGTATGCAAAAAGGGTTGAAAGAATTTCGTTATCTCAAGGGGAAGAACAAGAACTCGTTTGAGAAATAGCCAAATGATTTTGTAATTCTTCTTTACTTCAAGGTTTACTACCTACACCAATGTAGAACAAATTGTCACATTGCATCATTTTGCTTTGAAAAACAATTTGACTACTTTGAAATAGGTACATTTTGCAATTGATGAAAGAAAGAATTACGCAAAATGTATATCAAGTAGGCATATTCTGGAGTTATTGAAAAAATGCAAACATAATGTAGGTAGGTATAGGTAGTGATTGAAGATATCAATTTTGTAAAAACATGAAATTGAAGTCTGTTCGGTCAAAAGTAATTGTATGGGGTCATGTCCCCAGTTGTCGAACACTTAGTGACTTGCAATAAAGTAATCGCTCACTGCCAGACAACCTTCGATATTCAATAAATGAAGTTAAATTAATTAGATTCTCAAACTCAAACCTTATTTAATAAACTTAAATTTAATTCTGTAACTTTAACCGTTTTTTTATAAAACAATATAAACTGGAAAACAGTCCAATTCCCCAGTAATCGAACACTTGTTTCCTAAAGCCGAACACTAAGTTTCCTTATTTCGAACATGGTTTTTTGGGTTAAGACTAACATTTAATTACTTCACAAAACAGACATTTTTAAAGTTTTCTCTATTTTAAAGTATCCAAACATTTTTATTTATATTTTTATATTTTATATTTATTTTTATATTTTTTTTTTATATTTATATTTTCTCAATTTTATTGAACCACATAAGTCAGATAAGATTTGAAGAGTTGCACACAAAGTCTTTATTTTGAGCACAAAGTTGGGTGTACGTTAAATGGTTATGCTAAATGGTGACAACCTATATTTCTTAAGCCATCTTCTTTGGCAAGAAATTATGAGACACCTACGTCATAATTGAAATTGTTAACTGTTCAAACAAAGGAAACCTAAAATTGTACTGAGTTTCCTTGATTCGAACACTGAAAAAAGGTGTTCGAATACTGGCCCCAAAGGTTTTGCTACTTTTATTGATAGAAAGACGTAAAAATTATTTAGTTTCTTATAACATGTAAGGCCTGAGCTTAAAAAAACTATTTTGATGAAGTTGCCTATATTCGAACACTAGTGTTCGAACAGGAAACTCACAACAATTTAGTTTGGTCGAACAGCTAAAATCTAGTAAAACTATTAACTTTTAAGATAAAATTTTAACGTAAATGAACTAAAATAAGCATTATATAACGAAAAAACCTTACAACATAAATATTTAGCTTCAATTGCCCCTTAAAATCATAGTTTCTCACGACACTTGCAACAGTCTCCTTCTTATATGGAAACCCACAATTGCCCTAATCTTTGAAAGCTAGTCACAAACTACTATTTTTTAAACGTTTACATTGGTTGTACTTGTGAGTTGTTTCTGAGGGTTCAAGAGTATAACACCCTTTACAATTTCGCATTAAAAGAAATTAAAAAAATGAGAAGTAATGCAGTTTGAGCGATTTTTTTCAAAAAGTGTTCGACAACTGGGAGTGTTCGAATTTAGGCGACCTTACCCTGCCACAATCTGTTACGAATTATAAAAGTTCCATAAAAACAGGTGCATTAAACACTTTAGTAGGTAGGTACATTTACCAGTTCTATTTAAATGAGAACAACTATGGAAATAGAGAATTAGAAATGTATTTACTTATGTTTTTCGAGCCAATTAAGTTGCAACTATTGTAAGATATTTCGGAGAATTGGAAAAGTGAAAACTTAAGAAAAAATAATATAAATAAAATAAATGCATCAGTTATGTAAGCAACCAATTTTGGAGCTACTTTTCTTAAGGTCACATTAGGTAGTTGGATTTTAGAAGTCATACCTAGCATGTCATCAGAAATACATCTAAATATTGGAGTGAAAAAGTTTCTTTCATTTTTACTTCCGATTATAGGTACTACTCGTATAAGCTAAGTTTTGTAATCGTGCAGAGAAAAATGTTTGAGATAACATTTAAACATGATATTACGATGTTTGTCTGTCTGTCTTTATATTCCAATGTGTATAATAAGGGCAAGCATAATTACTTACTCGCTTGATAACATCTAAAAATTATTTTTCCTTTAATGATTTGGGCTCTCTGATTACGAATCTGCATCAGTATTGATGCATCTCAATGTCTTGAGATAAATGTGGTAAAAGGGTTCATTATCGGTTTGCTTTAGTTTAGCTATTGGGATTAGAAAAATCCAGTAAAAGATAGTAGGTAAATCCTGTTTTCAATTTTTCTATTCTAAGGATGTTGACATATTATATACTTATTGTTATTACATTATGTTCGTACTATATTGTGTAAAAATTAAGCTCTTAGCAGAACACAGTAACAACTCGCTATGCAAGTATTCAAATAATTTTTTTTTTAATATGACTTTTTTCAAAAAGTGTTTTATGTATAAATAATAATATATAATATATGTATAATATAAATAACATTGAAAATATTTTTTGGAATGCCAAAGAAAAAATAGGTACCAAAAAAGTTTGAGCTAAGAAAAAGTAGAAGTTTACTAATAGTGTTTTCTCTTCTTTGTATACCTTATAAAGTAAGGTACAAAAAATAGAAAACACGTCAAAACTGTTGAACTATTTTGAGTCAAACAAGTTTATCGATACGCATTTTTGTGGGAAATTTAATTTCCTTTAAAAAAGTTATTTTGAAAATGTTTCTCAAGCTAACTGTTTATAAGAAATCAAGCTTTAAAAACCTGGGAAGTATTTTTAATTTTGCTTTTTTTCTTTGAATTTTTTTAATTAAGGAACAAATCAATATACGAAAAATTGCAAACATGTTTCTTAAAGAAAATTTAATGTTCTACAAAAAAGGTGTTTTAAAACTTTTCAATGAAGTACTTCCTTCAGAAGTTTTTTTAAATTAATTAATGTTAAAAAAATAATGAATTCCTTTGGTCGCTTAAAAATTAATTAAAAATCAGAAGACGTCAATTTGCCGCATTTTTTTGAATTTTTCTGGTACCAGTAACAAGAAAATAAAAAAAAAGCGTTAAAAAAAGTGAAAAATTAGAAATTTACGAATTGGCCGCAATTTAAAAAAAAGAGGTCCAAATCTTCAAGTCAAATCTCAAGTCTTTCGATGGCTTTCAAATTTACAATTTTCATCAGATATATTATATCATATCAGAAATATAAAATTTCGTCAAAATCGCCGCAGCCATTAGCGAGAAAGTCGGCTTTGAAAAAGCGGTACTATGGGTGGTACCGTTTTTAGACTTAATCCGAAAAAATGTTCACATCATAAGAATAGCTATTCAGAAATAAAAACTCACGTAAAATTTTATCAAAATCGTTAGAGCCGTTTTCGAGAAAAATAGGTATTGTCATATGGGTTGTATGGCAGCATCAGGTACAGTTATTTCAAGACCTAGAAACCCAATTCCAAAAGCTTCTCTGTAAACTACCACATAAACCATAACTGCAAATTTTTAAGGCTGTAAATATTTATTCAAATATTAAAAAATATTAAATATTCTTAAAATAATTTCAAAACAATGTTATTTATTTTTTTTAAATTTTTTGTCTAAACAACTTCTACCAAGATCTTAAACTTTGCATACTGGATTTCTAAAAACCTCGCTTTTTAAAAAAGTGAAAATAAAAAACGATTTTTCTTTGATTGGTCCAATAGTTTTGATTAAATTTTCAGCGTTTATATGTATAAACAACTGCAAAAATAATGGGGTTATTCATTGTATATATAGTCAATTCTATATACAATGGGTTATTAGATTTTCGCTTGAAACCTTTGGAATAGTTAGTAAATTTTTTTCAGTGTTTTGCGTCATTTATCTCAATTTTCATAATTGATGTGTACTTGGCAGTCATGTACCACCAAATATAATTATTATATTGGTTCCAGCGACCCAGTCATGCTCATTTTTTTAATTTTAATCCGCCCTTTAAACTGATAAACTAGAATTTTACTTTGAAAATTAATTTATATCAATAAATAATCAATCAATGTTTCAGATGCAGAATTTGTTACTAGGTATACCTATAAGATTTCAACGAAAATGTACAAATCACAAAATACACGCAATGACTTTGCCAAAACTTAATTTTCATAAGCCTGCCTCCAATAAAATTTCTGACCTACCTCACTAACTCACAAACGAAAAGATCCTCAAACATGCATTTCCTTGAAAATGATTATCCTTACGAGCATTGTCTTGCATATCTTTTTTGTCATCCCTTGTACTTTACCTATGCCATTGCCATACATTATAAATACACCCCTTTTACGGTTTCCTCTTTGGTTGGTGCAAAGCTGATCAAAAAGAGAGTTCAATGTTTACAAATTGAATTTGCTCTTTGAAATCTTAACATCCACAAATATCCTTTTTCTTTTTGTAATAAATTTCATGTGGAACATATTGTTTCGAACCGCGGGCTGGTGGTGCGCCACCAGTCAAAAAGTCTACACAATCCTACTATAGTTTTTATATACAATGAGCCTATCTTTGCCCATACATACATGTTCTTCAAGCACTTTTAAATTTGCGAGATACACACACAATACACAAAGCATACACAAAACACAAAGCATTGAAAATCGCCGCGCAGAACCTATTCTGTGTTTGTCCCTGTCTTTCCTACGATATACTTCCACCCCGGTGCCTCCCTTTTCAATACACGTTCTCTTATTGAAAAAAGTAAGACGATAATTTTCGTCTTACTGCAATTTCTGCTTGGAAAAAATAATACAGTTTTCGCCTTAGAGTAATGTACGGCGAATTCGGTTTTGTTGTGCTGTTTTTTTTTTTTTGTTCTACTGATCATTGTTTTGAATTATTTGCAAAAAGTGAATTTCAACCTAAATGACTTAAAGTATAGAAAAATTGGCTTCGATTAATCCACGTTTGGAATTTATGGTACCTTCTGTTTATTCCTTATTAATTTGTGTAGGAGCCATTCCATATGAAAACGGTCAATCCGAAATGTTGCTATACCTCCGATTTTGCTCAAACTTTGTAGAAATGTTTCTTTGCTATCGAAATGCGTAATAGTCAAAGGATTTTTTTTTGTAATTTTCCTCTCCCCTCCAGCCATACTCAAAGAACCGAACATAGCGATTTTATGGGCTTCAGACTTTGCACTCTTAAATTGTCTGTATTCAAGCGATTAAGACGATTAAGGTGTCATTTTAAAGCTGATAAAGCATTCTTTTCAAATCAATCAAAAGGTTTAAGATATTTGAGTTGCTTTAGAAACCTGATCCTTTTGAAATCAACACATTTTATATACATTTTTGCCATTTTTGAAGTAGTCCTGTGCCTAAAATATCAGTAGTAAGTCCCTAAAAATTTCCCTAATTAAACCTTACAATAATTACAAAATAAAAAATCCAAAGTTGATCAAAAAACAAATTTTTTTATGTGCTTTACAAACATCCCTTTCAAACTTTGAGCTTTTGAAAAAAGCCAATCTTTGGGAGCACTTTTGTGAATGTTGACTACCAGATATCAAAATGAAAGTAGGTAGAATTTAAAGGCCTATTCTTCAACTATAAGTATTGAGAATTTCATTTTGTTATTCGCATGCACACTGAAGTTACAGATGATTAAAAACAAGCATTTTTCTAAGCTATGGAAAAAGCCAATCTTTGGGCACATTTTTGGGAATGTTGACTGCCAGATATCAATACGGGAGTGGGCAGGATTCAAAGGTCTATTCTTCAACTTTAAGTCTTAAAAAAGTCTTAAGTCTTCAAAATTTCATTTTGTTATTCGCATGTACACTGAAGCTACAGCTGATTAAAACAAGCTTACAAAAAAAATTTTAAAATTTTTTGGATAGAACGATATTAAAAAAAGTCATTGAAACTAAGAATTGTGTTTTATTAAAAGAATAAGCTTTTTATTTTTAATCAGGGAAATTTTTAGGGACTTACTATTGATATTTTAGGCACAGGACTACTTCAAAAATGGCAAAAATGTATATAAAATGTGTTGATTTCAAAAGGATCAGGTTTCTAAGGCAACTCAAATATCTTAAACCTTTTGATTGATTTGAAAAGAATGCTTTATCAGCTTTAAAATGACACCTTAATCGTCCTAATCGCTTGAATACAGACAATTTAAGAGTGCAAAGTCTGAAGCCCATAAAATCACTATGTTCGGTTCTTTGAGTATGGCTGGAGGGGAGAGAAAAATTACAAAAAAAATCCTTACGATTTCGTATTTCGATAGCAAAGGAACATTTCTACAAAGTTTGAGCAAAATCGGAGGTATAGCAACATTTCGGATTGACCGTTTTCATATGGAATGGCTCGTAGGTGATTCATTTTTCTCGACTTACCATTTGAAAATATCCACGCCACGCCACTGGTAAGTAGTAACTCTTTTGACCATAAGTTTTTCAAATATTTTAAGAAAGAGAAGAAAAGAGTAAAAAAAAAAGTAGGAACAATAGAGAAGATTCGCATATTTTTTCTGTCGCCTTTCTAAAAGAGGGGATTTACCTCCGCACACTCAAACTGTTCTGGAAAACAACCCTGTTCAACACTTAAATTAAATATGTAACTCAAAATATCTGAAACATAAAACGAAATTTTTTTAAGTAAGTTAGGTAAGTACTCGATATTTTATCTGAAGTGCAAGAGTTTTTGTTTTTCAAAGATAAGATAGTTTTGTAGGTTTTAAAAGAAGAGATGGGATTAAAAGCAAAGTTATTTGGTTGTATGTAGTCAGCATCCAGACAATGTCGGATATAACAATTACAGTTGTTGCCACCTGAATTGCTGGATGGATTTAATGTAACTGATACTTCTGTAAAATATTCGATAAACTTGTACGAAATACAGTTAATATCCGTTAGAGGAACATCGTTTTCTACAATAGTTTCTATTACGTTAGACTTCCTTGTTTTCCCTAATGTGCTGTCCACTACTTTCCATTCTTCTTTAATATTGCCCTTCGATTTTTCAAATAAGTTGGAATAATACCTTTCTCGAGTCAATTCAATATTTGTGCTAACAGCTTTACAAAGTGTAAGGTAGTACTTTTTTAACTTTACATTATTTGGATGTTTTTTTAGCTTAACACTAATTTTGCCGTTTTGTTTGATCTGCTTTAAAAGGTTCACATTCAGCCAAGGCTTGAGAAATTTATTTTTGTTAGATTTTTTTACCAATACAGAAGTACATGACTCTATATGTTTTTGCCATATTGAGCTGAAAAAGCAAACGAAGTGGATGGGTCTTTTTCCGCATAAACCAGATCCCAAAATTCATGTTTCAAAATATTCAGCAATTCTGGTAATCGGTGGTATAGTGCTCCTTTGTTTTATTAGTTTTAAACAATAACAAAAAAGTTTTTTTTTTTGCTATTGTCATGTTGTTTTGTCCTGGAGTTGACAATTTAATTTAATTAAAAATCGAAAAAGAAATAAATTTCTTATTTGAAAAGTTGTTTGACCGTGAAGATCGCCTCAACTCCTTTTTGCGTTTCGCCCAGGTACGGCAATGGGCTCATCAGTTAGATGAGTGTATGAGACACATTTTAGTTGTTAGTAACGTGATAAATTAAACAACCATATCCGCTTCGACATGTCTACATATACGAAAATTTTACAATGCCACAATACAAACTGATAACTCCATCGGCTGTCTCTGAACGTTAGAACTTTCGTAAATCCTCGGCGAAAAAGGAAAAAGCTTAAAGACAAGGGGCTCATCACACAAGTTGTCCAGCACCATTCGCAAGTTTTCTGCACCAACGGTGATAATGTGTAATTCCAAAAACTAGGTACGAAGTAAAATTTGCACATCTAAAATATGACAATAAGCTCTTCAGAACTTATTTAACTCGCCTTTACAAACTGGGGTCCATTTGGACCCCAGAGCATGTTTGAACACTCATAACTTTTTTGTTTTTCTTTTTTTTTTAAATGGGATTTTTACTCAGTGAACAAAATTCAATTTTTTATTCATTTATTAAGTTGAAACGATTATCAGGTGTTTACAGATTTTTCTGCGATTTTTTTGTGAAAATAACCCGTTCACCCGAACTGGGGTCCGTTTGAAGCCCACTATTGAAATTCTATGAAAAATCATATTTTTTCTAATAAATTGTAATTATTTTATTTCAAAAGCAGCGTAGTTTATGTTTAGAAGGATTTAGTTTGAAGTTGTTGGCAGTTCCGGCAGACATTTAACACATAAGGTTCTAGTGTGGCAAGGGCAACAACATCTGCCACATCTATCGCAGTTCGCAGGTGGTTCTGGTTTTCTTGTCGTCTGCTCTTGGGCAAAGGTGACATCTGCTTCATTTACAAGAGAGCCTTTCGGGGACTGTTGGTAATTTTTCCTGAACTCTCACCAAAATACAGAGAGCATCCAATTCAGATTATCCAATGCCAGATTGTTTTGCAGGTTGTGAACGGTTATTCAATTGTGACTCAACCAGTTCCTCCGCTAGTTCGATGAGTTTATCACTTCTGAACAAATTTTTGTTTCTTCTAGGCGGATTGAAGTGTCGGAAAATGATGACAGTTGCTAGGGCTGCTTCGTCCAGTAAGTTGTAGAATACAACCATCAGCCAGCGATTTGTTTGATGTGTACATGAATATATCGAGACCATTTGGTCGAATACATCGACTCCACCTTTGGTGCGGTTTTAACCCAGTATCATTGCAGGCTTACTTTGATGACCGGAAGTGGCTTTCTCACAGTTATCTTGTGTTGATAGCAATACCACTTGTTTGTTTGGCTTCGGAACATAACTCACCAACTCCAATTTTCCAGAAAATCCAAAGATGGATGACTGGACGATACAGCTTTTTGTTATTGAACTTTACAGGATCATTCTGGTCAACATCCTTTTCTACAAAAGGTCTAGACACATCTCTTTTGCTTTTCCGGATCGTGCCAAGAATAGTGATCTTCTTATCCAGCAACTCCAATTCCAAATCCACCGACGTAAAGAAATTATCAACAGTGAGGTTGCGTCCAGAATTGAAATATGATGGCATCAACGACATCACCACATCATATCCACGACCAAGTCCTGTACTTTGGTCAGAGCTACCAGTGTAGATAGAAAACTTCAGTGGAAAGCCCGTTGAGCTTTCATTCAGCCACCAAAACTAAAAGCCATATTTGGCAGGCTTGCTGATTTTTCATTCAGTAATTACGTAAAACAGACATATCGAAAGGGATAAGCGGGAATCCCAGATTTGCGAAATTAGGCAATTTCCATCCTTTTTAAAATTGAAAAATTTTATTGATAACCTCCTACATACCTGTATAATGAAATTTATCTTTTTATCTTTCTTTTTCACTGCTATATAAAATACTTAGAAAAAATTCATACAATAGCCAGAAGAACTATTACTGAACAATATAAGTCAGAAATCAAGAAAATTTAAAGAAAAAATCGTGGAGTCCATTTGGACTCCAGTTCAGGTGGACACGACTTTTGCCGGTTCGTAAAGAAGGGTTAAAAAAAGAAACTTGTTGACAAGCCTCTTAGTCTGAAATTCTTGAATGTTTGAGGCCAACCTTTACCTTGTGCATTCGCATTTGCTGGTGCCATGAGTAAACGTGCCAAAAGTTTTGCTTTCATTAAAATGAAACTTTGTATCGTCGACACTTTTTTGATGTCGCCTTTGTTCCACCAAACCCATCGTGTTTTAAATGACACCACCTACCACACAGAAACTAGATTACTAGGAAAACAAACATGCAACATGCAAGTCCTTAAGGAGTATCGTTATTTTCTCGTGATGTCTTTTTTATGTTTTCAATGGAGACCAAAAGTAAACCACATTTTCTTTATACTCGTATGTATACATTGTATGTACACCTGCCGAGTTTCCATCCACTCATTTCCCTTTGATCGTCCAAACAATGCAAGAACTATCCAATTCAGTAAGTACCTAACTATACCAACACTCAAAGGCACACATAGCACGCTTTGTTTTAAGCCGTTAAAGGAATATGTTTGCCTTTTTCCATTTAACTTCCCATTCTAGGATACATTTCAAATTGCTTTTATCCGAGTGAAGTTGATTCGATTTTACAATGCAACTGCTTAAATCCCCCAACAGGACGTATAAAATAGCCATTTCCTACCTTAATGACACAATTAAAGCCGGGATATTGGCATAGCCACTATCATGTGCCTCTGGCCATGAGATTACCACCATTTGCTACAGAATATCCTGCTGCAGATAGCACAAATGTTTTGGATTTTCATTCAATTGGTTTCCCTCTCATGTTGCCAAAGAAGGACCGCCGAAACCCAACACAACTGGACCGGACCATTGAATGTATTTAACACTGCGGCTTGTGGCTATTGTGTTCAAAAATAGTGCTTTCGAAATAGTTTAGCCTTAATGAAGTGATTGAACGCATGAGCTCGTTAGCATGCATCATTTTGTTGCTTTCACATAAAAAGAAAAGCCATGTCATTCACAAAAAAGCCTTTTCAAATTAGACACCTAACGAAGGTTCGTTTATAGCTGTGCTAGTTGTGCTATATAGCCAAGTCCTCGGGGATATAAATTTCAACAGACAAACGACTATTTAAGAAGATTTTTCTTCAAAAAGAGAACTAATTTAAAACATTTTCCGGAAATGATTTATCAACTCGGACACTTGCTGTATAAGAATTTGGGTTTATTTTTTTGTTTTCTTTTGTTTGGTTGTGCGTGTCATAAAAGGGTAATTAATTATTTTTTAAGAGAATATAATTGAGCAAACAACATTCCCTGTGCGCCATTAAGTGGTTATTTGTCATTTTGGGATATTCTGAATTCCAATATAACAACAACAATTTAAATTTAACGAAATAAATTTCAAAGCTGTTTTTGCCATTTAATTATATCACCCTCATTAATTTTTGAATCAAATTGTACGAGTTATACAGTATTATTGATTTTAATGTAAGAAGACTAATTGTATGTAATTTCATATTCAATGATTTTATTATGAATTGTGTTTGTGAATTTTGTGGAAAATACGTTCAAAGGAACATTCCCTTGGCGCTTAACGTGTTTTTATTGTTAAATGAGTTATACGTTTCAATAAGAAATTTAATTGACCAACAGCAAAAAGCCCACGGATCTCGTCAATTAAAACGCATTTATACTTTAAACGTTTCTGAGTAAGTGGCAATGGAAAATTCATACTTTTGTCACATTAAAGTATTTGATAGCTTCAAGGTTTGTACGAAAACAATTCAGATAAAATTAAGACGTAAAATACGTTTCACAATATAAGTAGGGGGACTCACACTGAACAATTAGTTGGTCTGATGGTCGGATGTAGGTTGTGTTTAGGCCGATCAGCCTTATCGTCAGACTTCATTTTTTAAATAAATCAATAAGGAATATTTCAAAACCGTGCAACAAATCGGACAAACTGTCGTTTGAGAGTTCAAATTATCCAACATTGTGCAACTAGCTATACAATCTGAACTAAACATGACAAAAAACAAAAACACGCAGCTCAGATTCTAAAAAAACCAAATGATATTAAAAAAATATCCACTTAGGCCTTCTCTAACAGAAATTGAAGCTTGAGTGCTTGAATTACTTTAGGTTATGGTGGCTGTTTAGGTTCATTGGCGTAGCAAAATTAGGAATTTCCTAATTTTAAACCAATTTGAACTCTCGATAAAGCGATGATGGTGTTGGATAACAATGTTCCTTAGATCACTGGTATCGTTGAAAAAGAGCTCTCTCAAATGCACCTTCTTTACGCCTTTGAGAGAGTGCACGGCATGCGCATAGCAGATGCGAAACTGTTTTCTCTTACTTTTTATCCTTGCTGCTTCCGCCTTAAGGCGTATCTAACTATGAGGTAATGTTCGGTTGTAACACCGATTGAACTATGGTGATAAAGCAAATATGTTGTTGGTTTTGGATCCAGAAAGGTGGTGATGTTTGTCCACCTAGAGTTAGTGATCCTCATGGCAACTTGCATTAGCATCAGCTTGCACGTAGCGATAGGTATGCCAACATTAAACCTATTTTGTGACATAGGCATGGAAGTTCCATTTCCAGAAATAGTGAACGTTAAACTTTTCTGTCATCGATAAGGAAATGATTCACAGATTCATGCGTTTTTACAAAATGTGTTGAATTTTTGTGGATCGATTTGTGAGCTGAGTGGCTATTCGAGAAGATGCCAATATTTAACGTTGAAATCAGGTTTACTCTTAGTTACGATAGGACCTCTTTGAACACCAGAATTTCCGCTTGGAACACGTTGTACGAATTGAACGATCTCTCTCCACCATGTTGCGATTAATTCGACTTGCCCTTGCCAGCATCCTAAAGTTGGATTCTACAACATGAGATCCCAGTAGAAGGCCTGAAACTCACTCTTGGCTATTGTCCTCTGATCAAAAGAGATCACGTCAATTGTAATGCTGCTGTAAACTATGGCTATGATGTCTCAGTCTTTCAATACTTCAAGTTATTTCTAGGGGAGATGCTGTTGCTGGTATACACCTTTGGTGTGCCTAGGGTTGGTTCCCTCACAACGCGTGCAGTTGATGCTGGTCGGATTTTGGGTCAAAATACTCTTATTCCAGGCGAGTTTGGCGTCTGCATCTGAAGCTCGTAAAGATTGTACAAAACTCAAACGACAACACCAAAGGAATAATCTTTTAAAAGGAATAAGCTATCGCGATGTCGCTTCCATTCCCCCACAAGGCATGGTTGCGAGAAACGCGCTAGGTCCTGGGGCTCCTCGCTCTGTTGTGCCACCCCATTCACTTATTTTATTTAGTACTGGCCCTAGGATCCGCTATAGACTTAAAACAACATCAGTGCAGAGATCAAACGTAGTATTACTCTTGCCAACTGTTGCTTCTTGGTTAAGAATGCAAATAAGGAACAAAACCCTCTAAAGAAAACCAAGGTAACCCTTCCAAAGACCTTAATCCTTTTTGTCCCACTTTACGGAGCCGAAGTTTGGACCTTGTCGAAAGCAGATGAAAAAAAAATTATTTCGAATGATCTTGCGTCTTGTATGCGAAAACAATGTGTGGAGAAGAAGATACCACAACGAGCTTCATGAGCTGTACCGCGACAGGGGCTAGAAGAGTACGCATCGCGAGGCTACAATGGCTGGGACATGTAAAACTGAACAGAGCTTGCACAAAATCGAAGTGATTTTCGACCGCGATGCGTTCACCCCCTTCTGTAATGCCGAATCTCGTTTAATTATAGGTGTTTGATCAATAACTTTCACGAAACTCTGTGCTGTACGCAAGTTGTATACGATTAGGAGTAGGGGTTTTCCATTTTTTTTTTTCAGATGCACTAACGCTAAGAGAGTGATTTCCTTTGTATTCGAAAGGGGGGGTTCTCATCTTTGGTGGGGCCGTAACTCACTGTGCCACGAGCGATAACATATCTCTTCGTGCTCGCAGGAAGTTCGAAATTGAGCTGTGAAGTGGTGCTTCACTGCTACACTTTCACTTTTAAGGTCATTTGCTTCCACGCTCGGTGGAGGGTTGCCAAGGAGGGCAGATGATTCATCATGTATTTGTCAGTTGGATACATGCCCACCGAAGAATCGATTGGATTACTTGTATTGCAAGCCGAAGACCTAATGTCTCTTACTTCTACTGGTGGCTGCGTCTAGATTTGAAGTCGTACCACATTCCCTAGATCTCTTTTCAGACTTTTTAGGTGAGGTGGTCGATTCGCAAACCTTTTGTTTTTTATTTTCCCTTCGATGCTAAATTTGGTCACTGATGTCACTTATCCTTCTTCGAAGCGCAGCCATCGCCGGCAGTCGGCACTCCTTCCTTTTGACGGCACGATTTTTTTCAAACTCTTTTCCATGTTTTTCAGTCTCAAGTTTTCAGATATGGTGGTTATTTTTTACTTAACCTGGTTTTAGAAATATTGGCGTTGAACTGCTTGAGAGGCCCTCGAAAGCACTTCCACCGCCACAAAGTCAACTCAAAGAGGTTGTATGCTTATGAACGGGCATCTTCATAACGGACACCCCAAAAATACAGGTTTATATCTATTTTTAGAGCTCTTAGAAAAATTTTCGCTCTCATTCCTTAAGAACAATTACTTTAGTGATTGGATTCGCCAGCTGTCTTAGCATTTACCTGAAAGTTTTGACGATAAGTTACGGCTTTGTATTCTGAGTCCGCTTTCATTTTCATTATATTATACTCTAAGCTCTTAGTGGATGACTTGATTCTACTAAATGAATAATTAAATAAAATAAATAGGGTGGCGCAACAGAGCGAAGAGCCCCTGGGCCTAGCGCATTTCTCACAACCACCCCTTGTGAGGGAATGGAGGGGACCTACAATTTTCTGCCGGTTCCGAACGTCTTTTTGAGAAAGCGCTTTTCATGGCAATGAATTTACTAACGGAGGACTTGCCAATTCCTCGCGAAAGGCGATACCCGTGGAAAAACATTTTTGCCTCTGCTGGGATTCGAACCTCGAAACTCTGGGGTAGCAGATGGGCATGCTAACCATCACACCACGGGTACCACTTGATTCTACTGGCTGACAATTAATCTTCTCTAGAATTTCAAGTTAATTAACTGCGTATCAGATTTTCGCACTACTGTGCAAGTAATTTTAAAAAACTAGAACTTTTCGCACTACTGTGCAAGTAATTTTAAAAAACTAGAAAACTGGAAGAGCTTAAAGGGAATCTCAGCTCACATTTGTTGAAAAGAGGATTTTTGGACTGAGTTCTGACCACTTTCAGTAATTTGTCCAACTTTTTTGTGTCTCTGCAGATAAATTTTCTTTACAACCAATCAGATGGTTAGTGTTACGTTCAAAAGTAATAGTTCTTCGAGTCTTAGATCTGATTTGACTTTATTCCTGATATTGATTGGTTTTGTGGATTCCCAGGCATTCAAGGAATAACTGCAGTCGTTATTGCATGATAGGGAATGATTTATGTAATTGATATAGAGAGCCGTTTTTGATTTTGGAATCTTATTTGAACTTGAATTTGTTCGTCAAAGTAGCTACGAAGGGATTTCTAGAATTCGGACAGAGCGGAAAGCTCTTAACCTACTGGTCAATCGGATGTTCAATACAGAATTGTATGTTGATTTTCCTTCTCTCCTAAAAATCCACAAACCTACAGATCTAGAAAAAGTCATCTGTCATCTACGCATATCCTTCACTGCTTAATGCTTTAACTACATTTCAGCAAAAGTGTACAACTAAGTGGCACATCTTTGTCCTATCATCGCTTTGCAATTTCTTGAAAATTTATAACCGAACTACTTCTATCTTTAATTTGTCAAGCCAAGCGGCTGTTATGCATAAGTGCCGCCATCATTTACACTTAATGTCAGACAATCAATTTACATGCCTCGTTCGCTATGTCGTTATAAATACAACTAAAGGTTGCTAACAATTGCCGCGTTCCCAATCCGTTTGCTCTATTCTCGCTCCGAGTTTTGCTTTTAAGCTCGGTTACTGAGAACAAATAGACAAATACTCATTTCTCTTCTAGTTATCTAAATGTGGCCAGACCAGGCGATGCAAGACCATTTCCCACTCATACTTTGCATTTAGATGGAAAAAAGGGGGGAAGACTATAGAGTGTAATACTACGCACGAATAATTAACTGGCAAGCAGCCAACGAACAACGACAAACGCGTTGGAGAAACTGTAGAAGAATAATTAACCAAAAACTTATTCATCGTCACCATCCTAACCATTCCGCTGTCAAGCTTATTTGCCTCTCATTTTTCAGGCGTTCCAAGGGTGCCAAATTGTTTAGTTAAGTTTGCTGCAGAAACGATAAGAATATTCAAGCCCTCCACGCTCGTTGTATGCAGCGGTTTCTCTTTTCCACTGTATTTTGTATCCTTTCATACTTCTGTTCTTCTACTTTTATATTAGATTGTGTTTGTGTGTCGCCTCGCGATGGTACTTTATCACAGTCATGAATTATTTATTTCGTTAACGCGCAACCAACCCCACCGCCACCAGCCATTTACTTTTACACTTTGCACTCCTTCTGGCTACTTACTTAAAAAACCCATAAAACAGAAAATCTGTAAAACCGCTTGCATACTATGCAGCTAAATGTTTGTTGTTCTTCTTTGGCTTTTTTTTTTGTATTGCTGGTCAAATGAAAGAGCGTTAGTTAAGTAAAAGCATTGAGTCGATCATGGGTCGGAAGCACAAACAAAAGTTTAAAAAAAAAAACTGAACAAATAATTACACACGCACTATACCTACTCGTTCAAAGGATGTTCGGGTTGAATTGGCCGACTCTTTATAATTTATACATACTCGTATGCAGACCAACGCAAGGAATTGTGTAAAAGATTGAAACTAAACAAGCGGAAGGAAATCATTGACCGAAAGGGATGTGAATGAATTTTCCTTCGGAGAGAAAAATTAATTACTTTTTCATGTGTGAACAGAATCTGGTTGAGGAAGGAAACATTATTCGGATATGAAGAGCAGTCAGGGAGAAAGTCAATTGAACTACAATTTAGAATATTAACTTAGGCTGGAGGGTCATTCAAGTATTTTCAATGCAAATAGCTATCCTTTTCGGTTTTATGGACAAAAATTGCCGATTTTGTTGTACTGAACTAATTATGGCTATAGTTTAAGACCCCAAAGTAAATAACAAATTTGTTTATCAATTTGCTTCATCTTCTTTTGCACTTCTTTGAATTAGTTTCAGAAAATTAAATTTTTCGGTAGTAATCGTTTCTAATAACTTACAACAATGTATTAGTTTATATGGCTGTTAAGTTGCTTTCGTGAGTTTTTGCTAGTTAGTCACAATTACAAAAATAAAGAACTGTGAACCCAATCCTCCCCGATGAAAAAAAAAAGCAGAGTAGGAAAGATTTGCATTCTGATTCAGAAGAATTGGAAACACTGTTTTTCAACCAAACATACATACATACCACCCTATGTGGTATGCGGAGCGGGGAGCCTCCGGAACCTACCGCATTTCTCTCAACCATGCCTTGTGAGTAAATGAATAGAACCTACAACTTTCTGCCGGTTCCGAACGGCTTATCGAGAAAGCTTTTCATGGCAATGAATTTAGTATCGGAGGCCTTGCTAATTCTTCGGCAAAGATACCAGTTGAAAAACTGATGATCTCTGTTGGGATTCAAACCATGAACCTCCTGCCTCCCACCATACCACCACGGGTACGGAAGTTTTTTAATCGTCAACTGTTATATTGACTCCCACAACACTTTTACCCACACCCGTTTGGTATTGTATTTTACGGGAAGGATTAGGCTGCTAGCTTAGAGAAACCATTAATCATCTTAATACGTAACACTTCAGGAACCGCCATACTAGACCACTCAAGGAATTTTGATTTCAAAGCTAAATCGAGAAGCACCATCACCGCACTTCAAGTCCCAATACCGAGACTTAAGGCTATACTTAATCATCATCTCAGCCTGAATTCCAGAGCCAAGCTGTAAGGCTTAGAATCATCATCATCCCAACAAAACGTCACGGTTGATCCCTTCCTCACTGGAAAACACCGTAATCATGAATATAGTGTATAAGTCGATCGCTACTATTACCGAGTAATCGCACTGCAGAATCTCACCCCTTAAATCTAAACGGGTTTCCAAAGGTATTTGGTCTCCCAGGTAAATTACTTGAAATTAGTTATTCCCCGAGGTTTTCAAAGCTAGGTACATTCATGACGCGAAACCAAATTTTTATTTTTTATTTATTTTCCTCAATAAAACGTGAGGTTTGTCTAAACATTGCACGAAAATAGTCCTAGATGATTATTTCCATGTTGTGATCCAATTGGGGTTGTACTAAGAGTTAGTTAAAAACATTGAATTCGGGACAGCCAGGATAACGACCCAAGCAAACGAAAAAACACAGAGATGAACGAAGGATTATAGACCAAATTTTCACATTACGGCAGATCTTGGAAGAAAACCCGAGAATATATCATATCGATATACGCCATCTTTTTATCGATTTCAAGGCAGCGTATGTCAGTATTTACAGAGACAAGCTGTACAGTGCCATGTCTAGTTTCGGCATCCCTGCAAAGCTCGTGCGACTATGCAGGATGATACGGGAGAATTTGCGTGGCTCCTTTAAGGTCGGTATAAAGAACTCAACGAGACCTATAATTTTGAAAAAGGCTTAAGGCCAGGCGTAAAACTGTCATGCGATTGAGGGTAAAACGAAGTATATGATGTTATTAAACAAGGACACCGAACATCGAAGAATTGGACAACACGTCTCAATTTAGAGAGACATAACTTCGAAATAGTACATGAAATTGTCTACCTATAGGATCTGCTGTAGACACGGAAAACAACATCAGTGCGGAGATCAAACGTAGATTAACTCCGGCCAACTTTGCTTCTTCTGATGGTTAAGAGGACAATTGAGAAACAAAACCCTCTCTAGAAAAACCAAGACCTTTATCATGCCGGAAGCATGATCTATTCGAAGGCGGATGAGGAAACCCTTGGTCGTTTCAAAAGAAAAGTACCTACCAGTGGCGTGGCGTCCATATAACACGATTCCTATCGTCTTACCTTTTAAAATGTGTCCCTTGTTCATAGAAAAAACCAGCAACATAAGTCTACAACTAAGCAGTCAACAGCCTATCTTTGAACATACATACAAGCCGCGTTTTATTGAAAATTTTCTATGTGCACTTATGTACACTTTCAATAAAACGATTTTTTGGTTTATATTCACTTCGGACGTCACTTTCAATTTTCACTTTCAGTGTTGGCACCCTTTGCAATTGTTCTAAGGATAAGAAACATTAAAAATTTGCATTCTAAGGATATAAATGCATACCTTTTACTTTCCATTTGTATTTTTCTCTATTTAATTCTCGATTCTCAATTTATTTGCCGCATTTCAACTTTTTACTTTCGAGGTAAACAAACAAATGTCACTTTAATTTTTTTTCGCAATGGCTGTGTTCAATTAGATTCATTTTGTGACTCATGTTTTTGGTTGCCTTGGTTCTGATGTTCTTATGTGTTCTGTCTGATGTTCTTTTTTTCTGACCGATTGCGAAACTTCCCTTGTGTGTGTGTGTGTGTGTGTGTGTTAGTAACTGCGTGTCTATTTATGTCCCCACTAAGTCACCACCTGACTCTTCTATTAGCCATTAGGTGTGTTTCTTTACTGAAAATTCGCACGAAATGCACCGAAATTCGGCGAAAGTCAGTCTAATCCCGTTCCGATTTTTCGTAGCAGTGCACAAAAAAGAGAGTGCTCTCGAGAGAATAAAAAAATTTCCCCGTCCTGCGAATTTCCGGCACCAAAATTTCTGTGGACAGAAATCGTGCACAGCCAAAACAAATACAAAAACTGTCAAACAGACGTTTTTCCAAGTGTTGCGTTGCTGCGAATGGTTTGTTCAAGGCGTTTCTTTACTTTTAAGACAATTACGCTCTTTAATAGATTTTCTGAAAGAATTTTACAACCACTCCTTAAAAAAAAATTTCTGTGCACAAAAAGTAAAGAAACAGACTTATTCAATCTGTTGTCGAAAATCAGAAATATGAACGAACACAACCCAAAGACTGCCAACCTCTGGGTGCCAAAAAAAGAAATTTACCAACCATCCCTGTGTGCAGTTAGCTTACTGCGATATTTATGTGCACTTAGGCTATTGACATAAGGAGTTGTTGTTTTCCCATGAGCGATGTTTTACTGAAGTGTACATAAGTGCACATAGAATTTCGATAAAACGCGCCTACAATGTTCTTCAACCACTTTTAAATTTGCGAGATACACACACAATACACAAAGCATACACAAAACACAAAGCATTGAAAATCGCCGCGCAGAACATATTCTGTGTTTGTCCCTGTCTTTCCTACGATATACTTCCACCCCGGTGCCTCCCTTTTCAATACACGTTCTCTTATTGAAAAAAGTAAGACGATAATTTTCGTCTTACTGCAATTTCTGCTTGGAAAAAATAATACAGTTTTCGCCTTAGAGTAATGTACGGCGAATTCGGTTTTGTTGTGCTGTTTTTTTTTTTGTTCTACTGATCATTGTTTTGAATTATTTGCAAGAAAGTGAATTTCAACCTAAATGACTTAAAGTATAGAAAAATTGGCTTCGATTAATCCACGTTTGGAATTTAAGGTACCTTCTGTTTATTCCTTATTAATTTGTGTAGGAGCCATTCCATATGAAAACGGTCAATCCGAAATGTTGCTATACCTCCGATTTTGCTCAAACTTTGTAGAAATGTTTCTTTGCTATCGAAATACGAAATAGTCAAAGGATTTTTTTTTTGTAATTTTCCTCTCCCCTCCAGCCATACTCAAAGAACCGAACATAGTGATTTTATGGGCTTCAGACTTTGCACTCTTAAATTGTCTGTATTCAAGCGATTAGGACGATTAAGGTGTCATTTTAAAGCTGATGAAGCATTCTTTTCAAGTCAATCAAAAGGTTTAAGATATTTGAGTTGACTTAGAAACCTGATCCTTTTGAAATCAACACATTTTATACACATTTTTGCCATTTTTGAAGTAGTCCTGTGCCTAAAATATCAATAGTAAGTACCTAAAAATTTCCCTAATTAAACCTTAAAATAATTACAAAATAAAAAATTCAAAGTTGATCAAGAAACAAATTTTTTTATGTGCTTTACAAACATCCCTTTCAAATTTTGAGCTTTTGAAAAAAAGCCAATCTTTGGGAGCATTTTCTTGAATGTTGACTACCAGATATTAAAATGAAAGTAGGTAGAATTTAAAGGTCTATTCTTCAACTATAAGTCCTGAATTTCATTTTGTTATTTGCATGCACACTGAAGTTACAGATGATTAAAAACAAGCTTATTTCTAAGCTATGAAAAAAGCCAATCTTTGGGCACATTTTTGGGAATGTTGACTGCCAGATATCAATACGGGAGTGGGCAGGATTTAAAGTTCTATTCTTCAACTTTAAGTCTTAAAAAAGTCTTAAGTCTTCAAAATTTCATTTTGTTATTCGAATGTACACTGAAGCTACAGCTGATTAAAAACAAGCTTACAAAAAAAATTAAAATTTTTTTTTGGATAGAACGATATTAAAAAAAGTCTTTGAAACTAAGAATTGTGTTTTATTAAAAGAATAAGCTTTTTTTTAATCAGGGAAAATTTTAGGGACTTACTATTGATATTTTAGGCACAGGACTACTTCAAAAATGGCAAAAATGTGTATAAAATGTGTTGATTTCAAAAGGATCAGGTTTCTAAGGCAACTCAAATATCTTAAACCTTTTGATTGATTTGAAAAGAATGCTTTATCAGCTTTAAAATGACACCTTAATCGTCCTAATCGCTTGAATACAGACAATTTAAGAGTGCAAAGTCTGAAGCCCATAAAATCACTATGTTCGGTTCTTTGAGTATGGCTGGAGGGGAGAGAAAAATTACAAAAAAAATCCTTACGATTTCGTATTTCGATAGCAAAGGAACATTTCTACAAAGTTTGAGCAAAATCGGAGGTATAGCAACATTTCGGATTGACCGTTTTCATATGGAATGGTTCGTAGGTGATTCATTTTTCTCGACTTACCATTTGAAAATATCCACGCCACGCCACTGGTACCTACTCCGAATAATCTTTGGTCCCGTATGCGAAAACAATGTGTAGAGAAGAAGATACAACAACGAGCTGTATGGGCTGTACCGCGACGTGGGCATAGCCAGAAGAGCATCGCGAAACTACGATGGTTGGGCCATGTAGAGCGGATGGATCCAAACGCTCCGGCTCGTCGGGTGTTCGAAAGCACATTGCAGAGATATCGTGGCACAATCAAGTGGAAGAAGACCTCAACCGAATTAGAGTGCGAATTAGAGTGAAGAGAGCTCGACAGTAATCGAAGTTGTTATCGAAAGATGTTCAGGTTCACAACGAACTGTTATTCCCACTTAAAATAGAGAACATTGAAGTAGGATCCGAACGTGGAACAGTAGTTTTTTTAGCAACTACTGAAGAATCAGCTAGATAGTTGTAAGCATATTTAACCGAATAAAAAGGAAAGTGAAAAGCGCATAAGAACTGATAAAGAAGAGAACAGCTACTCAAAAACACCAGCAATAAAAAATACACTTCAAAACCTTTTCAACATTCTTCACTTCCAATTGAATAAGAATCATTTTTCTGGAAAAAATAATTAAATGGGATGAATAAGTACATAAATAGAATATAACTTGGTGAGTTTTGAAAGGAACCATTTGAAAGGAACCAATTGAATTTTGTAGCTTGCATTTCCTTCTTTTTATGCAAAATCTGATTTAAATCAATAAAAATTTGTTTTCTTTTTGGAAAGAAAAGCCCCTTAGACGTATCATGATCGGCTCAACCAACAAAAGAAAAATCCTATGCCCCTTATTCGAAAAATGATTCAACCCAATTTTCTTCCATTCGCTTTCAATGAATTTCAAAATTGTTATTACTGCAAATTGATTTTCCTTGTGCTCTTTGCATTATGCAAAAAGTACAGATTGAAACGATTAAAATCAATTCCTGCCTTGCCTACATTACCTTTTCTAATCATATATAACTAACTATTCTACTGTTATAAAGGTACACATTCTGTCTGAGCAGAATAAATCCTTTTTTCAGTTTTATTTGTGTTGTGCATAATTTTTGCCCATTTGTAAGAGGCACGCCCTAGCAATTATCCACAACAAACAAGAAACTTGAAATGCTGGAAAATTCATCATTATTAGGAATCCCATAAAATAATCCATTTATATGCATGCACGACCCGCCTACATAAATCAAAGGAGGCCTTCTTCTTCCAGCATATCCTGCCATTTGTTGTTATTTCTGGTTTTTATAGATGGTAGCACATAAATCATCTTGCAGTACCTACAATAATTTTTTGATGATCGGAGGAGACAGGGGGAGCAATGTTTCCTTCCTTTTTCTACTTGAAATATATCCTTTTTTTGTGTGAGGAGAGCATAAAGCGATAACGTAGAAGTAGTAGATACCCTGGCCCGGGGAATTTTATGTTTACTTATTTTTCATTAATCATAATGCAAAAATGAAAATGAGAGAGAGGAGATTTCAATTGAAATTTTGTTTTTGAAGTGCACACAAAGAGTTGGATCGTTTAAATTGGGGTTTTTTTATTTTGGGCCAAATTAAAAATATCAAGGAAGCATAATTATTATTGTGGTACAAAGAAACTGCGATTTGCGCTGGATACATTCAATGGAAATGCTTAGACTCAAATATTTAACAGCGTATGTGAAGTAAGGTCGCTGTGGAGTGGTTGCCAGGTTAGTCGAGAACTTTTACTCAAATTAAATGAATCAGTGCCTCATCACCAGAGATCCTAGTATGCTAAGGTGAAAAAATCTTTTGAGGGCTTCGCAAAAGCGACTAGGACAAAAAGTGTCTCTAAAAATTGAGAATTGAAGGTATTTTCTAAAATGTAAGATGGAATTCTTCGAAAAGCTAAAACCTTATTGTGTGCTATGACTAGACTTGAAGTAACCTACCGGATAACCGGCCGTTAAAAAATAAAACATAAGAAAAGTCAATGTTAGTCGTTTTGCATAACCAAAATATAAAAAAGAAAAGGCATTTTATCGCAAGTAATTCTGACACTTGTCTATTGCTGATTAAAAAACAACAATTTAAATCACAGCAAATGGAAGTCCTTAAAAATAAATACTTTGTTGGGTAATAGCAATAGACAGATAACAGATGATCGAAGGCAGACGATACATGATAGATTACAGATAAAATTTTTCAGAGAACAGATGGCAGACGATAGATGACAGATCCCAGATGACAGACGACATACGATAGATGCCAGGTGACAGATAACAGGCGACAGATAACAGTTGACAGATGACAGATGACATATGACAGATGACATGGGACATGTGACAATTGACAGATTATAGGTGATAGATGACAGATGAAAGATGAAAGATGACAGATGACTGATGACAGATCACATATGACAGATCACAGATGGCAGATGACAGATGATAGATAACAAACGGCAGAAGAAAAATTAAAAGTAGCTGTTGATCTTTGCCAAATAATAAATGACAACTGACAGATTGCCTTTGAAAAAATCGCTTACAATTTCGATAAAGCGGAATAAAAAAATTTAAGCAAATTTTTATATTGAAAGCTAAATGCAATACATATGCGAAAGGTCGCACTTCGCAGATCAATCAGAGTATGTACGCTATAATATGCCTTGTCTTCATCAAACTCTTCCGAGCAAATGATCAGTCTTCAAAACGAATTTAATACAAGACATTCGGAGGAGTCCCCTGCTCGTTAAATCGCTGTACGAATAAGCACGGATACGCTTTAGTGTATCATTTTACAGAAAACTACTTTCCTGACTTATAATTTTCATCCTCGTATTGATACTCAAATACTCATTTTATGCCGCGGCATGAGGAACATTACGTCCACATGTACTTTAAAAAGTTGATGTTGTTTGCGAAAGTATTTCTGTTTTTCTGCTGTGAGAAATTAACCGCAGCTCAATTTTCTACTTGAAAGGAGGTGACGGTTTGCAACGAAAAATAACTTCCTCTGCTTTATGAAGTTACAAACAGTGGTGCCAATACTTTAGGCATATGGTCCTGCCCTTCTGTCTAATTATTCCCTAAATTTCAAATTTTTGGTTATTTTCAGAAAGCTAAATAAGAGCAAGAATTAAATGAAAAGATTAGTAAAGTTTTTAACAGTTAAAACACTTATTTTATTTCCTCAGATGTACATTTCAGAAGCAATGCTTCCATCGTCAGTGAGATTTATAAAATTAAATTAAATTAAATTATTTGTCAAAAAACTAATAATAAACAAAAATGTTTCTAAACAAAATTACAGTTGAGTTGAGTTGAATCTATTAAAAAATTTTTTGAATATTGAATCTTTGATTGGTCCATCATCACTATTCATTAGATTATTTTTGTTTTTAAATATGTAAAATGATTCAAAAGCATCTAATTCATAATTGCTATTTACATTCCTTATTAGTCTTAAATTTTGCAAACTAAAGCTATGACTATTTTCTAGCATATGTTCTGCAACACTTGACTTTTCTTTTTCATTATATTTAAAGAATTAATAATTATATATATTCCCACTCAGAAATATGACAATAAGAATTGATTTTGATTGTGATTGATGCGAAAAGTGTTGGGTTAGCATAAAAGCGAATTCAAAATCATAGGATGGCGACAATACGATATCAAAATACGAAATTACCCCCTTAAGTAATTATTCTTTTAGGCTGAAGAGATACAAATTATATTAAAAAGAATTCAGGTATACGCATATTAAAGGAAAAATGAATTTGTTTCATAAATATTTTTAAATTTGATAACAGGTAACAACAAATAACGAAGAATTCTTGAGAGAATATTCAATTCATTTCTATACAGATGGCTCAAAAACCGAAGAAAGGGTAGGTTGCGGGGTGTACTCAAACTGACTTAACGTAAGTCTCTCATTCCGCCTTCCAAACCATTTTAGCGGAAATTCTGGCGATCAAAGAGGTCCTATCATGGCTAAAAGAAAACGTGATATCCTCAACGAATATCCGGATTTTCTCAGATAGTCAAGCAGCCCTCAAATAACTCGGCACTGTTTCTACGAACTCAGTAACCGCCCTTAACTGTCGCCTATCTCTTAAGGAGATGGCTGAACAGTTCAATATTCACCTTATTTGGGTGCCGGGGCACAAAGATATCGTGGGTAACTGCAAAGCCAATGAACTCGCCAGAGAAGGAACCGTTCTACCGATCTCAACCAGCAGGTTGAATAATGGTATACCAATCGCTACATGTAAACTTATGCTAAAGCAAAAAGCAATGGATAGAAAAAATTATAGGTGGAACAATATAACCAGTTGTGTGGCAACAAAACGGATATGGCCAGGACTAGATCCAAAACGCATAAGACATTTGTCATCCATAAGCAGATTGCACGTTAGCTCCGTAATCAATGTCATCACCGGACATTGTCTGATAGGAAGACACGCCATAAGACTCGGCGTTTCCTCTAATGACTTCTGCAGAAGTTGTTTAGATGAGGAGGTGGAGGAGACAATCCCACAATTTCTCTGCTCATGTCCTGCACTCTCTTTTAAAAGAAAACGTCATCTAGGAAAATATTTTCTTGATGATCCAAGTGATCTGGCGAACACAGATCCCCTACATCTCCTTCGTTTTATTAAAAGCTCCAAATGTTTTATTTAAGTGAGGTACTTCCACGCATAAATTTTATGGTATCACAATGGGCCTAATATTGGTCTAAGTGTGTCATATTGTTTTCCTGGCAGCCATCTTAAACCTAACCTAACCTAACAACAAATGGTCGATAAAATCAACGGTGCGGGGTACTAGAGGATCGCCTAGTGAAAGTGCGAGAGCTTGAAGAGATTTATCAAATGATTCAGTGAGCCCTAACGCAGGGTGGGTACCAAAATTGCTTAGAATCAACCAAAAACACAATCGTTTGACATCTTATCGGATTGAGGTAAATAGTAGCGCAACTTACAGTCATTTCAAACAGCTTTGAAATGGGGTACTCTTTCACTTTTTTTCAATGACTATTGAGTTTCTTCCAACCTACAAAATTGCTATTTCAAACCTAATGCACTAGAGATGATTTGACTTTGAGTTTTGACATCGATGACAAGGCTTAATATTTGAGGTGTGTTTTTATCTTTTTTCTGGTTTTAATTGGGGAGATAGATTTTATAAACACTCGTAGTTCGAAACTTTGACCAGTTATCCTTTCTCAACATTTCCAGTCACGACTCTTAAACTTGATTCAATCCGTCGCATTATTTTGACAGCCTACGGAAACTGTGTTGCTCTGACCCGAACATTTTTGCTCGGTCATTACCAAGCGAAACAGTGATAGTTAAAGGAGGCATTGTGTCATTACTAATTGCAATAAATAAATAAGTAAATAAATAGGGTGGCGCAACAGATCGAGAGGAGGCTCGGAGCCTAGCGCATTTCTCACAACCATGCCTTGTGAAGGATTGGAAGAGACCTACAATTTTCTGCCGGTTTCGAACGGCTAATTGAGAAAGTGCTTTTCATGGCAATGGATTTACTAACGGAGGGCTTGCAAATTCCTCGCGAAAGGCGATACCCGTTGAAAAACATTTTTGCCTCTGTTGGGATTCGAACCACGAACCTCTGGGTTAGCACATTCTATCATCACGCCACGGGTACCACAATTCCAAGCATTTCCATAATGCTCGAAACTTTGAGAAATTTTACGAAACTTATTTTCATTTAGACACGTACAAGGTACAACGTACATGCTCACTCAAACTTTTAGTTTGATCTTTCTTTTAATTCACCGTTTTACTTCAGTCGTGAAAGCCCTGGGGTGCCAACACGTAACTTGATACAATCGAGGATCGTCGATCGTCGCGTCGTCCAACTCGAAACAAATTATTTTTGACGAACGTATTTTGAAACGAATTTCATTTTGATATCAACTTAAAAATGCCATTGTGAACTACGAAGTGATATGTCAAATTGGTTATCTTCAAAATAAAGTTCGATCGAGATAAGTAAGTTGAATTTCATTTAGAAATAATATTTTTTGATTCAGAGAGTGACGATGAAGAAGTATTTAGTGACAAGGGTATGTTCATATACATGTACAGAGAAAAAAATTAGACTCTAAACAAAACCATTTGTTTTTTTAGTTTTGTACAGCAGTTCAGATTGAATAAAGAATGTTTCCTGATGGTATTAGGCTGCTTAAATTTCCCAAACAGCGTTAGAAGCACATCGGTTCCACCACTTTTCCAGCTTTGCGTCACTGTGAATCTCCTAGCCAGTGAAAGTTTCCAAGATGGCACGATTGTAACAAGTTACGTGCTGGCACCACTGTACTCTATATACAAAAAGTTTTAAGGTGTTAAGAGTGCCGCTACCATTGCCAGAAGCACCTAAAAAGCCTTCTTATACGAAATCAAATGCTGTATGCCTATCTTTGCTCGTTCCTTCGTGGCTGAATCTGTCGACAATTCTAAGTCGTCAAATCTGTCAATATGACTAGTTGTTTCTAAAGGCTCAACATTTGTTGATGTCTTAAAAGGAGCTTGCATAATTTTCTCAAAAAATAACGAACAAAAATAAAACTCCTTCAATTTCTCCATCTCCCCATTTAGTACCTACACGTAAACACCAATACCACATTGTATACATATACTGTTCGAAAATCTCTCATCTTTGGAAAGTTATGATTTTCGTTCTCAAAACAATTCTACAAACAATACGATAACCTTTGATACCAAATTCCCAAAGAGTATTATAGCCCTCAAAGTCATATCTCCCTGCTTGGTAACAACTATCCAATCGGTAAGTAACATCGTTAGTTTTGTTATTTGTTTTGTAATAAATGAATGACATTGTTTCAGATCCATTTTTGTATCACAACATCGTAAATCTCAAGTTTCTAAAAGCCGAATGTTCTACCAATCGATTTTCATGCAATTTTAATACCTATAAGTGTCTCACAACATATGGGTTATATTATATCTGTTGATACAGCGCAATGCTTCAATTTCATTTAAACAATGACAATACGTTTGCCTTCCTCAACTTTGTTTAGACTTTAATGTCTAAAACAAAAACAGGAACACAGAGACAATTATTTTGCAGAACAAATAAGCTCCTGGTCATGGGAGAAATTATTCATTAGGAAGATGTACTTGAATGTAATTTATTGAATTCGAAGGGGGAATCAGGTATTTTAGGTAAGGAGATGTCATGACTTGTAATAAAACAATATTTTGAAAAGGTAAACAGTCTTTCTTATTTCTTCTTTTTTAAAACTTGATATTTACTCCCTTACTTTCGTAGAATATGTTTTTACAGCAGCATGAGAAGTTTCGATGGCTGTTGTCTATGCTTTGACAGTGTAAAATGTCAAACTGTGTTGACAGATCACTTAGTAGGGCTTGGCAATTTGTCATAAGTGGTTTAACGAAAGAACAACGATTCCTTATCCTGTTCGCGAAGTTGAAGTAACAGTAGGTCGATTTTACAGTCATCACATTCGGCCCAGCGAGTAAGTAATTCGTCCAGTTACCGACCGTTCTCGTTCTAGTTTTACTCTTCTTAGCAAAATCGTCAACAAGCCTCTTTTGACTTCATACGCCCAAATTTGCTGGAAAAATTTGTAGACTGTAGTTACATACAACTAACTAAACAATGACTAAGGATTTATGGCATTTGTTATTCTATCCGCCCGACGGTTTGTCTATGGCTAACAGTTTAGATCGTTGGAGCTCCTTGAAAAAAACAAATGGAAAATGTCGTAGACATAACGTGAACAAAGTTCATGACGAAATAGGAAATAGGTCATCTTAGAAACACGATCGGTTAGCAGAGACTGCGAGAAAAACCTCTGAAAACCGACTCATGTCCATCGATTAGGAACCCTCGCAATAACATCACATTCTTATGTCGCATATAAGATCTTGTCTTTTGCGAACATCTGTTAGCGAGCGACTACGAATTAATTACCAATGCGGTCTTAGACTCGAAAAGTATACAATCAACCAAGTTTTCACAAAACGGCAGATCTTGGAAAAAATCTGGGATTGAATTATCGATACCTAATTTTTTTATGAATTTCAAGGCCATATTTACGGAGCCGTTTCTAGTCTTAACATCCCTCCAAAACTTGTACGACCAAAATGACTTGGCAGAACTCAAGCTACTTTGTAAGCAGCTCACCGAAGCTTAATGTGAAGTAAGTATTTGGACAAGGCGACGACTTTTTAAATTTAAGTCAATAGACGATTTGTCTATATAACTCAACATTAGACAGCCCTAACTTAGAGGTACTCCAGAACTTCGTCTGAATAGCATCATCAGTGCGGAGATCAAACGAAGAATTACATATCCGCTGCTACTTTGCGTTAAGAGGGCAATTAAAAAATAACAACCTACCTAAAAAATTTAGGTAACCCTTTATAAGACCATAATCATCCCAGTCCTGCTGTACAGCCCGGAAAAATGGACTTATCTAAAGCGCATGAGGAATCCCTTGGTTGTTTCGAACGAACTGTCTTTCACTTTACTTTCGAGTGAACTTTAGCGCCGTCTGTTAGCACAATATGGAGAAGAAGATGCAAACTCTATGAGATATACCGCGAAATGAGCACAGATGGACACCACACCTCCTCCGGTTCGACTTGTTGTGAAATTATAAGCCTATATATAATGACATTTTCTACAGCTCGTCTATGGTCTCTGTTCTCGTTTAATGACAAAATATACTTCGTTTTGTCCTCATTAAGCATTGAACCCATTTTTGCCGCCTCAGTTTCAATGCTCCCAAAAGCGCCTATGAAATCACGCTTGCCTCATCCTATAGCGTCCATACTATTTGCGTATAAGTAATTATTTTGTACAGACTTCTGAAAGACTATGCCTAGTTTGAGTGTCAATCAATCCTTTCAAGTATGATGTTAGCAGTCTTTTTAGCACTCACTATAACGAATACAGGTTGGTATTTTCTTCTGAACAGGGGCCTGGGGACGTTTTATCGAAACAGTTTCTTGATTTTACGTGTGAACAAAAGAATCCCTGAGAATTCAGCAAAAGCAGACTTAGCAATGCGATCTGTAAAAATCTTTTGGAAAGGCTTTTCCCTTTAACTATGCAAAACCAATAAAAAGGTTGAATACTTTTGGTAAAGAAGAGTCGCATAGGTACGGAACTAGTTTTGAAAGCCCAACAAAAATCATTCTCTCTAAAGCAAAATTAATATTCAAACAGATCCCCTTTAAGGCTATTGGTGAGTTGGTTTATTGGAAATGGGTTCTACAATGGGAATTTTCTCGATTAAATTTCATGATTTTGATGCAGGTCACGAATTTCTTATTTATACTTTCATTGTAATGGCCCTTCCTCTATAATGGGCCATTGGAATGCGAAAGATTGTAATTTTTTTTTATATATAAATATATATTTTGCCTTTTCTGCGGCGAACCTGGTGCTATTGAGGAAGGTTGAATTTTGTACACGTTTACTGTCAACAAAAGGATGGTAAGACATTCTCTGGCTTTACTGGAGATATTTTCGGGGAACAAAAATATAAATACATGTATATATATGTCGAGTGAAATGGTCTTCCCCTTTGTGTCCATAAGTGAATGAAACTTGGACCGAGAGGATAAGAAAAGTTTTATTTTTAATTCAATTAAGAACCTTGCGGGATATTCAATGTCGATAACTGTTTGTTGACGTTGAAAAAGGAACAAAAAAGTCTTCACAAATTTTATTGAAATAACTTTGATTTTTTGACAAGTTAAGTCATTACAGATACCTATACCTACCTGTATCTTTTGTTGAGGACGGTAAAATGTTGATAAGGAGTTGGTATAGGTACATTGAAATGGGTAAGACTCCATCTGTTGTTTGCTTCTAGGAGATATCATCCCTTTATTTCAGCTTAACGCGATTTAGCAAAAGTATATCTTTTCTCGTTTTTTTTTAGTGCTGATTTCCAAAAATAGGATAAATAGACAAGGCCAATAAGTACTGTCTTCTCAATCAAAACACTTTAGTAATTGTGATTTCCAAAAATAGGGTAAACAGACAAGGCCAATAAGTACTGTCTTCTCAATCAAAACACTTTAGTAAATATGAAACGGAGAGAAGGGACAAAGATGACAAATAAATTCAAAAATCAATATTATAGATGCCATTAGGACAGCTCTGTAGAAATCAAAAAGTAAATCATATCCCACCAAAATTATTAGCTATCGTAATGGTGATGTCTCCAACCAACTGTTATTCGTGGACAAGATTCTTCAACAGAAGAATGTATACCATATAGAAGCTTCACTGTTATCGCCGTCAAAAATTATTGATGGAATCAGAATTAAAACAAAGCAATCGAGAGATACAGGTGCTTTTTCATTAACTAGTAGACAATTTTTGTCGTTAGTTCTCACAAATTGAACAATTTTGCAAAAGCGAAATGTGTAGAATCAAAATATTTTATCTTTGTATCAAATTTATTCCTACTATCAAGGACTCTATAGCAATATTCTAAGTGAAAGTTCAAGTGAATATTCATTGACTTAATAGACATGCGCGTCGTAATGTTTGCCAATCATGTTAGTTGGCAATTGAGCGTGGTGAATGGACAGAGTTAAAAGTGCTTGCAGCAACTTTGAACCGCTTTGTGCTATAAACACGAATACTCCACCATACGTTGGTTTTTGAAGTACTCCTTCTTTAGCAGCCATAGAGAAATTGCGAACATGTTTTTATACCCATCAAAGAGAATTCAATGGCTTCATATTTTGAGTTACAGTTCATTCAAAGTAATGACTCAAACAACTGGTTTTAATTGTTGCATGGCCTTTTACAACTCAATAATGCAATCAATCGATTTAAACGTCAGAGTTTATTTCGGGCGGCGAATAATTTTGGCAACGCGAAGGAAGATCTGAAAGAGGAACTGTAACTCCAAAACTCAATGTTGTCAATCGTCGTTAAATATGAACATCCCCTCATTGTCATTATCCATGAATGGTACCTGCATCTAAGAAACCAAAAGCTGTCAGAACTTGGTAAGTGTGTAAACGATGATCTTCGTTGGAATGACCCCATATTTAAAGTCGCCAAAAATGCTGCTAAGTGTTTAGGTTTCTTAAAACGAGGCAGGAAAATTTCATCCCTTCTCATCTGCCTCCTATTTATAAGGCCTACATCCGCAAAAAACTATAGTATAATTCTCATAAATGTGGTCAGGTGCCCCTCAAATATTTTTTCGCCTACTTGATAAGGCCCAAAATCTAGCGCTAAGATCGATAGGCGATAGTTCAATCTAAGAATCGATCGATTCTCTTTAACATCGTCGAATCGTTACTTGCCTCACTCAATTGTACCGCTTTTTTACAAACACTGCTCTAGTTAAATATCCAGTTGCATTCCTCCTTTGATCGGTGCATCGGTGTCTCTAATTGAATCCTCTCCTACTTTCTCAACTGCTCAGCGCTCATTAAGACACTTGAACTTTCTTTCTGATAAGGTAGCGAAGACAAAAAATTCATAGTACTCTTCCAATTTGAAGCTTGAGTTATATGGGGTTGTAAGTTACAGATACTTGTGACATTATCAATATCAGTATAAGTATCAGTATAAGTATCAGTATCAGTATCAGTATCAGTATCAGTATCAGTATCAGTATCAGTATCAGTATCAGTATCAGTATCAGTATCAGTATCAGTATCAGTATCAGTATCAGTATCAGTATCAGTATCAGTATCAGTATCAGTATCAGTATCAGTATCAGTATCAGTATCAGTATCAGTATCAGTATCAGTATCAGTATCAGTATCAGTATCAGTATCAGTATCAGTATCAGTATCAGTATCAGTATCAGTATCAGTATCAGTATCAGTATCAGTATCAGTATCAGTATCAGTATCAGTATCAGTATCAGTATCAGTATCAGTATCAGTATCAGTATCAGTATCAGTATCAGTATCAGTATCAGTATCAGTATCAGTATCAGTATCAGTATCAGTATCAGTATCAGTATCAGTATCAGTATCAGTATCAGTATCAGTATCAGTATCAGTATCAGTATCAGTATCAGTATCAGTATCAGTATCAGTATCAGTATCAGTATCAGTATCAGTATCAGTATCAGTATCAGTATCAGTATCAGTATCAGTATCAGTATCAGTATCAGTATCAGTATCAGTATCAGTATCAGTATCAGTATCAGTATCAGTATCAGTATCAGTATCAGTATCAGTATCAGTATCAGTATCAGTATCAGTATCAGTATCAGTATCAGTATCAGTATCAGTATCAGTATCAGTATCAGTATCAGTATCAGTATCAGTATCAGTATCAGTATCAGTATCAGTATCAGTATCAGTATCAGTATCAGTATCAGTATCAGTATCAGTATCAGTATCAGTATCAGTATCAGTATCAGTATCAGTATCAGTATCAGTATCAGTATCAGTATCAGTATCAGTATCAGTATCAGTATCAGTATCAGTATCAGTATCAGTATCAGTATCAGTATCAGTATCAGTATCAGTATCAGTATCAGTATCAGTATCAGTATCAGTATCAGTATCAGTATCAGTATCAGTATCAGTATCAGTATCAGTATCAGAGTCTGTATCAGTATCAGTATCAATATCAGAGTCTGTATCAGTATCAGTATCGGTATCAATATCAGAATCAGTATCTGTATCTTCGTTAATATACACCAATTCAAGTGACACCAGCGATTTAAAAAATAATCGTATCACATTTTGGTAAATTCTGCCCTTAAAACACCGTCGCATACTATAATCACTCAAAGCGTAGACATAAGCAAACAGTTTTATTTGAGGCATTTTCCTTAATTGTAGGTATAGGTGTGACATGTTAAACAAAACACAAAAGCTAATCTGCAATCATAACAAAACTGGATTTGTCCTTGGCATCTTCTGCTGTGAGCTCACACACCACCCGTTAGCAGAAGCAAAACAGAAAAATATGCTTACGCTCGCATCTGAAATACCTCCATCATTACTCCATCATTATTGGGCATCCTTGCAAATGAAACGTCTCTTTTTAAACTGATTTTTTTTTTTATTTTTTTATCGATGGCATGGCGCTGAATTGAAGCATCACTTAAATCGTGAACTATGATACTTTAAATATGCGTTATCACTTTTTGCCAATCAACATATCCAAACTGACTTTTATTTAAGTAGGAGCGAAGTAATTCTATATATAACAATCTGCTCACACACACACAAACACACGCCCTCATTGGCAAACTGGCAAAAATATATTATGTGCCTTCACATAGAAATCCTGGTTTCAAACACACTCAACTGTTGGAACATGATTGATGAGCTTTTTTTTCTTCACTTTCAATCCGATAAATTGAAAACTTTTGCGAATTTCAGTTTTTCTTGAGTCGTCTTCTCTTCTTCTATGCCAAATATTGAACGGCACAGATGACGACGGCGATGATAAAAATGTGACATATGGTGTCGATGTACTCCTGAAAAAAAATATAGAAGCACAACATTTCTATTAAATAATTTTCCTATGTGCATTGGGAGCAATGGGAAAAAATCTTTCCGGTTGTCTTTTCGGAAGAATTTATCAAGATTTAGGTTTTTCTCTTTATTGCTAAGTCCCCAATTGTATGGGTTTTTTGCTGTTGGAAAACTTTATTTCTTCTTCAGTGGGTGTGAAAATACTTTTTGTTTGTTTTTGTTGGTCTTTATTGCTGACTGAAAAAAATGACAGCTTTGTCGAATGATGGTATACATAGCAAGTCTTCAAAGGCGCAATCTTTACTATTTTGTGGAAAGGCGAATAGATAGAAAAAATTTTTTGTTGTGGTGATTGCACCTTGAAAATAAATCAGACTTAAATGTGCATAGTGTAGGATTCACAATTGATTCGCTGAATAGAACCGCGCTTGTCCCCTTGGTTGCATGAAAAATTATGCATAACTCTGATGGGATGTCCATAATGAGCAGAGATTCAACCAGTGCAATGAGTGAGTGCCTATGTAAACAATGATCGCAATAATTTCTATTGTTCCTCTTTTGTAAGGTAATCTTGTCCAGTTGCGAGGATTAGCGTTGCTCTGGGGAGCAATAAGCAGAAGTGCACTCAGATGTACAATAAGGGTTGCTCTTACATATAGGAAATATTTATATGAAAGGCTGGTGTTTCGGATGCATTAATTCGACATAAGTGGTCTTTACCATTAAAAGCTTAATTTACAGAACAAACAATAGGAAACTAAGAGCTCAAGGGAGTTTCTTTTGTCTTTTTTTTTTAGTAATAACGGGGATAATTTTGAGTATACGAAAGTGGATGGACGGAATTCGTTTGTTAGACGTGATTAAAACCAACTTAATGGGTTGGTCAGTAGAAAAAACATTAAAATTTCTGTTTTATAATTGGGTGTTCAACATTCGGAGGACAGAACTCTTCCCTCAAAGCAAATGTAAACGAAGAGAATAGCAGATGCACATATCTTAAAAAAAGGGTATGCGAAGATTGATTTATTAAAGTGCGAAAAGATTTCGTCAACTAGATCTTTGTGTATAACGCACTTACATCAAGTAGTTTTCTTTTTTTCCAAATATATCAAAGCTGGGAAGTTGGGCGTACCCGATTTATATTGTTAAAGTTTCCTTTTTTTATGTGCGTATCACATCTAATGAAGAACTTAAACAAACACATTTTTAGTGGTGGAAACTGGAAAGACTATGAATATAAAGCCAAACTTGTGTATTTGAGTACTGAATTCTTCACGAAATGGGGGACTTCTTTCAAATTAAGAATTAAATGCGATAATCGAGATGAATAATAATTGATTGGTCGCTACGGAGGATTTGAAAAGACCACTTCTTCACACTGCTTAACGGCGATGAAGACACAAATTCCACTGCCAGGCAGAATGCCCCATTCAACTTGGACGATGATCAATAATGCTGTCATCCCGACCTAGAAGAAGTGAAGCTTGCCATATGCAAACTTAAATCAAGTAAGACTGCTATGCAGGTGCAAAAACTTGATAGGTCCTTTTCCATGTGGTTTAAGACCAGAGAGGTCCACAATAGACCAAAAATATTCAAATTACGGCAGATCTTGGAAAAAACCTGAGAATATAAAATCGATATACACCATCTTTTATCGATTTCAAGGCCGCATATGACAGTATTTACTGAGACGAGCTGTACAGAGCCATGTCGAGTTTTGGTGACTGTGCAGGATGACTTTGGAGATTTTGCGCTGTTCCGTCAAAGTCGGTAAAGAGCTAACCAAAACCTTTGATGTCAAAAAACTCTTAAGACAAGGTGACAAACTGACATGCGATTTCTTCAACATCTTCCTTGAAAAGATTGTACAAAACTCAAATGTCAACGACAGAGGAACAATCTTTCAAAAGTCTGTACAGTTACTCGCCTATGCTGACGATATCCACGCAATGAGAAAAAAGAAGCACGATGCCATAGGTGCTTTTGCGAGTATTGAAACTGAAGCGGCAAAAATGGGTTTGATGGATAATGAGGCTTAAACGAATATTATGTTGTCATCAAACAAGGATACCGAACATCGACGAATTGGATAAAACGCTTCTAGCTTCTGCCAACTTTACTTCTTCTGATGGTTAAGAAGACAATTGAGAAACTAAACGCTCTCTAGAAAAACCAAGATAATCATGCCAAACCTGCTTTACGACGCGGAAGCATGGATCTTATCGAAAACGGATGAGGAAACCCTTGGTCGTTTTAAAAGAAAAGTATCTACTCCGAATGATCTTTGGTCCCGTATGCAAAAACAAAGTGTAGAGAAGAAGATACAACAGCGCAACGTGGGCATATAGCGAGGCTACGATGGCTGGGCCATGTAAGGCGGATAGACATCAACGCTCCGGCTCGACAGATTTGAAAAGCACATTGAAGGGAAATCGCGGAAGAGGGAGACCTCATTTACGGTGGCACAATCAGATGGAAGAAGACCTCAACCGACTTAGAGAGCAAAAGTGGAGAGAACTGATGGTTGAGTCATAGGTTCACCCCGAACTGTAATGTAAACCAAAGTAAGTATGTAAGTAATTAATTGGTTATTGGAAAACGTTTTCAATTCATTGCTACATACTCAGTTTCATATTTAATTTTAATAAAAAATTATGTCGATGCAAAAATCTAAAGAAGAACTTCAAAAATCACCAACTACCTTCTTTCGCTTAATACAACTCGAACTTTGTCAAAAGCATCACTTCATCATCGCTTAACGTCCCCATAAACTGTTCCTTAATTAACATTAAATATGCCTTCACATATCATAGACGATTTTCATTCAAAACTTCATGGCATGAACGCTCCGGTTGCTTGTGCTGAATCTATTGAATTTTGATTTCCACAACGATTATTAGCCTTTGAATGAAGTTGTTTGAAGCCTTTGAATGAAGTTGTATGAAGTTGTGCAGGACCTACTTAAAATTAAGTACGAACTCACTAGAAAAGTATCAGCTCTAAACAGTTGAAACCGGCATTGTAAATAGATTTTCACTGTTGAAAAAAAAATTTTTTTGTGCTACTGCACATGGGTCATCTTAACTTTGAAATTCTTCAAAAACTCTGAGGCGAATATGTAATTTCGAAAATAGACTCTAAGAAAACTAAGGTCTTTTTACTCGACCACAATATAAAAAGGCCAGTATAGGCATGCTCTTTAAAAATGTTTCGTTTTGTTTAGTTATTTTATTTTTTTTATTTGTTTGTAGCAATGTACAGTCTTGGCCATCATTGGTAGAGAAAATCGTGGTTTTTTAATGCCAAATTGACAGTTTTCAGCCAATCACCCCTATCACGAAATCCATTCGGAGAAATCTCCGAATGAAAAATCACGATACGAGTCCCGATTAAAAGCAATCACAAAATCCGAAGGAAATCTAAAAAAGCATTGCCTGATAGGGCTTTTCGCGAAGCTATCTCTTTCTAATTATACCTCGTATTTCTTAAACGTCAAATTGTCACTTGTATGAAAATATTGCTGGCGGCAGTACGTAGAAATATGAAATATGTAGTTTAAATTAGTTTTTCAAAGACGTAGGTTCATGAAAAAAGGAAAAAAAATGTGTTTATCAAAACTGTGACGTTTTAAAAACAGACTGTTTCAATTTTTTTATTTCAAATTCACTTCACTAAATAACAATTCTGAAACAATTTTATGTTTTTGCCTAGTACCGCCAAGAATGTTTTCATACAAGTGACTTTAGCTGTCAATTTTTTTTCTCTCTCTTTTGACAGTGACACTATCGCGAAAAGCCCTATTGAAAAAATAGTGTCCATTTTCGAAGTCAGCTGTCCTATGTCAAAATAAGTACTCGAAGCAATAGAAACAAAAATGCCTAAACTTAAAAAAAAAATCCCTTAACTTTTCCCAAACACATTTTTTACCGATTTTTGTTCTCTAGTAAAAATTCATTTGCTTGCACTTTTTGTGATTAAAATAAGTTAAAACAGATCTGCATCATTGATCAAATCTTAAATATTATATGAAATAAACAATTTAACTGTCGAATATAATCAAATATTTTCTTCATCAAGCTATAAATTCCCAAAAGAGGATTTTTGTTAAGTGGGCCCAGAGTACTTTCCAATCTGTCAAATATAAATTCATTCACTCAACAAACCATAAAATAATTTGTGAAATCCAAGTTTGTTTATACAGATAAGACTCAAGTGTTGTTTTGAGTGGTAACAGATAAAAAAGTAAACTAATAATCTTACGACTACTATTTAAACACTCCACATCTGTCAATTTCGCTTAAATTTGGAAACGGGCACAGCAAAACAGTCATTTGAAAAAATGTAATTTCTTTCGGAAATAATTTTATTCATTGATACATTTATGTGTTTATATAACCAATGTTCTTAAAGGGTGAAAACAACAAACAAACAACAAGCTATATCAAATGTTATCCTGTAATCCAGACATAGCAAAGGATACTCTGAACGTCCAAAAGTTAATTACTTCTGGGAGGAAATTAAAACAGAGTTGAATCTACTTGGACCTCAATCAAAAGATGCAGGAACTTTTGAGAAAAGTTAGTTACCAACTATTATTTGTTATTTTTTCTTAAGGAGAATTATATTTTGTAAATTCGTTTTATACAAATATAAGTGGATTTTACCTATGGCTCTACGCTCTACGACAAAAGAAACTTGTCGTAGAAAAGGACGTCATATTTCCGTTTCATTCGGAATTAGTGATACCAAATCTACGAATTTCGAAATTCGTTCCACTCCGAATGGATTATGTGATAGTAACATCGGGAAACTTAGACTTTTTTCGATTACGATGGAATCTGTGATAGGGCTGAATAAAAGAGATCGTAGACCATTGCGCAGTAAATATATTGAAGAGTAATCAGATTTTGAAATGTATCGGTTAAATAATCAAATAAGCAAAAAAAAATTTTTTTAAGTGTTACACTGCTATAGCCGTTTAACAATGCAAAGTACTTTGGTTAAATAAATTGTATGCCGCTTTCGACTGATAGAAATGGAATAGTATCCACAGAACCACACAATGTCCATACAATTCATAGAATTTTACTATCCGCTTGCCTCTTAGTGTCGTATAACACACTCCGTCCCATATGATACGCAACTGATTGTTTATTTTTATCTCAACTAATCTGAGAGAAACCGATTGTACAATGTACAATGAGTCTTTAAATTTCAAAAGGAAAGTTGGGATTAAATTCATAAAGTAACATTTTGTGGGATGAGATCTTTTGATAAGTTTGTTCCGTTACGCCAAGGAATTATAATTTCAAAAGTGCGAACCGTACAATTTTTTTGATAACGAATAGTAGATGAATTTTTTAGTTGAGATATTCCACGTGTTTTTTAATCTAATAAATGAAAAGATTAGTAAAGTTTTTAACAGTTAAAACACTTATTTTATTTCCTCAGATGTACATTTCAGAAGCAATGCTTCCATCGTCAGTGAGATTTATAAAATTAAATTAAATTAAATTATTTGTCAAAAAACTAATAATAAACAAAAATGTTTCCAAACAAAATTACAGTTGAGTTGAGTTGAATCTATTAAAAAATTTTTTGAATATTGAATCTTTGATTGGTCCATCATCACTATTCATTAGATTATTTTTGTTTTTAAATATGTAAAATGATTCAAAAGCATCTAATTCATAATTGCTTTTTACATTTCTTATTAGTTTTAAATTTTGCAAACTAAAGCTATGACTATTTTCTAGCATATGTTCTGCAACACTTGACTTTTCTTTTTCATTATATTTAAGATGTGCAAAATGTTCTTTAAATCTTTTTAGAATAGGTCTTCTTGTCTGTCCTATATGGGTGATTCTTATACAACTGTGATTTTTGCAACTCAAAATTTTTTAAAATCAAAAATGATTTAAGACTTGTGATCTGGGTGTTTTTGGTCTTTTATTATACTCAAAATTAAGCCTGTAACGTAGCTCTACTACAACTGCAGTAGAAAAGAAGCTAGAACAAAAATTAGAAATTTCACTACCACGGTACTGACATCAAAATACAATATATACAGAATATTTGGCTAAATCTCTTAAAATATTAAAGCAAATGATAAATTATAGGATTTTGATAATTATACAGAGACATTTACGGTATTTTCTTTCTTGATTTTAACAATCTTTAAAATTTATTAATAGTATAGAGTTAAAATAACAATTTTATAATAGTCTTAGAATAAAACAAAGTTTAACATAAGTTAAATATTGAAATTCATTGAATTTTTTAACAAATTTAAATTGAAATTTTATAAAACTAGATCAATTAAATATGATAATAAATTAAAACATCAAGGAAATATTCATTTAAATATTATTTGCTTTGTTTGCCATGGTACTGACATCCACGGTACTGACAAATGTCAGTACCGTGGATGTTTAATTAACATATCTTAATTCTCACACGTAATTAAAATGATTGGCCGAATAAATTTGAATTTACACGTGAATTTTAATAATTATTCAGTATAATTGACCTAAACATTGTATTGACACGCGTGAATTTCAATACCATGGTACTGACCGGTAATTTTATGACATACCTTTTAAAAAACACAACAAATTATTTTTATTTTAACGTCGAGTCTAAAAACAACCACACAGCAATGAATTGTACACAAATAGTCATTCTTCAGAATGCCACTAGAGCGAGCAACAGAAACTGAAAAAAAGATGGCGGTTAAGCGGGAAATACTTTAGTTTGAAAATTTAAGAAAATTCCAGGACATGAATCAATGACCATTATTCCTTTCTACTAATCAATATTGGGTTACAATTGTAGCATAATTTGATGAAATGAACAATAGGTTTTAGGTATAAAAGCAAAACTTTTCATTATAATACGACTATTTATAGAAATATATGTATTTAGTTCGAAAAACGAGATTCGGACATGCCAATTTACTGACATTTTGGATATAATCTTGCAAATTACTCGTGATCAATGAATACTTATGCTTCAATATACATTGTCGACAGTAAAAAACTATCAAATTCATCATAATTATCATTTTTTAATAAAAAAAAACATACCAAAGAATAAATACAGTACTAGACATAAAAAATCACAGTTGTATAAGAATCACCCATATATTCTTTTGCACAATCATTACATCCGATAGAATAAATTCCTGACTTTTGAAGTTGGTCAATTTTATCCTTAGATCCTCCAATCAGATTTTTTATTTTTATTTCGAATTCCAAAAAATTAAAGACATAGCCAAAATTAATGGATATACTGAAGAATTGATTGAAGATTTAACAATTGCACATAGAAAAAAACAAGAATTGAGAAATTATACAACTTTAGATCTAATAAGGAATGAAAGAAATGACGAAAAGAAATATTCAAAATTTTATTTCTATCCAGAAATAACATCTAAGATAAAACCAATCTTTAATAAATATAATATCCGTATGAGTGAGTGCAGCGAAATAAAAATAAAAAATCTGATTGGAGGATCTAAGGATAAAATTGAACAACTTCAAAAGTCAGGAATTTATTCTATCGGATGTAATGATTGTGCAAAAGAATATAAATGAAAAGATTAGTAAAGTTTTTAACAGTTAAAAACTTTACTAATCTTTTCATTTATTAGATTAAAAAACACGTGGAATATCTCAACTAAAAAACTCATCAAAAGAATATATAGGACAGACAAGAAGACCTATTCTAAAAAGATTTAAAGAACATTTTGCACATCTTAAATATAATGAAAAAGAAAAGTCAAGTGTTGCAGAACATATGCTAGAAAATAGTCATAGCTTTAGTTTGCAAAATTTAAAACTAATAAGAAATGTAAATAGCAATTATGAATTAGATGCTTTTGAATCATTTTACATATTTAAAAACAAAAATAATCTAATGAATAGTGATGATGGACCAATAAAAGATTCAATATTCAAAAAATTTTTTAATAGATTCAACTCAACTCAACTGTAGTTTTGTTTGGAAACATTTTTGTTTATTATTAGTTTTTTGACAAATAATTTAATTTAATTTAATTTTATACATCTCACTGACGATGGAAGCATTGCTTCTGAAATGTACATCTGAGGAAATAAAATAAGTGTTTTAACTGTTAAAAACTTTACTAATCTTTTCATTTATTAAAATATTATATATATTTCCGCGAGTAATTACTTCACTCCAAAAAAAAATCCTATCGGAATCGACGAAACTTTTAGAGCCCTTCCATTTCTGACAAGGTGTATGGTTTATGGAAATGAGCCTGGCGCTCCCCGAGCTCTGTTGTACCATCCCAAATTTTTTTTAATTTCATCGAAAACGTAAGAGACTGGCTTTCAAGCAAAGTCTACAAAAGAAGAAAGCAATGTAAGACGCAATAAAAAACAAAACCCCAGTTCGGAGCTTCGCTAGATTTTTAAACATAGTGCTCTATGAATCTCTACACAGCTGGCTATTTGAAGTGGTTCAGCATTTATGAGGGAAATGCTAATTACTGAAATTTATTGCAAGCAATTTTTATGTATACTATCAAAGCCTGTTTCATAACACCTTAACCTTTTGACTGGTGGTTAAACCTATAGCAATAGAGTGAAATAAAAAAAGATAGATTTGAAATATGTTATGTATGTATCAATTATATCCCAATTTTATTTTTGAAATGAAGACATAATTTGCATTCATTGCACAACAAGTTTTTTTTTTCAGATAAGTGAAGGGTTTGATGAATTTCTTGAAATTTAAATGAAATTACCTGTTCGTAATCATGTCAGACGGAGTGTTCATAATGCGGTTTATAATATCAAAACGACCAACAACTCTAAAAACTGTAAACTAAATTTTCAACTCAAAATAAGCAAAACCAAGGATAAGATTTGGTATTTTTACAAATCACAAATCATAGCACTTCCATTCAAAGATAACTTATTTTACAATTTACCTTAGGATAACTTTATTCTCAAACACATACATAAATACTTTTCAAATTTAAGGAAAAACTTTTACAAAGAAAAATTCACTCCGCAAATAAGGTATATTCTCCGTAATAACCCAAAGGCTTGTGTGCGTGGTTGTATTCAAGTGTATACAAATAGAGAGCACTTTTTTCAATTTACCTCCAAAGAGTTCAAATTTGCACCATAACAACAAGATAACCAGCCACTTCATGAACATACATAGTACATGAGTATAGTGTGTAACCAACACTTACCACCACAACAACATAACAACAAGAAAACCTTGGCTAGTTATCAAGAGTATAATATTTTCAATGGAATCAACTTATTTAACTTTCTACCATGTACCCAACTCATACTTTTTGTGGGAAGAAAAAGTTACTGCAAGAAATATTGTGTTTCAATTTTTCATACCTCACAGAGTTCGTTTCATCAGCCAATGCAAACTTGGACATGAACAAGCTACTGCTTACAACATAATTCTTGAAATTGTATTTCTATTTCAATTTGGCCTGTAGCTGATTTGTGGTGCTAGCACGAGTAATGCTGGAGCTCTTTGGTCTTAGTCAAGGTTTGGTGGTTGTACTTTGGTATTTCTTTTATTGGAAACGTTCCAGAACTGAAAACTTGTTAGAAAAAAGAATAAACTGGAAGGAGTAACAATTAAGAATATCCATCGTTTGAACAGTCTTATACCGGTGTATACTTCATTTTATGGTCGAAATTTTAACAAGTGAGTGAAGGAAAAAGGACTTCAACTTCCGAACAATTCACCGCTTTGGAAGTGTTTTGAGCAGAGGAGAGATTTTATTATTTTTACAATAACTATAAGTTGGTATTAGAAATAGGCACTGTCCAACTCTGTTAGGAACGAGTGCATATTCAGAATCAAAAATTCAAGAAATGTAGTGGGTTGCGAGAACTCTTCACACGGTTAGCAACAAACCAACATTAAAGCCTCTGTCAATTTATATCTAACAACAAATCCCGATTTCTAAAGATGATCTTTGAAAGACCATCAGTTTTTAAACTTGTGTGTATGTCTTGAGCAGTGAAACTGACCGACAGTCAGTAAAATTGGGATGTCAGATGACAAAAAGAAACCCTTAGAAAATAGCAGTTTTAGCTCACAAGTGAAGGTACATTAGTTGACGAAAAAGGACAACTGAACTACTGATGAGCATTTACAAAAGAAGCTTTAGATTTCGTGTTCATCATCATCATCACATCCTCTGCTATTTAAATGAATGCGCCATCAAATCATTCCAAATTAAGTACATTGCTAGTGGTCGTGGTACATTGTCCGGAATCTAGGTGCGTTTAATTAAAATCAATATCCACATAACTCATTCAGGGCCACTATGACAGTATTTTTCATTCAAATGGCCCAACACATAAGAGGATAATATGGAACGAGTGGAATTTAATAGGAAAGTCTCAACTGAAATTGCTACTGCTTTTCAAATATAGGTTTATATACCGTTAGACACATATGTGAAACGAATTATTCAATTTGACATCAAATTACATGTATTTATTTGTTGCGACACATGTCGTGACTTTTGAATGACACAGGTTTCGATTATTGAATATTTGAAATTACTTGTTTATTGCCCAGCAATTTGCTGTAATTTAAAATATCTCTTTGGGAAATTAGCCACAATTTAAGATGGTATTTTCAGTATGCTTCAATGGTAATTGAGGATACAATTTTAAAGTATTCAATCTATGAATTATTTATTTGACAACCGAGGAAGTGACTTTGATAAGTCTAAAAATCTCATATTAATTATTTTATGTGTATTACAATGGAGTGCTATCACACAGTTTAATATTGTGGGTGGTTGGTTATAAAATGCTTAGTATTGAACGATTGGTGTTACTTGAGAAAAGCTTAATTTTGAATCATGAAGAGAAACTTTGATAACGCATGGAAAAATAGATATATACTGGAAAGTGATAAAACAATAATCAAATCACTTTTCTTGGATTATTTTTAAATGACTTAAATAATGTCAAACTTTTTCTATTAAAACTTTTTTTTTGTATGAAATTTTCCAGCTCTTCATTTCGGCCTTCCATTTTGGCGTTTTGAGCTTCGTGATATCGAAGGGATCAGAGCACTCCTACTTACTTATCTGCTTCACAATAGTGATGCACTAGTAGGATACAGCATACAGCGCATTGACCTCAGAACAACTGCCTCATCTCAGCTGCCGTCACATTACTCTCATACTATTTGTTTTTTGTCCAACACTGAACTATGTGGGAGTGCTGGATGCAGAACCGGCACTGCCCGGCCGGCGGTGTAGAGTTTACCCTTCAGCTTATGCGGCATATTTCTATCACAAAAGATGGCGTAGAGATTTTTAACTTCATCTACTCTATGCTTACTCGATGATTGATGCCTTCATCACAAAATGATTATCTATTGATCATATAGCAGATATTAAAACTTTTCACACTTGGGTTGCATTCAAGTAAATGTCCGGAAAAGTCTAGATCTAAAAGCAGGCGACCTCATACTACTACGTTAGCCACTTCCGGCCAAAACCTTTAGCCATACGTAAATGCTTCTTGCAGGGGTTAAAATTTCTTAGATTTCTCACTATTAATAGCAAAGAATAGTTGATGGACTTTGGTGTCTTGCAGCAGTCAAGGACTGTAAACAAAACAAACCGCAGCAGACTCTAGATATTTCCTTGGTGTAAGATTTATAATGCTTCGGTAACGTCAGCTGAACATCTTGCATTCGTGATTGCTGCCTCATCCGCACATAAGAATTCGGAACTGCTCTTTGTCTGAGGACTAGCCGTATTATAAATGTCATGGCTGTTAATCGAACCCGTACATCAAGTAGTGTTTTCATTAAAGATTATATTTTTTGATTGCATCTGTCACAATTGCCTTCCATAAGTTAGAAGTCTCCCATTTTTCCTAAAACTTTTATAGTATTTTGCCTGAGCCTTTTTTGGAGTTCGTGACTGCTATCCTAATTTCTTCGACTGTGGTGTTGGAAATCTCCGATGAGTTTAGTTAAGCTTCTGGAAAGTGCTCTTGAGGAAAATATTCGTTCAATACTCCTTTACAATATCGTCGCGACCTGTGCCGTCATAAAGAAAAAGCTGTCCTTGGACATTGTTAACGAGCTTCGGCGAACGATTCTCCTGGGTATTTTTTCTTCTTTAAGCTGAAATTTTGAAGATGGTTGCTTCCTTATTCAAGCTGCTTGGCGATATTCATAAATACCTTGGCTTGCAACGGCAGCTGGGGCAGGCAATCCTTTAGGATCTCCAAACAAGACATTCGGTCTCTTTACTTTAAGTTCAATACACTTCCTCATCGCTTCTTCCTTAAGCCTTCTGTATTCTCTTTCGAGGCGAACCATATTGTCTCTATTACTTAAGAAGCACTTCGACCTTCCTTTAAAGTAGCTTTCTTTTTACTATTTTTTTTTTATCTTTTTATCACCGTTTACTCTTTCACATTCCAGCACCATGTTTCTTTGACTTGTTGGTAGCGTCCTTTTCTGAGGCCTCTAGGATTTGAATTCATGATTTGGATTTCTTCAAGTAAGTTTGTTGCAGGCAATATCTGCCACAAAATTTGGGCTGTGCTCAGTGCATTTTGACGATACTGATGGTGCTAGACAGATAACAATGCTTGATCAAAATAAATCACTTCGCATTATTCAAGTTGATTCTCTTCGCACGCTTGGGGAAAAGTTTTAAAGTGCTACGGGTATCGCTAAACCTTTTTTCAGGTTAACTGTTCAAAAATTGATTAATCGCATCCCCTTAAGTAGCCTCTTACGAAAATCGAGGAAGCGCTCCAATGATATTCGAAGCCGTAACTACAAAGCTTTTAATCAATTTAATCAAACAATTAATTGAAAAAAGTGAATAGTTTACCTACAATGCAATGCAATGTTTCTTGCTTTGATGATGTTTCTTCGGACTAAGAAGGCAATTGAGTAGTTAAGTCCTCTCTCGAGCAACTAAAGTGTCCCTGTATAAGACAATTATCATCCCGGTTCTTATATATGGCGCAGAGGCATGGACCTTGTCAAAGGTAGACGAGAACGCTTTAGGATGCTTCGAGAGAAAAATTATTCGGGTGATTTTTGGTCCCGTCTGCATAGATGGAAAGTAAGTGGAGAAGAAGATTCAACGACTGTACAGCGACACTGATCTGGTCAAACGAGTCAAGGTCCAGCGGCTTAGATGGCTGGGTCATGTAGAGCGAATGGACACCAACGCTCCGGCCCGGAAAGTCTTCGAATCCAATCCCGAGGGACGGCGCAGTAGAGGAAGAGCGCGACTCAGGTAGCGCACGCAAGTAGGAGAGGACCTCAACCAACTTGGGGTGCAAAACTGGAGGCAGCTAGCTAGGGACCGAGCTGGCTAGAGAAGCATGTTGGTTGAGGCCCTAGTCCGACCCGGACTGTAGCGCCACCTTAAGTTAGTAAGTAAGTAAACTGTGTTTAATAATTATCAATTTCTTACATTTTTATTTTTGTTATTCTTCCTTAGTTTTAAACTGAATATTAAAATTATCAATTTTTTTTTTTTTTATAATTAACGCGCACATCAAGGGGTTATGACTACCCTTATAATTCCATTAAACACAGTACGATTATTTAGGAAAATAGGAGAGAATTTGAAAGGAGACATCGATGCACGTTGCTCTTGAACTTTTGTGAATCGTAATGCAGGGGAAAAACAGGGCCAGGTAGAGCATTCCACATTCGGGTGGTGCGACTAAAATATGAATCTCTATACTTGACTGTACGCCCGAAGTTGGGCTCAAGGTAAAACTGATGAGCATTTTTTTTCATTTAAATCTTTATTCAGAAAATGTACATTAGTTTGAACTTGTGTAGGTATAAAGCTAAAGTTACATTTAAGAATAAGTAGTGATAAACATTTCCATATTTATATGTAAATGTTTAAAATTTAAATTATAACAAAATAATAATTCAATGTAATTCAAATAATTTTTTTTTGCAAAATTTATTAATGTGGGGTGATCATTATTATACAGGGTGTCCCGTAATTCGTTTTACATACTTTGGGATATGATTCTTGGTCATATTCTAAGAAAAAAATTGTTCTACAGTAAAGTCCGTTTCTCAAGTTTGACATCACTTTTTGACGATTTAAAAAAAGTCTATCTTTGGTCTAACAATTATAAGAAGTGCTCAAAGTGCCCTCCTTCGTTTTGAATCCATGCCAGAGCCCGAACACCCACAATGAAATCCAAAAACGGGCTCTGGCATGGATTCAAAGCGAAGGAGGGCACTTTGAGCACTTCTTATAATTGTATTTGTATAAAACACATAACAAACTACTAAAAGTTCTTGGAAAACTGCTCCCTTTGCAAGTTGTTGCAATAAAAAACCGTAAAAAAGACAAAATTAGAATTTTTACCTGTTTTAGTTTTTTCCAAGTATCTTAAAAAGGAAGTGTTTTTGAGTGCACTTATTACTAAGTTTTTTTTTTATTATTGTTTTGTTCATCTGTAAAAAATAAAGAAACTCTATGTTTATCAGGTATTTTCTGCGAAAAAATGACCTCAAAATCAAAACTTTGTTTGGGGAAGAAAATTTGGACACCACTTAAAATCGAAAATCTGGCAACCCTTAACCTATGAAAGCTCAACTTAAATACAGTCTTAAAGATTGTTATTTCTACAAAAATCTAAGTCTAAGATAAGGTCTCTATCATCTGTATTGACAGAGATATCGAGTTTAACACAGGTTAGGGTACACCAAAGTTAGACTTTTTTTAAATTGTCAAACTTGAGAAACGGACTTTACTGTAGAACAATTTTTTTCTTAGAATATGACCAAGAATCATATCCCAAAGTATGTAAAACGAATTACGGGACACCCTGTATATTATGTTTATATTTATTTTTTATATTTTATTTTTTATTTTTTACTAAGTTTAGTTATCTCTATTAAGGAATACAAAAAAATGCAGAGGATAACAAGCAATCTATAAATCAAAACAAGATATGAACATTGTTTGAGAAAATGTTAAAGATTATGACAAATATGTAAGTACATTTCTTATTGCGGTGTGATCAAAACTAAAAAGCCAAAGCTTAACTTGCTTCAAAAAAGAAGATAAACATCTAACGTGTCTAAAATTAATAGGCAAACTATTGAATAGCTTACAGGCAGTAATTGTAAAAAAGTTTCTGAAGTGAGTAGTACGAAAAGAAGGGATATTTACTTGTGCTAAAGCATTGCTTCGCAAACTACGTGCATGAGTCAAAGGACTTTGAAAGTAACCACTTTTTATGAAAAATATTTTTAAAACCTTAAAGTAATATAAATTTCATTCCTAGCGAGGCGGGTGTTGCGGCTAAATTGTTTCAGGGGAGGAATGCATCTGGCTATTTCACTAGAGCACTGTTTATAGAAAAAGCGATAAAAGAGAGTGAGACAGGTAACGTTTCGTCGATGTTCAAGAGAATCAATCGATTCTACGATTGAACTATCGCCTATCAATTTTAACGCTGTATTTTGTACCCTATCAAGCAGGTGCAAAGATGTTTGAGCAGCACCTGACCAGATATGGGAGTTATACTCCAGTTTTGGGTGGATGAAGGCCTTATAAATTGTAGCCAGATCAGAAGGGGTGAAGAACTTCCTGCATCGTCTCAAGAAACCTAAGCATTTAGCAGCGTACGTACAACGAATTCAATGAGTTTATCATACGCAACCGTTCCAGTTCCACATCCCAAGAGCAGGGACGTGAATTTGGAAACGAATATGAAAAGCTGAGGGTCGAGTCGTCAGCAAAACAGTTAAGCGGATTAGAAGTTTCAGACAAGAGATCATTAATGAAAATGAGGAAGAGAGTCGGAGACAAAACGGAGCCCTGGGGCACACCAGCATTTATGAAGTGGGTATCAGACTTGAAGCCATCCAACACAACTTGTATTGAACGGTCGGAAAGGTAATTTCTAATCCAACGAAGAAGAGACTCATCGATACCAAAAGCACGCATTTTCGATAAAAGAGCCTGATGCCAAACTCTATCAAATGCCTTAGAAATATCAAGCGCAATAATCTTACTTTCTCCAAAACATGTAAAGATTGGTTACACTTTTCGGTGAGATAAGCCATCAAATCACCAGTGGACCGTTTGCTACGAAAGCCGTACTGACGGTCATTAAGAAGCTTTCGTTCTTCAAGATATTTCATAAGTTGACGGTTTATCAACGTTTCCATGACCTTGGAAAGAAGGGACGTTAATGCGATTGGACGGTAATTGGAAGGGGAGGAAGATTCGCCTTTTTTACGGACCGGCTGGACAAATGCAGTTTTCCATCTGCTCGGAAAAATCCCAGCAGAATAGGAAAGATGGAAAAGTTTACGCAGTGGTTTTGCCAGCGTAGAAGAACACCTCACCTTCAGAATAACGGCGGGGATACCATCTGGACCAGCGGATTTATGCATGTTGAGATCTTTGAGGACTCTCGCAACCGAGCGAGTTCGAAAAAATATCTGCTTCATCAAAGAATTTGCAGACTCGAGCTCAGGTGGAGCCAATATGCTATGAGAAAGTGTCGAGTTGGCCGCAAATTAAGCTGCCAGCAAATTGGCTTTATCGATGGAGCTGACATACGGAGAGTCATTGAAGACGAGCGTTGGGACCGATGACGTGGTCGAGTTCTTAATGTTCTTGACAAAACCCCAAAAGTTTTTACTTCCTTTTGGACACAATAGTATTTTTTGCCTTACTTTTTGGTCATGTAAAAACTTAGCCCTTTGTATTTGAGCATTACAGATATTTCTGGCCCGTTTGAACAAATTTCGGTTTTCTACAGAAGGGTTGTCTTTAAATTTTCGAAAACTACTTTCTCGATCCATAATCGCCTCTTTACAGCTTGAATCAAACCACGAATTCTCTTTGGGGATGATACTTTTTGTTCTGTGAGGAACAAAATTTCTCATGCCGTTGAGAACTACGTTAGATATCATATCAGCTGATGCATCAACGTTTCCGTCGAGAAAGCACAATGACCAATTAAAATTTCGAAAGAAATTATTCAGGCCGTCCCAATTGGCTTTCTCGTATTGCCACACAGTTCTTTTAGGGACTTTATCTTTTTTTACCGTGACGGAAAACGAAAAATCTACCGATATGACACAATGGTCCGATTTGCCTAAAGGAGATGATACTACAACCCTATATTTTTCGGGATGAGAAGTGAGAAATAGGTCAAGAGTGTTGGCCGCATGGTCTTCAATATCTGGAACCCGAGTGGGCTCATCAACAAGTTGAGTTAGTTCGTTAAACTCAGCGAAGATCTCAACACATTTTCCTTCGGGTGTTGTCTGGCCAGAATGTCGAAGCCAACCTGAATTGTGTACATTGAAATCGCCCGCAATTGCGATTTCGGTGTGAGAATACGTATATTCATTTTTGAATACGTAGCCATTGTTCGTTTTAAAGACCTTCACTAAAAAAAAAGATATTGTATCTTGCAGTGTAAATGTCATAAATGAATTGAAAAAAAAAAATGATAATACACCGATATTTAACATAGAAACCAACACTATATTTAAACCCATACGCTTGAAATAGTGAGTTCCCCAGCCAACAAACAATGTAATTAACTAGAGTATCAGCCTCTAGTTGAAATTCTGAAATTTCTATGTACAGATTCATATCAAATTAATGTGATGTACTGTGGCTTAAACGCCCCCTATTGTTGTTTCACGCTTTGTGTGTATTTAGTGTCGGCTTAGAATAGAACGAATTTTCAAATGCATCCACATCTATGAAATTCTCTATGAAAAAGTAGGTATGACATCAACACCAAATTTATTTTCTCCTGTGATTTTGTTTTCAACCAAATTAATTGAAAAAAAAAAAAAAACAACTGCCCCAAAGGGAACGAACTGCTTTGTGTTCACGTATTAATAAATATTTGTATCTCAACACCCTCAAAAAGTAATATCGTAAAATATATCAATAACTTTATCAGAATAAAAAAGCCTCAAGGAGTTCTCGTTGACACATAATACATAATTCCCAGTAAAAAAAAAAAAAACAAAATAAAAAAAAAACACCTTAACATCGATTCTCCCCCTCATTCGTGATAAACTTTTTACACACTTGTGTATCAACAAAGTGAAAATGTTTTCAGATACTTTGGGTAACTTTTGAAGCTCGTGCATTTAATTATGCTTCTTGAATCTATAATTCTTGGAGTTCATTAAATTTTTATGGTGGTGTTAATTTTACAAGGCGATATATTTAGAATTTGATTAAATGTCGACTCACCATGTAGATAAGCGAAAGTGAGAAAAAAGCTAAACTTATTTTGGAAAAGGTCTCATTGGAAACATTTAAAGGTTAATGTATCAAAATGTATTGTGTTTTCGGCTACAAATAGCATAGTGAGTTTTCTTGATTAGAAATAAAAGGCTCACGGCAGTTAATAGACAAAGCTTAAAACGTATACAGAAGTAAGAACCGCACCTCTAGTTTGGAAATACCTAAACACCATTGGTACTGTCTGAAGGAAAAGAATTAATTTATTCATTATTTTCAACGGAAATAGGTATTTGGAATAAGTAAGTGAATCGAATTCGTGGAAGTTGCTCAAGAACAGCAAAGATTATTGCTGTTGCAGTCAGAGGGTTGAGTAGAACCTTAAGCACGCATCGGCCGTCACTGCAGACACCAATACTCCTCCCCATCCAGCCGTCCGCTTGGAAGACGGTTGCTTGAGTGCTTAATGAAGCTTGCAGTCGTATGTCATCGGTCTTCACAAAGGCACCAGCGCCAGATCCATCATCGATCTAGGAACCATCTTTGAAGATTCGATAGCAATAATTTCCTGGCGCTAGAGTGGACCAGTTCTGACCTGAAGGAAAATTGAGTGTGTCTTTTAACGCAGTTTGACCCTTGGGATAGTGTCGGACGGTATAGCCTTTAGACGTGAGTCAAAAGATATGATGCTTGCGAGTTCCTCAAAGCTCCAGCGCGAATAGTAGCGAAGGCCATACATCTCTATGAGCTTTGTTCACCAAACAACTGAAGTATAGGAGATGACAGGTCTTATCATAGCTGTATAGGTTCATTTTCGGTAAAAGACCCCACGCTTTGCCAAAGGCCAAACCATTTAGACTTTAGTTAATAATAATCATGTGAAATCTTTTATATCTTGAATAAAGTCAACAGTTTCTGACTCGACATATTTAGACCAAAGGAACTTGTTATCTAGGATTACTCCAAGATGTTTGACTTCCTTTGAAAAGGGGATGCTAATTGCTAACGCCAGTCAATTTCATGCGTCTCATAAAGAGAGCTACCTCTGTTTTAAGAGCATTAATAGAGACATCGTATTTAACAAACCAGGTGTCAATCAGATTAAGCGCAGTCTGTGCTTTAAGACAGACTGCTGAAACAGACAGCCAGGATCCAACCGGCATATGCTTGGGCGTGTACGTTAGATCCATTGAGCATTTCAATTAGAGAGTCAGCATGTTCTACAGAACTAGAGATGGAACGGTACTTCACAGATAGTCAATCTTCCTATGCGCCTGTTTGGTATAGTGACCATCATTGAAGAAGGCGTCAAACCTTAACACCATGCCAAAATTCGAAGGCTTGCATACATTGGCTCAATCTGTGCCATTTGCGCGAGAACAACACCAACTGCAGCACTGGCAGTTTTCATGTCCTAAAGACTTTTTTCACGAAAGAGATGGCTATCAAAAGCGCGCACTGCGGGTCAAACTATGAAACAAGTTTAAGGCGCGCTCGTCAGGTGACAGAACTAATGAATCATACAGAAGTAGGCATTCAAACAGACTACACCTCTTAAAAGATAAATCTAATTAAATAAATAAAGCTCCAAAATTTCGGCGACGGTCTTTGCTTTGAAATTAAAAAAAAAATTTGTACAACGCAAATGGGAAAAACGATTGGAATAGCCAGAATTTTGTACCAAAGAAACGGTTTGAGATAGATTGGTGGAACAGAACAGAATATATGGACAGAAAACACAACAACTACGCAACGTTAACAGGAGACAGTACCTGGAGTTTAACAAAAATTTCAAAGCCTTGTGCCTTTTGAAACAGCTTTATTACTATTTTTATATATAAAGCCAACTAGCGTCAGTTTCGACCACAAGCAATTGGTGGAAACTCACTTACATAAGTGAAATTGATAAATCAACTTTTGAACCAACTGGTGCCGTATCAATTAGTAATAGATATTAGCAAGCGTTATTCTGAAGTAAGTCTGAAATAAAATGGCATAACGAACTGACAGCAAACATAATGCCGAATGTCAAACTGACAATCACTAGAGACAGTGTTGCCAAATTAAAAATGAAAAATCTAAAAAAATATCCCTTGTTGTACAAGCTGTTGGCGACTGCTCTTTTGAACCAATTTTATTAGGCAAAGCTATTAAGCCGTGCCCCAAACTTTCAATCTCTTTTGCCTTATAAATCAACAACTCAATCATCAAAGAAACAAGTTTGATTCGAGAGCTATAATTGAGAATAAAAACATACACTTTTGGAAATGCCCGTAAAAGCTCTCTCAATCCTTAATGCTCTCTATCACAACAGCAATGCAACAATAAGCAGTGGTATGAATATCAGTGACTTCTTTGTTATCAATCGCAGTGTGAAATAGTTATGCGTTTTTGGTGTTCTCCTATTTATCCCCTTTTTTAACGGCCTCGGCTATAGTGAAGTAACTGCCGATGGAGTATTAGTATAGAAGCCTTACTTTATGCAGCACGCAGCACCGCTTTCGTACAAGGAAAGATAGATAGCTTTTCAAATTATGGTTCAAAATGGATTCTGCTTGCGGACGAAGGAAAATCTGAAGAAGCGATCTTTCAAAACTGTATACGTAATAGCAGTGCCGTAACTAGCCTCTTATGCGCCCGGTGCGAGCTTCAAAACCGCGCCCCTGAAAAATGTTCTAACCGGGCTCTGAGAATAAAATGGAAAAATGTGCGCACAAATAAATCTATCTTTTTATTGTTTACCGAAGTATATAAGTAGCTACTTAGTATATTTGTTTAAGATAACTGTTTGTTCAAAAATTTTTGCTCAAAATGAAACAAAGTACTCGATAGTAACCCAAGGCTGTCCTTACTTTTAGATTGCTTAAAGATTTACTTTCCGCGCTTTTCTCATTGCGAAGTCCTTGATTACATTTTCATATGACAGGAGCCGTGCTATGTCGCGTTCTATCGACAAAATCGCTAGGCCAGACAATCTTTCTTGACAAATTGTCGAGCGGAGGTAAGTTTTTATTAATTTGAGCTTACTGAACGATCTCTCGCAAGAAGCTACAGTCACTGGCATCGTTAAAAATATCTTTATAGCGACTACTAGATTGGGAAACATTTCCTTTAAATCCAGTTCCACTACAGCTTTGAGAAGACCCATACTTGACTGACATTCACATTTATCAAATAATGTAGTCGCTTCAACTTGACTCTTCAAAGTCTCTATTTCGGACCAAAATTCTGTGGCATTTATATCTGCAGAATATTTGATACTCAGATCAGCTGCATGTTTTTTTAGTTCTTCCACCGAATATGTATTAATGTGTTGTAAGGTCAAAAAACCGAAAGAGTTTTGTATGTCGCGTAGTTTTTCGAATCGCCATTTTAATTCAGAAATAATTCTGTCTATTGCTTCATTTATCTGAATTTTGAAACTTAGTTGCTGAGTAATGTCGTAGCCGGTGTCTGAACTTTCACTTAAATCTTGTCTTTTTACTAGCTTTCGTCACTTTTCAGGAAAATTGTCTTCAATGTCACATTGTTCACAAATTCTTTTTGCCTTTTCGAAAACAATGTCTACAGTCTCGCGAATACTTTGTATCTGGCTTGTTCATAAGTTCAGAAGCCTTGTCCTTGAGAACCTATCGGATAGCCTATCTCGGATAGCCGTATCTGGGATACCTTTTTGAACGATCCAGATATCTTCTTCCAGATTGCTGCAGACAACAGCTGTGAAATATTAAAATTCGACTTTTGAAAATAGAAAAGCATTCAAAATATCATTGCTAGACGATTATTACTTATTTTTTTCGATTTCCCATGCGTTTTAAAAGACTCTTATACTGAAATAAATGCACACCAAAACAAAAAATCAGGTGGAGGCAGCCTGTAAAGGGTCCGCCATCTAACGTTTTTTTTTTTTTCAACTAGTGCTTATTTCGTGAATGGTAACACTTAGTTCATGTCTGATTTGGCGGATAGTTTGTTTTATCCTTCCGCTGAACGAATATTGTTGTGTATACGCTTGAACAACGCTGGGAAATATTGCGACATTACTTTGAAAATCATGGTAATGCTGCAGAATGTGTGCGAAAATTGCGTACGGATTTTGGAAAAAGAGAAGCACCGTCAGCGTATGTAAACAAGCAAAATTGTCGCATCTGGGCCACACAAAATCCGAACGCTAACAGTGAAAAGCAGGGGTGTTGCAGATATTCGCATCCGCATCCGCAATCGCGGATTATTCGCATTGATTTCAACATCTGCATCCGCATCAATTCATGCGGAGTTTATGCGGATGTGATTCAAAGTTTTTTTTACTTACTATCTGCACACAGTTAAAAAGCAAAGAGAAAGTATTCGGTTTTTTCATTTTTTCCAATGTACGCTATAACGTATTACAGAAATCCATTTGAAAAAAAAAAAACATAGCTAGTGAGTGTTGTTTTCATACTAAGAGTCGACAAGAAAATATGGCAAACACCAACACACACTGAAGCGAAATTATTTTTTCTTCTTGTCGATTTCTGTTTCTTGTTTTGTTCTGTTCGGTGTGTTGTGGAAAACTAATGAAACAGATCTTAAAACACTCTCCAAAATTGCACGCAGGTATTTGTCACCTCTACCTGCTAGTGTTCCCAGCGAACAGCTGTTTAGTGGAGCTGGTTTAATCTACGATCCATTAAGAAACAGACTGGAGTCTGAGAAGGCTGCAATATTATTATTTATCAAATATAATTCACCTATTTTTAATTTTAATTATTAAACCATTTTCTTATTCAGTAACACAATTTAAAATTGATAAATTTTCATTCATTTATGTATTTAAAATGATACATATTTCGCAAATTCTAAGATCCGCATCCGCATCCGCATCCGCGGATATTAGTTTCCTAAAATCTGCATCCGCATCCGCGGATGTCAAAATTTGCACATCCGTAACAACCCTGGTGAAAAGCCGATACACCCAAAACGATTCACTATTTGGTTCGGATTTTGGTCCAGAGGCATAATTGAGCCATTTTTCTTCAAAAATGAGCAAGGAGTGGCCGTTACAGTCAATGGCGATCGTTATCGTGTCATGTTGAACGAATTTTTGTTCACAAAAAATAGAAGAGGAGGATACTGGCAATATTTGGTTTCAACAGGATGGCGCTACGTGCCACACAGCCGAAGCTACACACGATGTTTTGCGCCCTGTTTTTGAAGATCGCTTTATCAGCCGCAGAGCTGATGTTTGACACCGTTTTACTATTATTTGTGGGGTGCCGTAAAAAATAAGTGTTACGCCGACAAGCCAGAGACAATTGACGCTTTAAAGGACAATATTCGTGAAGCCATTGGTGAAATACAGCTGCACACAATCGATAATGTGCTTAAAAATTGGACCGAGGCTGTTGCATGGCCAGCCGAGGCAGCCATTTGAATGAAATTATTTTCTGTTATCAACCGGAAGGATTGTACTTTCAAATAAAAAAAGAAATTTGAGAAAATATTCAGCAGTTTTTTTTTTAGCATTTTAACAAAAAAAAAAAATTTGACGGAGCCTTTAGATACTAGTCTGGTCATTTCTGCGCCCCTCCAGGGGATGCGCCCTGTGCCTGGGCACTGCTGGCACCGCCCTAGTTACGGCACTGCGTAATAGTAGGGGAGCCTAAGCAGGGATTTTGTGAGTAGCTCGAGCGCGTCAGAACATCAAATGGGAAGAAACCTAGCACCCTGAAATGTACTCCTACCATAATGTAGTGGGGTGTGTATGTGAGCAACCGGTCAGATTAGTAAAAAAAATCGATCCTCAGAAAAACTCTAACGCGTCAGATTAAGAGAAGGTTAGTTAAATAAACCTAAAAAAGTATGTATATTTCAATAATCTGACAATTTGAGCGTGGCATAAGGAACTAAGGCGAGTCACAAAGGTGTAAAAAAATCGACACTTTGAAATACTTTAGCGCGATTAACTTTTTCTCAGTTTTGAAAGTAATCTTATCAGGATTATGGGAAACATATAGTCTGACAGTTTTCATCTGGCGATTTAGATAAAATCGTCAATAAAAGGTATAATATATGATGGTTAATATCTCGCCAAGTATTGATATTAGCAATTTAACTAACAAGACTATTTTTGTAGGAACCTTAAAAATCTGACACGCTCGAATAACTTTTTTTGTCTTACCACCTCTCTATACGCCCACCTCCCTTTTTTCGTTTTTGAACGTAAACTTCACAGTCCAATAAGTTTCCATGACGCTTTAGTAACTGCAAATTTAGCATCCTGATGGGCTCCCCTACTATAAGGACTGTGGAATTTTTTTCTTAACGGTTGTTCGTTTTTTTTTATTATTAGCTTTCTTGCAGTGTGCTCACTCTTTGGATTTTTGTGAAATGGAGTTAGAGTGTTGAAGGGAAAGGCTTCTGGAAGTCCAGTTTCTGTGAGACGTTCGTAGTTTGCTCTATACTAATTGGTAAGAAAGAACATCTCTTAATAAAAGCCGTTGTAGTTTTTCCACTTCATTGTATTCAAAGTATCCCCAAACTTTATTTCATAACTGATTTTGAACAGCTTCACATATGTACCTTGTCAATTACTGTCGAAATTTCTGTCAATACCCCATTGGTCTTTATCTGCGCGACGTCTGTGGCTGATCAAGCAAATGAACTCAATTAGTCTGTCATTCTACAAGTTCTACAAGAATATGAAAATTCTAAGTCACATAATGATCTGAATTTATTGTTTCAAACAATTTACTGATAGTTTTCAGAAAGGACACTTCAACTAAACGGTTTACCTTAATGTTACAGTTTCAAAAACTCTTATCATTAAAATAAAGTTAAACTAATGTTCATTGTATCTGACAGTAAAAAATCCTTAAGTTAGTTACATGTGCCTACTTTGCCTCCTGTTTCCAAGTTCGTATGTTATTCAATAAAGCTGTTACCCAATCCTATTGAAACCTCACCAGATCATGAGTTAACATTAAAAGTATAAAGCCATTTGGTTTTATTGCATTAAAACCATCAAGTCAAGTGCGTTCGATTTCCAAAACTCAAAACCATTTTCAACGGCTAAATGGGTTCCATTCACATACCGCTACATAGAATATGGTAGGTGTCCTTCAAGTCCTACAAAATCGTTGGTTTTCCTTAAAACTTAAATTACGCAGTTCTGAGCAAAGTGGAATTGTTGATTTTTGTGTTGTTAATATCTTTTTATGGTAAGTGTTATAGGCCTTATGGATTGTTTTCAGCGCTCCCTTCATCGGAAAATGCAAAAAGAACACAAAAAAAACAACGAAGGTCAACTCCAACAGTGCGTTGTCCCTTTATGGACTATTGTGCTAAAAGTTAATTGCTATAAGGTTTGGCTTTGACATGACCATCCAAGGCTTTGTATAATACACTAAAGTTCGCCTTGGATGTAGTAAAAACTAATTTTCTTACAGGATTTCTCTTTATGCCATTAGTACGCTATTTCGGAAAAACAATGTACATACATACATACGTACTAAGGTCCAGAGGACAAGTGAGCTGCACCATAGCTATACATTTATACATCTACTTATTCTCATTTTACTTTATTACGGCCAATCTCAAGTTACAAAAACAAAACAAAAAATAAAGCCAACAATACTCTCTTAAAAAATAGAAAAGGAAACGACGTGATTAATTAAATTATCAAAAACATCTTCCACGTTGTGTCGGCTTATATGGGTAAATGAAAGCTCTTATAAGAAATTGATATACCTACACCTTACTGCTGCCTATTATGCTAGGCCAACATCTTACATTACACATTCTTACAATGACTATAGCCTAACTGTTTACAGCTGATGGTGCTGGTATCAATTTTCAAGGAACCACCTACTTCCATCTATCTGAAGGTTGTCATGATTTGTCTCTTTTTGACATGAAAAGCAAGGTGTTGATTACTTTATAATTGTTCCCTGAATTTAACAGGATCCCTTATATCTGTTTCGATGATAAATAATAATTGCAGAAATTACAAAGACCTTTTCTACCTCCAGTTGGAGCAATTAACAACTTTTTTTTTTTTTTGAAGTGATAACGCTGAGGATTTTTGTATGGAGAAATTTAACAGCAATCATTTCAAAATGGATTCCTTAGCAACTTATTTTATATTATCGAACCACCCTTTTGTTGGAAATTACTGCGTGCATGGTGAACTAATTTAAGTTATCCATTACTTGGTCCTGATTCTGGCATTGCTTGCTTAAGTATCCACCATGAAGAGCCGTCAAAAAAATTTCCAGTTCTCTTTGCAGTCACAAAGGCCAATAGAGAAATATTGTGTTCCTTCCTGTCCTTTCTCTTTTGCCTCTCTTCATATCTCTCTCCCTCTCTTTCTCTCTGAATGAATATTATGAAAGTGCTAACTGGAATGCTTTCGCAAAACTTTTCTATGCAAGGATGAACAAAGAATAAATGGAATTTGAGTGAATTTCTGGACAGTGATGTTATTTGTTAAAAGTAGTAATTGGGTTTATATTGAAACTGAAACCGGAAAAACATTTTGGTTTTGGGTCAAAATTTTTTTTAAAGCATTAATGAATATTAGTTTAAAAAATTAAACACATACTTTCATCAAAAATCGTACTTTTAGGTAAAAAATATATTTTTTAAGCATAGAAACAAAATGATGGACACTAAATATAAAAATTACTATAAACAAAAGCTGCCGCTAGCACAGCACAAAACGCTTTTCTCTGTACAGGGTGTCCCATAATTCGTGTGCTGTAAGAAAACTGGAACTAGACGAACGCTTAAAGGAAAAGTTGAAAAATTACTAGAAGAAAGTTATTTGGAACCGATATTCAAAAATGTTCCCAATAATAACGGCAACCTTTTACACAATGTACGTTAAAAGTTAGAAACATTAAAAAACTCCTATTTATAATCATATTCTGAAAACACACCAACTTTTAAATCGAGCTTAACAAATTATTTTGCAGCAAAAGTTGAGGAATTTCGCCAAACACAAAAACCCTGCCCTTAAAAACGTTTTCCTTACGAAACAAAACAAAAAATCTAAGTGAATCGCCGTTTACGTCTTATAATTTTAACCACTTAAGACTTAATTTTAACAACAAAAAGTCTTCTCTTAACGTGGCCTTGACGTCTGAATTTTACCATTGTATAAACAATGGTTACTTCCGAAATATGTGGAAAACTGCGAGATTAATACCTAAAGCGAATAGTAAAAAACGCAAGAGACGTCAAAGATCTCCGCCCAATCTCGTTACTTTCAAATATTGGAAAACTCTTCGTAATAGTTCTGAATATTATGAATATTATTCCCAACAAACTGTTTGGGTTCAAAAATTGTCACTCAACAGAACACGCGCGTTGTTGGTTCTACAGCACAATAAGGTCATAAAAAACTCTAGAAGCAAAAAAGTCACGCTTTGTTTCGATATAGACCTTGAAAGAGACTTTGAGCGTTTGGCATGAGGGTTTATTATTTAAATTAATTTCTTAAGGTATTCCAAGCTGGTTAATTCGAATTATCAAAAGCGTTTTAGAGGATTGATTTACGTCTATTTATTTACTGTTTATTTATTTTAGTCATATTTAAGAAAAATAGTCATTAGCAAATTTGAGGATGTACGCCACCGCCAGTGGCAAGCGTATTCATACTGACTTTTGGTTATTATAACTAACATTTATACTTTCAAAATTTTTTGAATAAATTTAAATTGTACGTTCTTCCAGGCATACAAGTCGGTAACAGTATTTACACGTAAGACAAAACAAATGTACCTATTGATTTTTGAATGTCTTAAATAAAGTTGAATTAAATTGAAATAGAATTGAGTAAAGTCCACTTTTCAACTTTGACATCACTTAGCTAACTTTGGTGTACTCCAACTCATGTTACGTTTGATTTCTCTGTCATTACTGATGGTAAAGGCCTTATTTTTTACTTTATTCTTAGTAGAATTACTAATCTGTAAAATATTTTTCAATTGGGCTAAGGATTGAAAGATTTTCAATTCTAAATGGTGTTTAAATTTTCTTCCTCGAAATTTTGACTTTGAAGAAATTTGTTCTTTTCAAAAAACGCCTTTTCAGCATTAAGTTTTTATATTTTTTTCTGATACCTAAACAAAGTAATTTAAAAAGCTCGTTAATAAGTGCACTAAAAAACCCGTACATTTTATGATATTTTGAAAAATCTTAAGGTTAGTTTTATAACTGTGCACTGATGAAATGAGTTATAAGTGTAAGTACTTATGGCAACTTGACTTGCTATCAAAATCCCAATTGACTTTTTTCTTCTCATGGAGATTTAAATTTGGGGTATGAATGTCCTAGCCATTGAACAACCAAAATAAGTGACGGTTTCTGCAATATTTTCATTTTATTCATTAATGGGTTTTGCAGTGGAAATTCAAAAAGGGCATAATGAAGATACCAGCAGATATCAAATTTATCCTAACAGGCAACTTCTTTCTCAAAATGTTTTTGGAAATACTTTTCGGTGGCTTCGAGTTCCTGGATAAGTATTAACTGCATGACCTAACGAGGGAGGTTCAACGACAAGAAGAGTTATCGTCGATGAAAAAACATTGACAGCTGTTGAAGTCGGTCCTTCCATCAGCCTAAAGCACTTGACTCTACAGTTCAATGTTTCCGAACAAAGAATTTTTAAAACATTGCATGGCGAAAAAATGCATCAACCGCAGGTGTATCTGAGCAAGAACTGCTACCGAATGATTTTGAAAAGAAACTCTAATTTTGTAAATGATTAGAAGCTTGGATGACAACCAGCCTTCGAAAAGAAGGCGGGAAAGAGATGGTATTACGAACTTCCATAATTTCCATGTATGGGCTTCAAGCAATCCACATTCAAAACGGCAAAAATAAAAAACAAACAATCAGACAAGCAAACTAATTAACGTAGAGGTGAAGCTTATGTGTATAATATAATATGTTAATAGAAAACTATGATAAAACTAACCCAGAAAATGTTTAAAATGATATTCACGAATTTAAAATAAGAAAATAGATACCTACTGAAAATTTTTCCTCCCCTTCGATTACATATTTTGCATAAAAATTGTAGATCATTTAGGTGTTGTACAAATTTAGTACTCGTAAATGCTAATCTCGAAGAGATATTGCTCCCATGTCCCATATTGCTGCATTTATCTCAATATTTTTTTTAGGTTTAGAAATAAGGAGGGGATAAGATAGAAGATGCTGATGTAAGTCATTTTTGAACTTCTGGGCGTTTCATTGCATTGAGAAATTGAGTTGGGTAAAGCATTCCACATTGGAGTGGAGTGGCTGAAATATAAATCTTTGTACTTTTCTGTGCGAAAGAAATTGAGCTGAAAGGGGAACTGGTTCGCATTTCTTGCGAGGTGGGTGCGGCGGTGTAATTGTTTAGTTGGCGGCACTTAACTGGCTATTTAACTAGAGCGCTGTGTGTTAAAATAGCGATAAATAAGAGAGAGAGAGATGGAAAGCTACGAAGATGCTCCAGAGAGCCAATGAAACCTACAATTAAATATTGCAAATATTTTGAACCATATCCAGCATGCGCAATGATGTTTGATTAGGACCTACCCAAAAATGGAAATTGTACTTAAGCTTGAGACGTAGCGCTTATAAATTGTGCTCAGATCGAAGGGGGTGAACATTTTCCATCTTTTTAAAAATTCTAGGCATTTTGAGCACACCAGCAAATCTACTTATCATATTTGTGAATTTCAGACTCAAATATGATAAGTAGAAAAGCTTACGCAGTATTACAGCCAGCGTGTGCACTGCGTACCGTCGGGTATGCTATCTGGACAGTTAAGTTATTAAATAATTAATAAATCTTGCAGCGAGTACGAACAATTATTGAGTTCATTGCACAGTTCACACTCTCAAGCTCAAGTCACAGTCTCTAGCCAAAGTGCTATATGGAGGTTTTAAATTGGCACCAAACTGTTACTGTCAGAAAACTTTGTCGAACACAAACTTTATATGTATATATTTTCGACACAACAGTATTTTCGCTTTTTTTCTGTTGGAATATTTTAAAATACTAACTGGAACCCTCAGACCTTAATATCGGTCCATTGTACTACCAGATAGCAACCCTCTATTTGTTATAGCTTTATAGATCTTCGTAGAAAAGCTGAAAGACGGCGCCATCATAAAAGAAGCCCAAGCTACCAGCTCTCACCATGTCTGTGCCGAGTATTTGTAACCTGATACGAGAAAATTCAGAACATTTACAACGAAAGTGCTACATGGTGTAATCATTTTCTCCACAGGATTCATAGAGTGTCGTATCACTTAAGCCTAGCACGTTTAAATAATGAAAAAAGACAGATAACTTTGAAGAACATACGTTTGGTCTGTTTGCATCCAAAAGAGGCATGTGAAACTTGGTGAAAGTAGTCTCTCATATTTATTTACTTTTTTTCAGGCAATAGTCTAAAAAACTTATATCTTTGGTGGCTTAAGCTATAAGTGAACACTCAGAGGGTAAATGACAAGAAACTAAACTAATAAATGGTTAATCGTCCTCGAGTTTATCTCATAACTCTGGCGTACCAGAGCCCATTCGTGTTACCCTGTCATGCACTTAATATTTTGTTTTGTCAAAATAAGATATGAAGCCCAATTCTTTTTTATTTTGTGCGTGTTTAGTTCGTCAATTTAATCAAATCTAGTGCTACACAATATAAATAGAGACAGTTTATTTTCCATTTGGTTATCACACAATGAACGTATCAAACTAAAGAAGTAGATAACAAACCCACCATGAATTTCATGTCGACAATTTGGTTAAATTTTCTCATTATAATTTTATAACTTTAATTCGACGAAGTGGCCACTCAGCTGTTATTAAAATAATAACCATCATACACAACACATGAGTTATATTTAAGGTCAGATCTATCAAATTTCTTGTTATCGATTTTTCAACGCTTCTAGCTTAGCCATGTACCATGCAGGTATAGACATACTCTTCATTGCCCAAAGGATACTATAGTTCAATTCATCATTAATTAATAACTCCCATAGTGCCTGTCGCTCAGTGTTGTCAATTGATGTGATGGAAATGTCTGGCAGGCACTAAAACACTAAATGAATTGAAGTGCTGCGTGCTGATATTGATTACTTTTGATGTGTAATGAAATTTATATCCTAATTGAAAATAACGGCATGTTTAACTATGGTCAAAAAAAAAAGATAATGAACCGCAATCATTTTGATTGGTAGTGAAAATTATTTTGAAAAACAGCAAAAGGTTGTAGGCCGTGACAGCAATTATGGGGTCATGCAGCCAAGAACCAGCGCGCGAACTGTGGTTTCAAAAACTAAGCCAAATTTCATAGGATTTGGATAACTTGTAATTTACTGGGTTATATAATAGAAGGAGTCCCTGTGAGGCTTAAAGCCGATTGAACCGAGGCTTAAAGCCAATTGGAGTGTGTGCTCTCTGCTCTTTATACACTACTGAACAGGATGCATTTGAAATAAGCTGATCATCAATCATCAATCGGCACATACCGACCGGCAATACCAAATTATTGTGGGGCCCAAATCAGACGTCCTACTTATCCAAAGCCGATCCGAATTCAAAATGAATGAAATGGATCCGATTTTCGCCCAGCATAATGTGATTGCTCTTCAGAGATTGGTTTGACGCAGAGACGACACTTTTCTGCTAAACTGATTTTTTTGCTTTTTAAGCAATGTAAGGCATTCAAAAACTGACGCTATCAATCCTTTAAGAGGGTATTCTTGTGTAGACGCATGAACTTCAGGTATTTTTTGAAGTGTCATAAAGATAATGAATATTTTTATCATCATAAATTTTTTTAATAAATACATAATCTATTGATATTATCAAAGTTTAAAAAAAAATTATTAGCTGATGATGTGGGGAGTCTTGTTACGAGACCATAGCCACAATTTCTTGAGATCTGCTAGACCAATTTACCCGAAATTTTTTGAGAGTCTTCTTTATATATTTCTCTATATCTGGAACTATTCTTATCTTCAAATTTCAAAAAAGTCCAATAAAGTGATACAAAAATTGATTTTTCTAGGCAGTCGCCATTTTGTGAAAAAATTTACAACTTCTGCGTAGTCCCAGATAAAGCGACAATTTTCTAGATTTATAATATTTTTTTGCCAATTTTTTGAGAAGCCCCACGGCATTAGCTGCTAATTTTATTTGATATTTGTAATTTTATTGTTTTTTTTTTTTTGCTTAAAAATAAATAAAAAATTGTATGCTTCAAATGTCCTGCCCCTACACCAGAATATCGTGGTTCGTGGATGTTACAAGATATCCATGTGAGATCTTAAATGAAATTCGTAGTGTTTGCCCTTTTGAATTACAAAAACAAACACAAAGAGGAATTTATCATATTAGTGATACCCTGTTTGGTATACAACGTTGAACTCAGATCAACTAGACCAAGTAGTAGCTGCCTTTAAATTACGATACGAAAAAATACAGTACATTAGCAAAAGGCACACTTCAGCTTGCCAGCTCTTTCTTTCTCTACTACTTTAGGTAGTAATGGCATAGATGAACCTTTTTAGTGTGTTTCAGACGATCGTTACTTTGAAAGACAATATAAACTGAGTAAGCCGAACTGCTAAATTATCTGAAAGATGAAGATAAGACTGGACAGTTAGAGTGGCTTTTGGATAACCCGCTGCATGAAACAATTCGTCGAAATAAGCCTGATAGCAACCGTAGCATGCAAGCCGATAGCTCTGAATATCTTTAGACTGTTTTTTTAGAAACTTTTCGAAAAAAAAAAACATTTCGCAGATACGAAGGAAGTCTTTGGTGAGATTTAAAATAAAATAAAACTTTGTGCCCGTGGCGTAATGGATAGCATGTCTGCCTTTTACGTGGTAGGCTAGTGGTTCGAATTTCAACAGAAACCAAAAATGTTTTTCCACGGGTATCACCTTTTGCGAGGAATCAGCAAGTCCTTCGATAGTAAATTCATTGTCATGAAAAGCGCTTTCTTGTTCGGAAGCGGCAGAAAACAGTAGCTCCCCTCCATTCCCTCACAAGAAGTGGTTGTGAAAAATACGCTTATCCTTGGGCTCACCCCTCTGCTGCTCCTTCCATTGTATGTATGTGAAAATATGAACCAGTGCAACAAAATCTGCGATGTAAGACTCTGGCTTATGGGTTTGGGGAAAAGATGAGTTTTGCTGTAAACTAGAGGTCGCCCATTTTGAAATATATATAAAGACAAATGACAATCCACATATCTATCAGTCAGTAACGAAACAAACTATGTGCGTAAACATTCCGTCAGTATTATGAACATCTGAACTTTCCGAGGTGTTCAATGTTAACATGCATCTTCCTGTGCTAATTTGCTGTTTTTGAAAACGAACAATCAAAAGAAAGGCTGCTTTGACGTAAAAAATATAAAATTGGCGAGACATTGCCAGTGTCTATTGAAACCAATTATCATAAGTATATACCACGATGACCAAGTGCGTAGTAGCGTAACTGAGAAAATGCTCAGACTCAACTTGTTTTATTAAATTTCGATGTTTTCTCAAAAAGGTTTTGATATAGGGTTTTAGGTGGTCTGGACTCACCCATCAAGATCGGCAAGTGTTGGACGACATCAACCACTTGTCGAACTTTCGAACTTGGAGATTGGCAAGAGAACGGCAAGTTTTGGACGACACCAACAACTTGTCGAACTCTGTGAATGTATGTATACACTTTCGTTGGTATTTGACAGCGATGGCACAGCACGCCAACGCAACGGTGGCTGATGTCGAGACACTGAATCCACGAAAGTGATTGGATGAGTGTATGAATGTATGTGTGCATGAGAGCAGGGTTGAGGCCAGGCAAGAAGCTAGGCTTGATTTGGGAGACATTTCTTGGCTAGCTGACAAGCAATTCGAAGGTTTTGATTATTGAGTGAGAAAGATCAAAAAGTGAAAGAAAAATCGAAAACAAGTTTTTTTATTCTTTTGTTTTTTTTAAGCAAGTTTTTAATAAGTTCTTTTTGGAATTTTTGGAAAGTGAGTTTAGGAAGAAGAAAGGAGCAAAATTAGCGGTACAAAATTATACAGTACATTAGCAAAAGGCACACTTCAGCTTGCCAGCTCTTTCTTTCTCTACGATACTTTAGGTAGTAATGGCATAGATGAACCTTTTTAGTGTGTTTCAGACGATCGTTACTTTGAAAGACAATATGAACTGAGTAAGCCGAACTGCTAAATTATCTGAAAGATGAAGATAAGACTGGACAGTTAGAGTGACTTTTGGATAACCCGCTGCATGGAACAATTCGTCGAAATAAGCCTGATAGCAACCGTAGCATGCAAGCCGATAGGCGATAGCTCTGAATATCTTTAGACTGTTTTTAGAAACTTTTCGAAAAAAAAAACATTTCGCAGATACGAAGGAAGTCTTTGGTGAGATTTAAAATAAAATAAAACTTTGTGCCCGTGGCGTAATGGATAGCATGTCTGCCTTTTACGTGGTAGGCTAGTGGTTCGAATTTCAACAGAAACCAAAAATGTTTTTCCACGGGTATCACCTTTTGCGAGGAATCAGCAAGTCCTTCGATAGTAAATTCATTGTCATGAAAAGCGCTTTCTTGTTCGGAAGCGGCAGAAAACAGTAGCTCCCCTCCATTCCCTCACAAGAAGTGGTTGTGAAAAATACGCTTATCCTTGGGCTCACCCCTCTGCTGCTCCTTCCGTTGTATGTATGTGAAAATATGAACCAGTGCAACAAAATCTGCGATGTAAGACTCTGGCTTATGGGTTTGGGGAAAAGATGAGTTTTGCTGTAAACTAGAGTTCGCCCATTTTGAAATATATATAAAGACAAATGACAATCCACAAATCTATCAGTCAGTAATGAAACAAACTATGTGCGTAAACATTCCGTCAGTATTATGAACATCTGAACTTTCCGAGGTGTTCAATGTTAACATGCCTCTTCCTGTGCTAATGTGCTGTTTTTGAAAACGAACAATCAAAAGAAAGGCATCTTTGACGTAAAAAATATAAAATTGGCGAGACATTGCCAGTGTCTATTGAAACCAATTATCATAAGTATAAACCACGATGACCAAGTGCGTAGTAGCGTAACTGAGAAAATGCTCAGACTCAACTTGTTTTATTAAATTTCGATGTTTTCTCAAAAAGGTTTTGATATAGGGTTTTAGGTGGTCTGGACTCACCCATCAAGATCGGCAAGTGTTGGACGACATCAACCACTTGTCGAACTTTCGAACTTGGTGATTGGCAAGAGAACGGCAAGTTTTGACCGACACCAACAACTTGTCGAACTCTGTGAATGTATGTATACACTTTCGTTGGTATTTGACAGCGATGGCACAGCACGCCAACGCAACGGTGGCTGATGTTGAGACACTGAATCCACAAAAGTGATTGGATGAGTGTATGAATGTATGTGTGCATGAGAGCAGGGTTGAGGCCAGGCAAGAAGCTAGGCTTGATTTGGGAGACATTTCTTGGCTAGCTGACAAGCAATTCGAAGGTTTTGATTATTGAGTGAGAAAGATCAGAAAGTGAAAGAAAAATCGAAAACAAGTTTTTTTAGTCTTTTGGTTTTTTTAAGCAAGTTTTTAATAAGTTCTTTTTGGAATTTTTGGAAAGTGAGGTTAGGAAGAAGAAACGAGCAAAATTAGCGGAATCGTCAGAACGGGACGATAACTTGAAAAAATACGAGGGAAAAGACAGGAGGAGGACATTTTGAAAAGCTAAGTAGAGTGACTTACATAAATACATAATTCTTTAGTGCGCGGTTAAGAGACAGTTTTTTTAAACATTTTTCTGCGTGGACCTTTTTATCGAATTTACCAGAAGATTCTCTGGCACGCGCCCTTTTAATTACAACCCCATTTAGGAGTTTTTCGGGACAGAATTTTAACGGTCCAACCTTTTGTACCTTTGTTCTTTCGTGCTTCGAAAGACATTTGAAGGTCTTCCTAACTTTTATATACATATACAGCTATGGACAAAGAAATAGCACACTCATTCATTTTCTTATGAAAACTGCACATATTTTTTCCTTTTGAACTTAAATAGTTTATTTCCTATTTTATGACATGAAGTGACTTCTAAGGATTAATAAAAAAATAGTAATAGGGAATTATTTCTTTACAATTCAATTTTTAAAAATATATTTTGCAGTGATAATCAAATTTCTTGTGGACAAGAAAATAGCACACTTACCTATAATCGTAAAAAAAAAAAAATTTTAGTGAAATATTTATTTTTTCATAGATTTTGGTATTGCCAAGTTAGTTCTTAGTTGGTTGACCACGATTTTTTAAAGTTGCTTGGCACCTCCTTGGTAAGCTTTCAACTAACTTTGCGGGATAGAGTACCAAGCTTCTTTGATTCCGGTCCAAAGATCGTTTGAATTTTTAAATTTTGTCTGCCCAATTTTGACTTTAACATCATTCCATAAGTGTTCTATGGGATTAAAATCGGGACTTTGAGCTGGCCAGGTTAGAACATCGATTTATTCATCCACGAGCCAAGCTTTTACTATATTTGATGCGTGTTTGGGGTCATTTTCATGCATGAATATCCACTTAATTGGCATGAACTCAAAGGAATATGGTTCCATTGTATTCTTCAGTATAGCAAGATAAGCGAATTTATCCATTTTGACATCAATCCTCACCAATGCAATGGTCCCACCCAATGCCAGGAAAACGCACCCAGACCATTAAATTTCCCACTCCATGTTTCACCGTCTTTAAAGTATACTTAGGATTGTACGCTTCGCACTTAGGACGATGCAAAAATTGCGGTACTTTTTAGGCTTGATAGACTGCATTTGTTTATCAAATCTAAATACCCGAAGAAAAAGAAACATCACAACCATTTCACATAACGGAAATTTTGAATTTATGATTTTTCTTAATAGTGTGCTATTTCTTTGTCCATAGCTGTATATACTATCTCTGTTACTTTCTATTTACTTCTTTTCTAATTTCATAAAACTAACTTTATTTTCTTTAAAAGATTTGGGTTTTTAATCCTGGTTCGCCAAGGTTTTCCCAACAATAAAATTATTAAACTCATCTTTCTTTCTTTTTATTTTACATTCCTTTTTATTTAACATTTTTCAGTCAAGGTTTGGAAATTCCTTCTTTTTAAAATTTTCCTGGCGCCCATTTAAATCTAATAATAATTCAATCTCTTTTTTAATCATCTACTTTTTACCACACATACTTACTTATATACACATAACGCGATCGGTTTTTTTACCATTGTGAACCCAGCCCAGCTGTGTAGCCGTGGAGTAGCCGCAAATTACTTTTTATTGCAGCTTATTGCACTTTTTTTGCTTGCCCAATCGAGTTGTCATTCTCGACTTTAATTTTCGCGGCGACGCACCGGTTGTGCTTTTGCTTTAATTTACTTTATTTTGCAAATTTGGATACGTGATTCCATTAGTACCGCGGTTTATAAGTTCCGTCTCATCCTTAGTAATAGTTCGATAAAAAAAAGTGTAATAGACCAGATGAACAGAAAAATGGTTTAAATTAAACTTATTAAACAACAACCGTAAATTAGTCCCTGACATAAGATCTAATCAAAATCGTTGAAGCCGTTTATGAAAAAAGTAAGTATTATTACAGCAATTATTAATTACAGTATTATTACAGCAATTGCCGTTATTTAAACCCCCAGAAGCCTAGTCCCAAAAACCCTCCGACATACCGTAACTTTAAATTTTGTAAAATATCCGTCGAGCGGTTAAGGCTGTAGATATTCAAATAACGAAATACAGACAGACAAACAGAACTAAAAAAACAGGTGTTTCCGTCCATCGTTATGTCTTGTTGTATCGGTTTCTCAAAGTTTTTTTTCTGCACAATTGCATAACTTGCCGTATAACAACCAAATTGGCAATCGTGAGGAGAATTTTCTAAAATTTATAGGAAGATATAAGTTGATGCTGAAAAGTCGATCCCACTCGAACTAGAAAATTTCTTACACAAGAATTTTATTTTGACGTGAATAATCTAAAGGACTTAAGGAGATCAGCCTTCTTTGCTTCGTCCTAGGCTGACCATAATCAATTTCCAAAACAGCTTTGCCGAGAATAAAGACGCAGGTCGTTAAATTATCATATTGATTTTACTAAAACTCACTGCCCTAAGCTCCACAAAAAATATAAAAATTCAATACTCGGTCTTATCATTACGTTACAAGAGCCACATTTCATGGTCAAGGAGCTCGGAAGATAGTATTAGAGGCTTAGTTTTTATTACATTTTTTCTAGTTCCCACAGTCATTCTTCTCATATCAGCTTTATGCAAAAATATCTATTTACAGGAAAAGTTTCTCAACTAGAATCAATCCCCCTTCGAAATTTCGTTGATATTCCTCGGACGTGCCATCCTTAAAGTAAGTAAAGACATAAGACAAGACAAGACACAAATCAAAGCCCCAAAGCCATCGTAAATATAATAAGCCTTGGAATTTTAGGGTCAAGAAACATCTTCCTTTACATCATATCATATCAATCTGAAAGTGTTCCCAATGCGGACCCATAAAACCAACAATCAAACATTGAGTCTATTGAACATAACACCATCAAAGCTCATAATATCGTATCGTTTTTCTATTTTCCTACATGCTATCCTTACATCCTACCCAAACACTTGTTGTGTTAAAACTAAGACCGACTATCACACACAACAAAGTCGTAAAAGCTAGTCTAAGGGTGAAGTAAACCTGGAGAGCCCAAGATACCATTTTAACGACCAACAGTTAATGATGTTTTCTTTTTATGTGAAATAAATTTTTATGGTCGGTTGTTTCTTCTCGTCTTCATTGTGTTATGTGTTGGGATAGGAAAGGGACATTTGTACCCTGATAATTCTTTTATTACAAAAAGCGACAAAGTCATGGAATTCTAATGGGCTTATGCTCACCCTTCCATGTAATTTGTTCTTATCAGCTAATAATTGGTTGATCACTTCCATACCTACCACGCACTCTCTGTTCTGTTCCATATGGTCATTTGGTACACATGTGTTTACACGATTTTTATTAGAGCTCACACTTACGCCTACAACTAAATATACCGACCGGATGCAAATGAAATTTCGTCTGTTTGTTATTCCGTACATGGATCATGTGTCATAAGTGCGTTAGAAAACTTGTGCCCTTAGGTCAGAAACTTGGCCTATTAAGGATACAAGAACACAAGTGTCACGCAAGCACCACAAAAAGATTAATTAATACAATGAATGATTTTATAGCTATAAGACTGGCATAGGTAGTTGTATTCGTATCAAAGGACCTTTACAAAACAAAAACCACGAGACTCTACAACAAGTGTCTGAGATAAAAGTTTTGCCACTTTATTAATGTCGTAGCATTAATATTCGCATGATTCTGATTCCATAGCCGAGGGCGCGGTGCGGCACCTGTTATTCAAAGAACCAAGTAACGTTATAGTGAGGAGCGGACATTTATCAAAAGTTTTGTGTGTTAAATATGCTAACAATTCATTTATCAAAAAAGTTTTAATAGCTAGAGATAAACAAAATAATATCCCAACACACACTATGATGGATACGTAAACCAATTTTAGCAAGATATTTCAAGGATGTTGGATGTCATAAGGCTATACCCACAGTTAAATGCTCCCAAGATATGAGTTCGAGTTGAATTAATTCAACTAATCAAGGCTAAAATAAGTGGACGTGCAATCGTTCCGGGGAAGATGGTAAATGTGTCTGTTTTTATCTGAAGGACATGGCTCCCCAGGCAGTGAATTGGATGGAGTTTATCGTTAAATATAGGTCGAGGATTTATTCTCAAGCAAAGCTTAGAAGTTTTTTGACACTCATTGACAAGCCGATTATGTTTCTGAGACAAAAACTGTTACATCTTTGGTGAATTACTAACAATAGTAGAACACAAAATAATTTTATTTCATGTCTCAGTAGCGTAATGAGCTTGAAATGCTAATGAAAGTGGAAGAATGAGAAACAAAAAATAAATCTAAAGCTTCACAGTTCCTTGGGATGTTTTGTTGAGGGGTCATGTGTTCAAAATACATGAGCTTTGCCGAACTCTACTTATTTTGTTGAATTTTGTTAGGCTTGTATTGTATTAAAATTACATGTTGATTGTACAATTGAACAAGCTTGCCCTTATTGCCCATGTTACACCGAAGTGAACAGCTTCTACCGATTTTCAGTTGAAGAGGCGTGCTGTGTTGGAGAGAGAATATTTGGTTCTATAGCACTCCGCAAATGAACATCAATTGGTCTATCGGTCTAAAGTCTTTTAGATTAACATGGGAACGCTTACCATTGCTTTTTGGCGTCAACACGATTCATCCATATATTCCTACGGGAACGGGAGTCCTTACTAATATAATAAGTGTGAAAGGAGCTCTGTCTGTCCGTCGTTCTATGTTACCATCTCCCGCCCAAACTAATAAACCGATTTAAATGAAATTTTAAACAAAGATTGTTCAGAACCTGAGGAAAGACATAGACTATATATTTTTCCCCTATATTCCCACGGGATCAGGAACGTATACGGGAACTTTGACACTACAGCACCGATTTCAAAAATTCTTTCACCGTTAGAATGCTACACTATCCCCGAGTAACATAAAAACTAATTCATCCCCATATTCCTACGGTTCCCTATATTCCCACGGGAGCAGGAACGTATACGGGAACTTTGACACTACAGCACCGATATCAAAAATTCTTTCACCCTTAGAATGCTACACCATTCCCGAGTAACATAAAAACTAATTCATCCCCATATTCCTACGGGAGCAGGAACGTATACGTTAACTTTGACACTACAGCACCGATTTCAAAAATTATTTCACCCTTAGAATGCTACACTATCCCCGAGTAACATAAAAACTAATTCATCCCCATATTCCTACGGTTCCCTATATTCCCACGGGAGCAGGAACGTATACGGGAACTTTGACACTACAGCACCGATTTCAAAAATTCTTTCACCGTTAGAATGCTACACTATCCCCGAGTAACATAAAAACTAATTCATCCCCATATTCCTACGGTTCCCTATATTCCCACGGGAGCAGGAACGTATACGGGAACTTTGACACTACAGCACCGATATCAAAAATTCTTTCACCCTTAGATTACTACACTATCCCCGAGTAACATAAAAACTAATTCATCCCCATATTCCTACGGTTCCCTATATTCCCACGGGAGCAGGAACGTATACGGGAACTTTGACACTACAGCACCGATTTCAAAAATTCTTTCACCGTTAGAATGCTACACTATCCCCGAGTAACATAAAAACTAATTCATCCCCATATTCCTACGGTTCCCTATATTCCCACGGGAGCAGGAACGTGTACGGGAACTTTGACACTACAGCACCGATATCAAAAATTCTTTCACCCTTAGAATGCTACACCATTCCCGAGTAACATAAAAACTAATTCATCCCCATATTCCTACGGGAGCAGGAACGTATACGTTAACTTTGACACTACAGCACCGATTTCAAAAATTATTTCACCCTTAGAATGCTACACTATCCCCGAGTAACATAAAAACTAATTCATCCCCATATTCCTACGGTTCCCTATATTCCCACGGGAGCAGGAACGTATACGGGAACTTTGACACTACAGCACCGATTTCAAAAATTCTTTCACCGTTAGAATGCTACACTATCCCCGAGTAACATAAAAACTAATTCATCCCCATATTCCTACGGTTCCCTATATTCCCACGGGAGCAGGAACGTATACGGGAACTTTGACACTACAGCACCGATATCAAAAATTCTTTCACCCTTAGAATGCTACACTATTCCCGAGTAACATAAAAACTAATTCATCCCCATATTCCTACGGGAGCAGGAACGCATACGGGAACTTTGACACTACAACACCGATTTCAAAAATGATTTCACCCTTAGAATGCTACACTATCCCCGAGTAACATAAAAACTAATTCATCCCCATATTCCTACGGTTCCCTATATTCCCACGGGAGCAGGAACGTATACGGGAACTTTGACACTACAGCACCGATTTCAAAAATTCTTTCACCGTTAGAATGCTACACTATCCCCGAGTAACATAAAAACTTATTCATCCCCATATTCCTACGGCTCCCTATATACAACACCGATTTCAAAAATTCTTCCACCGTTAGAATGCTACACTATCCCTGTGTAACATTAACTTTAATTCATCCATATATTCCTACGGGAACGGGAGTCCTTACTAATATAATAAGTGTGAAAGGAGCTCTGTCTGTCCGTCGTTCTATGTTACCATCTCCCGCCCAAACTAATAAACCGATTTAAATGAAATTTTAAACAAAGATTGTTCAGAACCTGAGGAAAGACATAGACTATATATTTTTCCCCTATATTCCCACGGGATCAGGAACGTATACGGGAACTTTGACACTACAGCACCGATTTCAAAAATTCTTTCACCGTTAGAATGCTACACTATCCCCGAGTAACATAAAAACTAATTCATCCCCATATTCCTACGGTTCCCTATATTCCCACGGGAGCAGGAACGTATACGGGAACTTTGACACTACAGCACCGATATCAAAAATTCTTTCACCCTTAGAATGCTACACCATTCCCGAGTAACATAAAAACTAATTCATCCCCATATTCCTACGGGAGCAGGAACGTATACGTTAACTTTGACACTACAGCACCGATTTCAAAAATTATTTCACCCTTAGAATGCTACACTATCCCCGAGTAACATAAAAACTAATTCATCCCCATATTCCTACGGTTCCCTATATTCCCACGGGAGCAGGAACGTATACGGGAACTTTGACACTACAGCACCGATTTCAAAAATTCTTTCACCGTTAGAATGCTACACTATCCCCGAGTAACATAAAAACTAATTCATCCCCATATTCCTACGGTTCCCTATATTCCCACGGGAGCAGGAACGTATACGGGAACTTTGACACTACAGCACCGATATCAAAAATTCTTTCACCCTTAGAATGCTACACTATTCCCGAGTAACATAAAAACTAATTCATCCCCATATTCCTACGGGAGCAGGAACGCATACGGGAACTTTGACACTACAACACCGATTTCAAAAATGATTTCACCCTTAGAATGCTACACTATCCCCGAGTAACATAAAAACTAATTCATCCCCATATTCCTACGGTTCCCTATATTCCCACGGGAGCAGGAACGTATACGGGAACTTTGACACTACAGCACCGATTTCAAAAATTCTTTCACCGTTAGAATGCTACACTATCCCCGAGTAACATAAAAACTTATTCATCCCCATATTCCTACGGCTCCCTATATACAACACCGATTTCAAAAATTCTTCCACCGTTAGAATGCTACACTATCCCTGTGTAACATTAACTTTAATTCATCCATATATTCCTACGGGAACGGGAGTCCTTACTAATATAATAAGTGTGAAAGGAGCTCTGTCTGTCCGTCGTTCTATGTTACCATCTACCGCCCAAATTAATAAACCGATTTAAATGAAATTTTAAGCAAAGATTGTTCAGAACCCGAGGAAAGACATAGACTATATATTTTCTCCCTATATTCCCACGGGAGCAGGAACGTATACGGGAACTTTAACACTACAGCACCGATTTCAAAAATTCTTCCACCGTTGGAATGCTCCATAATCCCGGAGTAACATTAACTTTAACTTATCCACATATTCCCACGAAAACGGTCACCATATTCCCACGGGAACGGGAGTCTTTACTAATATTGAAAATGCGAATGTTACTATGTCGGTATGTTTTTCGTATGTCTCCCGTTCAAACTGCTAAGCAGATTTTATTAAATTAGCTATATATCTATCCTTATATTCCCACGGGAACGGAAATGGGAATTCAAAAACTACGGTCTCAAAAGTATTTTTAACAGGGCTACAAGGTGTTGAAATAGGGATTGAATGTTTTTTTTGGAAATACCGCCTGAAGTTTTATTTCCTAAAAAGTAAAAAATGCTGCTGAAAGTCACTATTCCACGCGGACAAAGTCGCGGGCACAGCTAGTCGTTCATATTCCTCGTAGTGGTTTACCAAAAAAGAACTTTGGCTAATCCAACTTCTGCCTCTCTCGTATTTTTCTCAGGTGATTTTCCGTCTTGGTGTCTTTACTTATATTAACTTTTTTTCAAACTTTTTTGACTGCAAGATGTCAATTGTATGAACTCTTATTTTGATTGGAGGAATATGAAATTTTGAGGACCTTCGTTGTTAGATCCGAGAATCAGTCTCATATTCATAAAATCAACCATAGTCGAAGTAGAGCTCCACCCAACAAAAATCGTGACGAAAACTAATGAAGCAATGGTTCTCGTCTCCATTCAAAACTAAAATGAGGAAAATATAGAAAGTGCAAAAAAGCCAATTGATACAAGGTTCTATTTTTGAGTGGATTTCGAGAACTCTTAATACCCAATTTTTTGTTTTAAGAATCGTAAATATAGGGCTTATTACTTTTCAACAATTAAACACTTTTTATATTTTCCTCAAATTTACATTCCGGAAGCAATTCATCGAACTTTAGTAAGATTAAGATTAAAATTATAGTAAAATAAAAAAGCGTTAAGTTAAACAACCTCTTATTTATTAGACAAAAAACACGTGGATAATCTCAACTGTAAAGTTTTAAGATTCTCTTCAAAAAGCTTCTTCTTACTACTGTGAAAGACTCACAAACTTCGTATGAAAAACGCCACTAAGGGTATTAGGATGAAGGAGCATTATTGTAAAAATATTTTTAATCTTTGTTAGTTGAACTATTTGCTCTCCTAAAATAGTCCAAAGTTTGTTCTTCACATTTGATGGTTTGTTTTGGTCGAACAACTTTTTCACAGCATAGCACGAAATTCATGGCACGACACGAGAAAAAAAAACGAGAACACAAATTTGAAAATGTACTGAAATTACAGTCGAGCTCGAAATTTGTACTTTATGAGGATCCAAATCAATCCCATCGTCGGAAACTGAAAATCAATTTCATACGCCTATACGAATAGCAAGTACCTACTTTTTGAGTACACTCAACCCACAACAACAGTTCTTCCATTAAATATCACTGCATTAAAACGCATTTTGAATTATCAATAATAGTTTCTAGTTCGAACAAACTGCATTGTATATTGCATTCCACCCGAGTGTGTTTCATTGGTCTGTAGAACGGCGCGCGGTGGGTTCGGCTGATTCAAATCCGAATGCTAAACTCAGAAGTGCGAGTATTCCAGCATCCAGAACTCATTTAATACTATGCTATTCTCTTTTAAGTACACCATTAACCGAAAATACATTACGCAAACCTTCGGTGATATACCAAACCCAAGAGGGACTTCAAATGAAAATTTTCAATTCTCACCCCTAATTACATTCTTAATTAATTGCACAACTTGCACTGGTTTAAGTGAATGTATCTCTTGTTCCGTGTTCAGTTAACCAGTTAATTTTCCATTCTCAAATTTAATGGCTCTAATGCTGTAAGGACGCATCTCCGTATATGCGGTATAACTAAAACTATGATGATTCGTTCGTGTATTCGTCGATGTTTAGATATAGCCAGGGTATAAGGGATTTGGTTTGAGTGTTGTCGTTGTTTTGTTGTGCAGAACATTGCAGATTCAAAGGGAAATTCAAATAGTTGTTGATCGAAAATAAATGTAGTGATGCAGCAAGCTGATCCGATGGAGTAGCAGAACCCGTGTTTACGTACCTACTGTTGTTGTGGGGAGCGGTTCGTTTTGAGGTAAGGTCAATTTCCGGGTCTTTATATGGAAATAGGTTAGAACAAACAACGACCATTGATGTGATGTGGTACTCGATGTCAAGGATGTGTTTAGTGCTGATACCCAATGCTAATTAAGCATTGATAAATGTGTTTTCCTGCTTGCAGTTGATTGCGAAACGTTGTTTATCTAGTAAGCTGGGATGCACATGGCCTTGCAAAAAGTGTGTTGCTCATAGCACTTAGTTGATATCAGACTTTTTCCAAGAAGTGCAACGCACAAAATACATATTTTATGATTTTGTCTCCCAACTACTTTCAAAAACACTACGAACAAATGCATAGGCAGAATAGAAGATGGAAACCTTAAATACGTTGGAATTTTACACCAGCAATCTCAATGAGAGTCAGAAGATTTTCGGCATGCTTCCACGAGCTCTTTGTTTACCTGTATATGTATGAATCATGTAAGTATCCACCGACTCAAATCTTACCCATATCTTCTTTTCAATATCATGCTACATTTTTGTAAGAACATTTCTGGAACTTCTGTCACGATTGGACGCAATGGCTTTAAATTATCAAACAAAAAACCAACAACACGATTTCTACGAGTCGGAAAGTACCCAAAATAATAAAATTATTTTACTCACCAAGTAAAGACATAAAATATATTGGCCAACAACAAAACCAACATTTGCTTTTAATTAGTACTCGCTAAACATATGCAAACAGTATAGATGTTGTGTGGAAATATGTAATTAATCAATACAACGGCTCTATCATAGACGTCGGTCGGTCAATAAATTATATATTTGTTTTGTTAACAAATATTATTTAGTGCCAACAACAATAAACAAAAGTTTGATATTCATATGAAGACCGCCGGGTGGCAGGTGCGTTTTGTTGATGAAAAAGCCAATTAAGAGCAATAGCATCATAGAGTGTTTCGTTAAATTGCTACCATTTTTCTCAATTTGGTTTTTAATTTTTAAATTGCATTGCATTTGCTGTCGACGGACGTGACGTGGGAACAGTGTACAAGTATTTCCCTTGTATTCAAGAGCTTAATGTTTTTGATTACACAAAAAGAAGACTGAGTGTAACATTTTCATTTGAAATTTACAAGAGTTTAAGAAGGTTACAAGAGAACAAATGCAATTAAAGCGGTTTTGACGGTTGAATTAAGAGTTGAATTCATTGGTTTTCAGTTTAAATGCTTCATTTGAACAGAGCAGCATTTTGATCACTACAATAAAATACCACAAAATAATTTAAAAAAGAAAGTAACCATCTTCAAAATAACCGCTCAAAGAAGGAGATTTGAGCATGAAACTCGATCACCGAAGTTCAATAACTAGGTATAAACAGCTACTTCGAGCGCACGTTTCAGAAGCTGAACTTAACTTTACGAAAATATCTGATATTCCAGTTCAAGCGGTTAGTGAAGCAGTTAAGAACTCCAAAACGAAAAAGTACTAGAACAGAAGAGAATCCATAAAAATTTTGGAGAATATAGGACGCAGCGAGAATACATGACTAACGATATTCATACTCAAGCCTATAGTCTGCCCAAACAGTGCAACTTGTACTAATGTACAGAGAAAAGGGAAATACACAAACCTGTGATAACGTTCGATCAAGTCGATTTCCCACGCTTTGGAGTTCGCTAAGTGGGTATTGGGTAGACGACTGAGAAAAAAAGGATTTGCATGCCGTGCTGTTTGACTTCGGATAAGCCTTCGACCATCAACCAATCGAGGATATGAATGAAGAAGCAGTGGTGAAAGTCTTCAAAGAACAATTTGTCGAGGTGTTACGGGACCCTTCCCCAGCACACCGGGAGCTGCTCTCGACGCACTGTTGAATCTTCCTCCCCTTGATACCTACATCATGGGGTGTACTCTCAAGACCATTTCTCGTTTAAAGCGATGTGTTCTCAGGCACAATTAGCACTGGATCTTTGAGGAACTCGCAAGCAGCATATCTTTTGACTCACGTCTAATGGATATGCCGTCTGACACGATGATCCCAAGGCTCAAACTGCGTCAAAATTACTCAGTCAACTTTCCTTCGGTTCAGGACTGGTTCTGAGCCTAGAAAGAACTGTTATCGTATCTTCACGGATGGCTCCAAAACCGACGAGGGTTCTGGTGATGGTGCCTTTGTTGAGAACGACGACATACGACTGCACTCATCTTTGGGATCATACGCATCCGTTTTCCAAGCGGAGGCGTATGCTATCCTAATGGCCTTGAGCCACGTTACGAACAATGGATGGACGGGGAGAAGTATCTTTGTTTGCAGCGACAGCCAAACGGTGCTTAAGGCCCTTCTCAACCCTCTAACCACTTCGAAAGTGATCCAGGAATTCAAGAGCTCTCTGAATGCGATCGGAAGATTAAATTCCTTGAGTCTCATTTGGGTTCCGGGCCATCACGGCATAACTGGAAATGAGATCGCCGATGAACTCGCAAGGCAGGGATCTCAGACAGCTTTCTCAGGGCCTGAACCGTCGACAGGTCTGCCAGCGTCCTCACTGAGGGCTTCAATCAACGATTGGATCTGTTAAGAGCACAACCGTAGATGGCATGCCTCCATTGGATGCAGACAAACCAAGCGTATGCTCCCCAACGTTAGTAAGAAGACTGCAACATTTTTGCTTGCTCGTAGCAGAAAAGACTGTAGAAAGCTTATTGGCGTTGCCAGCGGGTACTTCTCTTTTGCGAAGCATTTAAACGTGTTAGGCTTAAGAGATACCACACTCTGTGAATCTTGTGGAGAAGATGAGGACACCGCAGAGCACTTCCTCTGTGAATGTCCTGCTTTTTCTCGCATGAGGTTATAGATACTCGGCGCAGACATGATGAGAGCTGATAACTTAGGCTCCTTATCATAGCAGCGTCTTTTGGCTTTTCTCCGAACATCTTGAAAGCTATAACAAATAGAAGGTTGCTATCTGGTAGTACAATGGACCGGTATTTAGGTCTGAGTGCTCCATCTGGTATTTTAAAAACCTCCATAAAAAAAAAAAAAAAAAAAGTGGTGAAAGTAAAATGTTCAACAAGAGGCACTGCAGCAAAGTCAAAGTTACAGTTTATGTATACCAAGAGAAACGTCTTGAGCACTCTGCTCTTCTTAACTGTCCTTGAATATCTGCTGCAAGATAAGGTACAGAACACCAAAGCTCATCAACTAGTCTGTACTGGAGATGGATCCACAATAATTGCGGATTCTACATCGGTGACAAGTAATAATGGCTATGGTATCCATGATCGATAGTAGAGCAACTTGTGATGATTACATCAACCGTCGTCGAGTAAGTTTGAGGTGGATGAAGTGGCGATAACACTCAGCCATCTTCTGTTATAGATAAATGCACCTTCAATAAAGGGAAGACTCTGCATAGCGTTCAGAGCACACATACGATTCACAATGTTGGACAGTGTATTCCAAAAAGTATAAGAGTAAGTTGACGGCAGCTGAAACAAGAATGGTCTGTATGACAACAAGAGTAAAAAGCTTATTGGTATTAGAAGTACCGTGATCCGTGGAGGCAAAAATTAAAGAAAAAATTAAATTTAAATTGCAAAAAATAAAGCATTACTGGATCATTTGGTGTTGTCGTATTCAAAGGAGAGATCTTGGCAACCAAAAGGACAATGTCATTAAAGCTCAGAAACGATCAAGAAAAAGTAAAATGAAAGGCAGAGAAATGCAACGACATCTGCATTTGGTTGGCATCAGACGTGGAACAATCCAAAACAGTAAGCCGAAAGAGCGTCCACTCTCTGAGATCTACGCTGCTTGCGTACCCCACGGGCGGATCACTAGAAAGAAAAATTTTAATCGAAACGTTACGCTTGTAACGTCAAACGAGAATTTTCTATAAACCGCCAATGACAGGTGGTCATCATTAGAAACATGCTGATTCTCCAGAAACCTGGGGGTTCCCTACCCCAATAACCCAACTACCAGCCCAACCCTCTACTTCTCCAATGCTTCCCTCTGCTCATCATCTGTTTTAACGGAGAGCACAATAAATCCTTGAGTTCCGATTGAGGTGCTGCTACTTGTGGCTGCACCAACCATTCAACCTAACCTAACCTAACCTTACCTTGCCTAGAGAAGAAAAGAAGAAGGAGATATTCCCATTTGGACCTCCGTTAAAACCATGAAGTTTATTGTGAACCTCTTGAAAGAATTACCTGGCTTTTTCTATAATTTTGTTTAAAAATTCTACGCTACTAAAAGTCTTTGTAAACTCATCATGATTTAATTGTGGTTCAAATTCCTAATTAAGTTTGATTCGTTGAACCCTTACTCCGAGTACCTATTGTATTGTAACCATCGTACCATAGGTAATGCAATTCAATTAAAATGAATGTATCAATTGCATGTTTTTATTTCCACTAAAAAAAATTTTAAAATCACCCCGCTGTGGTTTTGAATAGGAAAATAATTGCCCTGCTTTCCTCCTATGGTAGGTATGTGATCCACATTTGTATATTCTTTAAAGTTCGCTAAATACACGTAAGCTGATCCACTGCCTTTGTTCATGTATAAGGACTCCAGTTGTTGTCGGGAAAAATATCCGCAAAGTCATTATGTTGACGATAATAATATTGGTTCATCCAGTTATGCTCCAAGATAAGCTTTAACTGCTAGAGATTGAAATTACATCCATGAAATGTAATTGGTATGTATTTCCCGTCGGTATTTTCAACGTGCTATACGTACATAAAAATAAAGTTAGTATCTATGGCAATCGTGGAAGCGAAAAAGATACACAAGAAAGTATCTATATGATTCGAATACTATAGGAGTTGAGAAGATAAAAAACTGTAGGTAGGTACTAGGATATCTGCTTGCATTATTTCGTGTGGAAATGTAGATGGAATAAGACGAACTTTATCAGCTTCATGGACATATTTTTTTCCAATGATATTTTTATTCAGAATTTAATCAAGGGAATTCGTGTAAAAATATACGAATTTCAAACGAGTCGATTTTAAAGTTTTTTTTATAGGACTTTTGCAGTTTTTCCCGTCTATCGATTAAAGTCCCCAAATAATTTTTTTTCTACAAATTTAGTTGTAAGAATAATTTTTTTTACAAACCGTGGTACCTCTAAAGACAACGAAGGTAGTACTAACTATATATTCACAGAACTTTAACCAACTCTGAGATGATTGGCAATTGTCGTTTAAATATTCATATGAGCAAATCTCACATCCGAAAACAATTTTCATGGACAAAAGTTTCACATCCCAACACAGTGTAAATTCCAACAGCAATAAAAAAAAACATTACATCTGCTGCCCGATAAATAAAAAATAGTGTTGGTACAGTTGAGCATATATTATCCTCCTGTCAAAAACCAACAGAAGTCTATTTTTAGGTTGAAATAATAAGTTGTTTTTAGCTTTAAATATCAACACACAAAAAAAGTAAACTAGCCTTCTAGTTTGTGTCACACATTTTATCAATGAAATGTCTTGTCTTGAATTATAACTTCAAACACATTCTTCTTTGAAGCAAACAATCACTCACTTCTTTTTGCCTTAACATTGCATTTGATAATGTTTGCAATCCATCACTGTAACATAGTTTTTGTTTGACACTATTGTCTCTTTTGATCAAAGCATTGGCAAAGTTTCAATGCTCTGTTGAAACTTTGTTTGAGACCATCACCCATACAGAAGTTCGTTTGTTAGAATGAAGTTAGTTGACAGAAAAGAATGCATGTGAATAAGGAACGGTGCCCTCAAATATAGAAATTTAATTTTTTTGGATTTTTGTTCTAGTTTTTATACCAACGTTTGTACATGACCAGGTCACCGCAAGCTACTTAGCTACACTATTTTAACATAAAGATCAATCTAGTTATTTGAAAGTTAAGGAAGGAAAGATTGGTTGAGAAAAATGAAGTTCCTGCTGTGTGGTAAAAATTTAGTCTTATGTTATTAGCCTTAGGTTCATAAGGGTCTCATATAGAACTCATCTTAAAGGCATACGGCTATTTTAGTTTGTGTTTTCCAAAACTCTCTTAAGGCTCAAAACAGTAAATTGAAAAAAGCTAAATACAATTGGAAAATTAGATTATTGAATCAATTCCTGTTCCTTTTCTTTAATTTTTTGAGAGATTAATGAGCAATCGACACAGAAATTTTTATCAAAAACTAAATACATGAGATACGTTTTAAGAAGTTAGGGGTTGTCAGAATTTTAAAAAAATCGTTTTTTGTGTTTTTGCATTTTCTTCTTATTTTCGTATCTTAAAAATATTCTCTGATATTTTGAACTGAATCCAACAAATATCTTTCGAGTTATTCAGCTTTATTTTCACCTTTCATTACTGTACATAAAAGCGACTGTAAAACTTTAAATGTGTTTTACTCAAAACTATATTTTTTTAACTGTTGCCAAATGTAACTCAAAAATCGCTCGATAGATTTGAATAAAACTTATACAGTTTTTAGAAAACATAAAAAATCTAGTGCTAGTGCTAGTTTTTTTTTTAAATTCGATTTTTGTAAACAATTAATTGCTTATTTTTTTCCGAAAATCAGAAAAAAAAAATTCCTGAGGCAGCCATTATGTTAATTTTGAAGAAAAAAATCATTCGATCAGTCACTAGCTTTTTGTGTTTTCTACAAACTGTATAAGTTTCATTCAAAACTATTGAGCGGTTTTTAAGTTGCAGTTGGCACCGCAAGGACCCATTTTTAAAACCAGTTGAACTTAGGCCGCCATAACTTGTAAAATGGTTAATATTTTTCTTTTTTTTTAATTTTAGTGAAGTAATGTTAAAGTATGATGAAATGATACTATGTTTTAGCTTTTGTGAAAAAAAAATTAATTACTAGAAAAAAAAATTATTGAAAAATGGTATTTTTCACGCTCCTGACTACCCCTAACTTAAATAACGCAATTTTAATAGAATTATTAATAGAACAAATATTCAATAAAACAAAATTTGAAACTCTTTGCAGGCTTTTTGAATTTTGAATTTTTTTTTTAGAGACTTAAAAAATATACACAATTATACACTTTGCTGCCCTTCTTTTTCTTTCTTCGCACGACGACGTTACAGACAATTTTCTAAGAAATCGTATCTAAACGTTGTACGGTATTGCCTTTTTTCATAAGGTACTTTGGGTTTCTGCTTTGAACAGGACAGTGCCAACTGAGTTGGTAGTGTTGTATTTTCCCAAGATGCTCCTTTTTTACTCCAAGGCTTCCACGGATCTAGGTAAGCTTTGTCACCCCTGCTGTCAAACGGATCATCTTCTTTCTTTTGTCGCAGTGTAGTTTTCTTTTTGCTTAATGGTAATTTTTCTGTCACAGAAGATGCCGGAGTTCTCTCGTCACTTCGTCTGCGTTTCGCTTAGTTGATGATTGATGTCTTCGTCACAAGTTGCTTTACTATTGATGATATATCCCATATATTATGTAAGCTTTTCTGACTTGGGAAGCACACTTTCAATCAAAAATATTTTGGAATAGGCACGTATGGATCAGAAATCGGCTTACATAAGCACTCTGAAGTTTTCGGACTACAATGGTACCTTCGAAATCCTTAACACAAAATCAAGTGCTTCGTGTAGTGATGTAGGTTCTTCGTTTATGATGGTTCGATCGTCAGCAGTGAGTAGTTGATGTACTTTGGTGTTCTGTTCATTATCTGTTTCATCAGTTGGCAGTCAAAGACTGTAATAAAGAGCAAAGAACTGAAGACCCTTCGATAGTGTTCACCTATTACGACTTGGAAGTCTTTGTTGACTCAAGGTGGAAGTCTTACCTTCATCACTAAGTTCTTCATAGATTTATATCGTCAACCATCCACACATAGGTCTCTTAAATTCCTCGCTGTCTGAAGTCAATCAGCACAACATACAAACTCTCAAAGGAGGCACGATGTTTTTCCATTTGCAAACCCGAACTGGTTACCACTTAATTTTATTATTTTTTGCAGTCGACTCCTCTATACTCGCACAATGGTCTTCAAAATACGTTGCATCAGCTAGATTGAACGGTAATTATCGCAACTCACCTGCATATCTCCCTTCGGCTTTGTACATTGCCCCAAGCTCTCCTATGAGCTTGGACATGAGAATCGTGAGAAATCTAAGCCCAACGCCTCGATTCCTTTCTCAAAACTTTTATGGTTTCTCGACTAACCCAGTACTTTTGCTTCTTTCGGAGCCCCTTAACATTGTCACAAACTTTTTCGAATGTGCTGTCGGGTACCTCTTGTTAAGTTAAGTTCAGCTCCTGGAGAGTGCTCTCAAGGAAACAGTTTGTTCTAGGGGCCATCACTATACTGCAGCTACATGTGCATAATTTTGCCATAACCAATGAGAGGATGTCCTTGGGAATTATTAATGAAATTTGGCGAACGATTCTCCCGAGCAATTCTCCTTCTCCGGGCGGCTATTTTGAAGATGGTTGCATTTCATTCGAGTTGTTTATCCGCATTTCTGGGTTTGCTTGATTTGCAACATCAGCCAGGCAAAAAATTCTTCCAGCTCCCGACGCATGCCACCCGTGGCAGTTGATCGCACTAATTTATTCGCTTTATTGTGCAGTGCTTTACGCACTATCTGTATTTCTTTTCAATGCGATCCTTTTTTTTAACTTCTCAGGCTGCTGTCTGACTAGTGTTAAAATTGGGAGTGTTTGTCTGACAACGATGCATATCTTAGAAAATCTTGTTCGTAATAACCTAAAAGATCATCTTCAATGGCCAGCTTAGGACGAAGATATAAGCTGCTAGTGAGAATAGTTAGCATAAGATCTACACTTCTTTGTGAAATTTCTGAATTTACCAAATAAAATGCGACTTCATTTGAACTTTTTTAATAATTAACCTGTTATTAAAACGATGAAATAACTGGTTCCGTAAACAAGGACCCAACACCCGTCTATCAAAAAACACCCGATAGATCATCGTTTCTGTCCGTGAAATTATACAGCAAAGCCAGAAACAATTAATTCTACACCAAGTGTAGGAACCTAGCCTTTTGTAGACTCAAGCTTAGCAAGATTTAAATGAAATAGACGAGTGCTACATGTATTCGCAAAGGATAGCTTTGCGTGCCACATAACCATTTAGTCAGGTCAGCGAAGTTCAGGTCAAAGGACGGCATCCACCATTGCTGGTTTAGAGTTTAGTGGTTAACAAATTTAATTGGGTATTTTGTTGCCACGTTGTCGCACATTCCACTTTGCCCCTACTTTAAATAGATTTACATGTGTACGAAAGTAGGTCTAATATCCAACACAGCTCACACGAGTGAGGAATACATTTTCCCCCAATTACAAAATTTCAACAGCTCATACATTCCCACACTTAGATTACATCAACTAATGGGTGTAATTTACTGTGAGTTATTTTCAAAACTTTGATTTGCATTCTTTCTATACCGACTGACTCTTGAAGTCTTCGTTCCCTTCTACCTGAGAGTGTCAGCTTTTTGTTGGTTTAAAATTCATTTAGAGAGGAAATCCCAAATAAACAAATTTATGGAAACTTTAGTCATTTTTAAATTAATTATTCAGACACACAGTCAGAGTCAAAAAATATTAGGTACCTGTAATCTTGTGTTAAATCGTTACTTCCGATGCTCAGGTCTTTCCTCATAATGCTTTCACCATAGCTAGAAGTGGACACGGAAAATCCCTTAACTTTTTTACCCACACCTAGTCAATACTTAATTTTAAAAGGTATGGGTGCAACCGAAAAGTGCCTACCCTACTCAGACGGCTTGACTCACCATAAATTAAAATTATCATTTATCTCTTTAGATACAATTAATTTTATAAATTTCAGCAGACACAAGCAAACAACAACAAATTATTTTCCACTTAAACGAATCCTAAGAGTGGACTGTTCTGTTTGGTCTCCCCGGTGTCTTCGCTCGGTGTGCTTTGATTTTCAGCTATGAAGTAAGGTTTTCCTGTGGAATATCACGATACGAACCCCAGCTAATTTATTTTTTATTTTATTTTCACTTTGTTGATATTTGTTAATAGATTCAGATAACTGATTTGAAGGTAGCTTGCCTGTTTAATATGTTTAACGTTTCAAACTGACCAATTTTGGAACAAAAGCAGCTGCTGACGGAGCGCGGTGTGGTGTTTGGAGATGTATTTTGAATACATTGGGTTGGGAATATCAATGAATAATGGAATTAAAGGTGCTCTGAAATTTATTTCCTTCCCGTTTTGATTATTTGATGAACTTCATTATGATGAACAGAATGTCAAAAGTTGGTTGGTATTGTGAATTCAGTGAGGGTATGAGAAATATTCGTATTGATTTTTGTGTAGTGTTTAAGGTTCAGAAATCGTTTATAACTTAAATAATTGAGATTAAAAGGTAATCCATGGAACGTTAGAGGAATTGGCACTATATCTGAAAACAACAGTGTCATAAAGAGTTCTTTGTCGTCATCAAGCCGTTCAGAACTGATATAAATCTTCTTTTTCCCTTTTTCCGGCGTTAAGAGCATCGAAGGAATCTCATATCTCTCATAACTTCTTTACACTGCTCGTGGGGCAAGCCGCCACCGCGTTGATTTAAGGGTGCGTAAAACTTTCGGTTCCATATCTGAAGCCAACCAAGTGATTTCGTTGCATTCGGCTGTACCAGGAACGTTTTTTTTTTTTTTCAGAACTAGTTTATGAAAATTCGCTATTGCTCCAAGACTGTAATTTTTTTATTCCAAAGGGGCCGTCTTTACATTTGGTACCTCCTTATTTCTTATAAAAACTTCAGAACGTATGCCGTCAAAACATCTCGGCCCAACGTCAACAGAGGAAATCATAAGTGGCTTTTTAGTAGGTTGATCACAACAAAAGCAACGTGTAGAATTTTTTTAAGATCCAAGGGTTGGCCACCTTTCGTTACATAGAACGGGCCCTCAGCAATGTTGAATTTGGGGCTAATCATCAAGCCCTATACTCCATCAATATCCTACCAAAGAGGTTATCAAAAATGTCAAAAAAAAAAGACATGGAAGAATCAAAGAAGATTTAATGACCACAAATCTAAAAAATTTGGCGTTTCGCCCAGGTACGACAGTGGGTGCATCAGTTTGATGCCCTTCTAAGACGCAAAATTTGTTTGGTTTACACCTAAACACTTATAAAATTCACAGCACTCACATGCTGTGAATTTTATTATCTCAAAGAGAGAAGATCTTCTTTGATCCTTCCTTGTCTTTTTTGACTTCAAATTCAACTCCAAAACTTTTAACAAAAACAAATTCTTTGTTATTGTATTCTTTCTAGGTTAAATCTGGTTGATACTGCGACATAAAGGAGATCAGTGAAATCTGTAATGGGTGCCTAATTAAAATCTAAAAACTGGAAGAGGTACTCCACAAGTTGAGGTTTTATTTCCGCTACTCTGGCTTCTGATGGTCGTTGATCAAATTCTGTTTAAACTGACATTGCAGCACAATGAACACCATCACTTTAATTTGAGTTGCAAGAAACCGTCGGAGAATGAATTTCCACAAAACGGTTTACATCTCTATCATGCCAGTGAGGTTCAATGAGGTTCCTCAACCTCAATAACCCAGTAACCTATTGCTTCTCATCTTCCTACATCCCTCTGTATCTGATTGTACCGGAGAGCACAATGGATCCTTTGAGATCCGAGGGAGGCTGCAGCTGCCATTCAAACCAACCTAACCTAGGATACTTACTTACTTGCTTGTGATACAGGGGAAATTTGTCAACCATTTCATAATTCGTAACTCTCATGGGGAAACAAAAACAAAGGAAGAAAATCCTTCAAAACAACACCATATTCACAGAAAAGAATGTTACAATTGACTTCAAAGTTTATAAAGAGAATTCGAAGAAGTGAACCTATAGCCTGTTATTACTTAGCTTTGGTTTAAAGAAAAAGCAATTCTGTTAGTTTTAATACTGTCAGCCTTAACGTCACCTCATACCAACTAAAAATCAACACAAAGCGATGTGTTTTACTGTGTTACACACTCAGTAAAGATAGCAACCGAAAAGAAGAGCACAATGTATTTACCACACATATGCACTCGGGTAGTGTTGACAAAAGCAATCTAGTTGATTAATACCCAAGCTGTTGTGATGTCTTCCGATGAATGTGTACATGAGACAACGAAAGTGATCGGTTTTAACAGATAGGTGCCTCTTTTTTGATTCGGTTGTTTACTTGGGTATACTGACTTTGTCCAAGAAAATCTTAAATATAATTTCATAATTTTTTTTCATTTCAGAGTTAATCGGTGAGCAATTCATACTTCGATTAAAATTTCGCTCAATTACGAGATAAGATAATGTCAAATTACGCTCGACAGCGTAAGCAGCAATACCAATGAATGAAATTGTCAATGAATGGTTTGGGGTTTTGTGTTGATCTTATAGATACATTACACCCCTGCTTCTTGAATTACAATTTAATTTTTTTTTTTTTTTGAGGTTTTTAAAATACCAGCTGGAGCACTCAGACCTAAATACCGGTCCATTGTACTACCAGTTAGCAACCTTCTATTTGTTATAGCTTTTCAGATGTTCGGAGAAAAGCCAAAAGACGCTGCCATGAAAAGAAACCTAAGTTACCAGCTCTCACCATGTCTGCGCAGAGTATCTGTAACCTCATGCGAGAAAAAGCAGGACATTCACAGAGGAAGTGCTCTGCGGTGTCCTCATCTTCTCCACAAGCTTCACAGAGTGTGGTATCACTTAAGCCTAACACGTTTAAATGCTTGGCAAAAGAGAAGTGCCCGCTGGCAATGCCAATAAGCTTTCAGTCTTTTCTGCTACGAGCTAGCAAAAATATTGCAGTCTTCTTACTAGCGTTGGGGAGCATACGTTTGGTCTGTCTGCATCCAATGGAGGCCTGCCATCTACGGTTGTGCTCTTTACAGATCCAATCGTTGATTGAAATTCTCACTGAGGACGCTGGCAGACCTGGTGACGGTTCAGATCCTGAGAAAGCTGTCTGAGATCCTTGCCTAGAAAGTTCATCGGCGATCTCATTTCCAGTTATGCCGTGATGGCCCGGAACCCAAATGAGACTCAAGAAATTGTATCTTCCGATCGCATTCAGAGAGCTCTTGCGTTCCTGGATCACTTTCGAAGTCGTTAGAGGGATGAGAAGGGCCTTAAGCACAGCTTGGCTGTCGCTGCAAACAAAGATACTTCTCCCCGTCCATCCATTGTTCGTAACGTGGCTCAAGGCCATTAGGATAGCATACGCCTCCGCTTGGAAAACGGATGCGTATGATCCTAAAGAGGTGTGCAGTCGTATGTCGTCGTTCTCCACAAAGGCACCAGCACCAGAACCCTCGTCGGTTTTGGAGCCATCTGTGAAGATTCGATAACAGTTCTTTCCAGGCTCAGATTCTGGAGCGAACCAGTCCCGAACTGAACGAAAGTTGACTGAGTAATTTTGACGCAGTGTCAGACGGCATATCCATTAGACGTGAGTCAAAAGATATGCTGCTTGCGAGTTCCTCAAAGCTCAAGTGCGAATTGTGCCAGAGACCACATCTCTTTAAACGAGAAATGGTCTTGAGAGTACACCCCATGATGTAGGTACCAAGGGGAGGAAGATTCAGCAGTGCGTCGAGAGCAGCTCATGGTGTGCTGGGGAAGGCCCCAGTAACACCATGACAAATTGTTCTTTGAAGTTTGGCAAGCGAGGCAATAACGTATTTACGCGAGAGCTTATTCCACCAAACAACTGACGCATAGGAGATGATTGGTCTTATCATAGCCATATAGATCCAAAGAACCATTTTCGGTGAGAGACCCCATGTCTGGCCAAAGGCTCCCTTACATTGCCAGAAGACTGACAGTGCTTTAGTAGTCTTAGACACGACATGTTTAGACAAAAGAAGTTTGTTATCTAGAATTACTCCGAAATATTTTACTTCATTTGAAAAGGGGAAGTTGACGCCTTTAAGCGTAAGTTGGGTCAGACCAGTCAATTTTCTACGTCTCGTGAAGAGGACAACCTCGGTCTTGAATTATAATTATACTACATCCAGATTAGTCTCTTTGATGAAACTAAGGATTTGGGTTACGTTAGGAGATTTAAGTTACCTTTCTTCTATATGTAGAGAATCTTCAACACTTTTTTTATGTTTGACAGCTTCGCAGTCTCCTAGAAGAACATTTGGACATTATTCCTGCTTTTTACAGTATCTGCTACGCCTAGTATTTTGAGGTGTTTTTTACATGTTCTGGAACCCAGTAGATTGTTCCCATCTTGCTATTGCCCAGTTTGTTCAATTTGTTCTCACCTTCGCCAAAAAATTTTAAGTAGATTGTGTAAGATCTTATGACTTTAATTGCAGCTTGACTGTCCGTCACTATTGCAATGTGTTTGTTTTTATAATTTCTGTCTATGTTCAATTCTGCACATGCTTGAAATGAATGAATAAATGAATTTTTGTGGTTTGCCCAAATATTCCTGCTCCTGTACCTTCCGTTGTTTTTGAGCCATCTGTATACCATTTAATTGCATGGGTTTTTATTTGAGTAGGTATTTTCTTCACTTTGCCATGACTTTTTGATACTTAGTTCAACTTAGCGAAATATAATTCCTTGGCCATGCTATTCTGAGGGATGACAATGACTGACAGCTCTTTTCACATTTTATTCTTCTCTCTCTATTCTCTATTCTCTTTTGACATTTTATTCCTTTCGTTAAGTTGAAGGATACTCTCTGTTCCTTTCGCAACCTTTGCCAAGAAGCGGCTGGACAGCTTCTTTTAGCTCCTGATAGGCATATACACTCAAGGCTTTGTGTATATACTGTCGTTACATGGTTGGCTCTCTTATTCCAGACTATATAGCTCCATAGGTAAGGCTCGTTTTTACCATCATTAAGTCCATCCACCGAATAATACTCGGATTACAGCCCATGATTTACCTGCATTTCTCTTGCATAACATAAGGGTGTTCGTAGCTTTTTCTTTTGCGGCTCTACCTGAGTTTGCTTTGTAAAATTAAGCCTAGAAACCTTAACCCATTTGTTGGTTCTATGATTACTCCTTCAAGTTTTAGATACGTGGTAAAAGTTTTCTTTTTGTAACTGTCACAATTGTGGTATTGGTCGGGATAATATTGATGTAGCAGCAATACCGAGCTCAAATCTCGATGACAGCGACTGCTTTCGAACCTTTAGTGGCAACATATAGTTCGATGACTGATTTCAATGGATCTATAGAAATACTTGTAAAATACAGCTTGCTGCAGCTAAATGAGTCAGTAGGTACTTTTCTCGTAGGACATGCCAAGCCACGAGAGGTCATATTCCAGCGGCTAAGCATTTGAAATTTTTTATGGTTCGAACTTTGAACTCGAACGTAAGAGTTCGAAGTAATTATCATCACACACGGGTACAACTTCAGTCATTAAATTTGCTTATTACATACACATCTATAAACCAAACTCAAATTCACTAAAAACACTGCACTGATTTCCAAGGTCCGATTCATTACACCTTTGATCTCTAAGAGGAAAGAAAGAAGTGAAAATTTAAGTTGGCCTTGGCTGATATAAATTGTGATAATTTTCTTAATCCACCCATAAACATACAAACATACACAAGTAAAGTTTGCGACTGTTGCTCGTGTTTTAAGAGATTAAATCTCATTTATACAAAGTTTTTTTTTGCATACCACTTGCCTGTCATGCTCACTGATTTATACCAATTACCTGGCGGCAATCATCAAAATTTTTTGTATTTAAATATTAATTTCGTCACTTAATAAGCAAACACCAACACCAACAGCAACATACGTTTGCATGCCATCTCTTGTGAAGTGCCTTTGGGGCTCTTTCAAGTATTTATCATCTTGTGCTCAAGACAGTTGAGAAGGTACATTTTATAAATAAACGATTCAAAGAGACTTAAATGTGCGTGAGTTTTTGATAAAGTTAGTGCAAAAGAAAGCGTTGCTGGCAGGGGCTTGAAATTTTTTGTTATAGTTGATTTTTTCAAAGTGTTGATGAAATTTCGTATGTAGGGGTACATTGAGTGGTTTTGAATGAGATTTATTTTTGCATTTCAACAAAAATGGAAAGATATGATATACTTTTGGGAAGAAGATCCTCAAACGCAACATCTTATATTAAAGTTTTATTTATTTATTTTGAGTTACTTTTGTTATTATTATTATATCAAGTTTCTTTGTTGATATTTTATTACCAAATTATTATACTGACAGGCACTGAGCTGGTTTTACTGAAATTTTTTTTCAACGCATAGTGTTGAATTGATCTGTGTATTTGGTATTGTATAACCAAAAGTAAAACTCCATTTCAAACACCAAAAAATCTTACTAAAGAGGAAAGGAATATTTCATTCACCAACTGTGACATCTCAAAGGTGAAAACCGCTTAACTAATTGGACAGGTAACAGATGACAATTTGTTACGGTAAATTTTGCCGCAACAAAAAACTTTTTTATATTTGGTTACTTTGATTTCGATCCCCTCCCTTTTCTCCGAACCTTCTCTATCACTTCTTCGTCCCACCCTTCTTCCGTTGTTTGCTCCAATCAATGTGATCGAATCATTGCTTTTAGGAAATGACAAAAATAGGTACGTGTCGTAATCAGCGGACGAGCTGAACTGATGTCGGCGTTCGGTGTGTCGAGCCAGAAGCCTCTGGAAACTCGCACACCATTTCCTCTTTAATTGAATACCCTGCATTACCATACATCATCATCATTATCAACATTCATAAATATCATCATTCACACATTTTAAATTTTTTTTTTCACATATACCTTCATTATCATTATCATCATTTACACATACTTACATTCATACATACCATCATTTACCCATTATCATCTTTACACTCATTCTCACACCGCATTACACACACTACACAAAGCAGGATATCAAACACACAGCACTATACACATATACATATACACATATCTCAGATGTGAACAATCGAAAGAAACACGTGTGAACGCCATACTTCGTCAGGACGTGTCTAAATGCACCCACGGTGTAGTTCGTTTAGGTGGTGTTACACCGCACTTTTGAATAACCACTACACCGCATTTTAAATGATGAGTGGAAATAAATGGAGTAGGTTCGTGTTACACCGCATTTTTTTAGAAATATTTCAAATCATTTGACAGAAACGAATGCTTTTTAGTAGCTTTTCAAGTATAAAAACAGTATGAGTCAAAAAATATGCGGTGTTACACCGCATTTTTTAAAAATCTCTCAAGTCATTTAACAGAAAAAAATCCTTATTTGTAGCTTTAGCTGTAGGCCATCTAGCGCTGTATAGAAAAACAATGAAGGAGCTTTTCGCTATCATTTGGTTACAGAACCAAATTCGCTATGGCCATCTAGAGTTGTATAGAAACATGAAAGAAGTAAGAAAATAGCTTTTCACTATAACCAATCAGAAAGATTAAAGTGATGCCAGATAGTAGCTATTTTCTGCTACTTTGTTATTTTTTTAAGAATTTTTTAAAACTCGAAGGAAGTTACTTATACTCGTATCTTCGTAACCTTCTTCTGTGTTTTAAGTAAAAAAGAATTTTAAGCCACTCCTTCCTTTAAACCACTCTCCTTCGCTACGCTCTTGATAAATATTTTGCCGATTCAACTTTTTTGCGGAGCTCGGCATAGGCTGACGCTTACACCTTGGTATAACTTTCGTAACTTTGATGTCTTGGGTTTTAATTTTGCTGAAAAGGGATTTGCAGTTCCTGCATAAAAGAATATCTAACTTTGAATATGTTTCGTTCTTTCTGCTTTAAAAGCGTTATTGCTGTTTGTCCTATTATGTGGACGTATTAGAAAGTTATTTTACTTAAACGACAATAGAGGCAACAGGAGCTTTATCATTTTACTGGTGTTTTAATAAAACGTTTACTGTAGTAAGGGTGATTTACTTACGTTGCAGACAAATCCTCCTCATTATCTGCGTCGCTGTGATATCTCGGATCAACTGATAATTTAGTATCACTTGTTAATTGCTCATCGAGCAATAAAACGACAAAACAAATGTAATTGCACCTTAAGAAAAATTTGTAAAGTTCGCTTCTCGAACTAAACCAAACTTCACTTGTTCTTTAACTAAATCTAACTTCACGTCACTTGTTCTTTAACTAAATCTAACTTCACGTCACTTGTTCTTTAACTAAACGAAATTGTAGACACATGCTTCTGGAATTCCGCCATTTTCTCTCTTTTGCCTTTTTAATGCGAACGTGAAAAGATAGACATACATAGAAAAGAATTGAAATAAGAAACTATTGTAAGTATCTAAATCTAGTAATATGTAATTGAATTGTATTTAACTATTAATTTCTTACTAATAAAGGATTTTGAAACTCTCTCTCTCTGCGAGTTTAAGAAACAAAAAAGGAGAGTTCTCAAAAAGTTTCTGCTGTCGCTAAACTGCGGCAACAATTTTCAAAATCAATATTCATTAGAAATATTGTGTGCTCCTGTTTGCAATGGCTCCCAAAAGGATCAATGTGCCTGAATCCGAAGCTAGACAAGTGCCAACTTCAGAATGCGAAGCCCCACCAGAGGAATTTAATTGTCGTTCTTGCTCAGCACCAGACTCCAGTGAAAATATGGTTATGTGCGATAGCTGCGAAAGCTGGCACCATTATTCATGCGCTGGAGTGGATAGTTTTATCCGAGAAGAAGTCTACATCTGTAAAACATGTTGTGCAGGTAAGAATATTTCATATCCTTGGTTTTCAGAAGAGTTATCCGCCCCTGCTGCTACGTTTGCCAATGCTACCACCGAAACACCAACAGCTACTGCAAATGCCGTGGTTACTAATGCTAATGCTACCCCCGAACCTTTCAAAACACCGTCGAAACAGTCTGTGTGCGCATATGCGCCTATTTCTAAATTTGTAGTGCGAACTGAACGTAGGGCCTCCAACATTTCCGTCGGTTCTACCACATCATCTCAGTCAACAAAGTTTCTTCAAATAGAACTAAAAAGATTGGAAGAGGAACGAGTTCTTAAAGAAAAGCGTCATAAGGAGGAACAGGAATATAGGCGAAAGGAAGATAGTGACTACTTGACCAGGAAATATCAGCTTCTGTGCCAAATAGCTGAGGAATGTTCAGAGGTAGGAGAGGAAGGTGGATCCTCAGGTTCTAGGATAGAAGCCCACAGCTGGATTGTTAGCCAACAAAAGCAAAGCTTTCCACAGACAACGAGCGAGTCGGATGCAACACATACAGCGTTACAAAACACCAGTTCTCCTGACTACCATACGAACACCACGCGGTTTTTAGGTACCGACCAACAACAACAACGTGCATCTGCAGTGAACGTTTTGCCACAATGCCAACCTCAACGATCGACATCTGCACCGCATGTTATGCCAACATGCGAACAACAACTTGCAGCTGCAGTGAACATTTCGCCACCATGCCAACCACAACGATCGACATCTGCACTGCATGTTATGCCAACATGCGAACAACAACCTACGTCTGCAGTGAACGTTTTGCCACAATGCCAACCACAACGATCTACATCTGCACTCTACGTTATGCCACCATGCCCACCACAACAACAGTCAACTTTGAACTCTATGCCACCATGCCCACCACAACAACAGTCAACTTTGAACTCTATGCCACCATGCCCACCACAACAACAGTCAACTTTGAACTCTATGCCACCATGCCCACCACAACAACAGTCAACTTTGAACTCTATGCCACCATGCCCACCACAACAACAGTCAACCTTGAACTCTATGCCACCATGCCCACCACAACAACAGTCAACTTTGAATTTTGTGCCACCGTGCCCACCACAACAACAGTCAACTTTGAACTCTATGCCACCATGCCCACCACAACAACAGTCAACTTTGAACTTTATGCTACCGTGCCCACCACAACAACAGTCAACATTGAACGTAATGCCTACATGCCCACAACAACCTGAGAATCCACAACACACTACGCATCTTCAACAAGCTAACGTAACTACAACCCTATCTAAAAGTAATATTGCAGCTCGACATCTTATGTCCCGCGATCTTCAGAGCTTCGGAGGAAATCCAGAAGATTGGCCCCTTTTCATCTCGAATTACAACCGAAGTACCAATCTGTGTGGGTTCAGTGATGAGGAGAACATGATGCGACTGCAAAAGACCTTGAAAGGTAAGGCACTCGACGCAGTAAGGAACCTGTTAACTCAACCGAATTGCGTAGGTCGTGTTATAGCTACACTTAACGCCATGTACGGCAAACCGGTAATGATTATTCAGGCGGTGCAAAAGAGAATCCAAATGACTCCAGCACCTAAAGTGGACAAGTTTGAAACTATAGTGAATTTTGCTCTGGAAGTACAAAATTTCTGTGCTACTATCGAAGCCTCCGGTCTAGTGGCCTACATTAATAACCCTACGCTTCTTCAGGAACTAGAAAATAAATTGCCTCATGAACTTCGTCTTAATTGGGCTATTCACAAGCAGACCCTCCACGAGTGCAATCTTTCTCATTTTAGTGTGTGGATGTTTCAAATCGCCGATGCTGTCAATGGACTTACAGGTCCCGTGTCAACTACGCCAGCCGTTTCAAGCAAAGTCAATGCGAAAAGAGACCGAGGATATCTCAACGCACATTTCGAAAACACCAAAGCAAAAGACGAGCTCTCTCTCTGCAAATCAAAGTGTTGCATATGCGAGGGCGAATGTAAATCTGTTGCCAGGTGTTTAAAGTTTCAACAGCTGAGTCGAACAGCGAAGTGGTCAACAGTGAGAGAGAAGAACTTATGCCGTAGATGTTTGGGAACGCACGACAACAACAACCGGTGCTCCTCGAATTTGGTTTGCGGTGTAAAGGATTGTAATTTAAAACATCATAGGCTGCTTCACAACAACAATAGCAAAAATCAGAACGTACACACACAACATCATTCGCATAGCCATCGCGTCAGCTCTACTTCTGCTTTATTTCGAGTCGTCCCTGTAACACTCTACGGAAACAATAGTGAGTTAAAAACATACGCGTTCATGGACGAAGGCTCATCCATTACATTGCTGGATCGTGAAGTTGCTGAGCAACTTAATGTGAGAGGCCTGCCTCAACCTTTATGCTTAAAGTGGACAGGAAACACCCGAAGATACGAAAACGATTCTGAAGTTCTTACCCTGCAGATATCGAGCTCAGCACCCCAAGCCAAAAGATACACACTTGCTAACATCCACACTGTCGAAAACTTGCAACTCCCACAGCAAACAATTGACACAGCTGCTCTACAAAAAAGGTTTCGACATCTTAGAGGGTTGGAAATCCAAAGCTATGAAAACGCCGTTCCTCGTCTGCTGATAGGGCTCAATAATTCCCATCTTGGGCTCTCTTCGAAATGTAGAGAAGGGGGTCTCCAGGAACCAGTCGCTACCAAAACGCGACTAGGATGGATTGTGCATGGAAACAGTTCCGACGTTTTTCCTAGATGTAAAAATGTAGAGGAGCCTCACAGTTTTCATAGCTGCGAATGCAACAATGACGAGCTGCAGCGACTGGTAGAAAAGTTTATCGACACCGAACAATTTGGAGAGTCCAGTTCAGAAAATGCGAACTTATCGAACGATGATAAACGAGCCTTAGACATCTTAGACACCTATACAGCTAGAAAGAATGGACGCTTTGAAACGGCCTTACTTTGGAAGTTTGAAGATTTTCACCTACCAAACAGCTTTACAATGGCAAAGAAACGCCTTGCATGTCTCCATAAAAGAATGTTGAGAGAACCAGAGTTGGCAAAAATTATCGACATAAAAATTAAAGAATACGTGAGCAAGGGCTATGCGCGAAAAATTGGACCAGGGGATGCAGTTCCAGAACACAGCAAATTGTGGTATCTGCCCATATTCCCGGTGACTAATTCCAATAAACCAGGAAAAGTAAGAATCGTCTGGGATGCAGCGGCCAAAGTTCAAGGAGTGTCACTGAATTCGTTTTTACTCAAGGGTCCGGATCAACTCACATCGCTAATCTCAGTGCTCTACAAGTTTCGAGAAAATTCTGTTGCCATTTGTGGAGACATTCAAGAAATGTTCCACCAGGTGCGTATCCGAGAAGAGGACCAAAACTTCCAAAGATTTTTATGGAGCACTAGTGCCGAAGTACCACCAGACGTTTACGTCATGAATGTCATGACCTTTGGTGCCACATGTTCCCCATGCTGCGCTCAATACGTCAAAAACAAAAACGCAGATGACTTCTCCGAGGAATACCCAAGAGCAGTACGTTCCATACGTGAAAACCATTACGTCGACGATCTGATGGATAGCGTCGAGACAGAGCAGGAAGCTATTACCTTAGCAAAGCAGATCCGCCATATTCACCTGGCAGGAGGTTTCTATATCAGGAACTGGCTTTCTAATTCTGCCGCCGTACTTAAGGCTCTAAGCTCCGAGCCCGTCGAACAAATTAATCTGAACGTGGACGTTGAGTTGGGTACCGAAAAAGTGTTGGGGATGTGGTGGAATACCTCCAGTGACAATTTAGTCTTCAAACTCAGCTCTAATCCAAAGCAAGCAGAAGTTCTCTCAAGCACGCGTCGTCCTACAAAGCGGGAAGTCCTGAGGATTCTCATGACCATTTTTGACCCATTAGGACTCTTGGCCCAATTCCTCATGTACGTTAAAATACTACTACAGGATATCTGGCGATCCCAAATTGAATGGGACCAGCAAATAAGAGACGCAGAGTACGAAAGATGGCTGAAATGGGTTCGTTATCTCCCTGAATTGGAACACCTCAAGATTCCCAGATGCTACGTCAGCTCAAACACTATCCAGCAAATAAGCGGCCGACAGTTACACGTTTTCGTGGATGCAAGCGAGACTGGGTTCGCGGCCGTCGCTTATATTAGAACTAGCGATAGCAATAATAACCTTGAGTGTTCTTTAATTGGTGCCAAAACGAGAGTTGCACCACTCAAAAACTTATCAATCCCAAGGCTGGAACTTCAAGCAGCGGTCCTAGGCGCAAGGCTGGCCAAGTCTGTAGCAAACACACATTCACTGAAGTTCTCCCAACAGTTTTTCTGGTCGGACTCCAGAACGGTACTTAGCTGGCTAAGGTCAGATCACAGAAGATATAAGCAGTTTGTGGCCTGTCGCGTAAGTGAGGTTTTGAGTCTTACGCAAATTTCGGAATGGCATTGGATTTCAACGAAGCTCAACGTTGCTGATGAAGGAACTAAGTGGCAACATCCTCCCGACTTCAGCTGCCGGAGTCGATGGTATAATGGTCCCGAATTTTTAAGACTTCCCCAAGAACACTGGCCCAAGGAAACACAACATCTACCCCGAACTTCCGAAGAATTAAAGACACAGTTCCTCAACATCCACATTCAGTCTCCTAGAAACATTTTTCGATTTGATGAGAACTCACGTTGGAATCTACTGCTCAGAAGCTCAGCGTATGTTCTCAGATTTATAAATAACATGAAACTGAAGAAACAGGGGAAAAACATGATCTTTGGACCTCCGAAATGTTCCGAACTCCGACAAGCAGAAAAAGCACTGATAAGAGATGCGCAAGCAAGCATGTACGAAGACGAAATCGCCAACCTGTTGGAAAACAAACCAGTTGAAAAATCCAGTTCAATATTCAAGCTCTGTCCCTATCTTGATCACAACAACATTCTCCGAGCCAACGGGCGAATCAACCTCTCAGTGGATGCAGATGAGTATATGAAACGGCCAATAATCCTATCAAGAAGTCATCGAATTACGTTCCTAGTCCTGTCTGATTTTCATCTCAGATACAACCACCAAAACCACGAGACTGTGATCAACGAGCTGCGCCAGAAATTTCATATACCTCGCATGCGAGCTGCCCTACGGGCACTGAGACTCTCTTGTCAGGAGTGCAAAAATAATAGCGCCAAACCCAAAGTTCCGATCATGGCTCAACTTCCCCCAGCACGACTTGCCTCTTTCACTCGCCCGTTTACCTTCGTCGGCATCGATTATTTTGGGCCTATATACGTTACCGTCCACAGAAGAAGTGAAAAAAGATGGGGAGTTTTGCTTACCTGCTTGACCACTAGAGCAGTACACATGGAGATTGCACATTCTCTATCCTCGGACTCCTGCATTCTGGCATTACGAAATTTTGCTGCCAGACGGGGAACACCACAGGAGTATTTTAGTGACAACGGCACTAACTTTGTAGGCGCGGACAGAGAATTAAGAGAAGCTCTAAAAAACGTTCAACAGGAAAGACTGATGGAAGCATTCACTTCGACAACAACTAAATGGACATTCATTCCGCCAGGATCGCCACATATGGGCGGTAGTTGGGAGCGCCTGGTGCGTTCAATTAAAACTGTTTTGTACAAAATAATGCCTTCACGTAATCCATCTGATGAGTTGTTGAGAAGCATGTTGCTGGAAGCTGAAAATATTGTTAACTCTCGTCCGTTAACCTACATTGCCCTGGATAATGAAAGTGATGAAGCACTAACACCCAACCATTTTCTTCTTGGTTCTTCCAACGGCTCGAAACCTCTCGCAATTTTCGACGATGATGTCAAGGTAGCAAAAAAGAATTGGCTTACGTCGCAGCAGTACGCGGGTATCTTCTGGAAACGGTGGGTAAGTGAGTATCTTCCAACACTAACTAAGCGAACAAAATGGCACCAACCAGTAAAACCCATTGAGGTTGGTAACGTCGTCGTGATCGTAGACCCTCAATCGCCGAGAAACTGCTGGATTAAAGGCAAGGTCATCAGAACCAACCCGTCCAAAGATGGCCAAGTGCGGAGCGCCACTATTCAGACTCAGACTGGCGTCTATGAAAGACCTGCTACGAGATTAGCAGTTCTAGATGTTCTCAGGAGTGAACCAGTATTGGATGCAACTACAAGGGGGGAGTGTTAATTGCTCATCGAGCAATAAAACGACAAAACAAATGTAATTGCACCTTAAGAAAAATTTGTAAAGTTCGCTTCTCGAACTAAACCAAACTTCACTTGTTCTTTAACTAAATCTAACTTCACGTCACTTGTTCTTTAACTAAATCTAACTTCACGTCACTTGTTCTTTAACTAAACGAAATTGTAGACACATGCTTCTGGAATTCCGCCATTTTCTCTCTTTTGCCTTTTTAATGCGAACGTGAAAAGATAGACATACATAGAAAAGAATTGAAATAAGAAACTATTGTAAGTATCTAAATCTAGTAATATGTAATTGAATTGTATTTAACTATTAATTTCTTACTAATAAAGGATTTTGAAACTCTCTCTCTCTGCGAGTTTAAGAAACAAAAAAGGAGAGTTCTCAAAAAGTTTCTGCTGTCGCTAAACTGCGGCAACAATCACTGTTTTCGACATTTTAAGTTACAACCTACAATAACACCAAGGCACAAAAGAACTTGGTGCTGCGGCTAACAAAAAAAATACAGATGTGTAATGTAATTTATTTGATCGGTTTTGTTTGCAAATAACGTAATTGTAACATGAGCTTAACAAAGAAGCTACTACCAACGCCATCTCGAACTCACTGTTCTGAATGAAAACCAACACTAGGTGTGTTTCTTTACTGAAAATTCACACGAAATGCACCGAAATTCGGCGAAAGTCAGTCTAATGCCGTTCCAGCACAGCGATTTTTCGTAGCAGTGCACAAAAGAGAGTGCTCACGAGAGAGTAAACAATTTCCCCACTCTGTGAATTTCTGCCACCTAAATTTCTGTGGACAGAAATCGTGCACAGTCAAAACAAATACAACAAATGTCAAACTGACATTGTTCCAAGCGTTGCTGCGATTGTTTTGTTCAAGGCGTTTCTTTACTTTGAAGACAATTACGCTCTTACAGAGAGTTTCTGAGAGTTTCTGAGAGAATTTAACCCCCACTCCTTATAATACGACAGATTGTGAATTTCTGTCCACAAAGTAAAGAAACAGACCTACTCTTCTGAATGACAGCCAACTTCAAGGGATACAAAAGCAAAAGGGGAGAGCAGATCGTTTGGGGAAACGAACTGCCATTATAAAAAGAGGACGCCGATCGTAGAGTTCAATTTATCGTAGAGTACAATTAGACATTGAGATATATATATTATAAAGTAAAATTCGACATTAAAGATGCTAATATCTCTGTTGGCATTTTTCGTTTCTAAATGCAAATAAAGTTGAATGTAACTTAAGGGCACTGTCACACTTGGAACGTCGAAAAAAAAGTCAATTTGTCTTACTTTTTTTGTAGGAAAAGTATGAAATGCATTTAAACGAATTTTTGCACACATATTAATACATGTTTGAATAATATTTTGTAATTTTTCCCACATCAAAATATTCATTACAACTGAACTTATGTGTAAATAAGTAAAGACATGTAAAAATATTTTATTTTGCGGTGAACGCGATTTCACCTTCAAAAATTATCTTAAACAAAAAATTTAAATAGATTTCGTTAAATCACATATTTTTCAGGTAAGTATTCGCTTGGTTTTCAAAAATATCGATTTTTGAATTTTAAAAACCAATGGAACACTCAAAATTGTTTCTCTTCAGTTTAACATAATTTTCTTTGTGTGAGCTCTTAAAAAATATTCCCTGAAGAAAATTTTCTTTTTGACATTTGAGTAACATGTGTTAGTGCTTCTTGAGTCGATTCTCACTTCAAATCGAGAAGCGGCTGTCACTCCTCAGAATCATGAGAAGCAATCTTTTTGCACCAATGGAACGGTTTGAGAATGCTCCTGGACGCTCCTGGACGGTTCTTTTCGTCCAATGGAAAGTGACATTAGAGTCAGGAAGATACAATTCCTTGTTTTACCTTTTAATGCGATTATCTCAAAACCACTTTTTTGAAGCCGGAGACTGCGATAACTCAAAAACACTTAAACCAATTAATACAAAATCAAATTAAGTTATCGTGGGGTTTTTATTTTTTCTGAATAAAACCGATTTTGAAGCCGATTTAAAGTCCAATTTTTTTTTTTAAAATGGTCACCAAAAATTCAAAAATCGATATTTTTGAAAACCAAGCGAATACTTACCTGAAAAATATGTGATTTAACGAAATCTATTTAAATTTTTTGTTTAAGATAATTTTTGAAGGTGAAATCACGTTCACCGCAAAATAAAATATTTTTACATGTCTTTACTTATTTACACATAAGTTCAGTTGTAATGAATATTTTGCTGTGGGAAAAATTAAAAAATATTATTCAAACATGTATTTAATACACGTTTGAATAATATTTTGAAATTTCCTACAAAAAAACTAAAACAAATTGACTTTTTTTTCGAAGTTCCAAGTGTGACAGTGCCCTTACGTTACATTCAACTTTTTGCATTTAGAAACGAAAAATGCCAACAGATATTAGCATCTGTATTTTTTTTGTCAGCAGCAGCACCAAGTACTTTCGCGCCTTGGTGTTATTGTAAAGCTAAGTGTACACGATTGGTAGGTCTGACAATCATTGTCAGATCTGCAAACGTCTGACAATGTGAACAAATGAGCTGACAATGAGGGTGAAAATGGAATTTGTGTGTACACGGTTTGCAGAAATCTACAAATATCTGTAAGTTTATTGCCAGCTATTTGGCTGACAATGTCGACACACTAATTTGGACAAATAGCTGGAAATAGATTTGCAGATATTTGTAAATTTCTGCAAACCGTGTACACACAAATTCCATTTGTGGATCTGCAAATTCATTTTCAGTTCATTGTCTCATCGCATCTGTCAAAAAAATTTTATTTTAAAGCTAAAAGTGAAAACAACATAGATTTCGTTTTCAATCGTTTAATATTCAACTTAAAGTGAAATATCAAAAAATAATATAAATGGATAAAAACGTTGCAATCGCAACTATTTTGACGGCGTATTTGTTAGAAAGCAGCGATGATGAAAGAGCCAAATAGCCAAAAAAGACGTGTCGTAAGGTATGGACGAAGGATTGGGTGGCCCGTCGTGAGCAGGAGGGATTCTACGCAAAATTGATGGTGGAATTACGAGCAGAGGAACCAGAACTCTACCGAAATTTTTTACGAATGGATTACAAGCAATTTGATCACCTTTTAGCTTTGGTTGCTCCACATATACAAAAAAAGATACGAATATGCAATGGAAAGCAACATTATTTGAGAACTACTCCAAGGTTTTTTCTTATGTCGTTTTCATGAAGTTTTCAAAGATCTACAGAAAAAATAAGTTTTCAATCGGTCCGAATGGAAAGCTAGCGTTAAGATTAGATTTCCGAGAATAGAATACAAATACTAGTACAACAAAATATATCCCTTTGTTTTATTTCGATTTTACGTTAACCGGCCAGCGGATTACATACAAATTTAGCTAATTTTTTGATGCACCGCAGTCTGAATTCATAGCAAGACTTTTTCGCCTCTGTGAGCTCACCTGGAGCATTATAAATTTGATTACGAGGTGTCATAAATACTCGTCGTCTGGGATCTTCTGCTACAGATTGCAAATCTGAATGAAAACTACTTGCAGCTTCGTCTAGAAAACATTGGTATGAATATTGATTCAATACCGAAAATAAATTCACTTACCAGTGACTTCTGGTATCAAAAAATAGTTAACAATCTTCTCTGAGTCGGAAACATTCGATGAACTTCTTTTGTTCATCTGTTTCACCAATGAATATTTTGACTTTGGTTTCAGCTTTTTTGGTTTGGTTGGCTTAGCATTTTGTGTTGCATTTGTTTCTCTGTGTCCAGGAAATCTATCCGCTTGGCTCGGTTTTTTATGAACAAGACGTTTGGATATTAATCCTCAACAAACGGCTTCGTATCCTGATTAGGTTTAGTTGTTTCCGCCATCTGGAATAATCGCACTAGATTCATGTGGAAATGGTCGTTCTGCAGAAAGATCATAAGTGACATACAGAAAGGAATAAAATGATGTTATGCATGTCATCCATTTCACTGGTTATCTCAACTTTTTTATATCAGTTAGCATCCATAACTAAAAAAATGTTCACGTAATTAACACATTTTCTATAAAAACAAAAATCACCTTTAAATTTTCGATGAGTTTTGTAGTTGACAATGTAATTGTAGAGATAATTCAAGTGTTTTTTTTTGCTTGTAATCCTTCTCAGATTTGTCTGCCAATGAATAAATTTGAAAATGTTTCTGAAACTGGGTCTGCAAATTTATTTATTGTCAGACATTTGCAGAAGCGTCAGAAAATGAACAAAATTTGTGTACACACGATTTCCACATTTGCTAATTAATTTGTCTTCAAAATGATTGATGAGCAAATTTTTCTGCAAAAAAATTTGGTGTGTACACGGTTGTCAGCTTGCGTGTACACGATTGCCAGATATCTGCAAATTAATAAGCAGATATTTGTCTACAAATTAGCAGCCAAATAGTTTTTCTGCAAATTCATTTGGTGTGTACACGATTGTCAGCCATTCGACACAAATTTTTCACTGACAGATCTGGCAATATTTGCAGATCAGGCAATCGTGTACACTTAGCTTAAGTCACAGCGACGCAGATAATGAGAAGGATTTGTCTGCAACGTAAGTAAATCACCCTTACTACAGTAAACGTTTTATTAAAACACCAGTAAAATGATAAAGCTCCTGTTGCCACTATTGTCGTTTAAGTAAAATAACTTTCTAATACGTCCACAGACAGCCCCGGATCTAGGGGGGGGGGGGGGTAAGCCGGGGCACATGCCCCGGGCGGCAAGTTTAGGGGGCGGCAAAGACAAGTTCAAAATTCGCTCCCGCTCGCCCACAGGAATCACAGAGCGCTGCAGCACCCGTGTCTCGTGTGTGCGATAGCGAGTCATAGCTCCCTAAAACAAACATCACACAAAAAGAGCATCAAAACCATTTCACACTATTCATTACCGGACTCTATAATCTCGGCGGCACGCGGCGACTGCACGCGTCGGCTGCACGCGTCGGCTGCACGAGTCGACTGCACGCGTCGGCTGCACGCATTGTCTGCACGCGTCGTCTGCACGTGTTGGCTGCACGCGTCGTCTGCACGCGTCGTCTGCACGCGTTGGCTGCACGCGTCATCTGCACGCATTGTCTGCACGCGTCGTCTGCACTCGTTGGCTGCACGCATTGTCTGCACGCGTTGGCTGCACGCGTCGTCTGCACGCGTCATCTGCACGCATTGTCTGCACGCGTCATCTGCACGCATTGTCTGCACGCGTCATCTGCACGCATTGTCTGCACGCATTGTCTGCACGCATCGTCTGCACGCATTGTCTGCACGCATCGTCTAAACTCGTTGGCTGCACGCATTGTCTGCACGCATTGTCTGCACGCGACGTCTGCACGCATCGTCTGCACTCGTCATCTGCACGCATTGTCTGCACGCATTGTCTGCACGCGTTGTCTGCACGCATCGTCTAAACGCGTCGTCTGCACGCGTTGGCTGCACGAGTCATCTGCACGCATTGTCTGCACGCGTCGTCTGCACTCGTTGGCTGCACGCATTGTCTGCACGCATTGTCTGCACGCATTGGCTGCACGCATCGTCTGCACGCATTGTCTGCACGCGTCGTCTGCACTCGTTGGCTGCACGCATCGTCGGCACGCGTTGTCTGCACGCGTCGTCTGCACGCGTTGGCTGTACGCGTTGGCTGCACGCGTCGTCTGCACGCGTCGTCTGCACGCATTGTCTGCACGCGTTGTCCGCACGCATCGTCTGCACTCGTTGGCTGCACGCATTGTCTGCACGCATCGTCTGCACGCATTGTCTGCACGCATTGTCTGCACGCGTTGGCTGCACGCGTTGGCTGCACGCGTCGTCTGCACGCGTCGTCTGCACGCATTGTCTGCACGCGTTGTCCGCACGCGTTGGCTGCACGCGTCGTCTGCACGCGTCGTCTGCACTCGTTGGCTGCACGCATTGTCTGCACGCATCGTCTGCACGCATTGTCTGCACGCGTCGTCTGCACGCATCGTCTGCACGCGTCGTCTGTACTCGTTGGCTGCATGCATTGTCTGCAAGCGTCGGCTGCACGCGTCGTCTGCACGCATTCTCTGCACGCATCGTCTGCACGCATTGTCTGCACGCGTCGTCTGCACGCATTGTCTGCACGCGTCGTCTGCACTCGTTGGCTGCACGCATTGTCTGCACGCATTGTCTGCACGCATTGTCTGCACGCATTGTCTGCACGCATTGGCTGCACGCATTGTCTGCACGCTTCATCTGCACGCATCGTCTGCACGCATTCTCTGCACGCATCATCCTCACGCATTGTCTGCACGCGTCGTCTGCACTCGTTGGCTGCACGCATTGTCTGCACGCATTGTCTGCACGCATTGTCTGCACGCATCGTCTGCACGCATTGTCTGCACGCGTCGTCTGCACGCGTCATCTGCACGCATTGTCTGCACGCATTGTCTGCACGCGTTGGCTGCACGCGTCGTCTGCACGCGTCGTCTGCACGCGTCATCTGCACGCATTGTCTGCACGCGTTGTCTGCACGCGTTGGCTGCACGCATTGTCTGCACGCATTGTCTGCACGCATTGGCTGCACGCATCGTCTGCACGCATTGTCTGCACGCGTCGTCTGCACGCGTCATCTGCACGCATTGTCTGCACGCATTGTCTGCACGCGTTGGCTGCACGCGTCGTCTGCACGCGTCGTCTGCACGCGTCATCTGCACGCATCGTCTGCACGCATTGTCTGCACGCATTGTCTGCACGCATTGTCTGCACGCTTCATCTGCACGCATCGTCTGCACGCATTCTCTGCACGCATCATCCTCACGCATTGTCTGCACGCGTCGTCTGCACTCGTTGACTGCACGCATTGTCTGCACGCATTGTCTGCACGCATTGTCTGCACGCATCGTCTGCACGCATTGTCTGCACGCGTCGTCTGCACGCGTCATCTGCACGCATTATCTGCACTCGTTGGCTGCACGCATTGTCTGCAAGCGTTGGCTGCACGCGTCATCTGCACGCATTGTCTGCACGCGTCGTCTGCACGCGTCATCTGCACGCATTATCTGCACTCGTTGGCTGCACGCATTGTCTGCAAGCGTTGGCTGCACGCGTCGTCTGCACGCATTGTCTGCACGCATTGTCTGCACGCGTTGGCTGCACGCGTCGTCTGCACGCGTCGTCTGCACGCGTCATCTGCACGCATTGTCTGCACGCGTTGTCTGCACGCGTTGGCTGCACGCGTCGTCTGCACGCGTCGTCTGCACTCGTTGGCTGCACGCATTGTCTGCACGCATCGTCTGCACGCATTGTCTGCACGCGTCGTCTGCACGCATCGTCTGCACGCGTCGTCTGTACTCGTTGGCTGCATGCATTGTCTGCAAGCGTCGGCTGCACGCGTCGTCTGCACGCATTCTCTGCACGCATCGTCTGCACGCATTCTCTGCACGCATCGTCTGCACGCATTGTCTGCACGCGTCGTCTGCACTCGTTGGCTGCACGCATTGTCTGCACGCATTGTCTGCACGCATTGTCTTCACGCATTGTCTGCACGCATTGGCTGCACGCATTGTCTGCACGCTTCATCTGCACGCATCGTCTGCACGCATTCTCTGCACGCATCATCCTCACGCATTGTCTGCACGCGTCGTCTGCACTCGTTGGCTGCACGCATTGTCTGCACGCATTGTCTGCACGCATTGTCTGCACGCATCGTCTGCACGCATTGTCTGCACGCGTCGTCTGCACGCGTCATCTGCACGCATTATCTGCACTCGTTGGCTGCACGCATTGTCTGCAAGCGTTGGCTGCACGCTTCGTCTGCACGCATCGTCTGCACGCATTGTCTGCACGCGTTGTCTGCACGCGTTGGCTGCACGCGTCGTCTGCACGCGTCGTCTGCACTCGTTGGCTGCACGCATTGTCTGCACGCATCGTCTGCACGCATTGTCTGCACGCGTCGTCTGCACGCGTTGTCTGCACGCGTTGGCTGCACGCGTCGTCTGCACGCGTCATCTGCACTCGTTGGCTGCACGCATTGTCTGCACGCGTCGTCTGCACGCATCGTCTGCACGCGTCGTCTGCACTTGTTGGCTGCACGCATCGTCTGCACTCGTTGGCTGCACGCATTGTCTGCAAGCGTTGGCTGCACGCGTCGTCTGCACGCGTTGTCTGCACGCGTTGGCTGCACGCATTGTCTGCACGCGTCGTCTGCACGCGTCGTCTGCACGCGTCATCTGCACGCATCGTCTGCACGCATTGTCTGCACGCGTCGTCTGCACGCGTTGGCTGCACGCGTCGTCTGCACGCGTCGTCTGCACGCGTCATCTGCACGCATTGTCTGCACGCGTTGTCTGCACGCGTTGGCTGCACGCATTGTCTGCACGCATTGTCTGCACGCATTGTCTGCACGCATCGTCTGCACGCATTGTCTGCACGCGTCGTCTGCACGCGTCATCTGCACGCATTGTCTGCACGCGTTGGCTGCACGCGTCGTCTGCACGCGTCGTCTGCACGCGTCATCTGCACGCATCGTCTGCACGCATTGTCTGCACGCATTGTCTGCACGCGTTGGCTGCACGCGTCGTCTGCACGCGTCGTCTGCACGCGTCATCTGCACGCATTGTCTGCACGCGTTGTCTGCACGCGTTGGCTGCACGCGTCGTCTGCACGCGTCGTCTGCACTCGTTGGCTGCACGCATTGTCTGCACGCATCGTCTGCACGCATTGTCTGCACGCGTCGTCTGCACGCATCGTCTGCACGCGTCGTCTGTACTCGTTGGCTGCATGCATTGTCTGCAAGCGTCGGCTGCACGCGTCGTCTGCACGCATTCTCTGCACGCATAGTCTGCACGCATTGTCTGCACGCGTCGTCTGCTTTCGTTGGCTGCACGCATTGTCTGCACGCATTGTCTGCACGCATTGTCTGCACGCATTGTCTGCACGCATTGGCTTCACGCATTGTCTGCACGCTTCATCTGCACGCATCGTCTGCACGCATTCTCTGCACGCATCATCCTCACGCATTGTCTGCACGCGTCGTCTGCACTCGTTGGCTGCACGCATTGTCTGCACGCATTGTCTGCACGCATTGTCTGCACGCATCGTCTGCACGCATTGTCTGCACGCGTCGTCTGCACGCGTCATCTGCACGCATTATCTGCACTCGTTGGCTGCACGCATTGTCTGCAAGCGTTGGCTGCACGCGTCGTCTGCACGCATTGTCTGCACGCATTGTCTGCACGCTTCGTCTGCACGCATCGTCTGCACGCATTGTCTGCACGCGTTGTCTGCACGCGTTGGCTGCACGCGTCGTCTGCACGCGTCGTTTGCACTCGTTGGCTGCACGCATTGTCTGCACGCATCGTCTGCACGCATTGTCTGCACGCGTCGTCTGCACGCATCGTCTGCACGCGTCGTCTGCACTTGTTGGCTGCACGCATCGTCTGCACTCGTTGGCTGCACGCATTGTCTGCAAGCGTTGGCTGCACGCGTCGTCTGCAGCCAACGAGTGCAGCCAACGAGTGCAGACGACGCGTGCAGACGACGCGTGCAGCCAACGAGTGCAGACGACGCGTGCAGACGATGCGTGCAGATGACGCGTGCAGCCAACGAGTGCAGACGACGCGTGCAGACGACGCGTGCAGCCAACGCTTGCAGACAATGCGTGCAGCCAACGAGTGCAGACGACGCGTGCAGACGACGCGTGCAGCCAACGCGTGCAGACAACGCGTGCAGACAATGCGTGCAGACGATGCGTGCAGACGAAGCGTGCAGACAATGCGTGCAGATGACGCGTGCAGACGACGCGTGCAGACGATGCGTGCAGCCAACGAGTGCAGACGACGCGTGCAGACGACGCGTGCAGCCAACGCGTGCAGACGATGCGTGCAGACGACGCGTGCAGACAATGCGTGCAGACAATGCGTGCAGACGATGCGTGCAGATGACGCGTGCAGACAATGCGTGCAGCCAACGAGTGCAGACGACGCGTGCAGACGACGCGTGCAGCCAACGAATGCAGACAATGCGTGCAGCCGACGCGTGCAGACGATGCGTGCAGACGACGCGTGCAGACAATGCGTGCAGCCGACGCGTGCAGACAATGCGTGAAGATGACGCGTGCAGACGACGCGTGCAGCCAACGCGTGCAGACGATGCGTGCAGACAACGCGTGCAGCCAACGCGTGCAGACAATGCGTGTAGACGATGCGTGCAGATGACGCGTGCAGACAATGCGTGCAGCCAACGAGTGCAGACGACGCGTGCAGACGACGCCTGCAGCCAACGCGTGCAGACGATGCGTGCAGACGACGCGTGCAAACAATGCGTGCAGACAATGCGTGCAGACAATGCGTGCAGATGACGCGTGCAGACGACGCGTGCAGACGACGCGTGCAGCCAACGCGTGCAGACAATGCGTGCAGCCAACGAGTGCAGACGACGCGTGCAGACGACGCGTGCAGCCAACGCGTGCAGACAATGCGTGCAGATGACGCGTGCAGACAATGCGTGCAGACGACGCGTGCAGACAATGCGTGCAGCCGACGCGTGCAGACACTGCGTGCAGACAATGCGTGCAGATGACGCGTGCAGACGACGCGTGCAGACGACGCCTGCAGCCAACGCGTGCAGACAATGCGTGCAGCCAACGCGTGCAGACGACGCGTGCAGACGACGCGTGCAGACGACGCGTGCAGACAATGCGTGCAGACGACGCGTGCAGACGACGCGTGCAGCCAACGCGTGCAGCCAACGCGTGCAGACAATGCGTGCAGACAATGCGTGCAGATGACGCGTGCAGACGACGCGTGCAGCCAAAGCGTGCAGACAATGCAATGAAAAAAAAATTTTAAAAAGTAGTTTTTGTAATTTTTGGTTTTCTCAAAAACTACAGGTTATTTTGACATCCGGTTTTTTTTGTTTGATCAAAAATAAATAAGAGCATTGAAAATAAGACAGAAAAATGCTCCTTGATTACGTAAAATTTAAAAAAAAATGGTTTGAAAAAAAAATTATGTTTTTTCTCAGAATTTTGACTTTGAAAATTAATATTTCAAAAACCATTCATTTGAACAACTTTATTTAAATTTTAAATTAATGTATAAGTTTTTGGCTTTTCAAAATGCTATAGCACGGCTCCGCAGGTATTACCGTTATTTTTAAATAATTTTTTTCCATTTTATGTGATTTTTTTCTTAACTTGCCCTCCCGCCTAAACGTGGGAAAATGGAACCTCCCCCTCCCCCCCCTTTCATACGATTTTTTAGAAATATTGATAAGAACTTCAAAAACTAGAATTTTTTAAATGTTGATACCCAGTCTTTTTTTAAGCAACCTACGATTTTTAATATACAAAATTTCGTTAATATCGTGTTACCGATTAACGAGGAAGTCGATTTTGAAAAAAACGGTACTATGGGAGGCACCGTTTTTAAACTTTTTTCAATCTTTTCTTCCACTGATCAACCTTATATCGCAGCTTATCTCACTCGCAAGTGTATATATGTTAGACTAGCAACGATATATTTTTGTAAGAGTTAAAGGTAACAAAGTGGTCAATAAATATTGTTTTGATTGGACAAAATGTGAAGAACTGTCGTACCTTTCAAATAATTATATTACTTTGCGAGTTTACTCGACATCTGATGAAATTTTAAAGATGATAAAAGTAAAAATACACATAGGTTGGTAGGGGCGGCATTTTTCAGTATTTGCCCCGTCTAAAAAAAATTTAAGATCCGGGGCTGTCCACAGAATAGGACAAACAGCAATAACGCTTTTAAAACAGAAAGAAAGAACATATTCAAAGTTAGATATTCTTTTATGCAGGAACTGCAAATCATAGACTTTTTACCTTTTCAGCAAAATTAAAACCCAAGACATCAAAGTTACGAAAGTTATACCAAGGTGTAAGCGTCAGCCTATGCCGAGCTCCGCAAAAAAGTTGAATCGGCAAAATATTTATCAAGAGCATAGCGAAGGAGAGTGGTTTAAAGGAAGGAGTGGCTTAAAATTCGTTTTTACTTAAAACACAGAAGAAGGTTACGAAGATACGAGTATGAGTAACTTCCTTCGAGTTTTAAAAAATTCTTTAAAATATAACAAAGTAGCAGAAAATAGCTACTATCTGGCATCACTTTAATCTTTCTGATTGGTTATAGTGAAAAGCTATTTTCTTATTTCTTTCATGTTTCTATACAACTCTAGATGGCCATAGCGAATTTGGTTCTGTAACCAAATGATAGCGAAAAGCTCCTTCATTGTTTTTCTATACAGCGCTAGATGGCCTACAGCTAAAGCTACAAAAAAGGATTTTTTTCTGTTAAATGACTTGAGAGATTTTTAAAAAATGCGGTGTAACACCGCATATTTTTTGACTCATACTGTTTTTATACTTGAAAAGCTACTAAAAAGCATTCTCAAAAATGATTGAGAGATTTGAGAGATTTCTAAAAAAATGCAGTGTAACACGGACCTACTCCATTTATTTCCACTCATTATTTAAAATGCGGTGTATTGGTTGTTCAAAAGTGCGGTGTAACACCACCTAAACGAACTACACTGTGGGTGCATTTAGACACGTCCACTTCGTCATGAGGCACACTGTGCGTGTGCAGCGTAGTGCTGCAAGTGTAAACTTCCTAAATTTAACTTGCACTTTGTAAAACCGTATCATAAGAGTGAAACGTTAATAGTTTTCAACTTTTTCCTTTTTTTTTTTCTTGCTTTTCCCCCATTTTTAAATTTTCAAAAAGTTGAGAATTTTATCCTTCCCCTGACTCAGTAGAATATATAGTAGAGTAACTGGGAAAATGCCCAGAAGTATTATTTTCAACTTTGAGGAACTTTCATTTTTCAGGACATATATTATGGGAGGGGTCTGATCTCGACTCAAGAACTGGATAAGTTTTGGAACAAACAACTTTTTCAGTACAGTGTGAACGGAGGTGTTTGTCAGTCAGCCATAAGGCTGCATGTACTAGAAAGCCGTGACAGAAACCCTCGAGACACGATTGGCTGATTGTATGAATGTGTGTGTAAACTTGAGGGTCGAGAAAGGACAAATTGCCAAGATCAACGACTTCTTGTTTGACCTAGTCTATGGCAAGTGCTTTTTTTTTATTGGAGATTTTAAAAAGAGAAAAGTGAAAAGTTGGTAGAAAGTTGAGAATATTTCTTTGTTTGGTAGAAAGTGTTAAGTGAATTCCAAAAAGTGTAGTGGAAGGAGAAATAGCGGAAATTGTCAGACAGATAAGCCGTGGATTAGAAGCATTCCGTTTGCTGCCTGGTTGCACGGCAGTTGGCGGTTCATGGTGGCCGTGGTGTAGTAGTTAGCATGTTTGCTTGTTACACACAGAGCATATAAAAACGTAATTTGGTCTTAGAGGTTCGTTCAAAATAAAACTGAAACTGAACTGACTAAAGTTCGCTTACATTATTCACTCTTAATGGTTCCTCCCACGATACATGAATTCGAAACACTCACTTTTATCGAATTCTGTACGCATATTTGTATCTTATTACGCTTGAGTGGTTTCAAAAGTATATTTCGTACGGCCCAGTGATGGACACTTTTTCAATTATAGTTTTAATTGTTTCGATTTTAGTTTAAAAATCAAAAAATATTTAGTCTCCTTCCAACGACTTCAGAACTGCATAACCATAACAAAGTTTCTTTAAATTGCGTTAAATTGCATCAAATATGAATGCTCCACACTTGAGGTCCTTGAAGAGGCCACTGAGTTTTAGTTTTATTTATTTATTATCTTTCTTTATCAAACACAGGAATCCTCTATTCTAATTTATTTCTTGTGTAGTCTAGTTTCTCTCTATAATATGAATGGAAAACGAGTGGGAAAAATTTTCTCGAGTTAAATGGAAGAGCAGTGCAAAGCACTTCGTTCTACACAGATACTATAATTTTTGTTTTCTAATCCAGCAAATGGTCAAAGTGGCATATTTGTGGCCGTATGGTGGTTATAAATATTCCAAGAACTCTAAGTCATTAAAGCTTTGAATTACGGCCATAGACTAATAGAAAAATGATAATGGCTATTAAAAGTAACGCCAACGATGCGGTGGTGTATGCCTACTAGTCAAGGTATGTTGAAATTGAATAAAAGAAGTTTTTTTTCTAATGTAAATTGTGACTTGTTTCGCAGTATGGAAAAGTTTAAAATCGTTCGACACGAAATCATTATATTCTTTATGTAACCAACTTTCTAAGAAAAGGGTAAGTTACGACTATGAAAAATAGTTGGAGAATTCGAGGTATGTATGGATGGTAAGGACTTGCTAAGCAGTGAGAGCGAGTATAGACAAATGGACGAAGAAAAATAGGAAAACTTTCTTCGAATAATGACTGACTGCTTGATTTTCAGCGGTCGGTCAGAGCTAATGGTGAAGGTCGCAGCGGATGAATTAGACTTGCAAAGCCGACGGTAACTTCAGGTTCAAAAGTAGATCCTATTTAGCTTTTACAGCATATCTGATTTAAAGGTCTTTTAGGATATTTCAGTACTAGAACAGGTTATTGAAATAGAGATTGTAGTGGAAGGGCTTCTGGCAGGTCTCAAACTAATGCAGAAGGGTGCTGACACTGGATTATCTGGCCTTTGACCACGAGAATCTCAAATGGATATAGTTCCCCAGTTTTGGGGCTGTGCGTGGGTTTAACTATCCAACCACGTGACAATTCCATGATTCCGATGCAACTAACAGCCTCGGATAACAATTTTGATTTCAACGTTGACTGCCCGAATAAAAGAATAAAAGGCAAATACCTCTGGATCTTAAAGGTAAAACGTAAGACCCCTAAACAAACTACGTACAGCCGGAAATTCAGTGGAGTCGCAAGTGTTGGCAATACTGTCGGCAACATCAATAAATAAAACGACATCAAGCGGTGAGGAAGTTACATCCAAACCAAACAAACGGCACCAACCCAACGAAGAAAGAGGGAAGATGGAGATTTGAGAGACGCCATTATGTTGATAGAGGCGATTCAATCATTCGTCTTTCATTTAGCTGTGCCAAAAAATATAGAAAAAGAAAAGTTTAGTTTGAATTATAGTTATACTTATTTCGAATCGATTGCGCCGCAGTATCTAGCCCGCTACCAAGTGGACATAATGGCCATCCAAGGAGCGATGGAAGGGCCGGACATAAAGAGGATAAAAGACTTCAATATCTAATTCTACGGTGACTGCTCCAAGCAACAGAAAAAAACGCTTATTTGGGTGCGGACTTGTCGTAAGAGGTAAAATTAAGGATAAGCTCATAAGCCAAAATCCGATTGATAATGACCATCCACATAAAGGCTAAGTTCGACAATATAACTCTAATATGATACGATAATTCAAGGACTTTTTTTACGAGCTCCTCGAAGTTATATATGCAATGAACGTGAAAATCGTCCTTACCGACATCTTTGTAAATACTATCGTTAAGTACGGTCCGCACGACTAAACCTCCGAAAAGTGATTCATTTCAGTCAATTTTGATGCAGGGATCAATCCTGTTGTTAGTAAGACACGCTTCCATCATTTCACAATTTATTCAGGTACATGGCGAACCTCAGCTCAACCCAACCATCAACTAAATTGACCATGTGGCAATCGACGCAAGGCACTTTTACAGTGTTATACGAGTCCGAACTTTCCGAGGCGTCAACCTATACTCGAACTGCTACCTAGGTACGAGTGAGGACATTCTGTTCACGACTCACACGAACTAATGCTGTGAAGCGGTTTGATGTCGGAAAGTAGCACTCCTTAGATATAACCAATGTCTTTTCCAAAAGAGTATCACTCCTTGAATCCTATGCAATCACCATTAAGCATTTAAAACCGACCAGTAGCGGTAAAGCCAAAAAACCATCCGAGTTTCAGCATCTGATGTTCTCGGCCCCCAAATGGATCCCATGGTTCGATCAACTATGCAGTTAGGGGGAAGTATATGAAGTCAAAAAAAAGCCTCACAAATGTTCAGCTTGCAATTCAAATATTTGGCAGATTCTTCATCGTTTAACTTTTTGATTTTGTTTATTTGTCGTTTAAAATCTGAACATTTACAAAAATTGGAAAATGACTTTTTTCCACTGGGCTAGTTCTACTCGAAACATTGTGAAACGTGACGAAGTGTCCAGCTCACAATTATATTTTAAAATTCTTTCTTTTAAGAGAAAGTCATTTCAATGATTTCAGGATGATAAAAATAATTTTCTAGAGTATGTATATACGTATAGGTATTTGGGTTGAGTAGGATAGATTGTTTCTACAAGGAAAATAATTGCAGATGCTGCTGCAGGAAGTCCTTTTACAGGATAGATTGATTTTATTGAAAAAAGATTTCATTCAAGTGACTGGTCGATTTGAGATGATTTAACATAAATGATTTTTGCATGGAGATTTAAAGGAATATGTTTCTATGCTAATTGGATAGGCTCTTTTCAAATCAATAGTGCAATTCAAATAAGATTGAGGAAATGATTTTATTTGGTTTTCCATAAAGAATCTATTTCAATTTCCCTTGATATTTGCATTAGAAAAATAGCAGTTCAGGGATGAGTAACAAATACCTTTCAATGCCTTTTTCTGCAGAAACTTTCAGGTCCAAAAGAAAATACTGTGTTTTTAGTTTGAGTTGGAACTATTTAACTCTGAACTTTTCCACTGCATTTCAAGATATATTTTAACTCACAAAAACTTGCAAATATTGGTTACCGCAATTAAAATTTGCCAGAACTTTTCTCACGAATAATCTTTTCATATGAAATGCACACTAACATCGCAAAGCACAATTGAAAAAACTGTTCAGATTTTTAACGAAAAATAAACAAAATCGAAAAGTAAAACAAACAAGCTGCGATGAAGAGGCTGCCAAATATTTGAATTGCAAGCTGATGAATTTAAAATACACTTTCAATTAGCAAAAGAAAGCAAGAGATAAAAGAATTAACATTCATTTTATTCAATTTTCTTTTTATCATATTACAAATATTTTATTTACCCTGCCACAATTGAATGAACAATCCCGAAATCGACTGGTTTTTGTCGATGCAGGAAATAATGTCTATCAGTGAAATATGCGAAATCTTTGTCATGAATATAAATTTGTATGTTTTGAAATAAATGTGCCTTGTTATAGATATACGCTTTCCATACCTAAAGTCCATAGAAGTTAAAAAAAAAATTGCTTTTGTGCAAATGACTGCAATAACTGAGGACATACTCGTGAATACTTGATGTTTTTATTTCGTTGCGTTGTCGTATTACTTTTACTATTAGATATTATTTTTGGCTTGTGTAAAATTTTTTTATTTGCCTATCAAAAAATTGTTCGACTGAATATTCTGTTTGATTAAATATCCTAGTAACAAAATATAATAGACATTTCGTGTGGTGGTATGGAAAAGGCATTTGAGAACTCTGTTTTGTGGAAAATAGAAAAAAAATATGCTTTGGTTGAATTGGCAGGCGCATCGTGTTAAGAGTTTATTCATAAATTTTGTTAGGTATTTAAACAAAGCATACTCAAGCATAGCAGGGTTGGTAAGCGAGGCCATGTTGGTTGGCGTAGTCATAACTGCTTTTCGTTTTTTATACAATTTTGTTTGCTACATTGCGAGAAAAAAAAATAAAAATGTCTAAAATTAACTAAACACTTGTATGAAAGTATGACAATGGCCACTCACTGACAATTGTTAAGAGATTATGTGCAGAGTAGAATCGTTTCGATTGTCATATATGTGTCCTCATCCTCCTGGAAGCAATTGAACCCTCTCAAATTCATACGCTTTTTTTCATAGTATTTTCCATTTTAAATGCGCGGTTGCCAGTGACTTTTAATGTAAACGCAGATGTTTCTTAAATTTCAACAAATAATTTGAAACTAAAGGTTGAATAACTCAAACCTATGACAATTTTCTTCAACGTTTTACTTGAATATCGTTTTCTAAAAATTCAGATGAAAAAAAACATGAAAGCAAGAAAAAGGGAATTTTTCGATTCAGAAAACTAAGAGATATCATTTTTGAATTGCGGATAGCAAACATCAAATTCAAGCCCACAAAAGCCACAAATAATGAAGAGGGAGCATAGTCACCACACTGAGCATCTGAAAAGACTTCATCTGCATGCAGACTGCAAAATTGAGATGATTCATTTAACCTGAAACTGATAAAGGCCCCTCCCCACTTCTGACCAGTCAAGAGATCAACTTGTAACAATGTACAACCACATTTTGACTGCACACGAAAATGATTGAGAAAGTACGCTGCTTGGTCAAGATCAGGATAGGCCAAATTTCAAAGAGGACACACGAAAACACCCAGGATTTTGCTAAAAATAGAAAGGACAAGAACTTCACAAGATCTGTCGTATTAAAGCTTAGTTGAAACATCAAAATTCCATCCAACCGAACTAGATACTAGCTTAAAGGAATAAATTCACTTGAAGCAAGAAAAAGAGTTTTTTCTGTAATGTTTGTTTTTGATATATTGACCTATCGCATTAAATATCCTCAATGTTTATCTTTTATCGGTTTACACGCTCCATTTCGTCGGATAAGAGGGCGTTTTTTACTTGATGAGCAAGATCACAGAGTTAACTATGCTCTAAATCTATATGAACCTATTATACTCGCCGTGTCAGAGAGACAAATTTTGTAAGTGATCATGTCGATGACAGTTTTAATTTAAGTAGACTTACATACATACTTTGAAAAATAATCTATTAATGTTTTTCATAAATTTTAATTGAGTTATTAGCCAAGTTCACACTGTACAATTAGTTGGACAGCTTTCGTTTGATGGAAATTGGATGGTTCGGATGTAGTTAGCGTTCACACTTATCAAGCTTGTCGTCCAACTTTATGTCACAAACTCTTCCTCTCCGTCCAACTTCTTTATCTTCAAAAATATTTGAAAACCATCCAACAAGTTGGCCATTGGCCAAGCGGTCGTCTGATGGTTCACACTGTCAAGCATTAGTCGTTCAAGCTAAAGTCTGTCCAACTAATTGTACAGTATGAACTCGGCTATTCGTGTTTTTTGTTTTCAAACTATAGCGAAACAATTGGAAGAAGTAATATATATTCAGTTATTTTCAGTCAATATTATCATTTTGTATGTGCATTTGCAAATTAATTTATTTGAATTTTAGGTAGTCTATGAGAGGTTATTGTATCGGGATTTTCAATAAGAGGGCTACAAAAGTTTTTTTTTAAATAAAACAAAAACGGGTTTGGATATCAATGAAATTCTTTATTCCTGTGAAATACGTTTAATGCCATTATGGATAGAACTCGATTTCTTTTGCATGGCCACCACGGGCACGCTTGCAGAAGTCCAGACGCTGAACTCAATTTTTGGTTTTCAAGCATAAATTGGCCGATACTGCTGCAAAGTTCGATATTCGTACGAAGTTCATCAATCGTCGCTGGCTTGTTGGCATAGACCATAGACTTGACGTAGCCCCACTGGAAATAGTCTAACGGCGTCAAATCGCACGACCGAGGCCAAGCGACTGGACCATTTCGTGAGATAACACGTTCTCCAAACTTGGTTTCCAATAAATTGATTGTGACATTCGCTGTGTGGCTTGTGATTGTGACGCCCGCCGTACTGTTGGAACCACATGTCCTCCAAGTCCATATCATCCAATTAGAGCCTAAAATATTCGGTTATCATTGAACGGTAGCGATCCCCATTCACAGTAACATCCCGGTCTTGATCATCACGGAAGAAGTACGGCCCAATGACGCCGCCGGCGCCGGAGCCGTCCCATAAACCACACCAAACCCGTAATTTTTTCGGGATGCAATGTTATTATGTTGTTATTACAATGTTATTATTATTTATGTTATTAAATATCTCATATTTTGTTTAATGAAGAAGCCAAGCCATTCAGCCAGAAATGAGCCTCATCGCTGAGGATGATTTTTCGATGAAAATCCGAATCATTTTCAAGTCGTTGTTCAGCCCAATTCACGAACATACGACGCTTCTGGTGGCCAAGCAGCTTCAGTTCTAGCGTCAATTTAATCTTGTAAAGATGTAGGCCAAGATCTTTTCGCAAAAATCCGCCACAACGACGTCACAGAGATGCCCAACGCTTGAGAACGACGTGTGAGAGACACATTTGGTTTTTCTGAAACCGAAGCTTCAACGGCTGCAATATTCTTGACACTACGGGCACTTCTTTGTCTCTCTGGTTTTTCCACTAGACGCTCAATTGTTGATCTCCTAGGACGATTATGACGACCATAAATTGGACGTAGCGCTCTTAACTTTGAGGCCTGACTCCGAATTTCGGTAATAAATTTTAATAATTTCGACTCGTTGTTGGCTCGTATATCTTTCCATCATGAAATGGCAAACCTTACTGAAGTGAAATGTCAAAAGATCGGCAAGAAATAGGGCGTTTACTGTCCCTGTTGCTCTACTTTTGCAGAGTCCTTGTTGAAAATCCCTTTATATAAAATAAATAAATAGTGAAGAGAAAGGCCCTAGGCAAGAAGAAAAATCAAAAAAAAAATGTACTAGGCCCAGGGTTCTTTCAGCTCTGTTTTTTAAGGAAAAAAATTATTTACTGAAAGTTGTTTTCCAGATTTGAGCATGGAAACTCAATTAAAAAACATGAGCTCTTCTCTTCCTCTTCCGATTCAAAATCTATTGTAAGGGGAGAGCCATTAAGCGGTTTGTTTTTCAATGATAGGTTATTTTGACACTGACAGCTGTTTCCAGCTCGCAATCGTGTCAGAAAGCCAGTGTAATATGTAACACTAAGGACTGAAATGTCCATCTAAGCTTGAGCAATATTGAGAACTATCAAAAACTTGTGCAAAGCGAGTGCTGCGTAGCCCAAACAGAGCACTTGAAAAGATGATTTGACGGAAATGAAGCTCCCACCGCAGCATTTGAATATGGAACCAAAAGTTTGTAAGCCTGGCTATACTTGCAGTACCTGTCCTCGTGTCCGTGCGGTGCTTACCGACCGAAATGTGGCTGCTGTAGTTAAAGTATGAGACTCAATCCACAAGCAACGAAAACGTCAATCCCACATTTCGACCAAAGGTGCCAAGCTTACGGCCTTTTTTGACCGAAATTGATGATACGGGTTTTGACGACCTCTGGTTCATGCTTTATTCATTGTTTGTGCACTAAATTTTAAAATCGTGTTGTCAGCAGTCTTGGTGATGTCAATTGGCCGAATTTGGGCTATGATTTTATCATTTTGGGCTTTTTTCTGTGATGAACTGAGAAAGACGGATGCTACACAATATCATCACAGCAACCATTGGACTACAGCCCAAAATCAGCAACAAAATTCCTGAAAATTTGAGTAACAGAATGTGCTCCTTCGAAAATCGGAACCATACACGGATCTACTTGAAAGAGGTTGTATTTCATAATTAATTCGTACTGCTTGCTTCGTAACAGAGTTGTCGCTGAAATACGTTTAGTGAAATCACAAACTTTCTCTAATCGGCTCAGTACCTCCTTGGGTGGGCGTCAACTATGGAAGAACTTACGTGACATCGGTATTGGTAAATCAAGAAACGTGGTAGTTGAGGATGTAGACGTCAATTCCCTCAATAAAACATTTGCTTTGCCACCATCGACACTGATGCCCTTGGCGAGTGCACCTCCAATCGCATCGTTCACTGATCAGTCAGGTAACTATGGTTTTGGTTTTAGCTGCGTTGATTGTGCTGATGTTGTTGAATGTTTGCTCTCTGTTAAGTCTAACGCCGTTGGACTAGACTCTATTCATCCTAAGTTTTTGCATATGATCATACCCATTGTGTTGCCTTTTCTTACGTACGCATTCAATACAATTTTGATGTCAGGAGAGTATCCTGTCTTGTGGAAGGTTGCCAAGATCATTCCACTCCCTAAAAACGCTAAAGGTACTGAATTTAGGCCTATTTCTGTGCTTCCCTTTTTATCGAAAGTCTTCGAAAAAATTTTGCAGAAACAAATCAATGTTTACCTTACAGCGAACTCAATGCTTTCACCTAAACAATCTGGCTTTCGTAAGAAACACAGCTGTATCACTGCACTTTTGAACGTCACTGAAGACATAAGGCAAGCGTTGGATAAGGATGAGGTAACGTTTTTGGTACTGCTTGATTTCTCAAAAGCCTTCGACACAGTTAACCATGTGAACCTATGTAATAAGCTTCGCCAGAATTTCAATTTTTCAACTTGTGCTACGAAGCTTATATATTCTTATTTGACAAATAGAATACAAGCAGTTCAAGTTGGCGACAGTTTGTCTAATTTTTTACCGATTAATACAGGTGTTCCTCAGGGATCCATTTTGGGTCCGCTATTGTTCTCCATTTATGTTAATGAACTGCCATCTTTGGTTGATAACTGTTCTTGTCATATGTATGCTGATGATGTCCAGCTGTATCTTAGCTGTCCCCTTGGACTCATTAAGAATGGAGCTTTCAATGTTAACGAAGACCTTAAAAAAATTGAAAATTGGTCCCTTTTAAACGGTCTTGTTTTAAATCCGAAAAAATCAAAATGTGTTGTTATTTCTAGAAAAAGTCTAGACCTTGATTATTTTCCACGAATTGTTTTGAGCAATGCTCCAATTGAATATGTGGAAACTGCCAAAAATCTCGGTGTAACTTTTAACCGCTTCTTAACGTGGGACAATCACATTAATGCGCTTGTCGGCAAAGTATATGGTGCACTACGTGCATTGTGGGCAACCCAGTACTTCACGCCAGTATAAACACGTATACTTCTTGCCAAAACTTTTATTATACCGATTTTGACATACGGGTGCGAAATATACTGCAACTGCAACTACGCAAGCAAACGTAAACTTAATGTTGCCTTTAATAGCATTGTTCGTTATGTATTTGGCTTACGAAGATACGATCGTGTATATAACTTTGCTTCTATGCTACTGGACATGCCGTTTGAAAATTATCTTGAACTCCGTAGTTTGATCTTGCTCTCTGACATATTGCTTACACACCAACCACAATACTGTTTCGACAAAATCCGTTTTGCAACCTCTCACAGATCTCGTCAACTAATTCACCCTCGATATGCGTCTCTTACATCGGAGCGTCAATTTTTTGTAAATTCAGTCCGTCTCTGGAATGGTCTACCACGCAATATTAAAGAAATTGAACACCCAACAAGAATTAAAAGTGTTTTAAAAACCCATTTTTCAGTATCCAGTTGAATGAAATTCTATATATTGCATTAAATAATTTTTTTTTTTTTCCTTTTTGATATCATATTATTAGAATTATATTGCCTTAAATTTTTCTTTTCCTTTTTTTTATACAAATGTAACTTATTGCCAGCTCAACTATGTAAAATTTAGCTTTTAACTATTAAATAAGATATTGTATCTTACAGTTATTTAGCATTCACGAAATAAATAAATATAAATATAGTGGGAATGTTCGCTGATATTATTAAAGCCATAATACATGGAAACAACTTAATTTTGTTCGTTTCATTGCATTTTTGAAAAAAAAATTTATTTGACCAACCCTTAACACATGTACACGACAACATGTGGTTATTGAGCGAACATGTTGGCATATCCTAAAAATACGATTAAAAAATTGGCTGCTATGAAGTTAATTGGTGGTATGTTCAAGTGAGTTAAGGTTATATGTTGAAGCATAAAACCTGCAACTCCATCTCCATTAACTGTATTTTTTATGAGAACTCATGAGTCATGATACCTTGAAAAACTATAAAAAAGAATTTCTCAAGAATGCTCCACAAGACCTCGTCTTTACTCATACCATGGAACCATTTCCAGATTCCTTATTTTTGCTTAACCTTTGTTACCTTACAACACACTACTGCTGACAGAAAAGCTTCTGTGAGCTGTTCTTCTATTTTTATTAATACTTTTCATTTGCTGCGAAACTATTTACCAATTAAATTTCACATTCCATTTATCGAAACTTAAATGAGTTCTTAGAGTGACTGCCAAGGCACAAATCAGAGTCTACTAAAGTCAAGTTCTCTCTCTCTTGCTAATAAAGTTAAACAAACTAACTTATTCGTTCTCTGCTTCCTTTTAAGGAGTTTTGAAAGGAAAATACATCTCTAATGGACTTGGTGTACGAAACAGGATGGATTTTTTAACTAATCCAAATGAACATGCCAGCTAATGAAGTTAAGAAACATGAGTGTAAGTGCTCTCCAGAACAACTATCGGAACTATCTTGAGAGTGCTCTTTGCTTTCGGCTATAATTTTGCCTCTTCTTTCTGCTGTCTTCTTTTTTTCGTCTTTCTTTAAAAAGAATTAAGTTTGCTTGAAAGATTTTTCAAATTCTAAAAGTTTTATCTTCCATAGTGTTGATGTTATTTATGAAGAATTCGATTTGAAACACATCACTGTTGAGTCAAGTGAAAACTCTGGGGACATGCTCTATTGGAAAGTAACAGATAAAGTCTTTCACTCTGCAGTATCGCATCAATAAACCTTTCAGTGGAAATGTTTCTGATTCCTTGCCAGTGGAATGAAACTATCAGGAACTAAAAGACCGTGAAATTCTAAATTATACATTCTAAAAGTAAACCAATGTAGTGACTTTGATTTATTTATATGTTTAATATTGAAACAAACATCTAGAGGGTGCAAAACAACCAAAGAGCTTAGCTGTCCACATCTGGGTTCATAAGAAACGTATAGGAGAAAGGTCAACGAGACGTTGTTGAGCTTACAGGAAAGTTATTATGCTTCTCACATATGTTACAGCTTACGAGTATCAGATCGAGTTATTTGAATAAATTATAAATACATGTTCTTACACCAGCTTTATGTATGCAAAAGACTTCAACAAGAACCCAACAAGATGGACAGACACTGCATTTTTTCATCAGAAACATTGTATTTAGACTTAGAAAATTGCTCTTGATGCAGGATATATGTGGTTTACTGCAGGTAATGTTTCGTGTAACTAATTCATTGCAATAGGAGGAATGTAAAAAGCTTAAGTAAATTACATTTAGTCCAGTCAGGATATTTGGTATTTTTTTACGCTGGCGGTAACAACTGCAACGATGTTACTAACATTCATGGATAAATTTTGACAGTGAACCGAAGAAGAGCATATTGCGGACAGTTATTACACGAGGGACTGAATTCGTGGAAAGTATTATAGCAGAATATTGCTTGTTGTTTGTTTCTAAACTAAATTCTAATGTAGCCCTCCGACGAATAAATAGTTAATCGTTCTAAACCTGATCAAGAAAATTGTCTTAGAAAACTTTCTATGCTACTCGAAATATATTAACCTTATTTGCTTCTATAAGATATGGTTTCAATAAATTCATTGGTCATTTTCTCTGCAGATTTTGTATTCACTCTTAAACTGTATACTAAATGCTTCCTAGTTTATTGCTTCAAACCTCCTTAGTCTGGAGCATAAACCATTACACCACACCTGGACATTATACATCTAGAAAGTCTATTCAAATGACACAATGCACAATGCAATTTTATTTATCGTTTCATTAATTTTTATAAAAGCTTGGTGAATCTATGTCACAAACCCCAAATCTAAATATTTGACCTAATCCTTGCATATCAGTTTGAATTTTCCTTTACTCGTTTTATTTTACTATTTTAAATATCTCTTAAAGACATTGCAAAAGAAAAGACAATACTACAGAAATATTATACACATGTTCGTTTGAAATTTCCTCACCAATATTAGTTCGCTCTGGTTATACTGTTTATATAAGGTGCATAGGTATGGTTGGGGTGAAAAATATCAATTTCTCTGATATGCTAGTCGGTGTTAGTTTGGTAGTTTTCAATTGTTCTATTCGCTACCGCTGCCGTCGAATTTGGTTGAAACTTTAGAAATAGCTATCGTTATTACTTTCAATTCGAATTGAGTGGATAAGAAATTCGTTTAAACTTGCCGTCTGCGGATAGAAATTGTAATGATAACATTGTTTTTGTGCACATTTAAAAATTTATTTATTTATTTATTTACTTATTTACAAAAAAATACCTTACAAACTAAATTTAATAAGCTATTTATAAATTTGAAGACATCGGGGCAACTTGACCATAGATGTCGTGAGAGTGGAAAAATGAAAATAAAAAGTGATTTGGTTTAGAAAAATTTTTGAAAGATGAATTTTATAAGAAAGTTTTAGTTTGATATTATATCTCTTTCCATTTGTTGTGCTGATCTAGAGCTTTCTTAATTCGCTGCATGGTGAGAGCATCAGAAGGGTTGAGGATGATCGAAAGTCTGTTTTGTAATTCTTCAATTGAGGTCATGTCCGGTATTTGCCGGGAGATAGGACATTACGTAAAAATGTGAAAGATAGTTAATGGTTCCTGACAGTTTCCGCATTCCTGGGGTGGTTCCTTTTTGAAATAGTGGCAATTTGAGAACAATGTTATTCCAACTCTTACTCGAAACAGCGTTACGCACTCTTGACGGCTTAGTTTGATGTTGTATGGCGGTCGATGTTGTGAAAACTGGTGTCTTCGTACAAAGGTAACTTCGTTTTTCCAGGCCTTATCTAAGCCATCGTTTTCATAGGCTTGTAATGGTATAATTGAAAAACCAAACTTATTTTATTTCAAAACAGTGGCTGAAGATGAGCTTTGCAATTTTAGGCCTTAAGAGAAGACGGCATTCATCTGAGATTTTTTAAGCCTATTCTGCTCTATTTAATCAATGCTCTTGCCCATCTCTTCAATCACTTTATTGTCATCGTGTATTCCCCCCATAAGAGCCCCGCAAACTTTCTATCGACCGATAGTTCGTTCGAGTTGGGCTGTTAGCGCGCACACTAAACTAAACAGTTGGGTTGAAGGTGAGTGCGAAAACTAGACAACAGTCGGCCGACGAATGAAGTTTCTACAACCAGCGATTCAGTAGAGTTAGGTTAGGTTAGGTTTGGTTGAATGGGGGTTGCAGCCACAAGTGGCAACACCTCACTCGAATCTCAAGGATCCATTGTGCTCCCCGGGAAATCAGAGGATGAGGAAATGGGAGGATTGGAAAGGTAAATGGTTATTGTGGTAGGGAACTCCCACTGAACCATTTGGAGCCCTGAGTAAATTTCAGGACGTTGCTCAGTGGGAGACTTGAGATGTCGCCCAGTTCGTCGAAAAAGTATTCTCCGAGGGTTATTTCCGAGTGTGGGCCAAGCTAGGACACTCACAGAGGAAGTGGAATGATCCCTCCTCTGCCTCCTCATCTTGGCATCCTCTACATAAGTCGGATGTGCTAATGCCCATTCTCATCATGTAGGTACCCAACGAGTTGTGTCCGGTGAGAATGCCAATCAACAGAGAGAGCCAAGGTCTGCTTAGCTGGAGTAGAAATTCTGTTTTTTTCTTGGAAATATCTGGCCAAAGGTTTCTAGAGACTCGGCATGTTTCTAAAGATGACCACCTGTCATTGGCGGTTTTTAGAAAATTGTGTTTGATTCTGTTTTTTTCTTGCTCAAGTGGCCTTAGAACTGAGGTGTTCGTTTCGCTGGATTCGAGTACTGACCCGATTTTAGCCAGCTTATCCGCCATTTCATTACCAATTATGTCACGATGTCCTGGAACCCAGGTTAAACTAACTGTGTTTGTTTCACTGAGCAGTCTTAGGTTACTGCGACAGCTGTCTACTAGTCTGGATTTTGTGATATTTTTCTATTCAGTAGAGTTGGGTAGCACCAGAACAAATTTTTCCATCAACAAACACCTTTCGAATAATTGTAAAAAAAAAAGTTTTCTATCCAAAACGTTAAAATTTCTGACAAAAAAAAGTTAAAATTTTCCCATTTTTTAAATTTGTTAGCTTTTTTAATGGCATTTCTTTCTGGTTGCAGATAGGTATAAGCATTGCATTATAAAAAAGAAAGTAAATAAAATTTTTTTTTAAATGCTATATCAGGAAACTTTCTGCGTTTGAAGTTTACCGAAATATTACCACTTAATCATAGACTTCACACTACGGCAGATCTTGGAAAAAACCCAGGAGCTTCAAATCGATACCCACCACCTTTTCATCGATTTTAAGGCCGCGTATGACAGCATCTATAGAGAGGAGTTATATAGAGCCATGTCTAGTTTTGGCATCCCTACCAAACTTGTCCGATTGTGTAGGATGACGATGGAGAACGCACGCTGCTCCATCAGGGTCGGAAAAGATCTCACCGATACATTCGATGTCAAAAAAGGTTTTAGGCAAGGCGATGCACTGTCATGCGACTTCTTCAACATCGTTCTCGAAAGAATAGTGCAAAACTCCCACGTCAACACAAGAGGCACAATCTTTCAAAAATCCGTTCAATTGCTCGGATATGCCGACGATATTGACATAATTGGAAGAACGCAGCGTGATGTCAATGGCGCGTTTATGAGCATTGAGACGGAAGCGAAGAAGATGGGTTTAGTGGTAAATGAGGGCAAGACCAAGTATATGCTGTCATCAAGAAAGGACACCCAACACCGACGTCTTGGACAAAACGTCACGATTGACAGCTATAACTTTGAGGTAGTTAAGGACTTTGTCTACCTAGGCGCCGCTATTAATTCAGACAACGACACCAGCGCTGAAATCAAACGAAGAATAACTCTTGCCAATCGCTGTTTCTTCGGACTAAGAAGGCAATTGAGTAGTAAAGTCCTCTCTCGAGCAACTAAAGTGTCCCTGTATAAGACACTTATCATCCCGGTTCTTATATATGGCGCAGAGGCATGGACCTTGTCAAAGGCAGACGAGAACGCTTTAGGATGCTTCGAGAGAAAAATTCTTCGGGTGATTTTTGGTCCCGTCTGCATAGATGGAGAGTGGAGAAGAAGATTTAACGACGAACTGTACGGGCTGTACAGCGACACTGACCTTGTCAAACGAGTCAAGGTCCAGCGGCTTAGATGGCTGGGTCATGTAGAGCGAATGGACACCAACGCTCCGGCCCGGAAAGTCTTCGAATCCAATCCCGAGGGACGGCGCAGTAGAGGAATACCGCGACTCAGGTGGCGCACGCAAGTAGGAGAGGACCTCAACCAACTTGGCGTGCAAAACTGGAGGCAGCTAGCTAGGGACCGAGCTGGCTGGAGAAGCATGTTGGTTGAGGCCCTAGTCCGACCCGGACTGTAGCGCCACCTTAAGTAAGTAAGTAAGTAATCATAGACATTTATCGTTATTTTTCATCCTTTTTATACTGACTGCATTTATTCTTATTTTGAGGAAATATAAAAAGTGTTTTAACTGTTAAAAATTTTTGCTAATCTTTTCATTTATTAGGAAAAGAAATATTTCTTACTCGATGGAAAAGTATATTTAATATATAAAGAAATGCTATATATTTTTTTTTACTTAAAAATTTATGTGTTTAATCCAGGTGCTATTATAATTCTTGAATAACATTTCATTGGTCTATATTTACATCAAAATTTATATCTTCAAAAATGTCATCTTCTGCAATATCCGCTACTTGCACACTATCGCAATTGACTCCCATTCATTCTTAAAAAAAAAATTGAGCAAGCAATTTGTAGTTTTTTGCAACCACAGCTTCCATGGCAACCTGTACTGCAACCACAAGCCATTTTTTTAGCTATATCTCTGGTGCAGAAGGTGTAATTGTGCGAATCGGAATGAATCCACATTTTGAACTTTCCCAACCAAAGTTCAAAAAATTTAAGCGGTTTCCATGCCACTGTTGAATTTGGAAAAAAGTTCTTAGGCCATGATGTTTGCTGGCGTCGAGTGTTGGTGGTATTTGTGCCAGCGAAAAATTTGAACTTTTTGATTATTTGCAAAACTATTGGGAACGACAGTAGCTTTTTCTGGTTCAACTTTGTTCCATACAAAGAAGCGCAGTCAGTATCAAAAGGAAAAATAACGAAAAGTGTCTATGATTAAGTGGTAATATTTCGGTGAATTTCAAACGCAGTAAATTTTCTGATATATGTAGCATTTAAAAGCAAATTTTATTTACTTTTTTTTTTATGCAGCAATGCATATACCTATCTGCAACCAGAAAGAAATGTTATTAAAAAAAACTGACAAAACTAAAAAATTGGAAAATTTTTACTTTTTTTGTCGGGAATTTTAACGTTTTGGATAGAAAACTTTTTTTTCAATAATTCATTCGAAAGGTGTTTTTTGATGGGATAATTTAATCTCTACAAAAAACGTTTTGGAATTGTATCAAAATTTTGCTTCGTTTTTGAGCTATATTGAAAAAACGAGTTATGATGGCCTAGAACCCATATCTCCGATTTGCACCCTCTAATTTATTAGCACTTTCGGTTTTTGCTTAGTAACTTACCCATTAATCCGCCCTTTTTCGAGTTCCTTTATATACCCATTTTTACGACATAATCAATAGACTATTACATTATAAGCCTATTATACATAAGAAAGTTTGTGGTTTGCGGGGACCCTAAGATTGACCCTTTTAAATCATTTCACACCGAAATAAACGAAGAGTACGTTGTAAGCTTTTGAAGCAGACTCGTTAGAAGGAGACTTAATGATGCCAAGCTGTTTGGACGGGTAAGTCGAAAAAATAATAATAGTGTAATATTTGTTGAGAAGCATCTGAATAAAAAAATGCAGCTTTGGAAATGAGTGCTGTGGAGTGATGAAGCAAAGGTTAACCATATTGGACCTGATTGTAAAACATTTGTGCATCGTCCTAAAGTGCGAAGCGTAAAATCCATAGTATACTCCTGAAGACGGCGAAACATGGAAGGGGAATTTTAATGTTATGGGCTGTGTTTTCCTGGCATGGAGTGGGACCATTTCTGAAGCTTCATGGCAAAATGCATAAATTCGCTCATCTTAATATACTTAAGAGTACAATGGAACCGTATTTCTTTGAGATCATGCCAATTGAGTGGATATTCATGCATGACAATGACCCAAAATCTGCATCAAATATAGTAAAAGCTTTCAGATGAACAAATCGATGTCCTCACCTGGGCAGCTCTAAGTCCTCACGGAATGATGTGTACCGGTATCAAAGAAGCTTGGTATTCACTTAATTTTTTTCGAACTAGCTTTCTATGTAGCTCGTATTAAAGTAGGTGTCCGCTCCAAAAATTTTTGAAGCTAAATTTTTTCCTAACTCAATTGTGGGGAAACATTGGGTTAGAAAGAAAAAAATAGTACTCATACGCCCGAGTTGCTATGAAGTTAAAGTGCAAATAAAATTATCTTGTGTGTAAAATAAATTCATAAGAAAGTATGGTCTTCGATTATCCGAATGGAAGCCCAATTATATGTATACCTAGACGTTCTTTCATACTGACTAGGAGACCGATACGTAAGTAGGTATTCTTTAAAATGCATTGATTTCATAGAGCTACTTTTCCGTTTGTTTAGAGAAGAGTACATACAGGTCATAGACTTGGTACTCGTCATCAAATTTTTTTTGTTGCCAGAATCTCCAGTATAGACACAAAGTCACAATTTTTACCCTAAGCTAAGTGTTCAACACGGAACAGGCTTGCAGGCTTAATACATTGCTTGCTCTAAAAAAAACACTGTTTTTTGATAATTTATTTGGTAACTTTCCTAATGTTAGTGTGATTAGGTACTTATTGAGTCGATTGGGCAGTTTTTATCGTTGATGGAGGCACTTTTTTGAGTGAAAATTTTAATAATATGCATTTCCTCTAAGGCAATATTCTGTTATGTGGTTGTTACCACACAAAACTCACATGCTTCTTGGAACAGCAATAAACGTTGTCAGTTTCCTTGCATGATTCATCACATTTGATGAGATGGTAATCTTGTATCGAAAGTTGTTGTACTGTCGCACGCTCATTGAATAAACATTATCTACGTCATTTTCATACAGGAAACATTAAGAGCGATCATCAGAACTGTGTTCAGCTCATTATTTAAACAGACATAACAGGTGCTGTTTAATACTCCTCTTGACAACAAGCAGGAGTACATACACTCTCGTCTGAGGAAACATTGATATCCAAATTATTAAGCAGCAGTGCAAAGTGAATAGCTGCAGCGCTTAAACAGAAATGTGCATATTGAACAGATGCAGAGAGTAAAGCGCAGCTTTTATTTAACCTATAACTTTTACATTATCATGATGGCACTCACTAACACCTCCCAACAGTAGCATCTAGATACTACCGGCCAACGAAGGATAGAAAAATATACATCCTTACTGCTTTTCATCAGCGAAGTTTCTTTGCAATGCTGAATGCACCACAAGAAAACCAAGAAATTCTTCCGCAGTATAAATTATATCGATTCATCATGACGGCTCATGGCTTGAATGGTAATTTCTTGAGATGTCCTTGTCCTTCTCTTCAAAAGGGAGTATGCACAAGGACAAGGAAATGTTATTATTCTTGAAAGGACTTTTCCTATCGCCAACCCCTTTCAATTCGTTTATAAACGAAAACAAGGGAGATAGTTATCACTGCCATTCAGTAGAGAGATTTCCATTTTAAACTAAGCACAACTAACATTTGTCATTTTTGTTTCTTGTGTCCCATTTCGGGGTCTTCCTGACGTTCACCTTAGGATATATATATATATAACCACGCTTACCAGAACTTTCTTTTGATGGGTATGTAAATTGAGTTAAGTGGTGAATGCAATTGGGTGATTACATGCAGACAAATGGTGTTAATATCTCAAAAAGGCTTAACGTTATGATGAAGACCGTGACAAGAGGAATAGAAATTGCTTTTCCCAGGAAAACGAATCAGGAAAAATTTTCAAAATTGATTATCACTATGTTTTTGTTACAATTGAATAAAAAATGTTATACCAATCAATAGTAAACAGCCCAGAGAATCTATTTTGCCAAGAAAGTGTTCAATTGAACAAATACTTTGCCGTAAAATTGTATTTTTCTATTTTCCTGATGGAATTGGAACAGGAAAATAGATCAATACAAATTAAACAGCAAATATTTGTTCTATTGTATCTTTTTTGGGCATAAAAAATTCTTTGAGTGATTTGCCATCGATTGCTATAACATTTGTTACTCAATTGTAACGAGAACATAGTTATTATTCCATTTGAAAATTTTTCCTGATTCGTTTTCCTGATCGCTATAACTGGCCCCTAAGGGTCATTGAATCAAAAATGCTTAAACTTTGGTAGCTTTTGTTTTGGAATACAAATTTCGTATCTATTAATAAAACGAACTTCTCCTATTTATTTCTTAAATATGAAACACTGCGAAACAGAGCGGACCCCTGTGGTCTAGCACTTTTCTTGCAACCATACCGTGTGAGGAAAAGAGGGGGGGGGTCTACCATTTTTTGAAAAATAATATAATAATAAAAATCGAAAAAGATTTTTTTATGGCATCAATTAGTATCGGAGGTCTCGCAAATTACTCGGAAAAGGCGATGCCTGTGGAAAAACAATTTTTCTATTTTGTTAGGATTCGAACCTCGAACGTTCCACGTAACAGTTTAACATGCATAACCACAAAGTCTGATCGGTAATTTCTATTTTCGGAAAAGGTAAGGTGTAAGGAGATGCCCATAGAGTAGTCCAGTTGGAGGATCGCAAAAAAGGTCTTTAAGAGCAGATCGACAGGATATTGCAAAAACACCGCAGAAGCTTATTCGGCCGACACAATCTATCAATATATTCTGGGCTTTTGTCTAAGGTCAAAGCACACTCAAGTTTTGCATGTACTCATTACATCCTTAGACACAGCACGAAAAATGCATCCATAAAGGACCGGCCTTTATTACTTTGCAAAAACGCCAAAAGACGAGCTAGACTCATCCGCATGTGTTGCGTGAAAAGATCTACAAGGAAAAGTTGCTTAAAGAAACATGGACTTATCGACTTCTCCTTCTGGTCGAACAAAAATTTTTAACTTCGGATCCCACCATGGGTTTAGGATCTGGTGAAAATAATGGCCTTTCCAGATTACATTGAATTTTTGGTGACATTTCTGCGCTTAACCAATTCTTCGGTGAACCGAAAATTCAAAATAATTTTAATCTTGTGCCAGGAGTGACATCGCACATCGGAACGCTGTTAACAGAACTGAAACCGTAATAAACAGAGTGTCAGAACAGAAGTTTGTTTTCAAATTTGATTGCTCCACATGGCATTAGTGGACGTTTGAGTTTACAGGGCGAATGATGAGTTGCAGTCAACCAGGATGTGACTTATCATTTTAGAAATATCGGGATATCAAGTTATAATTTTCATTCTGTACGCGGAGATTGAAATGGACTAACCGAGAAAAGAAGATATAAGGTTTTCTATGAGGGTGTGGGATAATATACCAAGGAACCTCCCGGTGAAGATATCCTATGTATCTGCAAGTCACACAGTCTTATCTTACAATGTCACTTACAGCAGTGGTAGGAATGATACCCAAATTGGTTACCACCTGGTAGCCACAGTTTTGAAACATTGCCATGAAACTGTAACGCAGCAGCTCAGTTTTCTGCTGGCACATTTTTTTATGCAGGCGTTGAAAGAAATCGAACAAAAAAGGGCTAGTCAGAGAATCAAGTGGTTTATTTTTGAGAAGGAGAAGACGAGCAATTGGTTTGAATACGAAAATATATTACGCAGCATCATCAACACAGTTCGAAATGTATTTTTGGTTAGTAGTATAAATACCAGAGTTGAAGAACTAAAATATGCTCCTAGTGTAAATTTTTGGGCTCGAATCACCAAAATTCTTCATTATGGAGTTCGTGTATATTGAGTGCCTGTGATAAGGTTGGAATGTTTTGACAGTTGAGATTTTGAGTGAATGAAAGTTGTTTGTTACATTTTAAGAACTGTTTGTCAAAGAGGTCAATGGTAGGAAATTAAAATTTTGTAAAGAAGGAGAAGAAATGCTGAAAGAATATTGTCACGACTGTGTAAAGGTAGTTTTTGAGCATAGAAATAGAGATGAGAAGAAAGTCCGCCATGTGTTTTGTTGTTGTAGGAAAGTAGTATAAAACCGGAGTTGAGCATAATAATCTTCGAGTATGTTGTTGGATTGGCTAGTTTCACTTTTCTCATCTTAAAAGTTTCCTCTGTCCAATTCGGAGTATAGCCTTTTTCGACATGTGTCTATAGATTCTATTATATGCTGTACTATAAGAATTGCTTGAAACTCTTCTTATTCGCTTCAATTGGACGCATTTTCATAGTTCTTTACATTGAAAGATTGCTTTTGTTTAGCAAATTATTCAGAATTGATATCCATATATAGTTTTCATTTAATCCTAACAGCTCTAATATCTTCTCCTTCATAGTGCGATTAAAGCGTTCGACTACTGATGCCTTATGAATGAATATAACTGAATGTTGAATTATGATTTATGTTGTCTAATTTCACAAAATCATGAAACATCTAAGATATCCAAAACACTCAAGACGTTGAAAGCATTCGTTGATGCTGATGGACTTCTAAGAGTTGGAGGACGCTTGGAGAATTCTCTCCTCTCCTACGACGCGCAACATCCGATATTACTTCGGAATAGTCACCATTTCACGAATCTGGTTGTCAGAGATGCCCGTAGGTAACCTTGCATGGCGGCATCCAACAGATGATCAGTTACATCCGTCAAAAATATTGGATTGGCCAGATAAGAAGAAGCGTAAAATATCAGCTTCATAGATGCACTTCTTGCTACCTGCAAGAGGCATCGGAAATGCAGCAGTTGATGGTAAATCTACCTGCACCTTGAGTTCAGATGTCACGACCGTTCAGTCATACTGGAGTTGACTACGCAGGACCCATTGAAATAAAAAGCTGGAAAGTTCGAAGTGCTAAAATAATAAAGGGATATTTCGCAGTATTTATCTGTTTGGCAACAAAAGCCATTCACTTGGAAGTCGTGTCTGACCTGACAACCCAAGCATTTTAAGCAGCATTTCGAAGGTTTACTGCCAAGAGAGGTAGCTGCAAACAAATCTACAGTGATTGTGGAACTAATTTCGTCGGCGCTAATAATGAATTTGCCAAAATGTTAAAAGAAGCGAAGCACGAATTGAAAGAAATTGCCGAAAACCTTACAAATCATGGAACAAACTGGCACTTTATTCCCCCACCTTCTCCACACATTGGTGGATTATGGGAAGCGGGTGTGAAATCGGTGAAATACCATTTAAAACGAGTTGTTGGAACCGAAAGGCTTACTTTTGAGGAGCTCACAACGCTTCTAACACAGATAGAAGCGTGTTTAAATTCGAGACCCTTATGCCCTCTCTCCGACAGCTTAGATGATTTGAATGCGCTAACTCCGGCGCACTTTCTCGTAGGTGAATCTTTGCATGCCGTGCCACAAGGCGAACTTATAAGTAACAACACTCATATCGACCGATTGAAAAGAGTACAAGCACTGGCTGAAGGATTTTGGAAAAAAGGTGTTCCGAATATCTTGCACGATTGCAGCAACGTCCGAAATGTACTCAAATACAAGAGTCTCTCAAAATAGGAGACTTAGTCTTGTTGAAGGATGATCGACTTGCACCGACCTATTGGAGTCTTGCCCGAATCGAAGACACTCACGCGGGAACGGATGGACTTATACGCGTTATCAACGTGAAGACACAAAACGGAAACCTTAAACGACCTATCGCGATGATTTGTTCTTTACCGTCAAACGAACGAATGGAACATTCGGCGTTAATATAAAATATGAATTACAAAAACATCTGTTGTTTACCGAAACATTTCAACAGACAAAAAAAATATGCTGTTTTCAAAACACGATACATTAAATCAAAAAATACAAAATCAACACATATAAAGGCGAATTTCATACAATTCATCATTCAACACAGCAATCAACACATCTGTGCAATATAAATAAAAGTCAAATCAACTCTCATCATCATCACTCAGCACATCAATCAACACTTCTTTAAAACACCTGCAAAGCTGTTCAAAAAGAAGAAAAATCAAACAAGAACTTTGTTAAAATGTATTTATTTGAAGATATAATAATTTATAAAAAATATCATGAAAGCTATCAGTGCAATTCATCGGTAAATGCTGTGCTGCAGCAGCGCACACACAAAATCACACTCAAAATATAAAAAGAAATGCAAATCAGAACTTATTCTAAAACAATATAAATCGAATATCAAAACCACATTATTTTTTAAAACATCTCTGAATGTTCAAATTCTTTTCCATCATCAATTTGGTGGTTTGTCGGGAAGATTTTAATAAAATCATTTTCATTGCCTTTGTAAGTGATGAGGCTGTCTTAATTTTTAAAGGAATCGCTCACATATAATTTGAAAATGTATCGATAACCGTCATTGAGTATTTACATAAATATCCACGATGCTTGGAACGCCGAAAAAGGAAAAAGTAGTAGGTGTATAAGCTTTCACAATATTGCTGGACCATCTCAAAGCGAGAGTAGAGCTTTTGAAATAAAGTAATACTCTGCACCGACTTGATGTGAAACAATTCTCCAGCTGATGTTAAATGAAAACAGGCGAGGAGAATTCGGAGAGAATTTCGAGTTAGATATCTTTCCATTTGCCGCCACTGGGTCTAAAAAAGAAATCGGAGTCAGATAACATATTCTTGAAGCCTCTGGATGTGCTTACTTTAAATCCGATCACAGAATTGCCCTCCTCTAATTGCTATAAACTGAAAGCCCTGACGTAATAGAGTGAATCTGTGAATAGAATTGAATTCAGTAGATATACCCCCTTCTAGTTTCAAGAGCTTTTCGAGACACTACCTTCATTTTTGTGAAGTGCTTAACAACTTTTTTGGTTAAAGATCACAGTAGTTTGATTTAGTAATTTAACCAATTTTATGGCCAGATTTGTATTCAGAGCATATCAAACTGTAGGAAAAGCAATGATTTATTTTACGGATAGGATTTTTTATGCTAAAAACTATTCGAGTTCCAACAGAAAACAAAAAATGGTTTCCTCAGGTATTGCCTTCCGCGATTCATTGGGAAGATTTCCGAAAGTAATTTCAATGCCGTGAAAAGCACATTCTCGATTAGCTGCTCGGAATAGGCAAACAATTTTAGAACAGTTTGCTTTCTAAAGCAAAGTAAAGTTTATTTGTGATACAGAGCTGAATTTCCACACTCACATTAACTATATTATTGCAAAAGCAAACTCCTCTCTTGGGTTTATCAAACGCTGGTCTAGAGAATTTTCCGACCCCTACGTCACTAAATCAGTATTCAATACTTATGTTAGACCAATTCTTGAATATGCTAGTCAGGTTTGGTCTCCCTACCAAATAACTCAATCCCGTAGAATTGAAGCTGTGCAACGGAGATTTCTAAGATTCGCTTTGCGTAGATTGCCTTGGTCTGATCCGTTCATTTTACCTCCTTATGAAAGCCGTTTGCGACTAATTGACATGGTCACCCTTTCGAAACGTCGTCATATCGCCGACATAATTTTCGTCCATCAGATCTTGACCGGTACCATAGACTCCCCGGAACTACTAGAGCTGATTTACGTGAACACTAATCCACGTAACCTACGTTCTGTCCCCTTCTTCCGCCTCCCTACTCTCCGAACAAATTACGTTTATTTCAACCCCATATGCAGAATGCTACGATCAGCGAATGCAGCAGGAAATACCTTCGACTTCTCCCCAAGTTCCTCTTCTCTCAGAAAAATCTATATTCCTCTTCCCATTTCAACTTCCAACCTTTGCACTTCAACTTAGAAGTAAGCATTGTATATCTGTACATATAGTTATCTTTATCTTTATATATATAAAATTTCCCTGTCACAATGTTAGTTACCGTACTCCTCCGAAACGGCTTTACCTATTTTTACCAAATTTTATATATAATATATATTATATATATCATTTTCCATACCCCTAAGTGATAAGGGCCATCTACCCTTAACATTGTTTATTTAATTTACACTGTGACACGAGAATTTTATATATTAGATTTTACAGTCTCAGTGTAAATGTCATATTTATCAATTTAATTTGTTTGAAAACAAATTCTGAAATCACAATTTTTGCTCAGAGGATTCATTGCGATAATAGTGTAAGTTATTCGCCTCTGCTAAGCAAGACATACAATGCTCATATTAATGTTGAGTTTTGCAGTTCTGTGAAGAGCATCAAATATTTTTGCAGGTATGTCCATAAAGGCAGTGATATGGCTGTGTTTAGAGTAGAAAATACTAATGTAAATGCTCCTCCAATGAATAAAAACGATGAAATTACGCGCTCTACCAAATGGTCGGTACATCAGCTCCAACGAAGCTGCTTGGCTTATCTTCGTTTTTCCAATCCATGGACGGGATCCCTCAGTTGTTCAGTTAGCCGTCCATCTTGAAAACGGTCAGCGTGTATTTTTACGAACGAGACAGTGATTGATCGTGCTACAAATCCACCTAAAACTACACTCAAAGCATTTTTTGAATTGTGTAATAGTACGGATGATTTTGGTGCCTTTGCAAAAACATTACTCGTTTCACAAGTACCACGCTATTTCACATGGGCTCAAACAAAAAAATGGATGCCCCACAAGCAAGGCTCACCAGGTGATGCATGTCTCAATTTATTTAAATCGAACGCTTTTGGGCGATTATTTACAGTCAATCCAAGACACACTGGGTAGTTTTATCTTCGACTGTTGTTGGTTAATGTTACTGGCCCATTATCATTTCAAGATATACGTAAAGTGAATGGGCAACAGTATCCAACATATAAAGACGCATGCCTCGCACTCGGCTTGCTGGAAGACGATAACCAGTGGGAGCTTGCTGAAGCTGCATTGAACTGTACAGCAATACAAAATCGTCTACTATTTGCCAAAGTGTTGACTACAAGTTTCCCAGCTCGAGCAAACATATTGTGGAATAAGAATAATCACAAAGATTCAATGACTGATGATATATTGCAATCAACATCGTACACGGTGCAACGATCTAACGATAACATTCAGCGACGCTATGTACAATGAAGCATTGATTGCTATTTAGGATCTTTGCATTGTCATTACCAAGTTATCACTCACTCATTTCGGTATGAATTCACCAAATCGGCCTGCATCTGATTTAATTAATACTAAAATGAATCGTGAACTGCAGTTCAACACTGTAGAAATGGCAGCGATTGTTACTCGCAATGTCCCACTAATGAATGACGAACAAAGAACCATTTATGACCTTATTTTACTCGCAGTTTCAGCAGGACAAGGTGGGTTCTTCATGCAAAACATTCCTTATATCACTAATTCTGAAATACGATCAAATAATGGCATCGCATTGGCCGTTGCATCATCGGGCATTGCGGCAACTTTATTGGATGGAGGCAGAACAGCTCATTCAGTATTTAAGCTGCCACTAAATATTCAAAATAACCCCGACGCAGCGTGTAACATTAAAAAACAATCGTCCATGGCCACCGTGCTGAAACAGTGTAAAATTATCATCTGGGATGAATGTACAGCTGAAAGTAAACATGCGCGTTCTAATGCTTCAAGATCCATTCGCTGAAACATTCTCAAAACAACTCTTAGACATCGGTGATGGAAAGTTACTACAGATGAAACTGGATACGTAAAATCACGGACCGATTTCTGCACAATCGCTGATTCGTAAAATACTCTCCTTAACCAAATATTTCCCGATGTACACACACAGTACATAAATCATGAGTGGCTTGCTGAAAGAGCTATTTTAGCATGCAGAGACGTTGACAATTTAAATTTTAGAGATACAACAGTTGTTGCCACGTTGCCAGGGAACTTGGTATCATACTAATTTATTGATGAATTTTTGAACTGGATTTGAAAGGCGTGCCACCGCATAATTTACAATTGAAGATTGGATCTCCAATTATCTTGCTTCGTAATTTAAACACGCCACGGCTGTGCAACGGTACGCGATTACTCATTCGAAAATTGATGAAAATGTTATCGAAGCCAGCATTTTAAATGGCAAATTCAAAGGTGAAAATATACTACTACCACGGATTCCTATCATACCTACAGATGTGCCAATTCAATTCAAACGAATTTAGTTTCCGATTTGATTGACATTTGCAATGACAATGCCTATTTCACGCATATACCACATACTTACACCATTATAATAAGTAAGATACTTTTTGTCTACACTAGAATTTATCTAGAAACTAGAAATAATTAACAAGGCAAAACAACGTTTGCCGAGTCAGCTAGTTTGTTTATATTTTTAAGTTTAAATTTATATTCTAATCGCTTGTAGTAAGCTAAATAAAATTGAATTAAAGTAAGTGTTGCAAAATGGAAGTTTATTTACAAACAAATAATCAAATGTTCTTTTTACAACACTAGTCTTAACTTTCATCGTCATCTTTCGTATATTGGCACCCAATAAAATAAAACAAAAACTTTTCAACAATCGAGATGAATTCCACAGCAGCAACATTTTTCATACACGATTACTATTTTTTTGCAACAAGAACACAACGAACATTTTAAAACCATTAAATCAACCATATAATAACAATAACCATATACACCACATTAAATGTTATGTTTCTAAGCATTCCTTGTGTTGGCTTGCTATTTCTCCCTCATACAGAACAAACTTTTCCTGTAACGCTTTAATGTTTCAATTAGCACACAGGAAGCAATTTCACCCAGCAGTATTTTATATGATGTATCAACGTATCAACGTACACTCGTAGGTACTCTACGTCTACTAAAATTTTGTTGTGATCAAAAGAAAATCTCTTAATAGCATCAAAGTAGGTATCACGAAAATTCCAAACAAGCAATATTATTTGAGGGGCCAACTCCGACATTAATTATTCATTTGATGGTTATTTTACTTTGGAACGTACTGACATCGTCGGTCGTCATTGGTTTCCAAGCTGGATCACAACTTGTAACGGGCCATTATTATTTTCTTTTTTTTTTTTTGAAAATCTTGTCTCTCTTAAAAGGTTCAGCACATAGTTCAAAGTGTATGTATATACTTAGACAAGGGCAGTTCGTTTAACCACTTTTGTTTCATTTGCCAACCAAATCGTTGGTGGATGGATACTGCCACCTCTGAGCTCTGTAAACACGAGCATATTTTATTTACATTTAATGTAATTATTTGGAAGGGCATTTACTGTATCTACAAGTGGAACAGCTCTACTTTTAATCTTGTTAAAAATGAATGCTCTTTTTTACTTTAACGTTGAGCTCACAAACTACGAATAAAGTGAAATCCTAACCAAATCAAATCGAATCACATTCATGCAGTCCCATTGAAATTTTGTGAAAGAGACCCAAATCCTCGTTTTCCTATTCAGACAACGACATTTAGGTATTTTCTAACACAATTTGTTAAGGGTCGTTGTTCACAAAGAAAGTCTTCTTTAAACTATCTCTCTATCAGATTAAAGTTCACATCGTTTATGCGAATTCCAATGGTAAAAAGAGTAATTTTCCATCGTTTGCGGAGTTCCGTTACTGTTTAATGAACTGGAAAATCTGTCTTTGCCTGCATGTTCGAACACGTTCAATAGAACGGAAGACGTTGGCACTTCTTCTTTTGCTGGCAGGTTCCAACCTTTACTACGACAAGCAAAAGACTGCACTCAGATCAAGAAAGTTCGATAAAAACGTGCACAATGACATTAGAATCACTTTGATCCTTGAAATAAGTGCCGGAATAGAAGCAAATTTACAGAAAAAATAGTTAAAAAAAAAAACTCAAGCATGATTTTTCTTTTGGCCAAGATAAACCTTACATTGGACGATGTCTTTGCTCTTGGAATATTAAGCGCCGCGTTAATATGTGATTTTAAGGATTTGTTTTTTAAGACGACTTCCTTGTGAAGTGCTAAACGTCATTTAAGCTGGGCAGAAAAAAAAAGTCATGTGCTTTAGGGTGAGCTGGTACGAACTAACTTCAAAAACGGGGTTGACACGATGTTCGTATGTGAGTCATCCTTCTGATTGCTGTTGTCGTAGATGATTTCAATGTAATCTTTGGAATTAAACCCAACAACTATGCAGTTTGTGTTGGTGCTCTGGAGAAAAATATAAAGCTAATTATTATTTTTTACACGAAGGAGAGGGGTACTCTTGCTTTTATTCAGTTAACAAAAATTGTTGCAATTGCATTCGACAGCTTACGGGTGGATAGTTACACTGTGCTAGTTTGAAAAACCGCCGTGTAATTCTACTAGAGATAATTTGAGGGTGCTGATGACGATGACATCATTCATTTTTTGAGGTTAGCTCATATAAGAAAGATATTTGACGCCAAAGTTTTTTTTTTTATATTAGACCAATAAAAACAAATGGCAAATTTGTTTCACTTATCCAATAACGGTTTAATACATACCGTTGGAAAGGTCTTTTTATTTTGCACAAAATATTAAGAAACCGTTTTTATCTATTTATAATAATTCATGGAAATATCAACATAAACGCATTTTACATGAAATTAACAAAATAAAAACTAAATTGTAAGTAATTTGTGAAGGTGCGACAGTACTTCATATTTCGTCCCATCATAACTCTATTTAATGACCACTTTTTCACCTTTAACTCTTACAAAAATATATCGTTGCTGGTCCAACATACATATATACACTTGTGAGTGAGATAAGCTGCGATATAAAGAGTTGATCAACGGAAGAAAATATTGAAAAAAGTCTAAAAACGGTGCCCCCCATAGTACCGGTCTTTTTCAAAACCGACTTCCTCGTATATATTTGTTTTTTTTTTAATTTTTTGTCAAAACAACTTCTGCCATGTTTTCAATATTTTGTGTGGTTTAATTAAATTTTCAAAATTAATGTGTAGTTGGCAACCCTGTTCATATATTAGCAATTGCAAAAAATGGGCGTTTGAATCTTCGCTTGAAACCTTAGGAATATACATATAATTAAACTGTTTTTTAAATTGTTTTGTGTGATTTAAATAAATGTGTAGTTGGCAACAATGAAACACCATTTGATCATGTCTGAGCGTTGCATGATATTGAATTTTTGGGGGAGTTCTCTCACTTGAACATGCTCTATTGCTTCCACGATGGTATTTTTGAAGACTTCCACGGATTTTGATGCCCGTTGTCGTATGAGCATCTTCATCTCAGTGCCATTCAACTTACCAACTATCATGTGTCTGTCAGGTGCAGCTGCACGCGTGCCGCTGACGCGTGCAGCTGACGCGTGAAGCTGACGCGTGTAGCTGACGCGTGAAACTGACGCGTGAAACTGACGCGTGTAGCTGACGCGTGCAGCTTACGCGTGTAGCTGACACATGCCGCTGACGCGTGTAGCTGACAGTTGTCACTGACGCGTGCAGCTGATGCGTGTAGCTGACGCTTGTAGCTGACGCATATAGCTGACGCATGTAGCTGACGTGTATAGCTGACGCGTGTATCTGACGTGTGTAGCTGAAGCCTTCAGCTGACGCGTGTAGCTGTAGCGTTCAGCTGACGCGTGTAGTTGACGAGTTTTTTTTTTTGCTCCTTTTTCAGCAACTGTTTATGTGAAGAAAGCAAATGGGTTTTGGCGGAAGTGCGCAGAACACGCACGAACAGATAAAAATTGCTTATTATGTGGCTACTTGTATGGTCGTTCGCCCGAATTCAATTTTTAATTCAAGCTGCTCTAAGGCCCAAATTGAAAAGCTATAAGGAAACGGATGGTCTTTCTATGTACCTAACAGTTTCAAAAAATCATTTTATTTGCTAGAGCAACTAAAGCATGGTTAATATCATCTTAAGTTTCCGCATGCTGTAAACTATTGTTTTCATATTCATAATTACATCTGCTAAAGAAAAACTGGGTAGGGACAATAATAAACTTCGCATTTCGTACCAAATAAATCTTATGTACGAAAGTGAATTAATATCTAAGTATGTAAGTGCAATTGTTTCTTAAAAGGATCGCTATTTTGCAGTATTAAAACCCGACCCGGCCGGGCGTTACCATCTTAATGACAATTTAATACTTTCGTTGAATATTTTGTTTTAATTAGATTATGCTTGAAACTTTGGTCGAGTGTTAACTTCATATATCAATAAGATGAATACAATTTCCATTAAAGACGAAATAAATTCCCATGTGAAGTTAATGTTCCTGCGGAGCTGTTTGCTCTGAAGCGGGTTAATAAGCCATTAACTTGAGAAGAACGCTACAAATATCCATTATATTATTCACTGCCAAAGCGAAGTCAAAAAGTTTCATCTTCTGTTGGAGGCATGAGAGCTGGTTTCGTTTGGTTTGGTTGGGTTAGGCATGAGTATTGAGCATGGTATGGTGGTTTTGCTAAAACTTAATTCAAATCGACTGAGTTTATTGCTGAACTTTTGTTTGGATAATAAGGTTTGGTACTTTGGTACTTCGGCACCCTCTTCATGGGGTTTCATCGTTACGATAACTTTTGTCGTATTTTTTTATGAAAATAAGTAAAATACCAGCCGATAAGTAAAAGAGGAAAAAAGTTTGACTTATTTTCTTTTTCTTTTTTAAATTTCCAACAACTTCTTTTGGTTGGATTCACTTGAAGAATAGATTTTTTTTCGATTGCGATAGAAGTCAGGTAGTAGAAGGTGGTTTACCAAATAGAAAATGGGAACGTTATGAGCGCTTGGTAGAGGAGTAAGAGCACTTGTTTGCATTCAATAAATTGCTAAATTGGAGTGGGCTTTGTGGGTCATTCTAAGTCATTCAAATAATATCATTTGGGCTTGTTTTTCATGCATGGTCTTCCTTCTCTCGATTAATTAAAGTGGAATTGATGTAGAGGCAATAGAGTTGGTTAAATTGTAGAGTATGTTTGTTTGACAGATTGCATTTTGCTAAACAGTGTCAGATGCTTGTGTCTATAAATTACCAATATGTACATTGGCACTTGACACTAGGAAGCAATTGAAAAGAGATGAAACTCCAAACCGACCCATTTCTATCTTCAGTTATGTAAATCAGTTATCTGAAGGAATTCAATAGAGTGAAAATCCATTTGTTCAAATTTTATAAATCAGTCAAAATTAATACTGAGTTTGACGTTTGTCAATCAAATCATTTCAATAACCAGGTTCGTATATAATCTTTAGGAAGCCAAACAGTTCATCACCCAAATTCTCATTGAAATTTTGGGAGTTTATTGAAAGCTTCTTTACACACATTTCTTCACAAAATGTCAATGATGTCATTTATTTAAGAGTGTCGGGTTGGTGATTTGAATTTCATTAAAGGATGAATTTATTTTGCCTTGATAGAATTGTGTCAAAAGCTAAATTAAGTTTTTGACCCAATCGTGAGTGATTTTGATTGTATCTACTTATTGAAAAGGATTTATTTTCAGTTTATTTCATTTGGGTTAGATGGCAACTTGAAATTTTAATCAAGTTAAATGTAATTTGAAGTATTGGTTGAGATAGCGTTCTTGACAGATAAAGAAGGCTATACTATAATAATAATAAATTCCTTAATTTACATTAATTAATTTTCCTAATTTACATCTCCCCTTGATGGACACCACTAGTGTTTTAAGTTATTAAAACTATTACTTTTGTTTTTGAATATTTTGATAGTGAGGGGCTTTTGTTACTATTGTTTACCTTGACTTATTATGAGAATCAAATGAAAAGGTTTAAAGGTGTGAGTTTATGTATGCGTGTCTACCACTTACATATTATGGAGCTAAACAGACTTGTTCCTTTAACACTGTTCTGTTGAATGTGCTGTTGAGTTAAAGCTAAAATTTTATAAGGTTGAGAATAAATCTTTATGATTTGAATTATATTTATACTATATTGTATAAACCATGATCTAAAACGCTTGTTTGGATAATAAGCGTATCAAAAGTTCCTTTACTTAAGCGGGACTGCACTATATCCCCGTAATTGGTGTTCAAACCGGACACTACCTTATGGGAAGACATTCCGCAAGGCTCAATGTTCCATTTAACCATTTCTCTAGAAGCTACATGGATTAGGAAGAAGAGGAAACCCTTCCACAACTTCTTTGCACATGCACCTGCCCTCTCTCAATTAAGTAAAACACATTAGGGAGAACACTTCTTCGACGATCCAAGTGATCTTAGAAACACATATGTACAATGTACATACGTAGTCTTCATCGCTTTATAGAAAGCTCAGAATGGTTTCAATAGGAGGCGATTAACCACATTGTTTGTGGTATCACAATAGATCTACTATGGGCCTTGATACGTCGGTCGTTTTCCGGTTTTTAGTTTTTATGGATAATATGAACACTTTAAAGCCATTGTAAATGTCGGGAGTGTCCTTAAAATAAGAGTTTTCATAATTTGGTTGAATAAGCGCCTAATTTTTTTTCAGAGTGTCCAAAGGATCTAACACTTTAATTTTTTAGAAGAACAGTACTTTTAAGAGACATTGTTACAGTTCAGGATTCAGGATAGTTACAGACTTACAGTGCAGTGTTCTAAAGTCTACAAAATGATTCACGGACAGATGACAGCCCTGTTGAAATCTTCTAAGCCTTGTTTCTTTAGTTCCGCATAATTTTTAGTTCCTTGGTAAGTCATGGCTGACAGAAACTGGCATTTCTAAGCAACTTTTAGGGACAAGCTTTTTCGTGCAATCCTCTTTGATTAAGTAAAAGCAAACAACTGTTTCATCAATATTTGCAAGAAATGATATGTTTTCGTTTAATGCATTTCAATGCAAATCAAAACTTGCTTTTCGAAAGTCAATTGTAGGTGTATAAACATATGATTGCTTAGTCCATTAAAAATATCTAGAAGAAGATAGGTTAGGTTAGGGGGGGGGGGGCAGCCACAAGCAGTAACACCACTCTCGGATCACAAAGGATCGATTTTCCTCCCCGGGATAACGAATGATAAGGGTCTTAGAATTCAGTTTGACGGGGGGAAGGAGGGCAGTTGTTGATGATCGGCTTATTATCATCGAGGAGCCTCATAATTTGGAACTCTGCATGAGTTTTAGAATTGTGTTCAACTGTAGGTACTTCCAAGAAGTATTCTCCGAAGGTTGTATTTTTAGAGTGAGCTAATCGTGGACTCTGACAGACGAATTGGAATTGGCTTCATCGACCTCTTAAAATCATGGCAATGTCATCTTTCATTAGTCATCTGTCATCTGTCATCTGTCATCTGTCATCTATCATTTGTCATCTGTCATCTGTCATCTGTCATCTGTCATCTGTCATCTGTCATCTGTCATCTGTCATCTGTCATCTGTCATCTGTCATCTGTCATCTGTCATCTGTCATCTGTCATCTGTCATCTGTCATCTGTCATCTGTCATCTGTCATCTGTCATCTGTCATCTGTCATCTGTCATCTGTCATCTGTCGTCTGTCACCTGTCATCTGTCATCTGTCATCTGTCATCTGTCATCTGTCATCTGTCATCTGTCATCTGTCATCTGTCATCTGTCATCTGTCATCTGTCGTCTGTCATCTGTCATCTGTCATCTGTCATCTGTCATCTGTCATCTGTCATCTGTCATCTGTCATCTGTCATCTGTCATCTGTCATCTGTCATCTGTCATCTGTCATCTGTCATCTGTCATCTGTCATCTGTCATCTGTCATCTGTCATCTGTCATCTGTCATCTGTCATCTGTCATCTGTCATCTGTCATCTGTCATCTGTCATCTGTCATCTGTCATCTGTCATCTGTCATCTGTCATCTGTCATCTGTCATCTGTCATCTGTCATCTGTCATCTGTCATCTGTCATCTGTCATCTGTCATCTGTCATCTGTCATCTGTCATCTTCATCTGTCATCTGTCATCTGTCATCTGTCATCTGTCATCTGTCATCTGTCATCTGTCATCTGTCATCTGTCATCTGTCATCTGTCATCTGTCATCTGTCATCTGTCATCTGTCATCTGTCATCTGTCATCTGTCATCTGTCATCTGTCATCTGTCATCTGTCATCTGTCATCTGTCATCTGTCATCTGTCATCTGTCATCTGTCATCTGTCATCTGTCATCTGTCATCTGTCATCTGTCATCTGTCATCTGTCATCTGTCATCTGTCATCTGTCATCTGTCATCTGTCATCTGTCATCTGTCATCTGTCATCTGTCATCTGTCATCTGTCATCTGTCATCTGTCATCTGTCATCTGTCATCTGTCATCTGTCATCTGTCATCTGTCATCTGTCATCTGTCATCTGTCATCTGTCATCTGTCATCATTCATTTATCATCAGTCATCTATTATCTTTCGCACTCTCTAGTATTCTGTGGGCCAATAAAGTTCTAATTTTATTTTGTAAGAACTAATTAGAGAACTCTCAACACGGACGCGTATCCGTGCTTGGTAAACACAAGTTTAAATTATTCAGATCAAGTTCAAAATTGGATAGAGTAATCAGTTTTTATGAAACTGTCTCACCTCGATACGCCTAAGCCTGTTAAGTGAAGTATCTATAGCAAATCGCATTTCCATGTCAATCAATGGTTTCAACATCCTATACTTTTAAGTTGAGTGTTTATTCATTTATGGCTAGTAACAGTCAGTGAATAGTTAAGCTTTTTTGCCTTTGAGATACGTCTTCCTTAATCAGCCCACGTAAAAATGTTCCTTGTCACCTCAAAGCCCCCCCATTTTACACCTTTCAATCGTAAATAACCTAAATCACTCTCATTTCAACTTTCCATCTCCCACAGGCTACAAATTCCAAAGCGGTAGGTATTCACTATAAAAGTACAATGAGCGAAGCACTTTAAGAAAACATGATACAAATGTTCCAAACGACATCACGTGTCTCTTCAGTCAGCAATAAAACAAGCAAAAATAATAAATAAAAAGAAAAACTTTCATGGCTTGAAGCATATACCTATAGGTACTACACTACTCGCGATGGGAAATTTTTCAAAATCCCATAAAAATCACCAGAATAAATTTTATATCTTTACACCGCAATGACGATACTATGCAAGCTCGGTGGTGTTGGCTGTTGGTGTTGGTAGTAGCATATTAGACGTATCCCAACGAGAAACAGAAAATATACTTTTTTGTAAAATTCAGTGAAACGAAAGTTAAAAGGAAAATCTTCTTACAACATTTCATCTCTTATCCTTGAGAAAGACAAACAAAAAATGAAACACACAACCGACACTCATCTATGTTGTAGATTTACAGAGTAGGTACCTACTACAATTCGCATTCGCATGTGCTTTATGTGTCCTTCTCGCGAAAAACTTTATCCTCATTTTTAGCCAGAAGAATTTTTCGTTTGGCAAAATGGTCTTTTCTTGTTTTTCAAAGAATTTTCGACGAAATAAAAGTACCCCCAGCTTCGGTATCAGCATAGCTGAGCATAGAATTCATTTCCCCAAAATCTGCAACGTCTCTCTGCCCCTTTTTTATATATATACGAGTATGTATGTGTTTGGTTGTATGTTTAGTTGTGGGATACCAACAGGACGAAAAAACAAAACAAAAATAATACGAAAAACAATTTTTAACACTCGCATGTAGAATTTGCAATTTTGCAAATTGTCCCTATATCGGATAGCTGTGTCCGCATATAATAAGTGTCAAAGTGTCACCACAAATAAAAGGACTTGAGATTTGCCAAAACAATACACACACACACCGAAAGGTTCCACATCACATCGTCGGGATCACAAGCTAACAGGAGGGCAGAACAACAAAAAAAAAAAAAAAGAATAAATGTATAGTGCGCTACTACTACATTACACCCAGCAGGATGTGTCGCAATGGATATTGAAATTTTGCGGTTTAGTTGCGTGATGAGAATATTGAATTTTTTTTTTGGGTATTCTCTTATTTTTAGCTCAAACGCATTTGATATTGAATTCATAGGAAGTTTGGAAAAAATCGATTTGAATAAAAGTGCACACTACACGAAAACAGACAACAGATTGTACTTGGTTGTATTACTTTAAGAATGTTTCGTCGCGTGGCTACACGTGTGACCTTGATATTGCATGGTGCTAAAGCTAAATTCCAATGTAGCACTTAATTTTTGAATTGGAAATATTTAAGGGTTCTTATGTCATGCCAATCTAGGTGATAACCAGATCGTTGGGGCCCTTGTGTGTGTTGCCGTTGTCTCAGTCATTTGTCACTGTCAGTTGTGCCTACATTTTTGTGTTGTTTTGTTTTTTTTTTTACATGTTCGGCAGCGCGGTAAGATCTCAACAAGAAATCCATCTCAACAATGAAATTAATTCAAGCTTTACGATGACAGTACCTACCTATGTAATTTCTTTCAGCACCAAAGCGTTTGTCTTTTTAGCAAAACGTGTATCAGAACGTAAAAGTGTTATGGTATAACTAGATAGCACGTGGGTAGGTAAGTCGTTTTCAGTTGTTTTCGTTGAAGCAATAAGCATTCCTCCCACATGGCTATTAGGGGGAACAACACTTCAATGTTTTTTGTATCGGATGTGCTTGGAAACTTGTCCCCAGTTATTTCAAAAGTACATAAGTCTTGATTTTCAATCATTTTTGAGTTACAGTTCGCTTTCAGGAATTATTTAGATATTCCCTTGATTTTTGAGCTAAAAGGAAAGCTGATTTTTTAAGCATTTTTCTCTTTGTTATGTCTCTTAAGTCTTTGAAGTCTTTGAATGTCTGACATGACACACAATCTATAAGAGATCCTTTTACAAAGGCCTGAAGGAGTTCTTTCATCAAATCCCAAAATAGACTACCGACCGGCAAAGTTCAAATGAGAGAAGTACTACCTACAGTTCGTTCTCGATTAACGCAACTAATTAAAACAAGAATAGTTGCTTTGAGCTAGGCTGTTGCACTAACCGAGTAAGTATTTTTTTTATAGGTTCAATTCGATATGAAAAGCGAAGATGAGATAACCAATAATTTACAAATTTATGTCTAGTGCAATTCTTTCTTTGCTTGCCTTTTGACGTTTCTTTAAAAAACGTAACGGTTTTTTGGGGCGTATTTCAGCAGAATAGCCCGGAATCATAGGCGTTACAAAGCTGCGGTTTGTTTGAAATTTTTTCTTCAACAATTTTTAACAGGCACATTGCCTTTTCTTAAAAGTTGTCACACATCCATTGCTCGCATTGAAAGATACTGCGGTTTCTCATTAACTTTTTCAGTCAATGTGTACTCCTTTGTTGTAAGGACCTTACTGGGAACTGGTACACTTTGCTTTCTTTGTTCTAGGAATCACTTGTAAAAAACTAATCCCATGTTAGGGTATCACCATACAATTTCATCGTACCGCATTTCTCAAAAGTATCAGTGAAATAACTGCCAAGAAAAAAAAGAAAACAAAGGATAAAAACACACCCAGAAATGAACCTGAGCAAATAAAGGTATGCATATAAGTACAAAAGTTGCACTTGTCGAGTCAAAATTATTTGAAGAGTAGCGAATACCGCGTAAACAATGATATAAATTCAGCTGTTGCGTAAATCGAGGAGTTGCGCAAAACGAGAGTTGCGTTAATCGAGAGTAGGTACTGTAGTTTCGAGTAATGACACTGCTGTCGAAGTGGCTACTATAGTAACATTTGGCTCCTTTGTCGAGTAAACGGCTACCGTGCTCCCCATATGTCAAAATGGCTCCCTAAACTAGAACCACAATTTACTACAATATCAAACGTTTGTTTTTTGTTTGTTTGCTATCAAAGTTGAAAATAATGATTACTACTAAAAGATAAGAAACAAGACTGTCTTAACATTGAAACAGTGAATGCGATTTTAATGGCAAACGAATTGTTAAGCGACGATTACGTTGAAAAGTGGGAGCCATCAAAGACTTCGATCTCAAAATACAAAAAACAGCAGTGGAAAACTGGTTATTGTTTAAGTTTTTGCTTTTTTTTTTTCTTTCAAATGTTCTTTAATAATATGAATAAAATTATTTAGTTTAAGAAGCCTTAACTTTTTATTTACTCAAAAAAGTGATTCTTAAAAAAAATCAGGGTAAAGTGAAAAAAAATTTCAGTTACTCATTACTAATGAGTGATGTGAATCTCAGTAGTTTTCTTATGAGGAATGCCGCAATGAACAAATTAGAATATGTAAGTTAACCGACTACGAGCAGCCGGGGAGCAAGCGGAAGCTGCGAAGCACACATACATAACAGCCATGCAAAAAGTGCGATGGAACGGGTTAGGACATAAAGGAGATCAAAAACTGACATCTAATACATCGACCGCTGCAGACATCAAAAAATGCTTATCTGGGTGTGGGTTTGTCGTTAGAATTAGGGGGGGGGGAGGTAAAGTTATCATTCAAACTATGTACCTACTGTTAATGAACGTAATATGACAAAGCGCATTAGGGCTAAATTCGTGAACATTAGCCTGATATGCACCTTACGCCTTCGCAGAAAAGAGAAACTATAACTTCAAAGACTGTTTCTACGAGCTCCTTGAAAAAAAAACATATAAACAATACCCCAGAGATATTTCGAAATGTGCTATAGATTTGGCCGGACATGAGGAATATGAACGGATTATTGGTAGTCAGAGTTAGACTCAGGAATAATTTATTATCAACCGAAATTAGTTAAGTAAGCTTTTTATGATAATCCACGTCAGAGCAAAAGTCGCCTACACTCTGATATTCACCCGATATTCGCCTACGACGCCGACGCCCACACCAAGAGACGATAATCCGAAAATAAAATAAATAGATTTTTTTGTGTTGCTTAATCTTTTTGTAAGTAGAACCGGTTCCAATCATCTAAACATTCATAATGGCACGTAATGATCCAGAGATCAACCAACCGTCAATCAAATTTTGCTGTTGTGACTGACGCTAGATACTCGTCCAGTATTTTCCGATTCCGAATTTTCCGAAGAGCCAAATCCGATTCGGAACACTACCTTGTTCAAGCCAAGCTACAAGTGAAGATGTCCGTCAACAGGAGTTAACGACCAACGCGAATTAACGCTGTGAAACGATATGACGTTGGAAAACTACAATCGCAAGGGAAAGCCAATGCCTTTCCAATTGAGTGTCCTTCCAACTATTTTTGAGTTCAATGTTGCCTGCTTTGAGCATTGAAAACCAATGAAATAGAACCAGGATTAGAAGCGCTTACTTGAGCGATGTCGTAATTCTAATGAAATTCTAAAGTTTCACCGAAAGGTAAACAGATCATGCCATCCATGGTGGCTGCCTCAAACGCAAGCCTTTAAAGACCAGCAGGGAAACATATTGATAGAATCGCAGTCACTACTAAGGATCTGGGAAAACCACTTCTGCAATGCTACTTAGTGGCGATGAAGGCACAAATGTCGGGCACAATTATTTCTTCAAATTGGGCGACAATCAAGAATTCCGTCCTCCCGATCTAGAAGAAGTTAAGCTTGCAAACTCGATCGTTAACACAAGACGCATAATCTTTCAAAAGTCTATACAATTACTCTCTTACCCAGACGCTAATGACGTAATGGGAAAAAGTAAACGTCATTTCACGGGCCCTTTTTTTAGTGTACGAAGTATTTACTGCCATCAAAAAAGGACAGAGAACATAGACGAACTGTTCAAAACGTTGCAATAGCCAGATACCTATTACTTTGCAGTAGTACACTACATCGTCTACCTAGGATTTGCTATTTAATGGTAAAATAAGATCACTGAGAATAATATCAACAGAGAATTACTCTTGTTAATCGTTGCTTCCTTGGGTTATGAAGGTAACTGAGAATAAAACTCTTCCTAAAAAAAAGCTAAGGCATTGACCTTTCCATAGCGGATGAGCATTGAGCAACCCCTTTCTGGTTTTGGAAGAGAAATTCAGAGATTTTTGCTCCCGAATGTGAAGACAATGTGTGGAGAAGAAGATTAAACAACGAACTTTATGAGCTGTAGAGGAACATAGGCATAACTATAACAAACAGTACGAATCGTGAGACAACGATTTCTGGCACATTTAGAGCGTGTGGATATCAACGCTGTGACGTGACTTGATGGATTTTCGGAAGCACATTGCAGTGAGGTCGGGGAAGGAGAAGACATCGTCCAAAATGGCGTAATCTAGCGACAGAGAACTTCAACCAACTTTGTGTAAAAATAATCGAGACAGCTCATGCGAACAATTTTGGTTTAGGCCCAGGGGCACCCCAAACTGTCTGTAATACACACTTAAGTTAATAAGTTACTGGTGTGAATGTATTTTTTAACTTCAAACTCCAAGCTTAAGATTTCTTTGGAGTAAGGCAGTAATGATCTTATTGTATTTATTAAAGGTGAAATGTAGAATTATTTTAAAGAAAGTTTATGAAAACAAAAAATAAAACTCACCTTACATTCAATTTTTCTCTATGAATCTGCTGCTTTAAGCTTCGAAGGGAACTTTGATTCAGAAACACACATCACTGAACACTACACGGGAAGATGCATTTGTTAAATAACACAATTTAGCAAAGACAAGGACCATTAAAACATTTAAGCAAATTGGAAACGCCTAAACTTATGCAATAAAATGGGCAAAATATAATTTTTGCTAAACTAGCTTTACTATGAACCGAACAAAACACTTCTTCAAAATAAAAAGGCAAAAAAAAATAATCGAACACATTTCAAATTGCAAAGGAAACTGCCTCTTTTTATCACCACCACAGCAAAACAAAAAATTAAAAACTAAATTCAGACTCATAACAAAAACAAAGGAAATTTAACACTTCATTACACAGATAGAGACAAATTTAATGGATAATTTGATTGAAATGGATGACAGGGGCTTTTTCATATTTTTTTTTTATATTGAATAGACAAGGCAATGGATTTTTAAAAGCATTTCAAAATAAACTGACAAAAAGGAATTATAATTTCGAATAAAACAAATTAAAGCAATTTACTACTTCCACGAAAAATGTGGAGAACGCCACACAAACTCATTCTTCTTATAGGCAGAAGATTTTATACATATACTTTCACCATTGAATAATTATATATAGAAGTGACACCGGAATAAATCGCCACTAGGAGTTCTTATGCCGCTAGTATCGATATTGGAGCTAGTTAGTTCACCAACCTTTCGCAAATTTAGTCCCAAAGGATATTTTTTATTATTTTTTCGCTGGTTACCGAAGAGGTTGTTAAGATTAAGAATAGGTTTGAAATGATGATGGGGATTTAGTGTATTATGTATTTGATTATAATCAATTATAATAAATCCCTAAGGGTTCCTTACGAAACATATTTCAAAATTTAAACTGCCAAATTTCCTTCATTTGAAAATGGTTTGTGTATCAAAATAGAAAAGCAGAGACAAAAACATAAACAATAATAAATAGTGTGACTATTGCTAGGTAACAATCTTCTTATGCCGAGTTTGAGAAAGTTGGATATTTCGGGTGTCAGCTTCTATATATAGTTATTCAATGCTTTCACTGAACCGCCATTGAAATTAGAACGAAATTCGGATATTTTTTTCTACACATCGGACACCGAAACTTCGACGGCACACAAATAAAGCAACGAAAATAACGAAATGCATGCAAAAACGAATGATTAAACGATCAAACTCCCGGAGCCGGATATTTTCCCCGTTGTATAAATTACAAAATAAATTTTTAATACCTAGACACTAACCCAGCGAAATAATTAACTGCTTGTGTAGAAAAAACATTTTTTTACTTTATTTTAGCATTTAATTACTGAATTTTTGGATTACTAAACGCGATTTCTAAAGATTTCTTTTTTTCTTCCACGCTTTCAACTTCACAGAGAACAACACTTAACTTTTGATATGTATGACGGAACCGGAAGAAAGGAATTGAAACTGAAACTGAGCTCAGAAAGTGAAAGTGGGTGGCTGCGTTCAATAATATCAACTGGTTGAGAATTAAGCTGAACACACACTCTCGAATTAACTTGTCAAGCACGTCTAATGCCTTTAAAGAAAACAAATTTTATTTTTTATTGGTGATTAAATTATGGAGTATTATTATTGTTAATATGACGTTTACAAAACAATACTTGACAAAAAAAGGCTGGAAGCGTTGTACCAGCCTTACACCAGCTGTCTGAGAAGTAATGCGTCAATTACACCGAGGGCATACCTATTGGTCATTAAAAAATGCCGAGTATTACTCGAATTTAGTTAGTATTATAGCCGTGATAATTTGCACGTGGATACACATTTATTCAAATAGCAATATTCCAATTCGAACGTGTTGCACTGCCAGTCAAAAATCTCTCATCTCTTATAACAGTGATGTCGATCGTTTCTTTGGGCTAATCGCATATTCGCTTACAAGAAACACGGCTATTTACCTCATTTACACGGATGACAATTTCTTTAAAGTTTCAACAGTGTTTGTTAAAAACGAGTAAATGCTTACCGATATACCGTTTGTTAAGAAAATACTGGCAAAGAATCTGCAATAAAGTGATGCCAATATTGAAGTATCGTGTAAATGAAAGGTGCTGAAGTAATGGCAGGCAGCAATATATGTTTATAGTCAAAAGTTTTTTTTGCAGAGTTTTGTGGTGGTGTAAATAGCATTGTTGACATTCTCAATTAATTTGCAAATTAATATTATCTTGACAATTATTGACAAATTAGTCAACCGTGCTGTAAGCCAGGCACTAATCAAACAGAGAGAAGAGCTGGATTAGACAAAGTTAGTTCCTGTTGTTTGTTAAAGCCTCATGCAATTTAGAGGCCTGTGATTGTGATCTTAGGAACTCATTCCTGTTTAAATGTACAGCAGATCTCGTAGATGTGTGCCAATCGATAAGGTTACATCTAATTTCGTTTTGACAGTGATGCAATCGAGGCTTTAAGACCTGTGCACACCTGCTATTGCAATTCGATGGCTTTTAAAATGAAATGATTATAACCTCATGGAGTGGAACAGATCTATGCGATCATATAAATATAAATACGCTCCGCAAATCGAAATCGTAGGTGGCGCTAGTATTCGAAAGCTCGTGAAATCCAGCTCTGATTTGATATAAGCGTAAGTTGCTCTGCGATAAAAGTATGCTATTAAGACGAAGTTCTACCGATCGCAGGTCAATACCGACAAATTGGTGTAACAGAGAGGGAGAACAATGAAATAGTAGCTTTATTCACACGAAGTGTCAACAAATCGACCAATGTGAACCTCGTTTTTGCTAGACTATGAAACCTATGGTGGATTTACATGCATCTGCAAGTGAAGGTGAAAAAAGGAAAAAGACACAAGATGTAAAATTCATACTTGTCTAATAGAGAGGGAAGGCACCGTCTGCACTTCCTTAGTTATAGGATGCGGGTGAAAAATTATTGGTGCAGATGAATATGTTCATTCAGACTACGGTCTGATCGTTGTCAAAATTAAACATATGAAAATAAACCTATGCAACGAAAAATACATCAAAGTATACAATCTACAGATCGCAAATGCAGGCCGCATTGGTTTGTGCAGGGCTTAACCCTGCGACTACATGATCAGGATATGGCCTACATATACAATCTATCGCATTCCTGTTTCTGTTTACGATGTGACGTAGTTGGGAAATTGACTTTCAAGCAATGTGTTAGGCCGGCCATTGACGACACAATACAACTGCGCAAATAAAAAAAATCAAAATCGTTTTGATTTTTACACAGTTAACTGCACAAACAACCCCATTCACAGCACAACAGAACTGCGCAAACTCCAAGTTATATTGTGTCGTCAATGGCCGGTCTTAGTGTTTATTTTCAAGATGGCGTTAACGAAAGAACAATTGAAGCAGTCTTTTTGCTGTTGCACCAATTTTTGTTTTCATCTGCTTCTTTGTTCTTTAAATTGATTTGAAGAAGCTGTCAATAGCGTGGCTTCTCAAACTGCTTCTAATTTGGCTTTTGATATTTCATACCAGTTGGCTTTCAATTTCGAAAAATTTGATTTGATTTCATTTTAATTGCATAAGAAAGCTGTCAGGCTGAACATAAGTTTCTTAGCACCATTTTCGCAGATAAGGAAACAAAGCAAAAAAAAAAAAGAGAAGAAAAAAACGGTTTGTTTTAGTAATTTACTTCCATGTGCACTTTTCCATCCCGTTATTATCTGCCGATCGATGGGTCTCTAGCCATCTGCTCCAGCTGCATGTTACCCCAACCCCCCTTACAATGAATGAGAATTGAATCACAATCTCCCATGTGGCTGGATCGAATCGAAATGGGACTACCTGATCCGATTCAGCTGTGTAAACTGGCCCGGAACGAAACTATACAGAAAGCTCACAGCTCACAGCAGATTTGTTCTTTTTTTTTGCGCAGTGTGAAGAAATATTGTACAAAGTTATTATGTGTATGAAAAGCGAGTTCCAGTGTTACCCGACATGTCGCTGCTTGTGCAAATATAATTGTGAGTTAATTTTATCAAAACTCATTCGTTTGTTTCAATCATATCGTTTCTGAAATTTATCAAAAAATGACTTAAGTATTGAATCGTAAAGTAAGGCCCATTCGTAAGCTCCCTACATTTTTGCTAGTTACTTTATTTTGTGTGAAAATTTTTTCTTTCTTATTTCGTATGCTTTCTTTAAATATTTCAAACACGCGTTTTTATGAAATAAGTTTATAAGTTTCAATTCGCCCAGTACTTAATAGCTTTGTTTTTAAATGCATTTTGATATGAAGAAAGAGTTCTCGCTTATAGGCTGAGTGTTTTTAAACTAAAGGTCGTCCCCGAAACGAAATTTCAAGAACAATGGGGTAAGTTATTTTCATTTGTCTACATTTAATTGACATCAATATTTTTTTCCCCTCTGCTCTTCGATATTTGAATAAGTGAAGCAATCAGCAATCACATACTTACATATTTTAATGTTTAATTTCACCGTTTTATGAAACTACTACATTTTAGTTTCTCAACTCAAAACTTTCAATATTGGGAACGAATTACTTTTCTTTCTTAAGTTTATCAAGGGGGTTTTATACATGAGTAGCCGCAGACTTAATTCTTGATTAGAATGTTTACTATTTTATTAAATTTCCAGCTAATCAGTACCTAGGTATGAAATGTGTAACTGCATTCTATTGAAAGAGCTCAACTGTACTGCTCTGCTGATTTGCAACAACATAGGGAAGACCGAGATAAAGAGCCGAGTCGATAAAAAGTTTTCGGCTGAGTTTTGCATACAATCGATGAAATAATTCGCGGCAAGAAATTGCGACGTAAAATGACGTCAGGTTGCATTTGGTCCTAGCTGATAATTTTCAACTTCTCATCATCCTGCCGACGACAGAAGGGCGAACCTAGTTCTCACTTTGTTTGCTGCTGGTGTTGTAGCTTGTAGGTGATATTATCTCGTTTTGTCTTGCTTGTATGGAAGTAATCGCAAGAGGTCTGATGGCGATGTCTCCTAAGTCTGTTCCCATGTGGGGTGGAGAGCATGCCGCGCCGCTGGAATTTCTCTTTTTAGCCAGTCTTTTTGTAGTATGTCCCAAACTCATCTCATTATTTCATCTGTTTCCGGTTTGTTGTAGCGAGTGTCTGTTTTCAATCAAGGGCCAAAGGTCAGCTTTTTTCACTAATCTGTCAGATTGTAACGGTTTTACAACACGACCCTGGAAGATTCACACAGCATGTAGCATTGGGCTGAACTTTCAAGATCGTGGTCAACAGATTGATGAGCCCAACCCTTTCTTTTTTAAAATGGTTTTTGGTAACCATTCAGGTGGTCTTATTAGCCTTCTTTCGTTATTATTGTCTTAGCTCTTAGGACTAAAGCATGAAGATCTCATTGTAATGTCTGCATATTACGTGACATTTTGAGGTTCCGATTTAGGAAGCTCCCGATTATTGTTCGACTAGAGTCATATTTCGCCAGGAATTAGCAAAGTTACATTCGATGCTCCAAACATTTATCCGCAGCAAGATTTCACTTGGCCTTTTATCCGCTTCCGAATCAAGTGTTTGCAAAAGGTCATGAGAAAAATATTCAGAATCTAAAACGCATGACTGAGACACTTATACCAATGCTCCTGTTGTTTTCTAGTTGAATTTTGGAAACCTTCACAAATAACCCGGAAGTTATATGAGAAATACTTACAATTCTTTCAGTTTTCATGAGAAAATGTCGTTTTTTTTATTACCAATAATTTAGTTTTTTAATTATTTAGGAGCTTGAAGGGCCTTAATCCCTAGATGGTGATACTCTATTCAAATTAGTGATGATTTCCGCGAAGCGATTGTTTCAATCGATTCAATGCAAAGTCCTTTTTTTTCCTGGACTAAGTCATCACCCACTATTTTTGTTTTGCTCAGTCATGCCGTAACTGCACATCAACAAAGGAGTCGATGTTTATCCCTTCGATAGACATCATGCTTCATGCAGGCGTGTAAGTGTAAGACTGCAGGGCTCTGCATGAGCTGTATGGTGCGTTTGCATCAATTACTTCACTTTCGAGAACTCAATGAACTATTTTACCAAGTCAATTTTCTCTTCTATCAGCGACGATATATGTACCTACGTCCAACACCGAGATCATGGTGTTGAACGTACACATCGTTAGTGAGGATAATGGAAAATTTTGAAAATTATCAAAAAAGGGAAGGCATTTGGAAGTTCATTCTGCAGATGATGAACATTATGAGACTACTGGCTTCATTATTTTTCGAGCAATGCGGTTTCACTGCACAACTGGCACAGGGCAACTTGAAGTCTTCTTTAGGTCGGAGTAATAAGGAAACATTTAGCAATTCAATTTAACAATTAAGCTCTGATGAAAGTAGTTATACATGGCTGTTCTGATTTTCGTACGGATTCAAAACGGAAACCGAAATTGAATCCGTACGGATTTAAAAAGTGTGTTCTTATTTCCGAACGGATTCAATACTGTTTTTTATCACAAAAACGTGTTGGAAATTAAATTTTTGTGTTTATTGGAACTGTTTACAGCTTTATTGCATGTTAGTGCTAATATAGTTTATTATTTTTCATTTCTAGCAATAAATAATGTTCTACAGAATTCATTAACCGGATTCAATTCCGCTAACAAAATGATAAGCGAATTGAAAACGTACGGATTCGGAATTAAGAACCGCAAAAATTCTAAAACGGGAGGATATGGTATCCGAGCGAAAATCAGAACAGGGGTGATAGTTATTAAATCTCCTGTGTGACAACTCTTCAGATAAATTTAAGAACGAGGAAAGAGCTACCTACTTAAATTCTTTAATAACAACAATCAAACTGTAAAATTACAACTCACAAGCATTTACTTGAGATCCTTCAGCTATTGAGTAAATAAATTACTCGAAATTGAAAAATTTGTTGGATCCACAATTGAAAAATGTTTTGCCATCATTACTCTCATGGAAGAAGGCAAATCGAATATGAAAAGTTTCTTCGCAGTTGAAGATATCAATGAGTTGTGTTCAACGTTCCACTCAGAGACACACTCAAACCGCGACACAGTCAAAGTACGGTCACAGGACTAATCAGGAGTTCTGCTGGATCTCTGGAGTAACAATAAGTAAATTAAATAACGAGTTGAAAAAAATGCAACACGGAATGGCAAAACAGAGGCAAAAAGATACTGGACCAGTTTCTGTTTGAAAATCCCTTCTTTGATTACAAAACGTACTGATTTCGTTCGATGCAACGCTGAAAGAAAGATGCTACCTGAATGTATAATTCCCATAGTTAATCATGGAGGTGGTTAATCACTGGAGTCGGAGAGTTGACTCAAGTTGGTGTTAAAATGAACAAGGAGGCTTAAGGTTTTGTAGATAAATATGTTGTAAATAAAATGGTTTTTTTTTTTTTGAAAACCTATCAAGTGCTTATAAAGTCCATGTATGCAACAGCTTTTCAAAAACCGATTCTTAAGAAACACACACCTGTGTACATTGGAAAATCTTTTAAGAGTTTCTTTAGTCATGTTTTCTGCCGTTTCTTAAATTTAATGGACAAATGACGTAACTTAGCAAAGTCCAAGACTTTCATATTTCATGTCAATCTTTAAATTTCTTAGGGTCTCAGGTAGGAACTATCATACTGAAACTCCTGCTAAGCAACGTTTAAGCATCTGTTACACAAAGATTAGTTATAAGAAACACGCAAGGTCATTACCCGTTCTTCTAATTAATCAAACAATTTGGCTCTAATGATACTCTGGACTCATTATATCCCACTCGCACAACAGTCATGATTACACCATCATATCGTTCATCCCCCACAACGCACCGTTGTGTGTATAGCCCAGATGTCCGTCATCAGGAACCAACACCCAAGATGGTCCCTCGAGGGGTTTTCTTCTTATTAATTAGGAGGATTAATGTCCTATGTTTTACAGACCTGTCGCAACATTCCTCCTTCTTTAAGAAATAAAACTAATGAGCTAGAGATTACATGGCGCTTATACTTGTTGTGAAATGGAATCCTTTGACAGACAACCGGATAAACACTTATTTTTTGGGCGAAAAATGTTTTTGTGTTATCTCATTTGTAGGATTCAAAGCAAAGTAGCCGGCAAAGAATTGACGGGCAATAGTGCTCTGTCTGGGAAGGATTAATATTTTTACCACAAACTATGAGACTAATGTGTGGCAAGTGGGAAATTTGAGCTGTGGGTATATCTCAAAACACACGAAACCAGGACTATGAAGCATTTGCCGGGAAGTAAATTAGGAAAATGTCAAAATACCCATTTAAATGATTGGTCGTTGAGTGCGGAATGGCTCAAAATACATTTAGGGATGAAACGTGTGTGTGTGTGAAAAAACATCAGGATTGAACAGAATGATCTTATGATGGCAGGTTAACGCATGTTAGGGGCATTTTGGTTAGTTATTTTTGACATGAGGTCTGAAGGGCTCAAGATGGATCATCTTGAAAAGCAATTTTCCCTTTGTACTTATTGCGCAAGAATAATTGTTGTCTTCAAATGGTATTTTAATTAAATATTTGCAGAAAGCTTTGCAATAACAAAAGTTGTTGTTTTGGCAGAGTTCCAGCTTTCTATAGTTCGGACAGAAATGCTGAGGAAACGTTTTTTTAACATTTTCAATTTTTTGTCGAACTTCGCCATTCTAAAGCTTTGCACCTTCCATTCTGAGGCTGTTAACGCAGCAGAGGGTCGATCTGAAACAGTGATGGGAAGTATAATGTTATCTTAAGGAGATAAGCGACGTGTAATTTCATTGCTTACTTACTTAAATCAGCGGGTATTAAGGTTCGTATACACGAACGGCATCAATAGGCCTACTAACCGGCCAACATGCCGATCTGCAATACCGAGTTATAGTGTGCAATCGCCCGAATAGGCCATCCTACTTAAAGAAAGCCGAACCGAATGAAATGGATTCGATTTCCCTTTACAAGCCTGGGTGATCCTGGTCCTCAACTAACAATTACTCTGATATCTGGAAAGTGAACATTTTGAAAACAATTGTGTCAAATATAATTGTGTTCTTTTTAAAACCAAAACTAAACCAAGCTCCATTACTCCACTGAAAAAAAATCATTCCGAAGCGGTGCGGCGGTTTCTTTCAACAATTCTTCTGTTCGCGTCACAATTGAACTTCAAACCAATTTCGCCAGTGTTGTGGAATCTGAAATTATTTTTACGTCAATTTGTGTGAGATTTTTTTTTTTGAGCTACTTTGAGAAGATTCTGGTTTAACTGAAGCAGGGCACTTCTGGCACAAAAGGGGTTGATACAAGGATTAAGTCTCCTCTGAGGAGTTCTTCCCTTTTTCTTTTTTTTTCCTGGTGTTGTGTATGCGTATTTGCTATCTAACCCAAACCGCAAATTGAAAATACTGAACGACATTTATTTCGCATTTGCGGAGCAAAGAGAATCTGTGGGATTTACCATATACCAAGCCAACCAACCAACCACCCTCTTATTTGGTTTGTCGTTTTGTAAAAAGGATGGCATCCATAATTCACATGTTCCTGGAGTAAATATGCATTAAAAAGGAGGCAACAAGGAGAGAGCGTCTTGACACAAAGTATAATAATTGCCAACTAGGGATTAAAGGAGGTTGTCTTGGCGCAACTGGCACAGAAGTGTTTATATACGAATAAGAAACTAAAAATCTAACTTGCGGAGGAAAGGAGCTACTATTCCACTTTTGTATGGTACGGCATGCTTTCCTAAAACCAGGAATTTATTACCCCGATGACACTCAGAGTGAAATTAATTTCTTGGCAAGTGAGCTCAATTGTCGACAATGAGGGCGGCGCGGTAGCAGTGCTTGGCGATAGCGGGACTGTAAGTGGTATACGAAATGAAGGGATTCAGATTTAATGGTGTCAGTCTTATATATGTTGCATTTGATTTAATTTAACTTAATTTATCTGCAGATAGAGAGTGAGAGTGTGGTGTATTTATCTGCAAGAAGAGAAGAGATGTGTTATGAGGTGCTGAGTTCTACATAAAGTGCGCTACTGTCAGACGTGTGAAATTCAATTTTAAATATTTCATTTGTTTTACAAATTTATATTTGTTTTACAGATTTCGTATTTCCAGCACGTACCGTCAAATAGAATAGAAAATTAAACCGAAATACTTATCAGAGATCCGTCTGAGAGCTTCTGCTGATTGCCAATCAATCTAACGGGAAATATATCTGCTTTTTCAGATGATGTGAGGCTGTGAAAATTTGGTCAGATAGTAGAGCTATTCTTTAACATAGTCGTACAATTAAGTTGTGGGATTGTCTTTACTTTCGAGCTTATACAAAAAAGGATTGGGAAAAGATTGGCTATATTCTATTAAGTGGCATATACTGGTAGTATATTCCTATATTCTATACCGGACACCAAATTTTTCCAAAAAGAGCAACGGTTCTGAGTTTTGTTTTGAGTCTTTTATCGGTGTGATGGAGAAGGATCATTTGCAGAAAGGGGTGTATTTTTTATTTTAAGTTTGGCGAAAGAAGTAATAACGTATTTCAGTGAGAGCTTGTTCCACCAAACAGCACACGCATTAGGATATGATTAGTCTTATCTCACCCGAATAGATCCAAACACCATGTCTTACCAAAAGCTTCCGTGCGACTGGCAGTACTTAGGCAGCTCTCAAAGCTCGGCATGCTTGCTATTAGGAATACTCCGAGATATTTCTGAGAAGTAATTGGATCAACTTCGTCAAACCAGTCAATTCTCTGGACAACCTCGGCTTCAAGAAGATTAACTGATAACCAATTTTTTTGTCCTCAAGAGTCCTTAAAATTCAGCGTAGCCTGCACTCTGAAGCTAACAGTTGAGAAACTGATGGGTCCTCAAGAGAGCACGGCAATGTCCTCGCCATGGACTTGGGCGATCTACATCTTTTGTGAATTTCAAGCAGATAGCGAAGCAGAACGTCTTACAGCAGAAGATATTCTACATTATATATTTTACCTACGTGAATGCTGTAGGTTAGGTTAGGTGGAAGTGGCTGTCAGCCAATGAGTAATGCCTACGTACATTGTCTGACACACTTAGGCCGCAAGGGCGCATTGTGATACCACAGAGATCAGCAAGTTAATCACCTACTGATCTCAGAAACCCGATGTAAGATTAACGATTTGATTACCCATTTATCTTCCATTACGGGACTAGCCGGTTAATCACCCGCTAATCGAACCAAGCGGAACTTTTAATGTATTTCGAAAGACTTTAGGGTAAATGCAGAAGTAGGTAATCATTGAATACAACGATTGTATTCAAAGTCTTTAAGGCTAATATAATTTCGTATCATGATTATTTTGAGATAGAAAATCGTTGTATTCAATGATTACCTACTTCTGCATTTCAAGCGTCTTAAGATTAATCAGCAGAAATCGCGGTCGATGTTATGAAGACAAAGATAACTATCCCACTTAAGAGAACAAAGAGCGGTCGCGGTCGGTCAGTCGTTTTTGAACGGGTTCAATTCGGGAAATATTACAAGCGTAAAAACCAAACTTGGAATTAGACCTGACTTCTAAACAAATATTACTATCAAATCCACAAAATTAATTTATTTCCTCTATTTCGAGTTACTTATAACGTAATTAGCCAGGGTCCAGGGATCCCGTCTCAGGCCTCCTTGAATTCTACAAATTGCCAACCGATGTTAGCTTTATTGCATTCTATAAGAAATATATACATTGCCATGAAAAGCGCTTTCTCGATTAGCCGTTCGGAACCGGCAGAAAATTGTAGGTCCCCTCCATTCCCTCACAAGGGATGGTTGTGAGAAATGCGCTAGGCCCAGGGGCTCCTCGCTCTGTTGCGCCACCCTATTTATTTATTTATTTATAAGAAATATATGCATCCTCTGCTTAGAGGCGAGTGCCACTCTTGCGTATTTTAAAAATGCTATGACTGTAAAATTGTTTTCACTAGCCAGCTTCAGCTTTTTTTATTCACCCTAACCTAACAAATAACCCATTGGCTTACAAAGGTATATGCCACTTTTGAAATTGCTTCCTTTAATTATATGAATAAGGTTCTGTTTCCTGCAAGTAGGTTAAGTGCTAGCCGCAGTTGTTTTAAGACTATATTCAGAATCCAAAATCGTTTATCTTGCTTATCCGCCCAGAGGTAATATTCATTCCGTACTCCAGTTGTTTTTCTATGACATCGAATTTAATATCTACACCCGAACCCAAAGGAATTTCTCTTTAACAATTCATTTATCCCTTTTCCGTCCCTTCAGCAGCTCATAAAAATTAGAGTCAATTTTGAAACAACGAAAAGATCACCTGAAATCAATTAAAAATTATCCCTGACATAGCCCTCAATCTTGCCTCATGCCTGCCTTTCAATTTCATCAGAACAGCATCACTGATAAAAGTTTCTCTGAATTCTAAGGCAATCATCAGCCACTAAATAGCCCTCAAATTGCATATTATCTTCTTATGATATCAATATCCTCCTTAAGATTCGATATTGTTCACCAAAGTTAAATATACGCACAATCAACAATTCTGGGCTCTGGGGCAGACTTAAAACCCAGGTTATATACGTAGTTTGACATGAATGCCTTGGATTTGATTTACACTGCCCTGCCGCACGTCCTTAGTTTTGCCCACATTCACTTTCAAAACTCTCTCTCTCTCTGCTTGCACGTCATCCACTTTGTAGGTACAATGAAAACTGGCCAAAATGCGAAAATTAAGACTAACAATAGCTATCTGAGACGAGATTTTCTATTTAATGGGATTTTGGCCGGAGATATTCTTGGGGTTGGCGAGAGAGGTTTTCATCTTGGTATAGATAACCTCTTCCTATAATATAAATGTTTCTATGATGTGGGATTTGTGTATCGGTATGAGAACGATGATTATGAATTCATCTCGTATCTTTGAGAGAAATGAATTTAAGGCTATAGAATGTGCGGGACGAAATTCAATTATGTTTTTTTTTTTTTGTGTTAATGAACAAAATTAGAAATTAGGAAACTTTTACTCCGGGCGGAGCATGTTTCGATTTGGAAAGTTTTAAAACTTTTAAGGCACATATGTATGCGTAAGGATAGAGATGTGTACGACTGTACTGAGCATTTGAGAAGTAAGGGCTTAAATTTAATTATTCCACTTACGGTGGACTTAATCCATTTTAAATTAAGCTGAAAAGGCAAAATTTGATCATCAGAGAGTGCGAGTTTAGAAAAATTACATGTTGCCAAAGACATGATAACTGCGTAAGTGCAGAACAGATTGGTTTTGTTGGATTTACTTTTCTCTGAGTAGTATTTTTAGCAAATTGTGGTTTGATTTACTCAGAGTTCATATTTGCTTCATATACTGCTTATTTGACCTGCATACCCTGCATTCGTATACATTGATATGAGTGTAGCCCCATTAAAGTTTGATTGTATGTACACATATTAACCGTTACTTGATGTTACTTCTCTTTTTTGCTTATAATCATGGGATTGACTGATAGCTTAAATTGTTTTGCTGCCATCGATCTTATTAGACACTGAAAAGGTGATATCATGTTTCGATATGTAGGGGAGAGTGGGGCAAGAAGGACCTCGGGGCAAAAAGAACCAAACCGAATTTTACCATGGTTCCTAACTCCATCTTATATTCAATAGCTAGAGCTAACCTATATGTCTCCCTTTATCTTCTTTTTCTTCTTCTTCTTCTTTCTTCTTTCGTCTTCACAAGAATTGAGTCCTCTAACTTTAAAAAGATATTAGTTGAAGTTTAATTTAGTGAATGGTTTTTCGGTAATAAAGTCTCTAGTTAAATTTTTACAAAGTTTTGCGTAAATTCATTTTTTTATAAATGTTCGTTCTTAGTCGAAAACTGAAAACCGATCTTGAAAATCTTTTTTAGTTTTCGAGAAACTAAAAAAAACAAAAGATTCTTTTTTCAGAAAATCCATTTTTTGGGGTTTTTCCTTGTTTGAATTCTATTCTCTGAGTAAATTGTATAATTTGCATTGCAGAGCTATGCTCTGCATAAAAATTTAATTTCATTCAATGCCAGTTTAAATAAACACAAAAATAAAATAAAAAAAAACAAAAATCTTCACAGCATCCTGAACATTGAAAAGAACCCATCGCATGAATACAAACCCGAAATGCGTGTGATGTGGTTGCGCCCCGTGAGTACTCTTGGTTTTTTTTTTGCATTGCCCAAAGCCCATACGCTTTGCAATCAAAACTATTCGTGTGAGTTGTATATAATAACCACACCGGCTTTCGTATTATACACATTGAACTAAGGATAGAAAAGTGTTTAAAATTCAATTTGACTATAACTAGAAAATTGTACCCAACCAACAAAAAGGGATATTCCCTGAACATGTTGTAACATGGCCATAAATTACACAATGGTTGACTGAATTTGAATTATGTATGCGAAATGAAAATCGTATTTGCATAATGAAATACATAATATATGACATAGAACGCGCAAGTCCTTATAGACCACTAAGCGTTTTCGTCTGGAAATTCAATTATCAGTGAGATTCCATATGAATACCCATTTGGCTTTACAGTTAGTCCCCATACGAATGATCTGCTGAAAGTTCTATTTAAACGGTAGATTAAATTGTCAAATGATATTTGGTTAGATTGCATTCGCGTAAACTGTTTGAGTGTTTTGAGTCCAACTTTGGAAGTATACCTCTTTATGGTGCGTTACGATGCAAGCAGATGCTTTGTTGGGTTTTTGTACCAAAAAGTTGTCCAGTACAATCATTAGCTAAGAATGTAATTTGGAGTTGGTAAAAGAGGTCAGTTATGGTTTTTTGTATCAATATTTTCATTCCTTTGCTTTCACTTTATTTTTTTTTTTTGTTCGTCTTGTGAAGCATGGACAAATGCTTGTTCTGGGGAAGCTAAGGCGCCATATAAAAAATAGGGTACGGCAACGGATATCCTTTAACTTGATCTATAAAGAAAGCCTCTCGATCTTAAAGAAGTTAAGCTTAACACATGTAAGCTTAAATCGAATAAAACTGAAGATGTAGATGGCCTTGATGCCGAGTTCTTCAAGGCAGCTGGAGATCAGTTTGAAAGGAGCATGCTCCAAAAACAAATTGTGCAAAACTCAAACATAAAAGAGGCATAATCTTTCAAAACTCTCTTTACTAACTCCCTTACACAGATGATATAATGCAATGGGAGGAAGCAAGGATGATGAAATTGGTGCTTTTGGGAGCATTGAAATAGAAGCAGTAAAAGGGCGTTTGATGGTCCAATGAGAGCAAAACGAAGTAAACTCTGTCATCAAAAAATGACAGAGAATTGAACAAAGCGTTACAATTGCTGGACATAACTTCGAATTAGTGCAGGACTTCTTCTACTTAAAATTATCATCAGTGCTTCTACTTAAAATCCGCTATAGACATTATCATCAGTGCGGAGATCAATTGGAAAACTACCCCCAAACGCAACTTCTCTGGGTGGAAAAGGCAATTGAGAAATAAAACTTCTCTATAGAAAAGCTAAGGCAATCCTTTAAAAGACTTTAACTATCCCAGTCCTGCTATACGGTGAGAAAGCATGGACCTTATCTAAAGCGGTTGAGCAAACCCTCGTTTTTCGAAAGAAAAATACTCCGAGTAATTTTTGGTCCTGTATGTGACCTCCATCAGACCTCCTCATTGAGTGGCACACTTAAGTAAAAGAGAAGCTCAACCTATGGGATATGGGGCTCACCGCTCTATTGTGCCACCCTACTTATTTATTTTTTTACTTCCCACACTACATCAGCGCGGCGCAAAAGAAAAGTACTGCCTGGTTTTTGAAATCGATATCAGGATGCATATAAAATTTTGTGGGTTCTAAGTTTAGTTTTATTATAAAATCACTTCGTTCATTTTTATTAATATTCGTCGATATCTTTTATCATTCGTTGTTTAAATCATCATTATCATCACGATTGACTTCACTACTTGAACATATTTGTTTCGGGGATATTGGTTTGGGGATTTTCGGTTTGTAGATTTTCTTTTTGGGGATTGCAGAGCTTACTTTCTTACTTGACTAAGGTGGGCATTACAGTTCGGGGTGAACCTGGGCTTCAACCAACATCCTTCTATAACGATTTTGATTTCGGGCGAGCTCTCTCCAGTTTCGCACTCCAAGTCGGTTGAGGTCTTCATCCACTTGATTGCGCCACCTTAGACGAGGTCTTCCCCTTCCACGATTTCCCTGCAATATGCTTTTGAACACCCGACGAGCCGGAGCGTTTGGGTCCATCCGCTCTACATGGTCCAACCATTGTAGCCTCGCGATGCGTACTCTTCTGGCTATGCCCATGTCGCGGTACAGCTCATACATCTCGTTGTTGTATCTTCTTCTCCACACATTGTCTTCGCATGCGGGACCAAAGATCATTCGGAGAATTTTTCTTTCGAAACGACCAAGGGTTTCCTCATCCGCTTTCGATAAGGTCCATGCTTCCGCGCCGTACAGCAGGACTGGGATGATTAAGGTCTTATACAAGGTCACCTTGGTTTTTCTAGAGAGGGTTTTGTTTCTCAATTGCCTTAACCCAAAGAAGCAACGGTTGGCAAGAGTTATTCTCCGTTTGATCTCCGCACTGATGTTGTTGTCCGTGTCTACAGCGGATCCTAGGTAGACGAAGTCCTGTACTACCTCGAAGTTATGTTGGTATGTTTATATGACGTTTTGTCCAATTCGTCGATGTTCTGTGTCCTTGTTTGAAGACAGCATATACTTCGTTTTGCCCTCATTAACCATCAAACCCATTTTTGCCGCTTCTGTTTCAATACTCGCAAAAGCACCTATGACATCACGCTTTTTTCTTCCCATTACGTCAATATCGTCTGCATAGGCGAGTAATTGTACAGACTTTTGAAAGATTGTTCCTCTGGTGTTGACGTTTGAGTTTCTTACAATCTATTCAAGTGTGATGTTGAAGAAATCGCATGACAGTTTGTCGCGTTGCCTAAAACCTTTTTCGACATCAAAGGTCTCGGTGAGTTCTCTACCGACCTTGACGGAGCAGCGTGAATTCTCCAAAGTCATCCTGCAAAGTCGCACGAGCTTTGCAGGGATGCCGAAACTAGACATGGCTAGGAAACAGCTCGTCTCTGTAAATACTGTCATACGCGACCTTGAAATCGATAAAGAGATGGTGAAATCGATATTATGTTCTCGGGTCTTTTCCAAGATCTGCCGTAATGTGAAAATTTGGTCTATTGTGGACTTCTCTGGTCTAAAACCACATTGATAAGGACCTAACAAGTTGTTGACGTGGGGTTTCAGACGTTCACATATTACAGCAGACAAGATCTTATAAGCGACGTTAAGAAGGCTTATCCCTCTATAATTGGCGCAATTGTGAGGGTCTCCCTTCTTTAGGATCGGGCATACGATACTGAGGTTCCTTTAATTAGGCATGCTTTCTTCGTTCGTAGTTCGGTATCAAGGCCATGTGCACCTGCAGTCTTATTTGATTTAAGTTTGCATATGGCAAGCTTAACTTCCTCTAGGTCGGAAGGACGGCATTCTTGATCATCGTCCAAGATGAATGGGGCAATCTGCCTGACAGCGGAATTTGTGTCCTCATCGCCGTTAAGCAGCCTGCAGAAATGATCTTTCCAGATCCTCAGTAGTGACTGTGACTCTATAACTATGTTTCCCTGCTGGTCTTTACAGGCTTGAGTTCGGGGTTTGCCACCCTGGCAGGATCTTTTTACCTTTTCGTAAAACTTTCGAATCTCGCTCCTGTCATGGCACCTCTCTATTTCCTCAAACCAGCGCTTCTCATGCTGCTTCTTTTTCTTTTTGAGAAGTCGGTGTTCTTCCCTTTTTTTCTCCTTGTAGATCTCGTTATACTGATCGTAAGCAGCCCTTGTTCGTTTTTGCATCAGCATTATTTGTCGTGATTTTTGTTTGGCTGCATTTGCCTGCCTGCATTCCTGCCTGCTTGGATTTCAGAGCTGGGGATTTTAATTTGGGGATTTTGCGTTAGGGAATTTCCATTTGGGGCTTTTGTTTTGTTGGCAAACGTCACTAACCCAAATAAAACAGATATTCTTAATTGGTTGCTGTATTATAATGAATGATGGGTTCATCAGAAGCAGACACCAAGATCTTTTGGGTACACTTCCTTACTTCGCGGTTCCGGAAGACAGTGAACAAACGACAGCCAACATAACTTTCTATAGTTTATATCCTTTACTTTGTTTTCTAAATATGTACATTTGCTTCTGTTTTTCCTGTCGCTGTCAAAAATAGTTTAGATTTCTATTTTGCAAAAATAAGTAATTTTTTTTTCTTTTTTTTGGTTTCTTTCAAATTGCTAGTCATGGTTCGGTAAGATTATACTTATATTGGAAGCTTTCTTTTCATAACAGTATTTCCAATCTTTTAAGGAACAAATCTCAAAGTCTCCGTCGCAGACGTTCATCGTCAAGAAGAGCGAACAGAAAAATTAGTCGTCCGCGAAGAAACCGAATTAAAGAATCACCAAGTGAAGCTCTTATAAAGATGTACATAAGACAACTGGGGAGACACTTTCGCACCCCATAAGTTCACTTTTTGAATGTCCATATGCAAATGTGCAAATTTAAAAAGAATTTTTATTGTTTTTTTGCTGTAACATTATCTACATCTACATTTGAAATATGTATTCACATTAAAGCAGCAGCGCATTGTTCCCTTAATCCAATTGAATTTACTTCTCAAACAATCGATTGTTGCAAATCCCTCTTATTCTTGGCCGTAATCGATTACCCAAGTTTTGCTCCAGTAGTCTATAGGAAAGTTCTCTCGTCCCATGAGATTACAGCTTTATCCAGTAAGTAATGTTTGTCCTTATTTTCAATTGAAAATTGGATTCCCAGCCATGGCTTCATATTTTCTCAATTCTCCATCAAGATGATAATTCTTTTCGTTGGCTAACAAACCATTTACTTCTGGATGTGCAATGGATCCTTTGTTTATCTTCCTACCTAAATGTTGAATGAAGAGAGTGCGCACATACAAATATAAATCAATTACCTTTCTTGGTTCCCAGTGAAGGGCTCAGCTCTTCTTTAGCACCGGTTTCCTTTCCAAAATTTTGAAAATAAAATTCGAATGGTTTTTTTAAACAGTCTATAGTTACCATGTTTTTATTGTTATTTGGAAAGTTGTAACACCACTACAAAGTTTAATCAAAAAAAATTAAGGATTGTCATTTGCACTTGTCTGGTATTATTTTTAATTATTTCTTTCGTTTACATACAAACAAGAGTGTGGGGTATTGGAAATGTTTCTATTTCTTAAAACACAAACGAGCTACGAGGCTTTTGGTAGCTTGTTCAATATAAAAGTACATGTTAAAGTATCTGTCGGACTTAGTTGTCATCTAGATTCTTTTCTACTAAAAAGCACGAGAATATTATTTTTATTTTGAAAATCATAGGGACGTACATACGTTGCAGGTTTCATGTGACAAGACAAGTACCCCACGTTGTGTTGGCGCAGAACCATTTTAAATCTTTCATATCCATCAAAACTGTTTTTGATTATATTTTTTATTTTTATTTTTATTTGGTATCTGGTTTGGCTGTGTATGACAGTTTCCTTTCACGGCTCAACGAAAACATAACTTAAGTTTAACTAATGTGATTTATTAGAAGAAAGCTGTCAAGCCAAAGACGAGATCTCATAAAAAGTCGTAATATGAAGTTTTGAAAGTAGAAAACTTTAGGTGTACTTTCCAAAACAACTTTAAGGCATAACATGTCATTGTAACTCTAAGGGTTCGGTGGTTATTTAAAAGAATGTATGTGCATGAAAACAACTTGATAAAGACAGAGAAGACCTTGGATACTTGTCAAAGTCGTACAAATTTGACTACACTGCATATGCTTGAAAGACACAAAAAAAGGAGATATTTTTTAGACATTTCACATTTTCTTTTTCATTTTTCTTGTATTAAGACTCGTTTATGTTTTTGAGACGCGTGCCGTACATGAGTCTCTGCACTTACGACAGACAAGATTTTTTTTGTCGTCGTAGCGTATGAAATATGAATACTTCCCCCATTCTATAGACTAGATTGATTGGTTTTGTATATTTAAACAAAAATGGAGTCACGAAATGTGTTATGGTAGTAAACTCGGATGCGTTTCGTGGGGATGGTATTACCCAAGCGTTTATAGTAAGACTTCTACTGCAACTTATTATAAGCCATCTCACTCATATTATCAACTGGTGCAGTTCTCTCTTTCTTGAAAAGTTTCTGAAGTTTTTCGATGTGACCAATAAGGGTCGACAGTGCCTTTTCTTAGGTGTTAGAGAAGTTAATTTAGTAACTAATTGTAGGTAATATTTCCAGAAGAAATCTCCTATTCGACAATCAATCTGCAGCTTATCATAACTATGCTCGGCTGCCATGGTCAATGTTCTTAAGGAAATTCAAGCTGAAAATTGTAAGGAATAAGGATCATTTCAATCTTCTGTCCCAACTTGTTTTCTCTAAGGCTTTTCATCAAATTGTCAATCACAACATTCTTGCCTGAAAATTGCAACACATTCTTCGGTTTAGTGGCTGGACATGAAAATTTCTTCATCAGTTAGAATTATCGTATTCTCGAAGGGATTACAGCTCTCCAATGCTCTACTCATGGGTGCAACGCATTGATTTCGGAAAGCGTCGGCAATCCACTCAGTTTTTATTGCGTTACATATCTGAGGCCAACCAAGTTCATTATGTCGTTGTAATTGCCTTTAGTGTCTTGATCTGCCTTTCTTTTTGTTTCTGCATGATCATGTCTGAACGTTGTATGATTTTGCCTTTTTGACAGACTTCTATGCATCTCTGAGCAGATCGTGATCTCTTGCGCGGATTTCAGTACTTTTAATAATATACTCTCAAGCTTTGTTACTCCGACTGACATACGGAGCATCTTCATCTTAGCTGTCGTCAACACAGTTATCAGTTCTTAGTCTGTATCTCTTTAAGATGTTTATCAACGAACTTCTTTCTTACTATTTGCATACTTCTGCCCATTTATATGCAAATGAAGTCCGACTTATTAAAAGGGCTTTCCGGCTTGATGGCCTTTGTCTCTCCGTCAATGAAGACCTAAATCGATTCAATGATTGGTCTATTTCAAATGGCTGAATACTGAATTTAATTTAGCTCAAGAACCTAAAAAAACAGATGTTTACTTTCATTCTGGGACTAATTTCTAATTCTGAAATCGTGTAAAGTAACGCTGAATCACTTTCCAAATGGAAACTGAAGGTTGCTTTTAAAAAGTGAAATAAATAAATAAATAGGGTGGCGCTAAAGAGTGAGGAGCCCCAGGGCCTAGCGCATTTCTCACAACCATGCCTTGGGAGGGAATGTAGGTAGGTACCTATAACTTTCTGCCGGTTCCGAACGGCAAATCCAGAAAGCGTTTTTCATGACAATAGAATTACTATAAGAGGATTTGCCAATTCATCGCGATAGGCGATACCCGTGGAAAAACATTTTTGCCTCTGTTGGGACTCGAGCCGCGAACCTCTGGGTTAACAGCAGACATGTTAAGCACCACGCCACTGGTACATTTGCTTTTACTTTTACGTTTACCCCACACTCTTGTTTGTATGCAAGGTAGGGGGGCAAAATAAGGCCCACCTAACAGATGTTTCTAAGTATCTTCTAGATTTTAGAGAATACCCGAGTAAACTAAAAATTTTATGATTCTTTGTCATTTTATCTACATGAATACATAGATTTTATTTTTTTTTTTTTATTGAAAAATATATTTTTTTGACATTTAAAAAAGGCTCATGTTGTTCTTTATAAGGCCCATGAGGTCTTAATAAGGCCCACTCAGTTTTCTTCAGAATTTCGCAAAATTTCTAGCAAGAAAACAATGTTTTTAAAGTAAAAAGACCAACAAATCAATGTATTTTAATAAATATATTCTTTTAAATTTATTTCATAAGAAAACAGTCTTTTCAATTAAAAAAAAAAACATAAAAATAAACAAAAACTTAATTTCAACGAAAAACATTAACAAAAAACTTAAAACTTCACTTTTTTCATACAAAAATAAAACTTAAATATCCTCAAAAAAAATATCACAAAAAAACTTAAAAAATAATAGGAACACAGTTTAATGATTTTATGATTTTGTCATATACCTAATAAGGCCCACCACGTTTTTTTATGGGCCTTATTAGGAAAATGGAAGACACTTTTTAAAAGAATTATAAAAAATAAACAATAAAACTTTTTAATGAAATAAAATATCTCAATATAGTATAAATTGAATTTATTTTATGATAAAACTAATAAACATGTACTTACTTCGTTGAATTTCTCTCAAAACAAAAAAAAAATACCCGTTTTTTACAATTTGCGAGAACTTCACCCTTCAACTAACTTCATTCAACTGCAGGTGTCGACATGAATCGCGTAGCTGGCTGTTTTTGTTTTGTCTGGGATCTTACAGAGAAACTTCACATATACAAAACAAAAAAAGTCCCGTTATTTGTTCGTTTCGGTGTTTTAGGTGTGGTGGGCCTTATTAAGGACAGGGCCTTATTTGGCCCCAGTACCTTAATAAGATAAATCAGTGTAAATGCTCCGTCATATTTTTTTAGCATGCTTTCATTGGATCGATCCAAAAGAATCCTTTCAGAACTCTACCCGTTCATTTTTCTTACATTATATATGACTCTTTCGGTCTTTCCCGCCATCTATGAAAATAATTGTCAATCCCAATATCCCAAAGCATTCTAGTCCACTATTCTTCTGCATTTCTCATCTCCTTAGGAATCATTGAAATCTTATTTCTGAAGTGAAGGCTGTGTAACCAAAACGTTGGGGTTTTTAAAGAATTTTCGCCTGAAATGAAGCACCCGTCAATTTTACGAAAAAATTTTGAGAGACAGGCATGCTAGTAGGCAACATGATTCCTGTATTTGTACGGTGCCCACAAAAAGAGTGTGTCACTAGCCTGAGGAGAATTCTGCAGAAGTTTTTTGGATTGTTCGCTAGACTCAGCAATTAAAAGCTAACATGACCATCCCGCCTAATTATCGCCCCACTGTCTGGGCCTTAGAGCAGAGTGAATTCAACTTTGATTTTGGCCGAATGCTCATCTTTCTTGGCGATGCAGAAAATGTGCTCGGGGGGTACAACAAACAAAGTGATCGGAAAATCAGAACTCTATTATCGAAAAGCCAATGTATTTATAGAGAGAGAAAGTTTGTTGCGGATTGTGGAGTGGTGGCGTTATTGAATGACCTCTGGGTTATATGGGATGGCATAGTTGGCTCACTTAATTCCTAAATCATTTTATCAGCCGTCTTGGAGATATCAAGTGACCCTCCTTAGAGCTGCGATTTGATCCCCTTTGACTTTTTCATGAGAACCGTAAACGGCTGATGTCTTGCCAACAATGCGGAACGTTTCTAGCACTCAAGACCAATATCAACCAAGCAATAAGTGGATAGAGCCCGACCCTGTCAACTAGGTTTTGGAAAATTGGAGTTGCAGAATGCACAACTTCGAAGCCAGCCGAGGCAATCACGCAACGACTTTCTGTTGCTAACTAGTAACTAATGGGATGGTTCGATAGAAAAATTTAGTTTCAGAACCTCCTTTATCTGCCGCAGAAGGAACTATATTTACCTACTTATAAATATGTATTAACTTTACCAAAAAAAGCCATGGGCTCTGACACATTATGTTTTCATTAGTGCCTAAGCGAAGCAATTTCGACTACATTTTTCCATTCACATAGCGCTTTTATGTGTACAGTGGTGTAGATATAATGATTTTCAGCGCAAATTATTCATCCGGAAAATATGTACATAGGTTGCAATGACAAGCCTGTGTTAGATTTATCATTGGATTCAGTAGGAAATTCATCGGCGCCCCCCTTACCTATTGTTCTAGAGAAAAAACTTACCACTTTAGATGTGAATTTTTGGAAATGTCTTACTGTTACTGGGCAGGCGCACCAGACCACCAACACTCTGGCCTCTTGCTTACACAGACACAAATGTGGGCCTATTCCATCGCTTAGAGGCTTAGACTGTTGATGATGAAATTAATCGAAAAGAAAATTTTTTTGTGAACTAATCAGTCGATTAAAACTATGAAGTATAAATTAAGAGTGCTTCGAAAAACAAGAGGAAACATTCTTCTGTAATGACATTAATTACGACTTGCTGTTGCTTTTTAAGGCTCTCGACTTACATAGTTGCTTGGAGTAATGACAACTACATATATGTATTTTCGTTGTCATTCGCAGTTCATTTTCCACACCCAAAAACTTTTTGAATTTTTAAAAACCAAAACTAGATTCTCCATTGAAAAATGTGTATTTTAAGCTCTTGTTTACATATTTCGTTGGCATCTATCCATTTTCTCAGTACTGACTATAAACGAGAATGATGCCACGCCATGCCGCCTTTTCCATTAAGGAAATTAATAAAATGAGCAAACTGGACGGAATTATGCTAAGACAAAATTCTTGAAGTGAAAAAGGGAGAAAGTGGATCAATTTAAATAACCTTATGTTGATTACTTGTGAATTTGTTGAAAAAAGAAAAAATGGATAACCCTTTTGATATCCAAAGCACGAACGATGAGCAGATACGATACGGGCGAAACGGAAGTATAACCACTAATGCTGAAAATAGAAACGCTTTAAGTTTTTTATTAGGGATTGAGATCTACATCTACTAATTCTTGCGGCAATTTGAGGATTATGCCATAGTCAGCAGTAAAAGTAAAATTCCCTTTAAAGCTAATTACTTGAGTCAATTCGGAGAATTAAATTGATTGCTATGCCTGTCCATAATGTTGATAATGGTAGAACTTTCTGACATTTTAAGGTCACGGTCGTAGCCTCCTTTTACAGTTACAGTTTAAGGATTTGTAGGCAAGTGGGCTTAAATAGCATTGTTTGCTTTTTTTGTTTAAGCCTGTCAGAACCAAAGGTTTTGCTAACAGTGTTTCCAAATCGAATCAGGGATAAAGGACAAAGAAACCATTTTCGTTGAACATGAGTTTGAACTCAGTAAAGTTTAAAAATTGATAACGAAAAAAGTGAGCCGCATACTCTCTGCCGTGACAAAAACATTGGCTGTTATGTACGCCCATAGTAATGGAAAACAATTATTCAAAACACTCATTCACGGCAGCTTTTTGAAGAAAGCAAAACAAAAATTAAAGCTCAAATGCTAGCAAAAAAACTCAGCATTGAAATCAAGGAGCAATTATCCTAAGTGGCTCTGCTATTGTTGCCTCGCACGACCTACTTCAAAATGATTTTTTTACCCTTATTGCCAAGTTGTTCAACGATATATTCCCACTGCATGCTGATTATTCTTTGAATGAAAGAGTGAGAGGTGAATTTCGTCAGGAGCAAGAAAAATGATTTTTATTTCTTGTTTGAATGAGGGCTTATCTAAAGCGATAAAGATACCTTCCGTGTTGTTGAAATCTAACTTATAGCAATAACTCTGTTAAGGAGAAAGCGAAATTTTAGTAAATGATGATGAGAAACAGCAGGAACAACTGACTTAGTACATACATACACATGTTCTCCTTTTTTCATTCACAAACATAGGACTACTGAGATCCGAGGTACGATATGGGATCGTGAACTTATCCTTAAAAAAACCATGAAGTACTATTAAATTAGAATATACAAATCGGAAGGAGAGGTGATAATTCACCGTTATCAGTATTTTGCTAAATTTTAAATTCAAATTTTTGTAAAGAACAATGTCACAACGAAATGGTTCATTCGAAAAATAATAAAAAAAACAAAAAAATTGTATCCAAAATTCTAGAGTCCATGAACCGAAAATTAAGTTCTCTTCAAAAAATATCCTTGAAAATTTATAGAAATGATGGTTTACCTACGACGCGACGTATGTATATTCAAAACTAGCCAACCCCCTGCAATTCTCGGGTCTGTAGACACACAATTGAAAAAAAGTATATAATTGTCAGGAACACCCATTGGGCTAAGCTGAAGATTGACTATGAGGAATCTATGGGGGTGAATCTGAAGCACTTAGACCCAATTGCCGGTTTATTGTAATACCAGGGTAGCCATCCCATTTTTGTGGTGCTGTAGATGGAAACATGGTGTCTGTAATTACACATTAACCTCAAGCGCGGCTCTGGTTTGCCAGATTTAACTGGCAAACCCTGGCATTTAAAGACCAAATCTTAGACTTAATTTTTTGTAGAAATAACAACCTTTAAGACTGTATTTAAGTTGAGCTTCCATAGGTTTAGGGTTGCCAGATTTTCAATTTTAAATGGTGTTCAAATTTTCTTAACGAAACAAAGTTTTGACTTTGAGGTCATTTTTTTCAGAAAATGCCTGATAAACATAGTTTCTTTATTTTTTACATCCCAAAGTATAATACACGAAGTACGGAACACCCTGTATATTTTTAAGAGGGGTCTACCACAGTGCAAAAAACGTACACTTTCACAACTCCGCAAGTCACTAAGTTTTCTTAGTATGTAAGAAATTGTGGTTTTATTCTTTTTTTTATACATTTACCATGGTCTCAAACAAAAACATGACAAAAAGTTTTTTATTGTAGCCGTTATTTAATTTATAAAATGGGTCTACAAAAGGCCCAAAAACTTGCACTTTTAGAGCCGTGTACCTCAAAAATTTCGTGAAGTATTGAATTTGAAGTGTTTTTTATTTCATTACTAATAATAAATATACATATAATTTATACAAAAAACGTTTGAGCATGGCTTTATGCCGTCTGCCGGATTGACAATTAATAATAATTTAAATTATATTTCCTTTTTATATTTTTTTAATTTCTGACAATAGCTTTTAGCAAAATAAGAAAATTTGAAAAGTAGCAATTATTAATGGTATACATAAAAATTCCCACTCATTATTTTATTGCGGTACGTTGTAGCTGTTTAGGAGTATTTGAATAGTTTATCCACATCAAGTTCATTTAACTCTTTTATAACCTCCTCCTCTGAAAGATAACCTTTTCCAAACACCTGTATTCTTATTTCTCTCAAGATCGGACATTTTCCAATAAAATGCAAGACGTCTTCTCGTTCTCTCAAATTACATAACTCGCAAAAACAGGGTAGGTCTTCTCTATGTGGCCAGTGACGCCAGATCGAGGGATAAATCCCTTTTTGTGGGAATTTCTAGTCTAAAATAAGCTAAAAGGGAAAAAGGGATTTTTCGAACTTCATAGTGAAGGCAAATGGGATTTTACGATAAACTCAAATCTTTTCCTGCTTTCCTTATTCTATTCAGAAATATAATAAGTTTTATTCAGTAATGATCAAGCAAACTATTCTAATTTTTGCAATTCCAATCAATTTAAATCTGTTCGATTGCCTTGTGTAGATGAGGTGTTGGTGGCTTTCAAAATCACAATGCCAAACACTAACTTAAGTGTGGTAAGTAGTTCTCAAGTCACACATGCATACTTTCAAACTGCTGGAACAATGGGTCACCATAAAAGCAGCTTATCTATTACCAGAATATCTCCGTAGAGATAGCGTTGCCTGGTGTCCCAGAGTTTCCAGAATCAAACTATATTATTTTAAAGGTTTCTGCTTCGCTTAATCTAAATATGAGCTTAGAATCTACCTAACAGCTCGCGTTTTTGAGATATTAAGCGTTCAAGATCTAAAAATCCAGTTTTTGTTATTTTTCAGCCTCTGTTTTAACATAAAAAATTTGTTAACCCAAAAACAAATCATTGCTTTTCCGATTTATTTGCTATCCGCTGAATCCATATCTGGCCTCAAAATAGCTCTATTACATCAAATTTTTGAGATATTTGGCTTCAAAAGTTGCAATACTCGGTAATGCATTAGTTTGAAGTATAGATGCATTCTCGAAAGGAAATTAGAGTCAGAAAACATATTTTCAAAGGTTTTGGATGTGCTGAATTCAAATTCAGTTACAGAATTGCTCTATCTCATTAGGTTCCTGAGATTATAGCCAGACCAGAATAAGGTTAAGAAATCAATGCCTTATTCTTTGGCAACCTGGCGTTGTAGCGCGATTCCCTGACTGGATTTGAATTCAGCACATCCAAAACCTTTGAAAATATGTTTTCTGACTCTAATTTTCTTTGGAGACTGCACCTAGGCTTCTTCTTTTACGTCAATGTTTTCCTACTAAATGTGATAAATACATATCTTAATATTCGAATATTCGAAAATTCTGTTTAGTTTTGCTTAAATTATAAATGCTATAACTACTAATAAACTAAAAAGACTAAATTGTTTGTGAAATGTGTGTTTTCTTATAATTTATTACTTCGAGGGATAATTTCGGGATATTTATACAAACAGTGTGGGAAAAAAGGGAATTTTCACCCAACACTGTGGGAAAAGATGCTTCCAAAGTCTGGCGTCACTGTATGTGGCACGTAATTGAGATTTAAAATCTCTCCTCGCAGCCTTATGATCATTGATATCATTTGTATACTGTTTTCATCTTCGAAATAGTTCTTGTCTAGCAAATTGTGGTTCAAGCGACTATACACTGATCTATGCACCGATGATTCAGCTTCTTGGTACTTCAAAACCGGCATCTCATCCACTTTCTCAATTAGCTGATATAAAATGGAACGAAAGTTGGGTAAGTTTCAAATGCAAAGATCAACCTCCATCTTGCATTGAAGAGCTAACTACAACCATACTGCGCACCAGCTTAGTTTTTGTTCCACCGCTTTCAGAGCTGCTATCTTAGGTAGACGTGTATCTTCCATATCCATAATCTTCATGACATCGTGAAGTATAATAATGATTGTACTTAAATTTTGTTTTTCACATATTAAAGATAAATTTTGCAAAAAAAATTATCAAAAAACATAAACTTGTAAGCGCTATTAATTTAATTCCGCTAAATGAGCGAACTCCCACACTGTGGCGGCCGCTCCTTATTGAAGGGTAATGCATTCTAGTACAGGATAGGCTACTTAAACAGGAACGATCGGGCAACCCAACAACTTTTGATAGGGTCTTCAGATCGTCTATTGACATACCAACGTCATTCCAAGACCATTTATGCCATGGAATGGAACACAAGCGCTGAAACTGTTCAGCTTTATATTCAAAAAATCATCGTGTCAGACGAGGCACATTTCACGTTGAATGGAAGCGTTAATAAACAAATTTTCGGTTCTATACCACTGAAATCCCTCAATTAGTTGAGGAACAGCCTGTATACGACCAAAAAGTAACAATTTGGGGGGGTGTTTGTGCGAATATGGTCATCGGTTACTTTTTTTTCGAAGGCGATGATGAAGCAATGATAACCGTCAATGACGAACCTTATCGAGCCGTGATAAATGATTTTGTAATACTCTCTGTTCTTGAAAATAGTGTGAATGGATTCTGGTTTTAAAAGTATGGTGTAACATTCCATACAGCTCGACAAACAATCGACTTATTGGGACCATTATCTCCGGACGAGTCATATCGAAAAACGTTACATACCGGGGCCATATTACTTACAGGGGCCTACATGGACTATTTCTAACAGAGTCCACAATGTTGATATACCTTCTGAAACGGGCTAAGGCTGTCTGAAGGCTGTTCAAGATCAAGTATTAAAAAATAAATAAATAGGGTGGCGCAACAGAGCGAGAAGCCCCTCGGCCTGGCGCATTTCTCACAACCATCCCTTGTAGGGAATGGGGGGGGGACCTACAATTTTCTGCCGGTTCCGAACGGCTTTTTGAGAAAGCGCTTTTCATGGCAGTGAATTTACTAACGGAGGACTTGCCAATTCCTCGCGAAAGGCGATACCCGTGGAAAAACATTTTTCCCTCTGCTGGGATTCGAACCTCGAACCTCTGGATTAGCAGGTGGACATGCTAATCATCACGCCACGGGTATCACAAGAGTGATCAAGTATTATGTTTCGCAATTTTTAAAAAAGATTTTGAAGATCAAGTATTATGTTACGCAATTTTTAAAAAAGATTTTGGGCCCCTTCCTCCCCAAATGTAACGCAATGCAACGTTTTTATGTGTTTCCCTTCCGCTCAATAATTGTTTCGCAAAATGCCGGAAATACTTTAAAATGCCTTTGTTATAGATTTGATCGAGTTTTAAAAAATAATAAATTAAAAAAGATACAAAAATCGCTTACAATACATTAAATATAAACGGCAAGGGCTGCCATCTTGGGAGAACAAAAATAAAAGTAAAATACTATACAATTGAGATTTCTAGTAAAACATAAATGAATAGAAAATAAATTAATTTTTTAACAAACAAATGTACCCTTTCCCAAATTTGGTTGGTTCTAATTTCTGTTCAGTACTTAGAACAACTTTGATGCCGCTTCGGATCTTGTTCAGAACATTATTCGAAAACTTATTCCAATATAATGTTGGTGAAATTTTTTTTCTTGAACTAGCGGCCTCGCATACTAAGTTGTAGTATTTTTATTTCTCTTCTCTTTTTGTTGCCTGTTTTCTATCATCGTGACTTATGCAATTATGAATGGACATATAATTGAACTAAGTGCGTACCGAGGACTTTTAGCAATGACTTCCCAGACAAGGTGGCATTAAATTACTTAAAGTGTCCAATTGAACATTTTCCTGTTTTTAAATGCGCCGACAACAAAGAGTGGGTTAAGGATATCAGATATCAGTTAGTGGGAGGCTTTCAGCGTATTACATGTGTTAGAAATTGTGTTCAACGTTATTGTATTGTTCTGCGTATAATTTCAAATTACATACTACCGTCGAGGCTAACAATGCAATATAAACAATAGTTTAACTTTCGTGAAACAATCAAATTATAATTAAGCAGCTATGTAGGCCTTTGTTATCACATGATTGTCTTAATTGAGACAAAGCTACGAGCTAAAATTGTTGATTGTTGAGTATTAAGTTTGATGAGGGAAGTTCTGGGTAAAATATATGTGTTTTGCCAGATGTAATTAGATGAAAGATAAACCATCCGCAGGAGCGCAGGGGTTGAATAGCTAGATAAAAGATTAATATAGACGTAATCGCCGCGCCGTTTGAAAAGCGAGTTTTATTCTTCCAGCAACGAGATCTTGGAATACGTAAGGGAAGGCCAAAGGTTTTGAGTAATATAAAAACATCTATCTCGGACCGCAAGACCGCTTGGGAAAGATAAGCGAAACATAAAATTCCTTATGAGAACCAGTCACCCGAAGGAAATGCAGTTTTTTTATGTGCGACAATGCTTAAGGATATTCAGCGAAACGTACTCGTCAGTCCATTGTTAATGAAAACCAAGCAGATCCGGGGTCTCGTGCACTTTTGTAGCATTGCAAGCTGTGTTAAATAAAATGCTGTTTTCTTTTTCGTGTTTTAAACTCAGTGGTGCCATTGTTTCACTTCCAGGGGAAATCCGTTGTCACAAACATTACTGCTGCTGTTGCAGCAGCTGTGACTGACTTTAGTGTGTAGTAAAAAGAGGTACTTCCTGCTGCAGCACTATATCTCTTGTCACAATAGGGAAAACAACAAACTTACTCCCGTTTTCGTAGACAAAATTAAGGGAACGTTGGATGGAATGAAAAACTGAATGAATGAAATAAAAGAAGAAGAAAAAAATATCAAACAACAGGGTTTACATAAAGCTTCCTAGGAAGTCATTTGGATTTCTTTAATCATTACATTTTAAGTTCATTTAAGCTTAGTACTCTAATAGATGGTATTGCTGCAAATTTTCTTAGCTGATTGCGAATTTATGAATAGCTGATAACTTTGTATAATTAAATTATGTGATACTGCTCAAGTCAGAGGCGTATAAAGAAAGGAAACAAAATTATGCTATCGAAAGATTTAAACTTACTGACGACAATTGTTATAATTAGCACGGCAGTGATCAGCCGCCTTCATATTGCTTCTCAGTCTAAGAGCGTTGTAATAAAAGTGTAAGAAGTTATCTCTTTGTGGATAAACACAGAATAGAAAATATGATAAATTTTCCTTTTGCATCCCTCAAATCAAAACTCATATTTCCTCTTCCGTCTAAGTGATGACTTACCAGGCTCTTTTAACCATGGTAAAGCACGTTGGCAGCGCTTTCCCGGTGCCGTCTTCTATAAACAGGAATCTGTCGAACGTTGAGATCGGTGGATAACTGCAACGTATGGAGAATTTAACCAGTAGTACAGTATACATTTCAGTTCCTAATTACTGACAAGACAACTAAACGAACTAAAAATAAAATGTTATTTGTATTTAAACCATATGTTAGAATCCTAGAATATATCTACCTATGTAAGTTTTTTTTAAATTTTCAATTTTAATGAAAAAATTGAAACTGAAAGCACAAAAATAAATTTGTAAACTTTGCAAGTTGTAATATAAAAAAGGAAATGCAACCTCAACCAAAATTAATTAAAAAATTAATTCACTATAACCATTTCACGAACACGAACATGTATGCAGGAACGCGAATACTCAAAATCGTGCACAGGCGACTTACTGACCGACACATTTTTAAAATTAAAATTTAAAGGTCTCAGATAGAAAATCTCTAACAGTTCATCAAATATAGCTATAAAAAGTCTACACGCTTACATCTGACATAAGGAATGGATTCTGATGGCGCCAATTCGGACAATTCCAGGTGATGTCGACGCGACACGGCGACGTGAGCACATTTAACGATTTCAGCACTTAAAAAGTTTTGTGAAGATCTCACAATTTTTTTCTACATAACAATGGCTTTTTCTTGTTTCTCACATTTCTCTCAACAATATCTTGTGAGGAATTAAAGGAAGAATAAAAGTTATTTAAATTCGTGTTGGCTTAGTTTTTCTGTAAATGTAAAATCATAAAGTCGTTCCAAGTCCTCCAATATTGAATTCCTTGCTATGAAAAGCGCTTTCTGTACTAGCTGTTCGGAACCCGGAGAACATTGTTTGTCCCTTCCATTCCCTCACAAGGCATGATTGTGAAAAATGTGCTAGTCCCAGGGGCTACCCGCTCTGTTGCGCCACCCGATGCATGTATGTATGTTATCCACTCTCATTGGATTTGACAAATAAAAAAAATAAATACCAATCACCATTTTGACCTTACATTTTCGTACTCATCGTCATCACTACAACTATTTGCTTTTACACAGTCAACACATCAAATGAATAAAATGGCCTCAGAAGTCCCCGGAGAGGATGATTTAATTGGAATTTTAGAGCCAGATCAAACACCGTTTCAGTATAGAAGTGCTGATGTTGCTCAATTGAATTCTGATTCAATTTACTCTCTATTTTTCAAAATTGTACAGAAAAGTCGTATTCAATGAAAGATAAAACAACCCACAAAGGAAAATACTGTGTCACACTTCGCCTACTGTGAAAATTTCCCTTGGGCTTAGTTAGGTAAAGCGTAGCTATAGTTTTTTCAATCATACTGCGTGAATGAGGTATTGTAGCGTTGTAGATGCGAGTTCGGCTTCAAATAGCATTTGCTGATATTGGAATTTATGTTTACAAACAGTGGAGGAAAAGATAGATATAGGTACCTATACTTTAAAAAATGCTATTGAATAGGTTCTGTTGGTATAAAATTAATGTGAAAAATCTGACCAGTCAAAAAGGATAGATAACAATTGTTTCTGATGGATAAACAGCCAACTTTTATGATAAAAGTGATGGAAGCCATGAATATTGTATACCCGAAGGCATTGAACTATATGGAGGCTCATACATAATTTTTAAACCACAGAAATACGCGGGCTAAACAATCATGATGTAAATTTCATGCGGGAATTTAATTAAAGTTTCTTTTTCTAAAATAGAAATAAAATAAAAGTTGTGCTCATTTGCTTATTGCTTATGTTTATGGACTATTTTTAGTTTTTATAATTTTTAATTAACGCTGTATTACAAGAAAGTACCTACTCACTTCGAAATGTCATATTTTCTCATTAATATAGGTATATCGCTTACTATACATTCATAAAAATACTCTTTCTATCACATCTCTTTTTTTTATGTAAGAATGTGACAAATTATACTTGGCATTAAAATGCCATAACATATTTTAAGTAAAACAAACAAAATCAAACTGAATTTTAAATGAATTAAGTTTATTTTTATCATTTAGGTTAGGTTGAATGGAATGTCACTCAGATCTCAAGAATCCATTATGCTCCCCGGGATAACAGGGGATGAGGGTGTAGGTGGTGATTAATAGAGTACGAATGTGTGTGTGACTAGGTTATTAGAGTTGAGAACACTCAACTAGCTGTTTAGTGGAAAAATAGAGATGTCGCACTGTTTGTAGGAGAATCATATACCAAAGCTTCTTTCGTAGTGTGAGCCAAACTTGGGCACTCAAACAGTGCTAATGCCCATTCTTATCATACCCAGCGTTGCCGCAGTAAAATTTTTCAAGGTGCCATTTTCGGTAACCAAAGGTGCCAACTGGGTGCCACCAGCTCTTCAAAGGTAGAGAGATATTTAAAAACACAAAAAACAAATACTTTCCCATTAAGTATCATTACGATTATTTGGGCATGAATTAGTACACACACACACACACACACGATATTTATGTTTCACTACTTGAAAAAAAAAATCCTTTTCAGTCTTTTTCGAATGACTTTATTAAGTTTTCCTCATTAAAATGTATCAAGATCTTAAGGTGCCAAAATGAGAGCTAAAGGTGCCAAGGTGCCAATCGAGACTGAAGGGTGCCAAAATGGCACAATTGTGCCACTTCGGCAACGCTGATCATACCCAGTGATTTGTGACCCGTGAGAATGTTAATCAACGGAGAGATCCAAGTAAAAAAAAGAGAAAATAAAAAGCTCAAAAGTGAGACATAGATTTTTCTTAGGTTTAGAAGATATATTAGGGGTTTTTCTCTTTTAGTTCCGAACAGTGAACTGAACTGGGAACGAACAGCGTGAACGTGTTCTGAGCTGAGCTATGTGAAGTTGGCTGCGCTCAGCCTTTTGCTCTAGATGCCCCGTCATTTTATTTCGAGCACGTAGAGTGCGCTCGCGTAGTGTTCTGAATAAAAAAGAAAAGCGTTTTGAGCGTTCAAGTGTTGCTGAATTGAAAAAGAAATACTCTTACGTTTTTGACGTTTCACTTTTCTGTGTTGCACCTTTTTCCTCACCAACAATTCCTTCTTGAGGATATTAACTATGTTTTATTAACTTCTACTAAGCAAACTAAATTTAGGATGAATACGAAAAAAAACTTAAACACCGCGTACTATCAAATAAAATAAAGCTAAAATTAATTTGCACAGCCGGCTGGCGTGCGAAAGGTATGTCAAATGTCAGATGGTTTTTTCTTTGGTAGGAAGTGTTGGCAAGAAAAACAAAAGTGCATCCAGCAATGAAAATTTGCTGTCACCGCGGCTAGCTCAGCTGGGTGTGTTCGATAGGTTGATCAGAGGAAAATTAAATTAATCGTAAGTGAATTAAGGGGATGTTAATAAAATTTATAGAGGTAATCAATTGATAGGATAGGGTGTCCTAAAAATAGTGGGCGCCAGAAAATTTTTGAAGGAGTAAATTTTCAAACCTTGATGTAAATGAAAAAAAGATATGTTGGAATTCCCAAAGGGAAGTTTAGTTAATTTTATTGTAATAAAAGGGTGTCTGGATAAAACCGTGGCCGAAGCCTGGACTAAAACCAGAATCTTTTCGGGATAAAAAAAAATACAGAATTTCTTCCGAGGTTGGCAGGAGGCCAATTCTCGAAATAAAAAAAAGTTTTAGAAAGTGAAAAGTTAAAAAGCAAACAGATTAGTGTGTCGTTTGAAACACAAAGAAGAATAACTTATGGAAAGTTTCCGAAAGTAAAAAAAGTAAAAGTAGAAATAGAGGAAAACGGTCGCGAGTCCCGCAATCTCGGGAAAGAAAATAAACGGTAGGACAACGAAGGCCTAGCGGATCTACGTTTTTGCCCAAATAAGGCGACTTTAGGAATGTTCGAAAAATCCTTGGAAAGTTAGGATTTTTCGAAGTGTGAAGGATAAGAAATAAAACAAAATACTTAGCTCTCTCCTGGTATGTCACTATCCTGACTATCCTGACTATCCTCAACTCCGTCAGAAAATATCTTCTCCGTATACCTCCAAGATTTATTCCGCAATTCCCAACTGGAATTTAACCTCTCCGTAAATTTAGGTTAATCTCGCCAAAAAAAGAAAATTCTCGTATCTCTCAAGTATCGCTAAAATTTTTCGCAAGCTTCCTCCTAGCACTTTCTTCTTTCGCAACCAAGAATCAAGAGGCCATCAAGATGGCGGGTTTTTCTCATCCATGCGGCATCGGCCATCCGGCCATCCTCGTCAGACCTTTAAGCGTGGTGTTGTTCGGTCTCACTTTTACTGCAGTATTCCGCCATTAGGCTAGAATGTGCGAGTGAGATGTCACGAATCAACTACCCGCGGTCCTTTGCGTTCAGGTGATGTGATCACCAGTAGCCTAGTGGACGAGTTCAACCCCTAAAGAAAGACTTACTCCGAAAAATTATTTAACTCGCGCAAAGTCCCCAGCCCAAACCGGCCCAAACTAAAATACGAAGAAGATATTTTCTCGGAGAACACAGAACAGGAGAAGCTAAGTTTGAAAGTTCGAAGTACTGTCCGTAGACCTTCGTCCAGATCGTTAGTAAAGGGAAATGAGACTAAAGTCGGAAACACGTCTCTAAGTGATTCTTCTTTTATGTCAATATCATTTAGATTTCAATTAAAAGTTGATAGTAAGTTTAGGTTGGGCAGAAGGCCATACTATTTTTGTCAAAGTGACGTAAAACGTTGGGTAGGAATTGATCATCTACCATGGATGTTTGTATTAAGTGTTGTTGTGTTGCCTTGGGTGTTTTGCCAGGTTTCATTAGGCAGTTTTTGTGTTTTTCGTGAGACCGCCCGTCTGCACGTTCATCAATGTTCGTTGGGGACCGCCTGTCCCTTTTCTGGTCTAGCTTTGACCGATTTTGCCACATCAACCTACGTGGGATGTTTTTGCATAATGCTGGGTGAGTAAACCATAGGCTGATGGAAACTTGGTTGCCCCTAACTCTCCCAGAATTATGCAGCCACACCCAAAAACGAAGAAGAGGAAGGGATACGAGAAAGGATCCTAAGGATACTTTTTGTAGCGGTAAATTTTACCGCGACAAATCCCACCCTTACCTCCCAGGAATTGTGCTTACATCTCAAAGAAATGTAAACCATTTCCTAAGGTGAAACTAGGAAAAAGGAACGAAGAATAGGAAGACAACACAACACTAACGATTTTCCATCAACTTGACATTTAAAAAGTTAAAATTAAAGTTAAAGTTAAAATCAAAAGTTTAAAAGAAAAAGTTAAAAGAATTAAGAAGTTAAGAGTAAAAAAAAGTTAAAGAAATGATGTTCAAAAGGAAAATGAGATATGGTCTTGTTCGATAAATAAAAGTTACAAGAAAAATAATAACGGGAAGTAAAGATACTTATATGTAATCGGGGGTCTTGATTATAGACTAAGTGTCAGGATCATCGCAATAAGGTTTTAAGTCCTTTGCGTGCCAAGTTCCGCGATCTTTGCCATTCTCATCTATAAGGATATACGTCCAAGGTGACGTCCGCTTCGATATGCGGTAGGGCCCAACAAATTTAGGAGCTAATTTAGCTGCAATGTAGTTTGCGGCATCCGAAAGTGCGAAATTTCTTCGTCAAACCAAATCGCCAGGCTGATATTGAACATCACGCCTGCGAAGGTTATATGTTTGCGCAGACTTCTTGGAAGCCGCACCTATCTTCTTAGCTATCTCTTCCCGTAGCTTCCTAAATTGATTCTCTCTATCTATCACTCCTGTGTGGTCCCTATCGCTATCCCTATATCCTATGTCACGACCACATGTGACCATGTTCCTGCCGAAGTTAGCGAAATATGGCGAAACTCCTAAAACTTCATGCTGGGATGTCCTAATCGCACAGGCTACCTTTGCCAATTGCGAATCCCAGGTTCGATGATTCTCAGATACATAGGCTCGAAGAGTAGTTTTGATAATTTGATTTATGCGCTCCGCGGGGTTTGCTTGCGGGTGGTAATGCGCTGTAAAACGGAGTTGTGACCCGTAGGTTGCGGTAAGCGCTTTCAGTTTCTTGCTACGGAACTGGGGACCGTTGTCACATACGATCCACTTGGGTACGCCGAAGAGTAGGAAGACATTATCTTCCAGCTCTTTGCACACTGCTTTCGCAGTTGCAGAACGAAGACAGAATAAGAGGGGGAATTTGGTGAAATAGTCTACAACGGTAAGGATGTAAATGAAACCCCTAGATGATTTTGGTAGAGGACCCACCAAGTCCACACATACCATTTCCCACGGTTTGGAGGTGCCTTCCCTTTCAGACATAAGACCAGCTGGTTTCTCGTTGACAGGTTTCACTGTTTGGCAAACTTTACAATTTTTTACATAGCGCGTTATATCTACCCTCATTTTTGGCCAATAATATTTTTCTAAAACCCTAGCATAAGTTTTCCTAACCCCCATGTGTCCCGCTAGTGGACTATCGTGACACTGTTTCAAAATATCTAACCTATCCTTTTTCCCTACTACTAACTTCCATTCTTCACTACTCTCACAGACTACAACATGTTTCGGTCTCACATGTTTATATAGTCTCCTATTCTCTACTCTCCACGATGGATAAACTAACGGTTGCTTTTCGACTAACAAGATCATTTTCTCCACCCAAGGGTCAGTATCCGCATCCGAGATACCAGCCACTACTGGAACTCCCCGCGACAACATGTCTGGAACAACATGTTCCTTCCCCTTCCTGTGGATGATCTTGAAGTCGAATTGCTGTAGGCGGATGGCCCATCTAGCCAATCTACCTTGCGGATCTTTCAGATTGTTCAGCCACACGAGCGAGTAATGATCCGTTACGACCGTAAATCGAACACCTTCGATATATGGCCGCAACTTCTCAACTGCCCACAAAACTGCCAAACATTCTTTTTCATTTGTTGAATAATTCCTCTCACTTCTATTGAGAGACCTACTAATGTAGCAGACTGCCTTCTCTCCTTCCTCAAACTTTTGAGAAAGCACGGCTCCGATCCCGTAATCAGACGCGTCTGTTTGTACAACAAACGGTCGTGAAAAATCCGGGCACGTAAGAATCGGTGCCGTGACCAAGCACTCCTTGGCTTTCCTAAAACTTTCCTCGCATTCTAGGGTCCACTCAAATTTCTTACTTTTCTTTAGAAGATCCGTAAGAGGCCTAACTAAAATTGCAAAATTTGGAACAAACCTCCTGTACCAAGAAATAGTCCCTATAAAACTTCTAACTTCTTTGATATTTTTAGGGGCCGGAATCTTCAACATGCTTTCGACCTTTTCTGGGTCCACATGGAGTCCGTTCCTATCCACTACATACCCTAAGAATTTCAAAGAAGGCCTACAAAAGTTACATTTTTCCCTACCTACTTTTAACCCCGCTCCTACTAATCTTTGCAAAATTTCTAAATGTTTGTCGAAGGAATCGGTGACGATGATGATGTCGTCCAAGTACACAAAGACGTAAGGTTCTAGGTCGGGACCCAAAACGTCGTCTATAAACCTTTGCCACGTTGCCGGGGAGTTATGGAGACCAAACGGCATCCTTAAAAACTCAAAAAGACCTCGGCCAGGCACTGTAAAGGCTGTGTACTTGCGCGATTCCTCCTCCATGGGTATCTGCCAGTATGCAGACTTGATGTCAAGTGATGACAAAAATTTTGCATTCCTAAGCTTATCCAAAATCGCTGAGATAAACGGAAGTGGATAAGCGTCCCTATCAGTAACAGCGTTAAGCTTCCTATAATCGACGCAAAACCGAAAGCTTCCATCCTTTTTCTTGACGAGCAAAATCGGAGATGCCCAAGGGCTCGTAGACTTCTGGATAACTCCAGCATCTAACATCTCCTGAAGCTCTTTGTCAATACTCTTTTGGATTGCGGGGGACACAGGGTAATACCGCTGCTTGATCGGTTCTGCAGTCGTCCTAATCCTATGCTCAACTAAATTGGTACAGCCTAACCCCTCAGTCATTTCCTGAAATAACTGTTCTAAACACCTATCTAACTTTTTCCTATCCTCACTACCTAAATCTGACTTTTCCCTAATGGACCCTACATCTGTTATTGAGGCAACTGCTTCCTGCTCAGAAAAACTCCACACACTTGATCTCAAATCCGGGACTATTCCCGATAGCGCCCAAAAGTCTGCGCCAAGAATCAATAAATGTGGGAGGTTTGGTATAACTAGACATTCTAGTAGTATGGATTTGCCCTCCACCTCCATTGGAAGCGACAATGATCCAACTACTCCTACTCCCGCCCCATCCGCTAGCGCAACCGAACCTATACTACATTTCCCTAACGTTAATCCTAAACCCTTCAAAATTCTCCACCCATCCCTACCTACTATTGTGCGAGAAGCACCAGAATCTAAAAGACCTAAAAACCTAATGCCAAAAATGTTGACCTTCAAATAAGGTCGACTATCCCTACCATTTGCCGCGAGTGTGAAACCTAGCTCAACCCTGTCAACCAGCTGATCGTCAGCAGACGACCTAACTAATTGCGACGGAGCTCTCGTCCTGCTGACCCGAGAGTCCGTTGCCCATTTCCCGAACCTGAACCAGAACATTTCTTAAAATCCCTCCGATAAACATTCAACGCACCACAACCAAAACACTTCTTAGCAACCGGACACGAATTCGAAAAATGACCTTCCCTATTACAATTGAAGCACCTAACGACCCTTCGGAATGGGTTATCTGGTGCCGACTCAACAACCGCCACTCGGTGCTGACCTGCCGCACTCGGTTGATAACCACACTCCGGTTCCAACAAATTTTTCCCGCGAGGGGGAGGGGTAAAGGAATCCACATTCACCTTTAATGTGTCCATCTCTCTTCCAAGCACCGCAAGCTCCTTCACCGTAGTCGGCTTAGCGCTAGCTATTTGCTTCTGGAAGAATGGATCCACATTCTTCTTCAAAATACCAAGCATTCTATTCTCACTCAACGGTTCACCTAACCTCCTAAACAAAGTTCTCATGACGGCGAGGTATGCGCCGAAGGTTTCGTCCTTCCCTTGGGATCTACGATTAATCTCCTCCAAAAGAAGATCATCGTAGTTCGCAGGAAGGAACTCCGCCTTAATTTCCTGAACTAGCTCCTGCCAGTTCCTCAGCTCACTCCTTACGGTCCTAAACCATAAGATGGCTCTTCCACTCAACAACTCCGTCGCCGACTTAAACAAATGTGCCTCAGACACATCATTCGCTACACGTAATTCTTCAACCCGTTCTAAAAATGAATTCACAGACGAACCATCAGACTCTCCAGTAAATTTCACACCCCACTTTCCCACACGTTCCACTCTTCTCTCATACCTTTCGTACGCACCATGATTCTCTGCCATCCTATCCTCACTTTCAAATCTATTTTCCCTATCCATTCTATTTTCCCTTTCAAATCTATTTTCCCTATCCATTCTATGTTCTTGATCCATTCTGTTTCCTCTGGCCATTCTCTCTTCACTCACTCTTCGTTCTCGCTCTAGCGCTCTTTCCAATTCCCTAATCCTTAACTCACTCGCACTTTCAACACTTCTTTGCTCATTCATACCTCTAGCAGCCAATATCTCAACAACCACATTATTATCACCGTCATGTTCCCTTGCTCTCGCATTTCTCACATTCGAACCACTCGCTACTGGCAATGGGCTTACGCTCACCGAGCGGCCACCTGAAACTCCTGGTCGTAAATTTTTCTTGGGGGATTCATCCTCTAAATCACTATCCCCACTATCACCTAATAGCACTCCTAACAACAACAACAACTCATTTTTCAACTCACTCTGTACTTCTTCCTCATCATCATTCTCGCACACTGCCCTGCCAATACGAGCTAACGCCCACTCAATCTTTGTTAAAATCTTCACACATTCAGACGATTTCGGATCTTTCGGGGGATCCTTCAGTAACATTCTAATATCTTCTATTTTCAACTTCACAGCCTCACTGTCTTCTTGGAAACTAAATGGGTAAGCCTTTGAATTTTCCAGCGAACCCCGCGATTCAAGTACTCTTGAGGATCTGAGGGCTTTCCTCATCACCTCAACCGTACTGACTTTCAACCCACGAATTTGCATTTCATATGCAAGCTCATCTTGAGCCAAACGACCAATATTCATTTTTAACAACAACCAACTCTTTGCAAATTAAAAAAAAGTAATGATCTAAACTCCTCTACAGACAACTTTCAAAACTTCAGCACGATTTAACTAATGCTCGCAAAACCACACGAACTATTTAGTTTTATCAAAAAGCAACACAAACTATCAATTTCAAAAAAAAATTCTCAAAACGAAATCTCACAAGCCGAAAACAAAATAAAACAAACTCTCTGTTTTCAAAAACACAAAGATTTCCAAACACACTTTATCAGCCAAAAAAACCAAGAAAATTACTGTAACCGATGTGAGTATCCTAAAAGTAACTCAACTACAAAAGAAAAAAAAAAAAAAAATATCAATTACAAAAAACACCCTTTTTCAAAATCTTTTACCAAAAAAAAAAAATTCACACCTCACAAACTCAAGTTCAAAGCTCGATTGCAAAACAAAATTTTAACAAAAAAAAACCCCCTGTTTAAAACTTTTCCAAAAAAAAATGCACACCACAACTCACAATTACAATTTCACACAATCTCTGGTATCCCAAATTAAATAATATTGAAATGTACTGCACCACCAAAATTATTTCAAAAAAAAGTTCAACGACAGAAAAAAAGGTTGACAACCACTGACTTTCGCTCACACAAAACAACTAATACTGCCCTGTATAATGGTACACCCAAGCAAGGCAGAGAAAAAAAAACAAAACAAAGGCCAAGTAACCGGCGCAATTAAAATATATGTATGTAAAAAAAATTTGTGTTCAACCAAAATGAGACTCTTGTAAACGAAATTGGTTTTACGAGGTAATATGTAAATTAAAAATGACACTTGCAAATAGATAAATATGTGATAAAAAATATGTCGATAATAAAAAATAAGATTACTCTATTCAATTCAGGATTGTATGGTAAAAAAAAAAAAATCAAAAATAATCGAAAAAAGTCTTACTTGGAAGTATACAAGGTACAACTGTGTGTGGTTGTGTATACTTATTCAAAACGCACTTTCCACTTTTCCAGAAGAACAAAAAACCACTTATTATTTGATTGATGACTATGACTATTGGTAAGTTTTTGATGTTGTAGATGCAGGAACCTAAATAGGGATAGAAAGCACAGCAGTAAAAAAGATCAAGAAAAAAAACAAATATCACAAATTCACAAAACGATACACTTTAACACAGACTGCCAAAAAAAACTCCACACGATTTTCACACAGGCCCCACGTTGGGCGCCACTTTGTTGCACCTTTTTCCTCACCAACAATTCCTTCTTGAGGATATTAACTATGTTTTATTAACTTCTACTAAGCAAACTAAATTTAGGATGAATACGAAAAAAAACTTAAACACCGCGTACTATCAAATAAAATAAAGCTAAAATTAATTTGCACAGCCGGCTGGCGTGCGAAAGGTATGTCAAATGTCAGATGGTTTTTTCTTTGGTAGGAAGTGTTGGCAAGAAAAACAAAAGTGCATCCAGCAATGAAAATTTGCTGTCACCGCGGCTAGCTCAGCTGGGTGTGTTCGATAGGTTGATCAGAGGAAAATTAAATTAATCGTAAGTGAATTAAGGGGATGTTAATAAAATTTATAGAGGTAATCAATTGATAGGATAGGGTGTCCTAAAAATAGTGGGCGCCAGAAAATTTTTGAAGGAGTAAATTTTCAAACCTTGATGTAAATGAAAAAAAGATATGTTGGAATTCCCAAAGGGAAGTTTAGTTAATTTTATTGTAATAAAAGGGTGTCTGGATAAAACCGTGGCCGAAGCCTGGACTAAAACCAGAATCTTTTCGGGATAAAAAAAAATACAGAATTTCTTCCGAGGTTGGCAGGAGGCCAATTCTCGAAATAAAAAAAAGTTTTAGAAAGTGAAAAGTTAAAAAGCAAACAGATTAGTGTGTCGTTTGAAACACAAAGAAGAATAACTTATGGAAAGTTTCCGAAAGTAAAAAAAGTAAAAGTAGAAATAGAGGAAAACGGTCGCGAGTCCCGCAATCTCGGGAAAGAAAATAAACGGTAGGACAACGAAGGCCTAGCGGATCTACGTTTTTGCCCAAATAAGGCGACTTTAGGAATGTTCGAAAAATCCTTGGAAAGTTAGGATTTTTCGAAGTGTGAAGGATAAGAAATAAAACAAAATACTTAGCTCTCTCCTGGTATGTCACTATCCTGACTATCCTGACTATCCTCAACTCCGTCAGAAAATATCTTCTCCGTATACCTCCAAGATTTATTCCGCAATTCCCAACTGGAATTTAACCTCTCCGTAAATTTAGGTTAATCTCGCCAAAAAAAGAAAATTCTCGTATCTCTCAAGTATCGCTAAAATTTTTCGCAAGCTTCCTCCTAGCACTTTCTTCTTTCGCAACCAAGAATCAAGAGGCCATCAAGATGGCGGGTTTTTCTCATCCATGCGGCATCGGCCATCCGGCCATCCTCGTCAGACCTTTAAGCGTGGTGTTGTTCGGTCTCACTTTTACTGCAGTATTCCGCCATTAGGCTAGAATGTGCGAGTGAGATGTCACGAATCAACTACCCGCGGTCCTTTGCGTTCAGGTGATGTGATCACCAGTAGCCTAGTGGACGAGTTCAACCCCTAAAGAAAGACTTACTCCGAAAAATTATTTAACTCGCGCAAAGTCCCCAGCCCAAACCGGCCCAAACTAAAATACGAAGAAGATATTTTCTCGGAGAACACAGAACAGGAGAAGCTAAGTTTGAAAGTTCGAAGTACTGTCCGTAGACCTTCGTCCAGATCGTTAGTAAAGGGAAATGGGACTAAAGTCGGAAACACGTCTCTAAGTGATTCTTCTTTTATGTCAATATCATTTAGATTTCAATTAAAAGTTGATAGTAAGTTTAGGTTGGGCAGAAGGCCATACTATTTTTGTCAAAGTGACGTAAAACGTTGGGTAGGAATTGATCATCTACCATGGATGTTTGTATTAAGTGTTGTTGTGTTGCCTTGGGTGTTTTGCCAGGTTTCATTAGGCAGTTTTTGTGTTTTTCGTGAGACCGCCCGTCTGCACGTTCATCAATGTTCGTTGGGGACCGCCTGTCCCTTTTCTGGTCTAGCTTTGACCGATTTTGCCACATCAACCTACGTGGGATGTTTTTGCATAATGCTGGGTGAGTAAACCATAGGCTGATGGAACCTTGGTTGCCCCTAACTCTCCCAGAATTATGCAGCCACACCCAAAAACGAAGAAGAGGAAGGGATACGAGAAAGGATCCTAAGGATACTTTTTGTAGCGGTAAATTTTACCGGAACTAAAAAAGAAAAACCCCTATTGAAACACTTAAAAGGGTGGTTTTTAAACCTTATCTCCGATTTGCAACCTCCTATTGAATGGCACTCCCAAGTTTTGTCTAATTAGTCCATTATTTAGTTTTTGCAATTGATATCCATCCTTGTAGCGGCTTGTAGATATAATAAATTGACATGTAGGTACTTCGAAAACTAAACGTGAAGAAAGCCACATACATTTTGAACATTTGATCTATAACTTACTTACTTACTTACTTACTTAGGTTGGCATTACTGTTCGGGGTGAACCTTGGCCTCAACCAAGACCCTTCTATAGCGACTTCGATTTCGGGCGAGCTCTCTCCAGTTTTGCACTCTAAGTCAGTTGAGGTCTTCTTCAACTTGATTGCGCCACCTTAGACGAGGTCTTCCCCTTCCGCGATTTCCCTGCAATTTGCTTTCGATAACCCGCCGATCCGGAGCGTTTGGGTCCATCCGCTCTACATGGCCCAACCATCATAGCCTCGCAATGCGTACTCTTCTAGCTATGCCCATGTCGCAGTACATCTCATACAGTTCGTTGTTGTATCTTCTTCTTCACACATTGTCTTCGCATACGGGACCAAAGATCATTCGGAGAATTTTTCTTTCGAAACGACCAAGGGTTTCCTCATCCGCTTTCGATCAGGTCCATGCTTTCGCGCCGTAAAGCAGGACTGGGATGATCAAGGTCTTATACAAGGTCACCTTGGTTTTTCTAGAGAGGGTTTTGTTTCTCAATTGCCTTCTTAACCCAAAGAAGCAACGGTTGGCAAGAGTTATTCTCCGTTTGATCTCCGCACTGATGTTGTTGTCCGTGTCTACAGCGGATCCTAGGTAGACGAAGTCCTGTACTACCTCGAAGTTATGTCTGTCTATTGTGACGTTTTGTCCAATTCGTCGATGTTCTGTGTCCTTGTTTAATGACAGCATATACTCCGTTTTGCCCCCATTAACTATCAAACCCATTTTTGCCGCTTCTGTTTCAATACTCGCAAAAGCACCTATGACATCACGCTTTTTTCTTCCCTTTACGTCAATATCGTCTGCGTAGGCGATTAATTCTTCAGACTTTTGAAAGATTCTTCCTCTGGTGTTGAGGTTTGAGTTTTGTACAATTTTTTCAAGTATGATGTTAAAGAAATCGCATGACAGTTTGTCGCCTTGCCTAAAACTTTTTTCGACATCAAAGGTCTCGGTGAGTTCTTTACCGACCTTGACGGAACAGCGTGAATCCGCCAAAGTCATCCTGCATAGTCGTACGAGTTTTGCAGGGATGCCGAAACTAGACATGGCTCTGTTCAGCTATGTAAATACTGTCATAATCTGCCTTGAAATCGAAAAAAGGATGGTGTATATCGATATTATATTCTCGGATTTTTTCCAAGATCTACCGTAATGTGAAAATTTGGTCTATTGTGGACTTCTCTGGCCTAAAACCACATTGATAAGGACCTATCAAGTAGTTGACGTGGGGTTTCAGACGTTCACATATTACAGCAGACAAAATCTTATAAGCGACGACGTTAAGGAGGCTTATCCCATACGGGCATACGATGCTGAGGTTCCATTCATCGGGCATGCTTTCTTCCGACCATATCATGCAGATCAGCTGGTGCATTCTCCTTTCCAACTGATCTCTAGCTGCCTTGAAAAATTCAACATCAAGGCCATCTGTACCTGCAGTCTTATTTGACTTAAGTCTGCATATGGCAAGCTTAACTTCTTCTAGGTCGGGAGGACGGCATTCTTGATCATCGTCCACGCTTGCTTGACAGAGAAATTTGTGTCTTCATCGCCGTTAAGCGGTCTGCAGAAGTGATCTTTCCAGATCCTCAGTAGCGACTGTGACTCTATCACTATGTTTCCCTGCTGGTCTTGGCCCCGAACTCAAGCCTGGGGTTTGCCACCCTGGCACGATCTTTTTTCCTTTTGGTAAAACTTCCGAAACTCGTTTCTGTCAGGGCACCTCTCAATTTCCTCAAACGAGCGCTTCTTGTGCTGCTACTTTTTCTGTTTGAGAATTCGGTGTTTTTCCCTTCTTTTCTCCTTGTAAATCTCTTTATACTGATCGTAAGCAGCCCTCGTTCGTTTTTGCGTCAGCACTTGTCGTGCTCGATTAGAAAGGGCAATTTACTCTTTGTTCGTTTTAAAATCATTGCACTGATTATGGGTAAAATTTGTCGTTGGCTAAGTAAACCCAAAATCCGTATTATGTTTTTTTAGTTTTTTATTTGTAAAACTATCCCACACTATTTTTGGAATTACAAAATTGGACAAAACATATGGTTGTTGTTTCACAATTCAGCATTTGGCCCAAAAATTCTCTGATCCATACTTGACTCGACCTCTGTACATTACTCTTGCTCCCCCGCTACTTGAATACGCTTACTAGGTGTGCACCCCATAAAAATAAGTTCACATTTTCAGAATTAAAAATAGAATCAGCGCCGTTTTGTTCGAAGTCGTTTTTGAAGTAATCCATTGATTCTACCCCTTACCAAGATCACATCAAACTTCTCAGCATTACGTTGAAAGATCGAATAGAAATGTTCGATAATCGCTGATCGAATTGAGTAAATTAAATAAAATAGTTAGTGTCCATTGCAGTGGGAAAATGAGGATGAAATATGGTCTAAGTTACTCAGGAGTAATGAAGCACTCGGAATCGGTTCAGTACTTTTCAAGCTCATTATTTTTCAGGTTCTAGATCACTTTTGTTCCCAATTTCATTGAAGTAGTTTTAGGACCTTTTCAATACAAACTCTAAGTTCCCGTGTATGTTCCCGTTTTAGTTCCCGTACCCTTTGGAATATGGGAATGAATAGCATTTTAACGGTGAAAGAATTTCGAAATCGATCAAGCTTAGAATAGAAATATACATATAAAAATTTATCCTGGAAGGTCTAAGCCTACAGACAGAAAGCGAAGGCTTCTCTTCATTCGTCGAGTCTTTCTGGAACCGTTGACTGCACAACCCCTTTGAAATTCCCCTTAAAACTTATCTTGGCAACAAAATCCTCGCTTTTTTCACCCCCCCTATTCCAACGAACGACATGTGTCATATATGAATGAGCCCCAATGCTTAGAAATGTTAGTTCGAGTTTTAATTGTTTTGAGTACCACTTCAGCTTCTTTGAGGTCTACCCCTTTTCAATGAATTGCGTCAGAATCTCAAAACATGATTTAACTGGAATTGGCTGTTTACACCCAAACATAATACTTAACAATGAATAGCTTTAGAGGTTTGGAGAAAACTTCAATGTTAAAGTATTTCAATTCACTCGCTTATTTTCTGGCAAGTATTTCTAAAATATAAAACAAGTCATGAAATTCCAATTAAATCTTCCTTGAACTTTATCGCTTCAAAATATCTCTTCTTCTTTCAGCATAAGCTACATTTTCATTGTAAAATTTTGAGAAGCTCAAGTAACGAGTAGGCACAACATTATCCAGAACATGTGCGGCAGTATTTCAAAAGGAAGTAAACGTTATTTTCAAGACATTGTTTATTGTTCGACATAAATTCTGAGAAAGCATTTTCACCTTGCAAGCACCTATATCACATCAATATAAAATGTCATTATACAAGCAACACAATATACATAAATCTTCCAGAGACGATTGTTGTGCGTTACTCTCAAAATTAATTCATTAAAGTATTAAAAATTTAATTATTGCTCTATAGTGCTTTTAAATTGTAGTACTAAAGTTTAAGTGGTAAAAAATAAAACGGCTCACGCCATTGTAAGCCACTTATTTACGACAGGCTTTTGCGATCTACTTTTACGGAGCAATTAGTATTAACAGAGTTCCTAGAATAAATAATCATTTTAAAGAGACTGGTCACGATGTACTTTCGCAGGTAACTGCCCATAAATCTCAGCATGATTTTATGAGAACCTATTGTATTGAATTCGTGTTATGGAGAATGAAGTAATTCTGATGAATTCTTTGAAAAGTATTTTAATGAACTCTGTTTTTAAAAGTAATTTTTATGTCAAAAAAGGGAAGGCTATTTAGATTTACCATTTATTTGTGTTTCTTTTTGATTCGAGTTTGAATCACAATGTTTATTCATTGAAGAGATTATGCTCTTAAGCTTTGGAAGGTATAATTGTTATTAAAGAATACAAAAAGACGTTATTATAGAACTTCTTAGAGTTGGTTGATTGTAAATTATTAAAGAATTCAAATTAATAAGAAGTATTCCATATTCGTATTCAGAATAAGTATTTATGTAAGTTTCATTCGTTTCATGAAAGCATTTAACGCCTTGGAGGGTACGTTTTGACATATCAAATTCTTGTTATAGCTTTCCATATATTCATAGAAAAGCCAGATAACGATGCCATTATAAGGAACTTTGGTTACTAAATCTTACCACGTAATAACTATACACCAAAGTTCTTTGCTTTGCTTTGGTCTTCCAAAGGAATACCAAGGACCGATGTACAAATCGGAAAACTTTAGTTAGCCGAAAGTGTTTTGGAGCAAAGGAGTAATCATCACAGAAAAATCACTTGCCTTTAACAGCTGATTAACAGTGAAAATTTCAAAGCTTTTACCAAGTTTTTTTCCTAATTTTGATTCACATGAATGACAACTAGCCTTTTCTTATGTCATTTCGTAAATATTGAACTTGCTAATTCCTAACGTTGGTGCTGACCACGGTGGTGTAATGGTAGCCATGTCTGTCTGTTACCCGGGTAGTAGTTCGAATCTTAACAGAAACCAAAAAGGTTTTTTACGAGTACCTATCAGTTCTCCAAAATTAAATAAATTGCTATGAAAAGCGTTTTCCTGATGAGCCGTTCGGAATCGGCAGAAAAGTTTAGGTCCTCTCCATTCCCTCTCAAGGTAGATATGGTTTTAGAAATGCCCTGCTTTGTTGCTTTGTTGTATGTACGTCTGCATTCCTAATGTTTGATGACAAATATGGTATTCATTCGTTTAAGGCATACTAGTGATTAAAAATGTAGGTGTAGAAAAATGAACTTAAAAACGATGAACTGCAATTATTTGCATTTACCCGTACCTTTTTTAAGTCCATTAGGTGCCCTTAAAGCTTACAGTTTTCTTCTTTTAATGATTTTGAGAAAAACTTCTGTGAAAGAAAAAGAAAAACCACAAATTGACCTAATAAGGTTATCCATAATCCTGAACAAGACTTGGCTCCAAAAAAAAAGAATAAAAGTGGACCTATAAAAGTCCCTCGAAGTTAATAAATTAATCATTAATAATTTCTCAGACTCATGCAGATGCCAAAACACTCCTAATTAAAGGAAACATACAAAATACCAACTTTGTCTGCCAAAAGAGTTTTCTTAAAAATGATGAATTTCGTATTCAGCTTGTACAAGGAAAAGGAGATAATTAAACTTACAAATGCGAGGCTATTTCTTAAAGAAATTGAACTCCCTGAAAGACGACTTAATCTAGATCTACCTTTTCTTTCAAGATGATGAATAAATCCTGGTAGTCAATGTGGGGTATCAAAAGTTTGCTTGGCTACAGCTGAAGTTGCTGTACTTGTTGCCATCATTGGGAAGCATTTTAAAATAAAGAAGAGGCCTTTCACTTAAACTGTTTGAAATGAACACTTTTCGAAGAAGAACAAATTCGTGTTTACGGCTTCCCAGCTCCTATAACGGTCGTGTTGACGGTTTCTCTCCTATACCAATTCAAATGTCCCGCCTGGATGAAGCCGGAAAATATTTATTATTTATTTGCCATTCATTAAATATTTATTTATTTATTTATTTATTTATTTATTTACTAGCTGAGCCGCCCGGCTTTGCTCGGGTCTGTACTTTTAAGGTTCCAGTTCTCGTTTTTCCTCTTCAGCGGGAATTTGGGGAAGAAATATAAATCTGTCTTACTGTGGGACTAAGTGGTATCCTAATGCTGAATGAATTTTCGAAATCTGTCCAGTAACTTCTAAGTTTCCGTTCCCAACCCCGTTCCTGTGGGAATCTTCCGTTCCCATGGAAATATGTGAATGAAATGTAAGTCTATGTCACTGAGGGATAATGTAACATCCTAGAGTTGAAAGAATTTTTGAAATCGGTCAAGTTACTTTATGGTTCCCGTCCTCGTTCCCGTTTCGGTTCCCGTTGGATTATAGAGATGAAATACACGCCATGTTACTTAGGGATTATGTGGCATCCCAGTGCAGAAAGAATTTTTAAAATCTGTCCAGTAGCTTCTAAGTTTCCGTTCCCAACCCCGTTCCAGTGGGAATCTTCCGTTCCCATGGAAATATGAGAATGAAATGTAAGTCTATCTCACTGAGGCTGAGGCATAATGTAACAACTTAGAGTTGAAAGAATTTTTGAAATCGGTCAAGTAACTTTATGGCTCCCGTCCTCGTTCCCGTTTCTGTTCCCGTGGGATTATAGGGATGAAATACACGCCAAGTTACGGAGGGATTATGTGGCATTCCAGTGCAGAAAGAATTTTTGAAATCTGTCCAGTAGCTCCTAAGTTTCCGTTCCCAACCCCGTTCCTGTGGGAATCTTCCGTTCCCATGGAAATATGTGAATGAAATGTACGTCTATGTCACTGAGGGATAATGTAACGTTCCAGAGTTGAAAGAATTTTTGAAATCGGTCAAGTAACTTTATGGTTCCCGTCCTCGTTCCCGTTTCTGTTCCCGTTGGATTATAGAGATGCAATACACGCCATGTTACTTAGGGATTATGTGGCATCCCAGTGCAGAAAGAATTTTTAAAATCTGTCCAGTAGCTTCTAAGTTTCCGTTTCCAACCCCGTTCCAGTGGGAATCTTCCGTTCCCATGGAAATATGAGAATGAAATGTAAGTCTATCTCACTGAGGCTGAGGCATAATGTAACAACTTAGAGTTGAAATAATTTTTGAAATCGGTCAAGTAACTTTATGGCTCCCGTCCTCGTTCCCGTTTCTGTTCCCGTGGGATTATAGGGATGAAATACACGCCAAGTTACGGAGGGATTATGTGGCATTCCAGTGCAGAAAGAATTTTTGAAATCTGTCCAGTAGCTCCTAAGTTTCCGTTCCCAACCCCGTTCCTGTGGGAATCTTCCGTTCCCATGGAAATATGTGAATGAAATGTACGTCTATGTCACTGAGGGATAATGTAACGTTCCAGAGTTGAAAGAATTTTTGAAATCGGTCAAGTAACTTTATGGTTCCCGTCCTCGTTCCCGTTTCTGTTCCTGTGGGATTATAGGGATGAGATAAAGTTTAAGTTACTGATGAAGGGCGATAATGTAGCACCTTTAGTGCTGAAATATTTTTTGAAATCTGTGGAGTAGTTTCTAATTTTCCGTTCCCAACCCCGTTCCTGTGGGAATATGGGAATCAAACCTTGACAGGAACCATCTCTGAACTAAACTTTGTCTACCCTGAAAATTTCATAAAAATCCGTTGGGTGGTTTAGGAGTTTACCCCGGACATACATACATACATACATACATACATCCTACTTTATATATATAGATTTCATCTACAGAAATTATAAAATTTCATTACAGATTACATTAGGTAAAAATATACAATAATAATAATAATAGTAAGATTGACAATAATAATACAAAACAAATGAGATAGCAAAAGGAAAATATAACTCCATCAAAAAGGGGTCATGAATTTAAAGAAGTTAAAACAATAAGCAATTTATTTTTAAAACTATGCCTTGAACATAATGCAAAAAAGTCTAAAGCAAAGGACACTGCGTTAGCCTCATTTAAACAACGATTAATGGGCTCATTGATAGCATAATTAAATCTATGAAAAGGTATATGAAACAGAGTTCGTTCCCGAATTCTTCGAACAGGAAAATAAAAATTTAAAAGTGATAGCAAATGTGGACAATTAATTCGATAGTCTAAAATATCTTTGACAAACATGACTGAGTAATATTTGCGACGACATTCAAGTGTTTGTAGACTAATTAAAGCACACCTGGTTGAATATGTCGGCATCTCAATTCTCCAATTTAATTTAAACACGACGTACCTAGTAAATCGCTTTTGGACTTTTTCAATTCTAGCTGAATGGCTACTATAGAATGGGTTCCAAACAACGGAACAATATTCTAACACTGATCTTACGAGAGAGACATATAACGATTTTAATGCATATGGATCAGTGAGATCTCTAGAATTTCTTTTAATGAACCCAAGCATAGAGTTTGCTTTGGCTATTATATAGTCAAAATGTTCAGTAAATCGAAGCTTAGGGTCTAGTATAACCCCAAGATCTTTTTTTACTAAAACTCTTTCTAACGTATCACTCTCAATATTGTAACCAAACAAGATTAAGGAGTTTTTTCTATTGCAAGACAGTACTTGGCATTTCGGAACATTAAGACACAAATGATTTGTTTTGCACCAGGTAGAAAGTCTTTCTAGATCTTCTTGAAGCAAAGAGCAATCATTTTCACATTTAATTTCTTTATAAATTTTCAAGTCATCTGCATATAGAAGACATTTTGAGTTATAAAAGTTAAGAGGCAGATCATTAATAAACAAAAGAAAGAAAAGTGGCCCTAGGTGGCTTCCTTGAGGAACGCCTGACGAAACAAAAATTGTGTCGGACACATATTTATCAATTTTTACATATTGTATGCGACCTACCAAGTAGGATTCTACCCATTTCAGAAAAACTGAGTGAAAACCTAGGTTAGAAAGCTTCCAAATCAAAACTTTGTGATTAACTTTATCAAACGCCTTCGCAAAATCGGTAAAGATTATGTCAGTTTGACAATTATCCTCAAAATTCTTTACAACATCATTACACAATATAGTCAGATTAGTGGAAGTTGACCTACCAGCAAAAAAGCCATGTTGATAAACAGAAATAATTTCTTTAACATGAAATAATAATTTTTGGTACAAAATCTTTTCAAAAATTTTTGGAATTGAAGCCATTTTACAAATGGGTCTGTAGTTCGTTATTTCGTGTTTAGAACCTGATTTGAAAATAGGCGAGACAAAAGAGATTTTCCAATCATTAAGAAAAACGCCACACCTTAAAAACATGTTGAATAACATTGTCAATGGTTTTGCAAGTGAGCGCGCACAAAATTTCAAAACTATTGCAGGAAAACCATCTGGACCAGGGTTTCTATTGGAAACTAAAGCTTTAAGAGAATTTTCAACTTCATCCTCTGTAACTACGAGAAGACCAATGTCTAAAACAGATGAAGAATTAGTATGATTGGTGTTAAAATTGTAGATATTTTCTGAGCAATAAACAGATTTGAAATATTCCGCAAACAAATTACAAATATCCTTCAAATTATCAGATGTTTTACCTGAATATTTCATGCATTTAGGTAGCCCATTAGATTTTCGTTTTGAATTAATAAATTTCCAAAAGCATTTACTATTTCGTTTGAGATTAGCTTCTACAGATTTAACAAATTTTTTGTATAAATCGCTTTTAAGAAGATTAAACTCATTTTGCAATTTGTAAAAATTAGTTCGCGACAAAATATTATTTTTATTTACTTTATACAACTTAAAGGCTTTATTTTTTCTATTTTTTAGTTTCAAGAGCCGTTTATCAAACCATGATGGATAAGAATTATTTTTTAAGGCTTTTTTGGGAACAAATGATTGAATAGCGTATATTACGTATTTTCAAAGCCTTCGGCAGGACTGTTAGTTGATTACTTTAGTAAGTGGTATACACTCTGGTGAGTCCTGTGGAATAAACGACGCCACGCATCGCCGCGGAGCTTTTTTTCAAATCCGGGTTCACTCATTCGGGCAGGCATGATAAGATCTGTTAACATAGGCCCCTTATCATGGCATCGTTATCCGGTTTTTTTTTTTTTTGAAAATATGGAAAGCTATCATAGCAAAAGAAGTTAATTAGTCAAAATGTTGCCCCATCTAAGTGTATGAGTGCTTTCATGAAACAAGTGCTAAGGGTTTTCCCAGTTCAGTTAATGGTCTTACAATGTGCTTTTTGCTATCCAGTCGGAAAAGTCAGGTCTTCCTAATGAAAAAAAAACAGGACAATTGAGAGGAAAAGTCACTAGCAAACAATAACTCTTTAAAAATTATAAATTTAAATCTAAAATATGGTGGCGTACATCCCATATCAAAGGTTTTCAATGCCTCTTTCATGTCACTATTTACTTACTGTCGGTGTTATTGCTACAATAGCACGGGTGAAATAGGGAAGTAAAGGCTTATGTACGGCCGCTGACGACACACAAAACAGTACTCCAAAACTCTGGTAGTGGTAGATCAGCAGGTTTATTTTCGAACAATAGTGACATGCAAAGCAAAAGCCAATAGCTGTGCCAACAGCAGGATAGGATTATTGTAGGCTTTGGTGCACTCTACAACTCGTCTATTAAAAATTCCACTGCTCTCTACATTGTTGAACTTAACTCAGCACGTCGCCGTCGGCGTCGCCAGTGTGTGTGGCATGACGATGATGAATTGCGTCCTCTTAGTTCAGTACAGGCGTTTGGCGACATGAAAATCAGTTTGACGATTTAGCTCGTAAATGTCGATATTTTTTGAGTTTGGCGATCGAGTTTTATTCTTTTAATCGATCGTCTTATGTTTTCTGACTACTTGAACGTTAAATTTTTTCATGGAAGTTTTTAGAACGAAGCTATTGAAATATTAAATTACTATTGCAGTGTTCAATGAGCTATTCTACAATAATTTCAGGGTGAGAAAAATAATAGGTCTGTTCGTTGAACTTTCCCCACGGTTGACCTATTTTTTCTTGACAACCCTTTGAGTTGTCAAAAAACCTGGGCTTTCCAGTCCTCAAAAAACGCTAAACCGCAAATGACCACACATCCCTGTCATTAAAAAAAAAATACATGCCATTTGGCAGCTCTCAACTCGCCACAGCAAAAAGCTAGGGCGAGTTGATGGAAAACCTAGGTCAACCCTAGGGCTCAAAAAACATTTAATTTGACATTCAGGGCTACTTTAGGTTTCTCAAAAAACGCTTTGTGGCGACCCCAGGGCGACCTAAGGGCTTCAACGAACGAAACCTAATGTGATGTGATATGCTTTCCTTTATAAAGAGGCCGCTGATGCAACCAGAGAGTCAGTTGTAATTTTAAAGTGATGGTGTAAAGATTGAATTAGTGTGATTATAATATAATAATTTATTAATGAAAGCAAAGTTACATTATGTTAAGTTTATTTTTGTTATTCTTTTTAAATGGTTGTCAGAACATTTATTGCTGCTTTTTTTTAATGATGAAAAAATACAAGTTCCGTGATTGTTTGGTTTTTATGATTTTCAATATTTTTAGTCGTGAAATTTTTTTTTTAACTGGCGATTCTTATGCTGCCTTTGGCAATTCCAATTTTCAAAGCTGACAGTCCTGGTCACTGTCACTTTTTACTTTAGATGTTTATGAAGGTACCAAAAGTAGAAGATAGCATGAACGCTGCGTTACAGTTTTCTGATTTAGTCAGTGTTTTAACATTTTCAGTTGTATAGTCTCCGGTTAAAACTGAACCAATCTATAGGCCGGTTGCTTTAAATGATGAAAAGCGGTCTTAATATCCGCTACCTCAATAAACAAAATCTAAAAATTCATTCACAATTCAAACTTCTAAATCTCACGAAAAAGTAGGTACTTTTCTTTAAAATCGGTTTTTTCAGTAAGAATATCCGATATGATGTTTTTGACTCATGCAATTTATATCACCTAGTGAACATCTTGTGAATAGATGTCGATTTTGGGAAGGTTGGGTGATTTATGGTAGAAGTCTGATTTTGAATGGATAGGATTGCCAGTAGGGTCTGTCGTCACATGATGTGATATGCCATGACCATTACAAATGAATATACTCGTTAGTATTCACTGCCTTTTCATAAGCTATATAGTCAAAGTTTTCCGTTAGAATTCACTGCCTTTTCATAAGCTAGTATAGTCAAAGTTTTCTTTCATCAACATTCTAAGAACTAATAAACAAAAAAATTAATTTTCACCTGTGTTAAGAGCCGCAGGTATTAAATCGACAACTGGGCACATTATGTTTTATCCAAGTCATAAATCTTCTAATTGGTAGAACCACAAAATCCATGCACAAAAGTTTGTGTAACAATCTTCCAACAGTTTGGAGTTTTGATATCCGATAGACGGGTCACCACTTTCAAGACTTATCCTTCCTAAGAATAAACCCAAAGAATGATCAGCGCTTTTGTTTCGACCACATCCATAAAGTTTTCCCCCAAAAGTTTATCCTTTCCTCTTATACTAAGGAAGTATACCCAAAGAACAGACTCTTGCCCCTTAAAGATGCTATGAGTTTTTAACTGAAATGCATTTAAGTGAATTATGTATGTGAAATTCTATGCTTTTGCTCAATATTTGTGAAATTTATAAGAAAATTATTAAAAATACATATATACAGGAGCTAGGGAATTGAAAACTAAGGCAGACGAAGTTTGAGTTAGGCAAAGATTTGTTGTCAGCATATTTTGGTGTTATGCTTGGGAATAGGAATTTTAATGTGGTTTTCAATAAATTATGCATTAAAAAATTATCCAGAGAATTGAAAGCAGAATCAGTCTTAACTGGATTGAAAACAAAATATAAAAATATCTAACATCTAAGACTTTGAACGGGGAGTCTATGATTCTTTTTAAAACAATAGGTAAACATTTAATTTTTTATGATTGTGAATAAAAAGCATTCTGTCAACGGGTGTACTTTTTTCTGCAACAGAATACTGCTCCAATTTTTTTAACGCTTAGTGCGTGCCTTCTGAAACGGAGAAGAATACGCTATTTTAAGAAAAGCAATTCCTTAACGTTGACGGTTAACAACTTGGACGGTTAACAACTTGGAGAAATTATTTAGGAGTGTTGTGATTTGCTTAGAGGTAGCATTATAATTTGACATTACTATTGTGCTGAAAAGTTTTGCTTTATGTTTAACGAGGGTTTGAGGGAACGTGGCGCAGACTCTTGCTTCAGTTCTTTTTTACGCTTAGTAGTGACCCAATAACCGATTTCAATAATGAAAGTATTCTATTCCACTTTTTGCCTGCGAAATTTTTCTCAGTCGGCTTAGGAATGTCTATATTTTAAAAATGAGGCTGGTAGTGCTGCAAAATTCTTTATGTTCTGTCTACTCAATCTCGCTCTTAACCAAGCCAGAAAGCAGGGGTGGAATTACCGCACCTTTATCGAGTAATACATGACTGAATTATGTCAGCTTGGTGTAACTCACATTATCGAGCGGCACGGGGTGCAGGCTTCTGCTTCAATTCCGGGGTCGAATATCCGCACACGTGATCGAGTAATTCGTGACTGAATTATGTGTTTTTGGCATGAATTCTCCCGTTGTCAATCACTTTATTACCACAATTTGACATTATTTCATCAGTATTTGAACGAACTGAAGTCGATGAATGAACAGCAGACTGATGTTGTGTAATGAAGAGCGAATTAATGAAGAAAAATGGCACCTGTTTCATAATTAGTAGTGCAATTCATCTTATTGCAATTTTCCAACCTTGTCTTCACAGATGGTTCCAAAACGGACGAAGGGGTAGGGTCAGGTATCTTCTCAGATTGCTCTACCATGATTAGATCAATAAAGCTTCCCGACTTCTGCAGTGTCTTTCAAGCAGAAGTACTCGCAGTGTGCGAAGCCGCAAAGCACCTAGCTACGCAAAACTTGATCAGCAAAAATATTGACTTCTTCATAGACAGCCAGGCGGCCAATAAAGATATCTCATCCATTATCACAAAATCCAAACTAGAAGACAGCTGTCGCAGTAACCTAAGACTGCTCAGCGAAACAAACACAGTTAGTTTAACCTGGGTTCCAGGACATCGTGACATAATCGGTAATGAAATGGCGGATAAGCTGGCTAAAATCGGGTCAGCACTCGAATCCAGCGAAACGAACACCTCAGCTCTAAAGCCACTAAAGCAAGAATAAAACAGAATCAAACATAATTTTCTAAAAACCGCCAATGACAGCTGGTCATCTTTAGAAACATGCCGAGTCTCCAGAAACCTTTGGCTAGATATTTCCAAGAAAAAAACAGAATTTCCACTCCAGCTAAGTAGACCTCGGCTCTCTCTGTTGATTGGCATTCTCACGGGCCACAACTCGTTGGGTACCCACATGATGAAAATGGGCATTAGCACATCCGACTTATGTAGAGGATGCCAAGATGAGGAGGCAGAGGAAGGATCATTCCACTTCCTCTGTGAATGTCCTAGCTTGGCCCACACTGTAGGAAAAAACCCTCAGAGAATACTTCTTCGACGAACTGGGCGAAATCTCTAATCTCCCATTGAGCAACGTCCTGAAATTTGCTCAGGGCTCCAAATGGTTCAGTGGGGGTTCCCTACCCCAATAAACCAATCACCAACCCCACCCTGTACCTCTCCAATCCTCCCATCTCCTCATCCTCTGTTTTTCCTGGGGAGCACAATGGATCCTTGAGATCCGAGTGAGGTGCTGCCACTTGTGGCTGCACTCCTCATCCTCTGTTTTTCCCGGGGAGCACAATGGATCCTTGAGATCCTAGTGAGGTGCTGCCACTTGTGGCTGCACTCCCATGCAACCTAACCTAACGCCTAACCTAACCTTGTACCATAACTTGACATTTTCTCGTTCTCAACAAGTGGGAAAATGCACGGCACGTTTTGTTGGCAAAACCAGTGCGTAGGCTTTTCCATCTGTCTTAGCTTTTTTCTATTCTTTGAATATTGTATCAGTTCAGCGAAACGGAGCAAAGCCTACGTAATTTGCCTCCGGGTAGTACGGGCTTGTGGTTGAACATACAAAATTCACACGAACTGACCAGGCGAAAGTAGCTAAGAGCAAAACGAACACTTAAAAAGAAGATTTAGTTATTATGTGTAAAAAGAAACTGAGTTTCCACCATCCTATGTCACGAAGTGGGAGACAACGTGAACTATGGATTCACATCCATGGAAAGCTGGAATAGGTGCCCAAATTTTGAAGCTTTGTTTTTCGGTACCTCAAAATATTTTTTCCTTCATTCATTCATTATGTTCTTAATCCTTTCTAAGAATAAAAATTAATTTTAATATCCCACTCTTATAAATACTCTGAAACTGACGGGCATATCCCAGCTGTAGAAAAAAATCCGTCACAATGCGTGTAAGCCAACTTTTTCATAATATACATAAGCACACTATCTCATGCCTCGACATTCTCTACTCTCTACCAAAACTGTTTATTAATTAATGATAAATCTCCGCAAATTGAAAAATGGTTGAACAAGTTCTTTTCATAGTTCATCAAGTGAAAACCATACAATTGAAAACCACAAACTTTGACAAACAACTGATTGTTTCGCCCAATGGCATGGCATTAATTTCATACATCTACATAAATGTATAAGAGGACTAAATCAATTGTAAAGTATTGCAGTGGAATTAAATTAGATTACCTATTATAGAATTCTAAATAAGCAGACAAACAATAAATTCCAGTTCAATTTTAGCCACATCAACACTTGTACCAATGAACGTACCTACATACTCCCACACCGGCCTATTTTATGCTTAAAAATGTTGTTAGAACTTTGTTAGCCCAAAATCAAAAGCATCAGTTCCAACAACATAATTAATCGCATTCATTTAAGTGATCATATAGTACAAATCCAATCGCATAATGTCACATCTCATCAATTAATTAAAATTTCCGAATTCAATCGTAAATAAATAGAGGAAGGTACACAGCACAAAACACACACAGTTTAAAAAATAAAAAAATAAAAAATACGTACTTGTGATTTATTTGAATGCAATTAAAAGCATCCACAGACAAATACAATTTAAACGCACAATGGGATTCAATTTGAATTTTAATCGATTGGAGTGCGTCCGTTAAAACGAGAGAAGCTCCAAAAAAATTCCGGATTGGCTGGAAAGTGGTTTGCATTGGTTTCTATACCCATTAACTGAATAAACCATCGAATATGCATAGGTGCCGATAATCCAGAGCACAAATCAAATCTGAATTGATCCTATAAAATGGCCATTAATTTATTTTATTTTGAGAGGATTTTTGTATTTAGTTAGGCATACATATTGTAGCTACATATTATATATAGGTAACAGTAGATACTTTATCTTGTTAGAGGGTCAATTGGGAGCGCCGTAGTGTATGTGATACCATGAAATGTTAAAAATCCTATAGCAATCTTTGTTTTTATAAAAAAAGATACACTTTGCCGCTCACGAGGATTGTTGCGATTTCAAGTTATCCAAATACTCAATTCACCAATAAGACGAAAAGTATTTTCAGAAGCCTCGTTAAAAGGTTAAAATGTAAATACTTCTACCCAAAACCCTGTATGGGTAAAAAAATCATTTTCTCAAATAGCTGGAAATAAATAGGATATGGGATGAGCTTTTAAAAGGGTGGCAATCATAATATTTCAATGAATCCATCCAAGCTATGGTTCCTTTGGAATCCTATTTGTGGTTTTTGTGCTACACAAAGAAAGAGGATTGATATCAAAGAAATACGACAAAACTACTTGAATAAGGGAGCAACCATCTGCTAAATAGCAGCTCGAGAAGGATCGCTTCTTAAAACATCGTGATTACTTAGAGGAGTAACATGTTTTGCGACTTGACTTCAAAAAAGCATTCGACTACCATGTGATCTAATATGAGTGACGCTCAGATAAAGTGGTGTCCTAGAGGTTTATGTACGCTCAGATAAAGTGGTGTCCTAGAGGTTTATGTACGAATTATCAAACATACGGATGAAGGAGTAGTATCCTAGCTAAGACGTCCACTTGTTAACACGAAGTCTTGAGGCGTCTGCTCTTTTCCGCAGTCCTTAGCTATCTACTTGGAAGATAAAGCACAGACCACCAAAGTATATAAACTTTTCTTTGGTGTTTATGGAGCCATCATAATAAGCGAGGATGCAACATCCCTGCAGGCAGCACTTGATATTAAAAGTGGGTACCGACAATAGTCCAAAAAGGCTGAGTAGTTGTGCTTCCCGTTTTCTGATTCATACATACCTGGTCCCTACATTTATTTGAATGGCAATGGGATCAGTAGTGAATCAACTTGTGATAAGTAAAAGTATTACACTAAAGTCCTTCCTTTCCAAGGAAATGGAAACTTTGAAAAACAGCAAAATCATAGATTTAGAGAAGGAAAGCTTCTTAATTACCGACATTACTCACCTTATAAATGCTGGTGTCCCTTAAGGCTCCGTTATGTCTCCAACTCTCTTTCTGATCTTCTAATCATCTAAATTGTGTTGCGACTCCACCCCCGGCTTTTTATTATCGTTTTCAAATTTACGTGTCTGCTCTTCGGACTCTATTGCTCCAATTGAGACCCATCAAATCGAGTTTTGCTATACATCTACAGGGGTGATTTGGAACTCTTTACAGAATATAAGGGACGGCCCATATAATTTGTTTTCTAATTTGTATGAGAGATTGGTGAACTTGTGTTTCCTTCAAGTATAATTTAAAAATATGTAACTTATTAAGTGCTGAAAAGCAAAGCACGCTATAGGATATTATAATGCTTAAGATATAATAAAAAAATTAGTATGGGTGCTTTATTACTAGCACTTTGCCTTTATTTTCATCTGAAAAATGTAGGAAAACCACTATTTCTATTATAAATAGTGTAAGCAAACCAACCTGCCATCAACAGTTGTTGTATCTATGAATTTCTTCGATAAGCCACGTCTCGCTGTGGTTGAGTCCCAATAACATCGATCGATTTTTGAGAAGTCGATGTTCTTCCCTTCTTTTCTCCTTGTATCTCGTTATACTGATCGTAAGCAGCCCTTTTTCGTTTTTGCGTCAGCATTTGTCGTGCTTTTTGTTTGGCTGCATTTGCCTGCCTGCATTCTTCATCGAACCATGGGTTTCGTTTTGGTGGCCGAGTGAAACCCAGAACCTCAGAGGCAGCGGTTCTGATGGCTTCTTGGCAATGCTGCCACTGGTCTGTTAGATATCGCATGATAATTAAAAAATACAGAAATCATTCCAGTTTCCACAGTCTATCGCCGGATTATATCTAAGCGATAGTTACAGTACATAGGTTATGTTAGGTTAGGTAGAATGGGCTGACGGTTGATCTTATCTCCGTCACACTTAGATCATTGTAGATCCATTGTGATGCCCTGGAGTATTGTAACGTCCTAGAACCTATGAGTTTATGTCTGGTCAGTTTTTAACCATTTTGTGGCCTTAGTGAATTTTAACAGGCTGCTTTTTGAAGTGTCTGATAATTCTTCTATAGTTCATTGAAAAAGTAATTGCCTAGAAACTTTTTCCTAATGTGGCAGATTGCTGGGCATTGACAAAGGAAGTGAGTTGTATCCTCGTGTTCATCTTCGTCATTGCATCCCTTGCACAGGTCATCGGTACAAAGACCCATTTTCTTTTTGTGGTAACCTAGTAGGTTATGTCCAGTTATGATACTGATAAGCATTCGTAATGAAGGTCTATTCAATGATAGCAGCTTTCCAGATCCGTTCTTATCGTATTTTTGCCATAGTTTCCTGGAAGTAACACAGGAGTCTAGGCATTCCCATCTTTCATTGGATTTTCGCATTATTTTGTTACCAATGATCTGTTCAGTTTCACAGGGTGGAATCCTGATTGATTGACCAATGAGAGAAGGGTCAAGTGCTGATCCTTTCCTCGCTAGTTCGTCCGCTTTTTCGTTTCCCGATATACCACTATGACCAGGAACACAGCAGATTCTAACGTTATGCTGTGTGCCAAGAACCCTTAGCTCTTCGCGACAGCAAGACACAAGCTTTGATTTGACAAGAGTGGCAGAAATCGCTTTTATTGCTGCTTGGCTATCAATGAAAAAAGTGATATTAGCATGTGATAGCGCCATCATAAACACCTGTTTTGCAGCGTTTGTAACGGCCAAGATCTCGGCTTGGAAGACGCTGCTGTGATTTGGAAGTCTGAATGAACTGGCTAGGTTTAGTCTGAAAAGAAACCTGATGCCCCTGTTCCAACTTCCATTTTTGAACCGTCGGTATAGATTAATATAGACGTCTCGTTCAGGTAAAGTGTTTCATTCTCCCAATCCTGTCTATTGGGGAAGCTGGTTGTGAAGGATGTTTTAAAGTTACAGTACATGGGCAGTAGGCTAAAAAAAAGCGAATAGAATTCAATGTCTCAAAAATACAATGCTACATACGGTTTCTCGCTGCAGCTTAATATTCCCCCCTGCATCAACTAAACCAAAAAGCTGTCAGTGTTTGGTATGTGTGTAAACGATGAACTTCATGGAATGATAGCATATTTGAAGTCATCAAAAATTTTGCAAAATGCTTAGGTTTTAAGACGGTGTATAAATTGTTCACCTCTTCTGACCTGGCTAAAATTGAAAAAGCCAACATTTTTCCAAAACTAGAACAATAATACCAATATCTGGTCTAGTGCTCCTCAAACATCTTTACGCCTACTTAGTAGGGTTCAAAGAAGAGCCTTCTGACTGATGGTGATAGTTCAATCGTTAAATTGATTGACTAGTCTCACTCTCTTTTATCACTTTTTTCACGAGCAGCTCTTTAGTAAAATCTCCTTAATTGAAACAGTTCACCCACAGCACCCGCCTCGCTACGAATGCTCATCAGATTTATATCAACCGCTCGAACCCTATTAGATTGTTCGTACTTTACATTACAATTAACGAATGTTGATATGATGATGATGAGATAGGGTGCATTGGTGTCTCCTACTTATTCCTCTCCTGTTTCCCAAAATGTTCCCACTGCGTTTTTTTTTCCAAATTATAAGGCTATTCATAATTAATTATTAAAAAAATGTTCGTCTATGCAGACACGCGTCAGAAGTGAAACCTCTGATTAAATTTACGAGATAGATATTCACGACTCCTTCAGCATCAGTTTCGGTGTACCTCCAAATTTAATTAATTATAAGAGAGATTAAAATATTCACTTAAATGATAAATATATATAAAATAGGATGTATGTATGTTTGTATGTATGTATGTATGTCCGGTATAGACTCCTAATCCACCCTGTCAGGGTTTGATTCCCATATTTCCACTGGAACGGGGTTGGGAACGGAAACGTAAGAACTTCTGAACCGATTTCAAAATTTTTTTCAGTACTGGGATGCCACATAATCCCTCAGTAACTTAGATTACATTTCATCCCTATAACCCCATGGTAACAGAAACGGGAACGAGAACGGGAACCTTAAAATTACTTAACCGATTTCAAGAATTCTTTCAAGTCTAGGATGTTACATTATTCCTCAGTGCCATAGACTTATATTTCATTCACATATTTCCACGGGAACGGAAGATTCCAACAGGAACAGGGTTGGAAATGGAAACTTAGAAACTACTGGACAGATTCCAAAAATTCTTTCAGATTAGATGCCGCATAATCCCACAGTAAAAAAGATTATATTTCATCCCCATATTCCCACGGAAGCGGAAGAACGAGAACGGGAATTTTAAAACTGCAGACCCGAGCAACGCCGCGCCGGGCGGCTCAGCTATGATAAGTAAAAATGCAGAAATGTTACAACACGCTTGATTCATACAACCACAATGGTATTCCATGTTGTTCTCTCGCCCACCTAATCCTGTGTTTGTTTCTTTACTGAGAAACATTTCATGTCATCGATTTCCAGATCAACAATACTTAATAATTTATTTAAAACTATAGCGACCCGCCCCGGCTTCACACGGGTACAATGCTGATACTAAATACACTACAGAAAAACTGTGAACGTTGTATATAAAAACACAGCGGCCCGCTATGGCTTCGCACGGGTATAAAATATATAGCCTATGTCACTCACTGATTAAGATTGATCCAGTAGTTTTGATTTATTCATTACTGCCCGCGACCTGCACGCGTTAAATTTTGAAGTAAAAAAAAAATTTTGTTTATTTTTCTTGAAAGGTAGCGCTTTCATCACTAACTTCCTGTAGTGTTCATAACAAAAGCTATATCAAAAAAGCTAGTTTCAAACCAATTTTTGAAAATTATAAAATTGAAATAAATGTCAACTGTGTTTTCAAATTTTAAAGTTAAATGAAGCATATTCAATTAAATTTATTGAACATTAACCATAACCAGCTCTAACCAGGAGATAAACATATGCTGTCGCGAACTTTTTACTCATCTTTTTAATATATACAATTCCGTAGTAGGTACATAACTTTGATCTATCTCGCAAGGTTTAGCCAGCGTTTGCAATGTAAGCGCAGAAAAATATGTTTGTTACAACATCACAATACAAATTTAAATTTCTCATCTTTTCTCTACTATAATTTGCATGTATTATACATATAAACCTTCCTCTTGAATCACTCTATTCATTAAAAAAAAAAAACCGTATCAAAATCCGTTGCGTAGTTTTAAAAATCTAAGCATACATAGGGGCATATAGGGACAGAGAAAGCGACTTTGTTTTATAGGTATACTACGTTAAGATTTAACTTGCTTCGACACAAACAAGTCACCCAATGCAATATAACCGTTTTGGTGGCTTGCTAGTTCAAACACAGATCGTGCAAGAGTCCTTTTGATTTACGATTTACTTGCCTTATAAGTGAAGGTTCACTGAAGAATGTATAGTGTTCTTTGATTCTCTATTTGATAGTAAAAAATTTCAATTAATAATAATTCAAGTTTACTGGTGTAAGCAGATGTGATGATATTTATGAAGAAGAAAAACCCATCGAGAAAATTTATTAGAAGCCTTTGAACAAACGATGCTATTAAGAGCTTCTTGGGAAAGGATTGTTAGTGTCTAGCAATTCCGAATAAGGGGTTTTAATAACAATTTCCAGAAAATTCGACTTCCTCATTTAATCCATCTACGTTTCTCAAAATATTATTGTTGTGAAACATAAACAGAATAAATGAGAAAGCCCAAAACAATTTTCAGAAATTGTTATTAAAACCTTTTACTTGGAGTTGCTGATAAGTAAGGATGCTTTCTCAAGAAACTCTAAATAGCATTGTTTGTTCAAATTTCAATTTTAAGAAACAATTCATGCATACTAATTTCTTGGCCAGACATTGTTTACCCTTCATCACCTCAACATCATCTAAGAACGTGAAGTCTTTTTTAGCAAAAAAGCAAGTTCGAAATGCTAACAAAGCCTATTTATTTAACGACCCTGACCCCAATATGAACTCAAATCATACATCTATAAATTGTTCTGGAAGAATTCAATAAATCATACCTTTGAACGGTTCAGATGTCGCACAATAAATCATGTAATGAAGTTAGTTATTCTTTCCACATATGTGAACAGAACCCGTCGCATTATGTTACATTTTGACTTTAATACCCCAGGTTTACCTATAATATTTTTACTAGACACACATCCCAAAATCAACCTGACCACAGCATTTTGATTTATTAACTTTTATATCCCACTTAGGTGTACACGAAGATTTGATGTGTGTATTGTATATGTACCGCCTACCTATGCCTCTCTATATAAATGTACATGTTCATATTTATGGACCTTTAAATTGGATGTTTCTTCAAGAATAATATATATCTATGCATTATTCAAAGTTCCTTAATTCGTTGAGAGATTAGCTGCAAGCAGAATCAAGGGATTTAAATAAGTGGTCGACCCATAAGTTCTTAAGGAAAGTGACCTTTAGGGAAGATTGAATGGCACGTGGTTCGTGGTAGATCTATTTCCACAATTCAAATTGAGACGTTGTGAGATTAATATTACTCGAGGTTTTGTATCCATATCCATGTATTTGTTCTTCTTCTCTTTCGTTAGGTTTTTGTTGTTTTTTTTTTAAACAACACCTGCGTTTGAATGGTTGTTCTTGTTTTAGGCACTCTATATGCAAAGTTATAGATACATACATATGTGTAGTGTATACGAAAATAAAGGTATGCTTTCATTTTCAAGGATGCTTTGAAAAGCCCTTGAATAAGCAAACCAAAGGATTTATATTTTTTGAGTCTAAAGAATGTAGATTTTCTTAAAATATTTATTCGTTTTAGCCAAAACAAATACTAAGAAGTGGGTGGATCTTTTGTGTAAGGTAGGTGCCTAGCCTACCTACTTACACATAAAAGGACTTGATGTGTTGAATTGAGGATGTCTACAGAGTTAGGAAAATAAATATTTGTAACCTTGTTTGTTTGTTTTTCTTTTAAGGTAGGCACAAAGCAAAGGACCCGTTGAAGATTTTTATTGAAATATTTAAACTTAAAAGTGTTGTTCCGTTATTGTGTAATATAAACACTTATTTTATTTCATGGGTTAATTTCTCTGTGGCCTTTAGATTAATATTATTGAACATTATTATATTACAAAAATTCTCTGTTGTTTTTATAAACAAACAAATTTTAATCCTTAGTTTAGTTTGACAAATGATAAATAAAAAGTTCAGATCTTAAAAGATCTTTTACTTCTGCCTGTTTTAAAGACTTGTTTTGGCTTGCAGCGAAATCTTTCACTGGAGCTTAAACAATGTTCTATGGGATTGAGTTCACAATGATAAAGTGGCAACTGAAGTACTTCACGTTCTCCAGCTTTGGCCATTTCATCATTTTCATATCAAAACTTGGAAAGTTTATGAACTCGAAAGTCAGCATTCGAAGTAACTTCCTCATAACCGCAACCATTTCAACTTAGCCACTTTTTTAATTTCTTTTTTTTTTTTTTTGGGTTGTAAAATTTAAGGGGCCCTGATTAGATTCCGAGAGTGATACGTACTATCAAAAACTTCAACAGAGTTTCCTTCCAGTCATGTTTGCTGCTATTTCTCATAATATTCGGCATTCATGTTGTCTTCCTACTGTGTCAACCCATTCCAGAAACTCTCGCCTTTCCTGAAGGCGAATGCTGTCCTGTTGACAGTTCTTCATTGCCTTCGTGTTTTTAAGGTTGTGTCATTCCAAACTTCCCCATGGGATGGGTGTGTTCTTCATTGAGCTAGTATTCATCAGTAAAATAAATCCTGTTTAATCTCTCATTTGTTTTATCCAAAGTAAATACTTCTTCTCCGTGCAACTGCCATTTCTGTTCAAAAGAACACCATTGTGCTGGCGTAGGGCAAACTTAGAGCTTAGATTAGTGCCGGACTAGCCACGTATCAAGAGTAGCAAGTGCTACGGGCCCCGCGCATTTAGGAGCGCCTCGCTTCAACGCCTATCTGACCATAATTAAAAAAATATCAATATCGATAGGAGCATTAAATATTTTGCATGCCCTAAATCCGAAGCACGTTTCGTCAGGTTGAATCGTAAAAATAAGTATCTTACGAACTTTTTAACGATAATTTTCTAAATCTTTTTACCCTTCAAGCGGCCAGATTTTAATTTTTAAAAAACGGTTATACATTTAATTTTGCGAGTTTACGTAGCCAAGTGCCTAGATTGTACTTTTTAAACCGATTTTAATATAATAACGATTATTACTATTTAGAAAAAAACTTCTGTGGTTAGTTTATTTATTATAAAATAAAGTATCATTTTATGAGTGAACATAGCTAACGTTTTTTTGAATCGATTATCATATCGATTATTGTTTTGAGGTGATTGAAAGCTAGTGACGATATATTAAGAGCAAGGTGTTTCAGAGTCTTAAGTAAAAAGGCGGGTAATTTAAAAATGTCCTATTCAAATTGTAAACAAAAAGTTATTCAATTTAAAATTACACATTTTATGTGTTCGTCGACAAATTTTACCCTTGTATTTCTCAACTATAAAATTATTTCTTAAAGTATGCACATTTGGATATTTTGGATTTGAAACTTTTTATGGTAAAATACCAATCATTTTTTTTTTTTTTTTAATGAAAAAAAGAGGAGGCTTATATGCTAATCTGGAGAACTCAGACCTAATATCCGGTCCATTGTACTACCAGAGTAGCAGCCTTTCCCTTTTTTTTGTGTTGCAGTAGTTGGAAATAAGTTGTTAGTAATTTCACATACATAACCTCAAGGGCGGCGTCCATATGAAACTGGGAGGCTGAAAGAAAAGTAGATGCCCAGAGCGGGATTCGAACCCATGCGTCCGGCCTATCTACTAAACACTCTACCACTGCACCACGGCCGCCCCTTAAAATACCTATCATAATCTACAACATTAATTTTAAACTGTAACACTTCTATAAAATGAGCGCTGGCTACACAACAAGTTATGTGTTGTATTACTTGGTGTGCACTACACGTAGGGTAAACTAGGGTACATTTGACGTTGGGGCACATTTGACTTTACGAGGTTTGGTGTGAACGCAGCCTTTAAGAATAAAAGTTGGGGTTGTGAACGAAGCCGTATTTAATGGAAAGAAACGTAATAAACTTTAACAGTTTTGCTTTACCTCTTTTCAGAGCAACACGTGTTTTTGTGCTTTGTAAAAATTCGATGTAATTTTTGACCCAGTAAGTAAGCATTTTGTGAACTTAATGAAAGAGTTTTTTTTATTGTGAAACAGTAATATGATAGCACTATTCTTTTTAAGTATATAAATTAGTGTCAGTTTTGTGAAAGTGTATCATTGAGCCTAAAAAAAAAAGTTGTAAGGAGCTATGGGGGCACATTTGACTTTTGCAAATGGGGCACATTTGACTCTTGTTAGGGGTATATTTGACAAAACTTATACTGTCAACTTTGTTCGTAAATCATCATTATCGGGTTATGTTTTTACCAAACCAGCCGTTGAAGACATTTATTTGACTTTGAGAAATGAAATTAACTTCAAACTACCAACACCCACGAACCCAGCCACGACTTCTCGATGTCGCCAAAAATATTGATTTTACGTCGGCTTTCGCAAATTATAATTATATCAAAGAAGCTATTTAAAAAATTTTCATTCCTATTATTTTTACATCAACAATGTGCTTCTAGATGTGAATAAAGTTATTTAAGTTTTTTTTTCTTTTTATTACGAATGAAAATGAATTCCTATATATATTTTTCTATGTCACTTAATAAATTATTAAATTGCTAAATAAAAAGTGACTTTTCTTTCCATTGAAACACCAAAAAGACAACATCCGGTGATTCTTATTGGGTTTAAAATTGTATTGTCACTTTAGATATGAGCCATTCTTGAGAAAACTTGCTTTGACATAGCGCCGTGTGCAATTCATTCAATTATCTTTTTTAAAATTCAATAGAAGAGTTTTTTTTTGCGTAAAATGACAACTACGTGGAACGGAATTCTAACACGCTTGCAAGCGTCTAGTGAATTGCTGCAGTCGCCTTAGCAAGACCTTAATACGGGGATACGCCCTTTATGAGTTTTTATATGGCTACATTCAAACAAAGCGATTCACATTTTCAGATATGGAGGCAAGAGCCAAAGATCTGACTTACTGTGAAGAACACCAGCAACAGCCATCAAAACGAATCAAGTGAAATACAAAGTACGACCATTTCAGTGGCTCTGGTAATCTCGACGACTTTGTTGATAATCAAACTTCTGCACAACCAACGTTTCGAATTTGAAGTGTTTGTTGTCATTATTGATAACGTACTGTCTGCTTTAACTATGCTTTATGAAAGCTTATCATAAAATTACTATGTGTTTTGAAGTATTTCGACAGCTAAAATCTCTTACAACATAACAGATTTTGGAAATATCCTCAAGTATGGTCAGTGCTTATCAAGATGATTTTGAGAACAGCCAAGGCGGCGAATTAGTGCAGTTCACGGAACTGGCTACTGTTATTGACAGCCTTTGGAATAGCAATATTGTAAACTCTTATTAAACAATTCTTTAGAATCGTGATTCTTTAACTTAGAAGCTGCCTTGCGCATTTGCTTATATCTCATGATCACTAACAGCAGCGCCGAACCTTCTTTTTAATATTAAAACGTATTAAAAATGAACTAAGGAACACGATGAGCCAAGTACGTCTTAATCATCTGTCTTATTCTGAGCAGGAATTGCTTAAAGAAGTCGATATTGGAAGTTTATCTCTAAATTTGCCAATATTGAATCCAGAGAAGTTTAATTGAAACAATTTTGTTTTATTTTAAAAAAAAATAAATAGGGTGGCGATACAGAGCGAGGAGCCCCTGGGCCTAGCGCATTTCTCACAACCATCCCTTGTGAGGGAATGGAGGGGACCTACAATTTACTGCCGGTTCCGAACGGCTAATCGAGAAAGCGCTTTTCATGACAATGAATACTAACGGAGGACTTGCCAATTCCTTGCGAAAGGCGATACCCGTAGAAAAATCATTTTTGCCTCTGGTGGGATTCGAACTCGAACCTCAGGATTAACAGGCGGACATGCTATCCATCATACCACGGGCTTTGTTTTATTTAATACTTTTAATTTAAGAATCTAAGGAAAATCAAGGGCCCCTTGACAGAATTTGTTACAGGCCCCGCGCTGGTTTAATCCGGCACTGGCTTAGATCTATTTTCAAAATTGTGAAACGTCAGTCGGCTTACTTGTATTATATTTTCATTGAACTGATCCTCAAAAAATATTATCTAGCGTTGGAACTCAGCTATTTGAAACAATTTTTGAACAGTTGGTCGAAATTGCGCCGAGTCGATTTTGCCCATATTATTCTGTTTTTTTAGGTGGTGGTTTGATTATTTTTGTTTCAAAATTTTAACTGACTGGACCATTCTTCAATCACGTTTGTAATAATTCAGTTAATGCAATTAATAAATTATTATGCTATTTTGTATTAAATCCAAAGCGAATCCGATTAAAGGACCTTCAAACAGATAACAACGTTGTCATTGTCATTACCCTTGTATTTTCAGTCTTTTGCCGGAGCGGAGATAATAACTGCTAATTAAAATAATCGATTGTGGCATCATAGCATTGCTATCGCGAAGGCACATTGATTCCTCAGGCGCATATCCTTTGGCTCACGCAATTGGAAATACGAACTCCGAGCAATTTAATTTAATTTAAATATTCTTTGTGGCAATAATAATTTAATACGATGCCACAGCAACAACAGTATATAAACCAAAGGCCGATAGACTATCGATCGACAGACGTGAGTGTAACGTGTTTTGCAGATGAAATGAAGATAAATCATACGTGCACAGAACAGTGTACTGTGTACACTCGGTGCGCTCGCTCGTTTAATTGATTATATTAACAAAAATAAAAATCCATCAGCATTCCTCTTTAATCAGAGGGACGAGGGGTCAGCGTACGGGTACTTTGAAATTTTCTTCACAATGCAAATCAAGTCAAACTTTGCTGTATTGTTAATTGAAAATATAATCGATGTTCAATTATGTATGTTGTTATGATGAACATATATGCATAAACTCCATAATCAATTAAGTTAAATCATAAAGCAACAACTAAAAAACTAAGAACTCTATCGTGTTTTAATTTTCCAAGGTTTCAAAAAATCATGCATTGCTTGCTAGCCGCGCTTTTGGTCCATCGCCAAACGAAACCAATTTCTATCAGTTGTCATTGGGGGCGTTCAAAACAACTTCGAAAGCTCGAAAAACTTATCTTAAGATTCTGTTAGTTTGTGATCGAATATATTAACTGTTTCAGTCTTAAAGTGGTACTGTGATTCACCTATCGATTCTACATAGTTGGTAGTAAAATTAATTGCAAAGCATACAGATTTTTTCAGTTTGAAATTCAACAATCTGACTTCCAAGAATTTTTGAAAAGCAGTTTTTAAATTACATTCCTTTTAATTATTTTTGATAAAAAAATTTAAATCGTATGTCTTCAAAAATGTGTTTTCGTTGCTGATCACTGTTAAAATTAGTTTACAAAAAACTAAAATCTGGAGTGAGTTGGAGACTTGAGATTTTTCATAATAAGACCATTGTTTGGGACCATATTTTATTATTCAAAGAATAATAATAAGGTAAAATTTTGAAAAACTATTATTACTTTGAGACTTGATTACTCAGAAACCATTCACTTAATGAGGATGAACTGCTTCCGAAATTTTCCTTTTAGAAAGTATAAAGTGTTTTAACTGTTGAAAGATTTACTAATCTTTCATTTATTACATAAAAAAACACGTGGATAATATATACATATATTCAACTATAAAACTCATCAATTAGAGTATGTTGCAGTAAGTGGATTAATTCTTTTTTAATAATTTTTCTTATGAAGCTAAGCCAATATTTAAAAAAAATGTCCTTCCCACTTAAATGAAGGAAGGTAGACCCCCTTCTCAAACGATTTCTTTCTTCTCCTGACCCAACCTATCCGTCTTGTTTGAGCTTTTGTCGCATCTAACACCCTATATCAAAAGACAGTCTCTCATCATTTAAGAAGTTGGGGTAAAACGCATATTTTTTAATTTATTGGCTCCTATCACAAGGCCCGTAACAATTTCGTACTACGAATGAAAGCGAAATTCGTCACTGTTGATTACCAACTGGTTCTAAATATCTGTTGCACGACATTCATTACGAAGATGTTTTCAGTCCCTTCCATTTGCCATCTTCATTCCTTTCGCTAACAACAGCGAATATTTACCCAAAAAAGATTTCAGTAAACAACGGATGACTTTAATGTAAATAATAGTTTGCAGTAAGTATTAAATTGAAGATTAGGTCTTTTTTAACTGGATTACTACAATTGTTACCAGCTTGAAAAAACACGACATACCTCTATTAATCACATTGTTGTGAATGTGAACATTTGTGACTTTCTTCTATCAACTATACCTAACCACATATCAAACATTACTTTTAGACTGTAGACTCCTGTTTCCAGATTCTATTTTGTATATTATATACATTTTCTGGTGAATATAAAAACAATTTGTTTATTTTTATAAAAAAAATTAATCATTAGTAAAATCACAGCACCCTATTTTCATTAGTTGTGATGAGACATTTACAATGGTGTATGTATCGGCTGTAATTTTCTTCTTTGGTTTATCTTAGAAGACAACCAAGGAAAGCAGTTATTTACCGAATGGCATCACTTTTAAGGCAACTGGTTTGGTGCTTTAATTTAATTTTTTTGTTTGAATCTATTAAGTTTAGAAATACTAATACAAAAATTATAACACCAAAACGTCATAACGACGTTTTCTTCTTCTTTTTCTTGATTGAAGGATTATGATTGTACTGTTCTATTGTTCGAAAAAAAGCCCGTGCTTAAGGGTTCTCCCAAACCAAAGCGATTTTCCAGTTGCGACAGCAACAACACTGTTGACAGTACTTCTGACGCCGCGACATTTGCAAATTGCAACTGTATTGAAACGAGGCAAAAGTTTGAAATCAGAAAAGTAAAGCGGGACGGATGAAGCGGGACACAAAAGTTATAAAGAGAGACGAATAAATAAAATAATAATAAAATAAATAAATAAATAAATAAATAGGATTATTGGTGGATTTACATGCATCTGCAAGTGCAGATGAAAATCGGAAAAAGACACAAGATGTAAAATTCATACTTGTCTGATAGAGAGGGAACGAACTTCCTAATTATGGTTGCAGATGAAAAATTATGGTTGCAGATGAACATGTTCATCTGCAACCATAATTTTTCATCTGCAACCATAATTTTATACGTTCAGGTGTTTTCTTTTGAAAGAAAAAAAGTTTTTTGTTCCGGGCACAGGTTGCCTGAACTACAGTGACGACACAAGAAACGTCAAATTTCATTTTGTTTATTCTTATTTCTTATTTGGATTTCAAAAAAGGCGGTAAGTGAATTCTTTTCTAAACTTTTTGATTATAAATTCTTCTTTTACATAAGGGTAAATTGCTAGAAGAAATAGTGAAGAATACGCTGGTGATAGTGGTGATGAAATTGAATACTATGAAGAGCCAAATTTGGAGATCTAGATTGTTTTGTTGAAGTTATACTTGATGAGGCCTAGTGTGGTTAGTTGCGAGTCGCTGTAATGGAAAATGGAGACATTAAAAATGAACTTTGTGCAGTCGCGAAAGAATCAAACACAACGAGTTGAAAAACAAATTTACGGAGTTGACCGATCACTCTAATAATGGAATCATACGTTCAATCAACTAACTAGCAACAAGCTGTAGTCGATGCCAACTTCTTGTATGTGAACTTGTGTCTTTTTCAATCCTTAAACTAATTGGTTGCTTTGTCCTAGGTTCAGAGATATCAGCATCCCATTGGATAACACAGACTTTGTGGAGTATAACTTAAATATGAAGCAACTTATGTCGTCAATGGTTTGTATGGTTTTATTGGTTGTTTTCTGGACCTAGCATTTTTTTTTTTACTATTGCAGCCAAAAAGGGAAATTGGTGGAACATTAGTGCCAGTATATTTTGTCAGCAATCGACAAGATGCAGTACAATCGTGGATCATGAAACCATACTCAGAAGTGGTTACACCAGAAGAGGAATCTTTCAACGATTATCTTAGTGAAGTAAGTCTGGTGGCGGAGCACGCTTTTATAAGATGAAAGGGCAGGTTTAAGATCTTACGTGAACCTATTGCCGTGGAGGTCGGTGCTTTGACTCGGGTAGTAGGGACTTGTTATATTTTGCACAACTTGCTAGAGAAAAAAGGAATATTTTATAATGAAAGGTGGGGTTGCGAATTAACTACTAAAGAATTGATTTATACTGGGCCTTCGGTTCTGTACTCTTCCACCAACCACGAAGGAGAACGATTGAGAGATCATTTGAAAAACTTATGAGTGTGCTTATACCTCAATAAACTTTTGCTTTATACCAAAACCAAATGTTATTTTATTTTTTTATTTTTACATAGAGATCCCCAACAGAAAACCAAAATCAAATGACACAATGGTGACGTTGCAATGTGATCGATAAGAGAAAAGAGGAGAGGTGACCTTAAAACTTCTGGAACAATTAAATGCAACGACAACATCAATTTTCAATTGGTTGATTTTTTTTTTGGCGCGCATATCAAGTGGTTGGCTACCCTAATAAAAATAATGTTATAAATTACAGTGCGAGCATTTTAAGGAAAGTAGGAGACACCGATTCACATTGCTTTTGAATATTGGTGAATCGTAATAAGGGGAAAACCATTCTGGCAAAGCATTCCACATTCGGGTGGTGTGCCGATGCTTTATGAAGTCAACATGCAGCAGTAAAGTGGAAGTGTTTTGTTTTATAAATAAAAACCATTTTGCACTTTATTACTAGACAAAAGAATCTCAAAAGTTCAGTAAAGTCATAAGGCTTCCACCAATGTGCTAGATTTTTGACTTTAGTAACAAAATTGTTTTCTTTCCACATCTTGCTGTGTCCAAATTTAACATTCCGCCGATAATTTCCTGAAAAAAAGAAAAATTTACTGTAAACAAAAAATACGTTATAATTGATTTCCTTTACCTGTGCAAAGTTCGATGGAAATTTTTCCTGGTCTTCAATTACATGGGCAAAGCCAGAATCCATTCCGAAATTTACCCAAAAGTACGGTAAACCCTTCGGTATACTTCGTCTGGGGCTCTTCTCTTTTAGAGAGACCAATTGTTTATTTGTCGACCACTCGTACTCACTCTCTTGAATTGCTTTTTTGAATTAGAACGGCGCTATTTCCATGCTGTTTGCCGGAACGCAATGTATCGCCATGTGTGGTCGTTTTTGGAGGTATCGGGCGGTTTCGAAAAACACTACGTCCTGTTTGTGGGCAGTAAACATTTTTGTCAAATCCTTTCTGTAGTTAGAGATCTCTTCCAATGTGTCTTCATCCAGTTCTGTGGAACACGCAACATGCTGCATTGGCACAATGAGACAGTGGTTAGTCTGAAGACCTTCATGCCAGGGTAGTGCTAGATATACTTTCTTTCCCATAGAAACCATGAGTGCTTTTTGCATTTTAGGAGAGTCAAAGCATTTATCACAATTGTCTAACATTTTTGTGAGTTTTTCGTGTTCGTTGATTGCCCTCTGTTTCTCTTTCTCGTGCCAGTGGTTTTAATCCATATTGTTTGATAGGATCCTCCGATGTTAAAACAACAGCTGCAGCTCCATCGCAGATTCCCTAAAATTGATTAAAATTCTTGTTTAATTTTTAATAGTGTGTAACGTTAAAATATCTTACCGAAGCAGTTCCAGCAGTGACAGCGCCGTTCTTTTTAAACAGTGACGGTAGCTTGGCAAGGCCTTCAATTGTTGTTGCTGGCCTTGAAGTACATATAATTTTGTTTTGTTTATTATTCAATAATGTTTGTCTTTGTTTGTTTAATTAGAACTGACCTTGGATGTTCATCGACTGCAAAGTCGACGTCCTTTCCCTTTATTTTGAAAGAGCAAATTCTGATTTGAAGACTTTGGCGCCTTGAGCTTTGTCCCAATTCACATGTGACCTTAAGCGAATTCATCAATACATTCTCTGGTAATTTTGTATTTGTCAGCTAAGTTCTCAGCTGTTAGAGCCATTGGCAATTTGCAGTAGGTGTCGGTGAGACAGACCAACCCAGAGTCCGTTATCGAAATCGTATTTGTTACGGAGTCCGGTCCAAAACGAATGTTTTTTACCACAAATGCGGCTTGGGACATATTAGCTACTCCAGAACCACAGATTTGGTTAGCTCCAAGAGCCGGCTTTCAATTGGCACTTCTCAGTTGAGGGCAGTGTGACGTGGAAGAAAAATACCATCTGAAGATGAATTCTACATAAAATAAACTCTTTGTTATTAAAGGGAAACGAATCGTAAAAAAAAACTTACGGAAAGAACGTTGCCAACGACGGACGGTGGTATCTCTCCCTTCAGTCCAGCTGAATCAAGTTCAGCTGTGGCTGCAGCTGTTTGCAATTCCGTGTGGTGGACATTCTTTAAGATCTACCGCATGTTCCAAAAGCTGTACGCTTAGCGCTGACAATAAAGACTCCTGAAATAAATATAAAATTCGAGTTTTAGATCTGCATCCTAGAAATGAAAATATATATACCTATTGCTATCAAAACAGCTCACTTTGATGATGATCACATTATTGCCGGGTACGAGCTATCACTACGAGGGTACTTGTGATGCTTTCTTTTTAGGCATTCCTAGTCTGCAAATGTTAGAAATTTAAGTAAAGTGATGACAAGGAATTATGCTTAGTCATTTTGGCAGTCTACTTCAGCCATATCAAAAGATAAAGCCCAACTTGTTATAAGAAAAACTTCACTTGTTATTGAACACACTTTTGCCGGAGGACTTTGGTCATAGATGGTTCTTCAAGAGAGTTATCACATGTAAGTTCATAACATATATACTCGTTTGAATGTCTTCAAAGATAATGTTGCATGAATAATTTTAGTTTTATATGTTGGTTGAATATTCTGTTTTCTTCTATTTTGATGCAATACCAATAAGTAAAAAAAAAATATAACAAAAAAATAGACTGTAAAAGAAATATCACAAAGTGTGTCTTTAAAGAAAATCTATAAATAAAACAGTACAATATGTATGTCTGCGGGAATGTATTTTTAATTACCTTTGGTGGCTGCAGACATTTTAATTATTGTTCACTGACAAAAATTAAATAACTTAAGAAAATTAGATTCGGTTAAGCAAATCTACTGCAAGCACATAAGACAAACCTCAAAAACGTATGACTTTGAGAACTGTCAGCAAGCTTCAACCGATTATAGCAACTTCGAAAGGAGATATCGGCTCTCTCTTTCTGTCGTTCATGCACGTAATCTATATCCGTCCTGCTTTACTTTTCCGCACTTCCGCAGTTGCAGATGCATGTAAATCCACCATATGGCTGCGGATGAGGGATTATGGGTGCAGATGAACATGTTCATCTGCACCCATAATTTTTCATCTGCAGCCATAACTAAGGAAGTGCAGATGGTGCGTTCCCTCTCTATCAGACAAGTATGAATTTTACATCTTGTGTCTTTTTCGTTTTTCATCTGCACTTGCAGATGCATGTAAGTCCACCATAACGTCGCTTAAAGGTGGACTTACATGCATCTTCAAGTGCAGATGACACAAGATGTAAAATTCATACTTATCTGATAGAGAGGGAAGACACTTCTTCTTCTCTTTGAAGTGAAAAACTCAAAAGATATTTACTTCATTGCAACCAAAAAAAAAAAAAACTTTCTCTATTTAAATTTATTCAATCTGACTGCCAATGAAATGGTGACCCTGAGATTCCAGTCGAGTTCAGCTTTACTACCACGTCACAAAGAATAAAATCTTGATAAGATAAAAAAATAGGCCACGTACATACGATTTCTGCAAAATAAAACTTGGCTGCGGATAGTTATACAAAAAAAAAAAAAAAGCATAAATAATTTTAACAATTGGAAACTGTTGGTAATCTCCAAACATCTGGCAGCACTAATAAAAGTAGCTCAGTTTAACGCACTCAAATTGAAAGATTTCCAATTCCTATTTCTCATTCTGTTCCGTGCCACAAAAAAAGCACGAAAATTATTTTGACATTACAATTTCGATGCACACAACTTCAAATCCAACGCAACTTTCTCTATCCGTACACAATCATTGAACAATAGTGTGTGTGACCAATTGGTTGCGGCCATCTTGGAATGTATGAACAGAAAGCAGAAAAATCGAAACATTGACAGAAAAAATCGCGTCAAAAAGAAAAAGCGACTAATATCCGAATTATAATTATTATTTTTTCTTCGATCATTTATTATTACAAATTCGATAAACTTATTCGCAAAACTGTGACATAGAACTTTCTAACGGAAACAGAACTTTAACTGAAACAAGTGAAAAACTTTTAGGGCTAAAAAAGAAAGAAATAAAACCCTATCAAACAAACAAATTTCGTTCGTTCTGTGTGTGTGAATATTTCCATCCTCTTGCGAATTATATTGAATTTTATTTTTTTTCCCCGAATCGAAAAAAAACCTGGGGTTCGAAACTTCCTCCGGTCGAAAAATTAAATAATAATACCTAACAAAAGTTTTATTTGCAATCATTGCGAAAAAAAACCCAATTAATAAAATCGGGTTGTGTGAAATAGAGAAATCTTAATTTTTTGCCCCAAAGAAGAATCAAATTTGTGTAGTGCTCGCAATATAAGAAGGATCGTGTTCCTAAGCATAAAAAAACGACAACGGTGGAGCGAAAAATTGCAACAAAATTCGTACTCCGAAGGAAGGCAAGGCCAGCACGACGAAGACCACATCGGAAGCACGATAACCACGACGACGAACTGCTGCAATCGGAGGAAAGATTCGCAATTAAATTTCTGTCAGTTTTTCTAGACTATGTCTGAATACTTGTACAATCAATTTACATAGCGCCATGGCTGCGACGAGAAAGTTGCAAGGTGAGACGAAAAAAAAACCAACATTCAAAAGTTATGTTTCAATTACAGGGCAAGTTATGAATTCGAGATTCAGGGGCAAATTCGAATAGCTTATCTCCAAATATTCCACATAAATATGGGTTCTTTAAATTAGTTTTTTTATATTTTATATAAAAAAAATGAAATTCTTTAGCCGGAGGGAGGACGAGAAAGAAAGAGCGAGAGAACAGCAGCAGCAGCAGCATGTAGAGAGGACAATCTTGTACTTCACTTGCTAAATATTTTTTTTTATTTTTTTTTTCGTTCTTTTCTCCTTTTTGTCGTAGGAGGGTGGCTTCCTCCCTCTGCTTTTTGTGTGTATATTTATTGCGGGCTAAATAAATTGGGGGAGGTATGTATAGGGGAGGTGTTTATACCAAATAGGCGCTGCTGATGGTTAAAAAGTGTATCCTGAATTGTGATCATAAAGCGGTATTCCAGAGTAAGGAATTCCCTTACATTCGATGGATCACTAGTAAACAGTTTTGTGTTAACAAACAAGTGCTCCTATGTAGTTATCATCAACTCGTTGCCGTTGGTCGAAAAAAGCTATTTTCTTTTTAAAATGCATCATGTTTTCGTATAGATCACGTTCAGAGATTAGACACTAAAAGCCCACGTACAATAAATTGTGATAAAGAAGCACTTATTCTTGATGCGCTTGCAGAAAGTGATATTGCCGAACGAGAATGGAAAAACGAATTTGTTGACCTCTTGTATAATTTTCAGGTTTGTTTCAGTGTTTTGTTCTTGTGCTCAGGGAATCGTCGATCTTTGTCATTCGAATTTTATTCAAGGGAGAAAGCACGATTACAAAAGGCCTTTGTGTTTAATGTAGTTTCTGATTACTTTTATAATCGCCAGCAGGTGCAGTGAGTAGCTTGAGCTTGAATAACTTTGTTTCCGGGAATCGAGATTTGTTTCGTTTCCGGATAAGCACTAAAAATTAACGAATTGAAACATTTTCAGCAATCACATCTTTGAATTGAATTCTGGAGCGGATTTTGTGCTTCACTATTTTTAACCGGCTTGACACTGATCCTTGGACAAATCTTTTGTTCCACCAACTCTAAATGTGATATGTAAATATACAAAGACCCAATTGCCTGCCCCATAGACACGCATATTTCAAACATCGCATCGATTCGCTTTTTACAATCTAGTGAAGTGGCGCACCGCGATAAGTTTTTAGGGGCCATTGTAAAAAGTTCGGATTTACCTTCCTTAGATGGTGCCTAAGTCATGCATTGATTCAAATACCGTGCGATCTTACCATTTTTGCAGTTTCGATCAGAATCTATAGCCTCGGAAGCTGGGCTCTTTAAATTGATTGTTAATAAGCAACAAAGATAATAGCCGTGTTTTATTGGGAATTTTGTAGTCATCTTCGCTAATTAGTCTCAATAAAACGTACCCGTACTCACTAATGCACCTTTATTCCATAAACTCCATTTACCAGCCATCCCTGTTGGTCACTTCTGAACACTGACTTATTTTTGTTCACTAATCGTTGTTGTTTTTCCATGTGCGATGTTTTGCAAACGTGAATATAGATACCCAATAAAACACGACTAATATCTTATATATGTACTACGTTGTTTTTGTCCTGCAAGCATTGCTTTTCGCAATCTAAGCCTTTTCAATTTAATTTTAACGACGAGAGAAGGAATCTTTACAGGAACTCAATCTTTTCGTTATATCTATGCCTTCATATGACACTCCGACAAGTTTTCCTAGGCTTTGAATACCAATTACTGAGAGAAAAAGATGCCGCTTAGCAGTCGGTGCAGTATGAATTCAAAACATAGTGTTCTGTCCAGATCATTACATTCCAGTTGGCTGAATCCGTCGTTAAATCTACGCATTTCTACCACTCTTATGCTTTTTCTACATGCAAATGCTTTCGTTTTGGAGTGAAAATTTGTTCAATGTTGGACTTTCACGATAAGATAGCCGATAGTATTGTAGGTACTTATTCAAGGTTGAGTAGATTATTATTTTTGTAGCAGATTAGCTTTTCTTAGTCGATATTAAATATGTGATACTTAGCCAAACTTACTTACTCATTAACTTCCTTTCGAACAATTTGTTTACTAAGTAGCCAGTATTTAATCATTGATTTTGGTACCGGCTTTGTTGAGGGTAAATAATAGAGCCCAAATTCATTTGATGTAACATACTTAACTGCTGTTGTATTAATTAAAGAACTTCATTTTATTGATCGAATTTCATGTCAAGTTGAATGATTTAGTTTCACCTTGAGTTCAAGGATTATTTTCATCCCGAAAAGGATTAGTAAAAGAGTTTACTTACTTACTTACTTACTTAGGTGGGCATTACAGTTCGGGGTGAACCTGGGCCTCAACCAAAATCCTTCTATAACGATTTCGATTTCGGGCGAGCTTTCTCCAGTTTCGCACTCCAAGTCGGTTGAGGTCTTCATCCACTTGATTGCGCCACCTAAGACGAGGTCTTCCCCTTCCGCGATTTCCCTGCAATGTACTTTCAAACACCCGACGAGCCGGAGCGTTTGGGTCCATCCGCTCTACATGGCCCAACCATCGTAGCCTCGCGATGCGAGAAAAAGTTTAATGTTCAGAAAAAAATTAGTTAAGACTACTCAGGTGTGATTACCCCTGAAACCGTCAATTATGAGAATTGTCTTTGTTCTGCAGATTTGGTGACTCATTTCGCTTTGTGATGCACTCAAATATATTTTTAGATTATTGCTGACTGTAGGGGGTAAGAGCGTTTCTCATCCTTTCTATTCCTGAAGTTACACGTTACTTTCAATGACTTTGAGAGGTTGTTTAAAGCCCTTAAAGTTCCTGGCACTCTGAAAATCAAATTTATTCGTTTATATTTCATATGCAAAATTTTATTAACGAATTAGAAATTTAGAGTGAGCAATTTTAATTTAAATCTTTTGTTCTTTACATTTAACAGGAGAGATAGATAGGTGTCTGAAAAAGGTCGCAGAAGGAGTCGAAACATTTGAAGATATTTGGAAAAAAGTTCACAATGCAACCAATAGTAATCAGAAGGTAAAACATCAAGCATTTGCCCATATTGTTGCTTAGCAACCTTGATTGCATAATTTTATTTCTTTCTTTTGCAGGAGAAATATGAAGCAGACCTTAAGAAGGAGATCAAAAAGCTGCAGCGGCTTCGCGATCAGATTAAATCATGGATCGCGTCCGCTGAGATTAAGGATAAAAGCGCCCTCTTAGAGAATCGGCGTCTCATCGAAACAGTATGAGTTTTTTTTTTTTTTTTTGTTTTTTAAGTTCCAATTTTTTGTGTTTCGTATTGTTAAATAATCTGTATACTATTTGGTTTTGATAATAATTGTAATTCTTGTTTTTGTAGCAAATGGAAAGATTTAAAATCGTGGAACGAGAGACAAAAACCAAAGCCTATTCGAAAGAAGGCCTGGGGGCGGCACAAAAAATGGATCCAGCTCAGCGTATCAAAGATGAAGCACGCAATTGGCTAACCAGTTCAATTAGTTCCCTACAAATACAAATCGATCAGTACGAAAGTGAAATCGAATCTTTATTAGCGGGAAAAAAGAAACGCTTAGATCGAGACAAACAAGATCGTATGGACGAGCTGCGATCCAAATTAGATCGACATAAATTCCATGTAACAAAATTGGAGACACTTCTGCGATTGCTTGATAACGATGGTGTTGAGGCAGAGCAGGTAAATATAAACAACATTGTAAGTAGGCAAGTCCATTTTTTTCTCTGTCTCTCTCTGTATGTGTGTTGTAGTGTGCATACTGTGCGTAAAAAATCCCTACAAGAAGAAACGAGAGAATTATTGAAGAGTTTCCATATTTTGAAAAAAGCTAACATAACACTTGGCGAGGTTATAAACCAATATCTTTACTTATAACTTATTTCGCTTCGTTGACTTTTTATTTAATTTTTTACTTAATTAACTTATTTAGCATTCCTCTATTTAGGCTTATGCTGTTATGCTGCGGATAGATTACTGTCTAGATTTAAATGGTGTTTTTTTTTTTTTTTTAAATTGTATTGGTATGATGAATAATAATTTTTAAAGCCATAATTTAATGTGCTTCTATCAACAAGTCGTTAGGAACCAGCAAAAAATTGCAGGTCTTTTCGGTTTTCCGGGGGATTTTGATACAAGAGTATTGCACGAGCAAGAGTTTTAGTTTTTTTGAAGGTTATGCATAATCTTTAGTAAAGCCGTCTCCCCTAAGCGGATAGTAAGAAGCGGAAACGTAGGAAAGCGGAGAGTATTGGCCCATTAGAGAGATCACTTTTTTCTTTTTCTTTACTTTGTTTTGTTACGGACACAAATGTTTGGTTTTGTTTTTCGTCGTCTTTGCCGGTGCACTAACCGACTTACTTCCTGCTATTTGCTAATTCTTTGAATAACTTTAGAACTATTGACCTGATCGAATGCAAATTTTGATCTAAAGTTATGAAACTAAATAGGATTGGCGCAATAGAGGGGAGAGACCCTAGTCTAGCTCATTTCTCACAAACTTGACATGTAAAGCGCCCTACAGACGATCAATAGGTTTGTTCGTTGAAGCCCTAAGGTCGCCCTGGGGTCGCCACAAAGCGTTTTTTGAGAAACCAAAAGTCGCCCTGAATGTCAAACTGAGTGTTTTTTGAGCCCTAGGGCTTACTTAGGTTTTCCCTCAACTTGCCCTAGGTTTTTGCTGTGGCGATTTGAGGGCTGTCAAATGGCATGTGTTTTTATTCAAATGAAAGGGATGTGTGGTGATTTTGTAACTAAGGGTTTTTTGAGGACTCATAGGGTTGTCAAGAAAACCTGGGTCAACACTGGGAAAGTTCAACGAACAAACCAATGTTACTTGTTGTAATGTTGTAATTGATGAACAATCGTCACCCACGTTCAATGAACACTGACAATTTTTTTCTTCTGCAGTTTCCTAATTTCGAGTTCACATATCTATTTATATCTATAAATTTATCTCAATAAATTCGCACAAGAACTCCCGAGTACAATACCGAAAATCAGACATCTATATCACAATATCGCACTACACAATGACATGAGTGACAGTGAAACTTGATGAAAACCAAATCAGATTTGATTTTCGTCAATATTTCAATTATAATTGACAGTAAAATTTAAGGGCCTACAAACGATCAATAAAATATATAAAAATAAAAATATAAAAATAGGAGGAAAACAGAAACCACTGTGGTGGAGCTCGGGGCTAGAACCGCTCAGAAAGGAATGCAGAAAACTTTTCAACCGAGCTAAACAATCCAAAATCTCAATAGACTGGGACTCCTACAAGGAATTCCTCAAAACATATAAATATCAACTGAGGAAAAATAAAAGAACTTTCTGGAGAAACTTCTGTGGAAAAAAAGAAGATACTTCAGAAGCTTCTAGATTAAGAAAAATCCTCTCAAAGAGTTCAACCATGCCTAGCAGTTTAAAAACAGCTGACGGCTGGACAGAATTCTGCGAAGAAACGCTCAATTTGCTTCTGGACACTCACTTTCCAGGCAGCTCCAAGAATTTATGCAACTATGATTCCATAGAATTAGGTAGCATAATTACAAACAAAAACAACTATCTGATTACAAGGAAAAAACTTTTTTGGGCCATTAACCCGATGACCACACACTAGGTCCAGTGGACCCGCCCCGACTTTGAATGGATGTACCGTACACCAATCACATTGATTCAAATGATAATCTCAGCGCCGCCTGTTGTAGTCTAAGGGTACTAGAATAGGATTGTATAGTTTACGCATCCCGCCAAAACGTTTAATAGCAGCCAGGCGTCCATCAGCGCAGCAATTTTTTTTTCGGGTCCGCTTTTTTTCAGCGAACCTTTATAAAAGTTATTTTATCGTAAAATATAGCATTCAATACGCTTTCTCATCAAATTTTAAGTTGAAATATTAAAAACTCAATAAGTTACAAGACTTTGAAAAAAAAATCTGATTTTCCTCATTTTTTTAACGATTTTTTTAGATGTTTTTAAAATTTAAACTGACAATAAGTATAATGCAGCTCTCTTTGATAACGTTTGAACTGTATGTAAAAAAATTTTGAAGTCATTTCATGTAAAAATAAAAGAACTGTTGACATTCTTTCATGCTCGGGTCCGCTGGACCCATGTGTGGTTTACGTGATTTTTCGGAAGTGTGTGGTAAATGGGTTAACAGCTTCGACCCATACAAATCCCCTGGACCAGATGGTATAGTTCCAGCCGAACTTCAAAAGGCCGCGGATATAATTATCCCTGTCCTTAAAGTGATTCTTATCGGCTGTACCACCTTGAACTATATCCCCACTCAGTGGAGAGAGGTCAAGGTTGTGTTTATACCTAAGGCTGGGAAAATCATCCCATGTAAACCCAAAAGATGTCCTACCAATAAGTCTCTCATCTTTCCTTCTTAAAACTTTAGAACGACTGATTTATATCCACCTGCGAATAGCTATAGATCCAAAACTGTTATCTACAGCACAACACGCCTACTGTAAGGGAAAATCTGTAGCAACGGCCCTACACACCTTGGTTCGTACTATAGAATATTCCCTCCATCACAAAAAATTCACTCTGGCCGCTTTCATCGACATAGAGGGTGCCTTCAATAAAGTCAGCAACTCTGCAACTACAAAGGCATTGATGAAGTTCAAAGTAGATAGTTCCATAGTGGAGTTGATAAATCTAATGCTAAAAAGCAGGAGAATCAACTCAACTTTGTAACTTCTCTGCAAAGAGATCTGTCAGTAGAGGAACACCGCAAGGCGGAGTCCTTTCCCCTCTTCTATGGAATCTAGTCGTCAACGAACTTCTAATTGACTTAGAAGTTGAGGGATTCAAAGTGAATACATATGCAGATGACGTCTCCATTGCGGTATCTGGTAAACATGCTCACGTACTTACGGATCTGATGCAAACCGCTCTAAATAAACTAGTAAAATGGGCGTGAAAATGTGATCTATGGGTCAACCCTCAGAAAACTGAACTCGTTCTCTTCACCAGGAAATACAAAATTCCTCAACTAAAAACTCCATTAATAAATGGAATCCCACTTAAACTTTCAAACGAAGCCAAATATCTAATATCATAAACGAAAAGCTTAACTTGAAAGCCAATATACAGGAAAGAATCAGGAAATCCACCGTAGCATTATTTTCCTGTATAAAAGCCATTGGTAATAAATGGGGTTTCTCCCCCCAAATCACCCACTGGCTCTGCACCGCGGTCATCAGACCAATACTCACATACGGAGTAGTGGTATGGTGGACCGCTCTTGATAAGAGGTCCTACTGTGATAATCTAAGCAAGGTCCAACGAACAGCCTGTTTGTGTATAAGCGGAGCACTGAGATCAACACCCTCAGCTGCCCTAAATACAAATACTCCTTAACCTCACACCACTAGATATCTCCAGCAAACAAATGGCCGCCAGTACAGCCATTCGTATTAGAGCTATCTCTCATTGGACAATCCTGAATTTATTAAGATCAATCCCTTGCCACTTCGACTACACCATGGGGGATGGTGTAGTCGAAGTGGTTTTTTGTTTTTGATAGTAAGTTCCAAGGCTGAATCCCACCGAGAACGACCTGGGAAGACGAAGAATTTTTGAGAGATGATTCAATTCATTTCTATTCAGATGGTTCAAAAACCGAAGAAGGGGTAGGCTGCGGGGTGTACTCAAACCGACTTAACGTAAGTCTCTCATTCCTCCTTCCAAACTATTGTAGCGTCATAGCGTGTTCCAAGCGGAAATTCTGGCGATCAAAGAGGTCCTATCATGGCTAGAAACGATAACGAAACGTGATATCCTCAGCGAATATCCGGATTCTCTCAGACAGTCAAGCAGCCCTCAAATCACTCGGCGCTGTTTCTACGAACTCAGTAACCGCCTTTTACTGTCGCCTATATATAAAGGAGATGGCTGAACAGTTCAATATTCACCTTATTTGGGTGTCGGGGGTCGGGGCAGAGAGATATCGTGGGTAACAACTGCAAAGCCGATGAAATCGCCAGAAAAGGAACCGTTCTGCCGATCTCAAACAACAGGTTGAATATTGGTATACCAATCGTTACATGTATGCTAAAGCAAGAGGCAATGGATAGAACAAATTATAGGTGGAACAAATTATAGGTGGAAAACGTGTGTGGCAACATAACAGATATGGCCATTGTCTGAAAGGAAGACACGCCATGTGACTCGGCGTTTCGTCTAATGACTTCTGCAGAAGTTGCTTAGATGAGAAGGAGGAGGAGACAATCCCACACCTCCTCTGCTCATGTCCTGCACTCTCTTTTAAAAGAAAACGGCATCTAGGAAAATATTTTCTTGATGATCCAAGCGATCTGGCGAACACAGATTCCCTGCATCTCCTTCGCTTTATTAAAACCTCCAAATAGTTTTGTTAAGTGAGGCACTCCCTCGCATAATTTTTATGGTACATATCACAATGGACCTTATATTGGTCTAAGTGTGTCAGTTGTTTTCCTGAAAGCCATTTTGACCTAACCTAGCCTCTCAGAATCGTCAAAAAATTGTAGGTCCTTAAAATGCGTTAGACCCCGGTGCTCCCCGAGCTTTTTTGTGCCACAATATTTATTTATTTCAATCCACAGTACATTATTATTTTAAACTTATTTAAATCAAAACAAAAATACTTATAAATGAGCTTTCTAAGACCTGCAGTTAATGAGAATAAATTATAAGGTAAAGCCTTAAGTATGAAGTTTTGTTATAATTAACGAGCACATCAAGATTGAATACTCTAATGATGTTATAAAACAAAGTGTGAGGATTTAAAGAAATAGGAGAGGATTAAGTAGGAGACACCGATGCACATTGCTTTTAAACTTTTGTGAGTCGTAATGCAGGTGAACAAACAACAGAGTCAAACTAATAATTTTAGATCGAAAAGGCTACTCGTTGTATACATCAAAGATTCATAAAGTGTGGTCTTTATGAAATAAGGAAACAAAGGTTGTGAAGAATATCATTGTCAACAGAATTTGATAGGAGACAATGATTGAAGATGCTTTTGCTGTGTCATCCTTGGTTCCTCTAGCGTAAGAAAACAATCAGTTTAAAGCAGTATTAAAATTACTATACCCTAGATTTAAGTTTGCTCTTGGATTTTTTATTTTTTTTTGCAAAAGAAATGAATCTTAACTAGGCCACGTATGAATTAATAAATTCCTTAGACCTTACTTTACAAGGCGAAATAGTGTAAGTTGGCCTTGATAAATATCTGGTCTGTTGGTGAAAGAAAATTGAACTCACTGTCAACAATACGAAAACGAAGGAGTCGCGAACAATTTAAAGAGTGGTATAAACTAATTTCCGCGATATACTAGAAACATCTAGCCGTAGCTGTCCAGACTTAGTTGTAGGAGAGATACAAGAGTGTGATGACCGACAATATCACAATATTTTTATAGGAAGTATGTTTAGATTGGAGTACTTGTTGACGCTAAGTACTTAAGAATCTCATCCGCTATTGTTTTATTTATAGAAGCCCGAATAAAAAAAAAAAAACAATTCAACTTTTAACAATTTTGATACGACTGATAGACTTTACATCAATAACTGTTTCCCATTATCTTCGAACTGGAATTGCAGAATTTTTTTTTTACGACACAGTTAATATCTATTTATTAAAATGAATCATTTAAATAAAATATAAAATTTTAGGAATACTGTGTGAAAACTTCATAAGAAATATCAAAAAAATACGGCGAGGGCAGCAATGATTGTAAAAAGTCTCCAAAAAAGTAGAATTGCGTTGCCCTTCATAATTCGGTATTGGATCATTCGAAATCAAAAATCAAAGTTATTTCGTTAGATATCCGATCTTCCAGGTAACGCTGGTAGGGTTTTTGAATTGTTTTTTGAAATTTATATTTTTAATTTTTGAGAACACTTTAACTCTCGTCGGCGCATTTTATATTGCGAAAAAATAATTAACAAATCTGAAAAAAAAACTCTCCAGCATTACTTCCCAAGTCATATACAGAAGTAGTGTTCAAAATATCGATAGGATCTGTGAAATAGTTTTGAAGGTATGAGGGGCACCGACCTTGAAAACGCGAGTTGTGCTTAATTTTGCTCCCATCGACTTGAAATTTTGACATTGCAAAAAATAAATAAAACTAAAACGTATGTAATTTGCAGATGAATGTCGCACTGGGTAGCCTAAGTTAGTCTATTTGGCCAATAATTTTTTTTTTGTTCAAAGCATTGAATTAACTATAAAAATATGTTTATTCTCATAGTTGTTTAGATATATATTCTGTTAAGCGAATTGTGAACTTCTCGCAGAATTCTTTCTTCTTATTTGGGTGCAATAACATAGGACCCTTGTTAGTAGAATTTAAGATTTTTAGGGAAGTGTAATTCAAAATTACTATAATAAAAAAAAATCTTCGGCCAGGAATCGAAAGAAGTTATGAAAGAATCTCAAATGCTATTTAAGATTGACTCATCACTAAAATAAATATTAAGTTGGGTCGTTTGTTTGATTTCAACATTTGTCAAAACGCGAATAGAGGATACCATTGACTAGAGCTAACATTTAACGCTTAGGATTTATTTAAAGAGGTTATTTCACAAGGATCTATCCAGGCACCAAACTTCGAACAAACTTATCTTGCTTTTTTGTGGAACTTACACAATACAACAATAAATCGTTTGATGATATTATTCTAAGTGAAGATAATAAACGTTATTTATAAACAAAAACACACAGAGAATTTTGTTTCTTATAAAAATACAACTTTAAACAATGAAACATCTATTTTTGCATAGAAAAAAGCTGTGCCGAGAAGCAATACTTGCGAACATGTTTCTTTTTCAATGTCAGCTAAGAAAATGCGAAGTATAATATATATCATATAAATATATGTACATAGTTGTGAATGTATATATATTTTAACGTTAGCTACAACACACAACTCACTGAACTGCGTGCTAAATGTTTAAATTAGTTAACTAAGTTCATAGACCTCATGTCTCCTTCTTCTTCAACATCTCATCTTCTTTCCTAATGTTCAACCAGTGTCATTCCAACTGTCATGTGATCAAACTAGTCATACAAACGACTTAAAACTAAAAAAAAACCTTTTGAAATTGTTGAATAATGTATCTAAAAGTCCTCTCCAATCTTTCTCTGATTTAGTGTATGTCCTTGCAGGTGAACAAAATCAAGGATGATGTTGAATATTACATTGAATCCTCGCAAGAACCAGATTTCGAAGAGAATGAGTTCATCTATGATGACATAATCGGGCTGGACGAAGTGGAACTATCAGGCACCGGTAAGTTTCATTTCGAATCATTTGCAAAATTAGATGTTGTGAACTTTACCCATCCAAAGCCTTTATTCGTTTCATTACTAATTTGTGTACATTTTTCCATAACTAAAAACCAAAATCAATCACAATCAAACAAACAAAACAAAAAAAAAAAAAAACTTAAATGGTAACAGAAGGTGTTTCCCTTGGTATTCCATCATCACTAGCAACAACAGACAGTAACAACAGTAATGAAACTGGTGGTTCGCCCAGTAGCATAGCGTCTGGTGGCAGTCCTGTTCATTCGCCTCCACCATCCTCACAACAGCTTAATAACTGCAGCGGCAGCACGGGCAATACAACAACAAGCAGTAGTAGTACTACGAATAACGCGAACAATCTGAACTATAGTAGTGATTCGACGTCTGTTGATATAACAGCAGCTGCAGTAGCAGCGGCGGCAGCGGGAGTAGCGTCAGCAGATAAGCGCAATAAGAACGACACCAATGCCAGTAGTAAAGTAAAAGTGAGTTTGTTTATAAATTTAATCACATGTCTGTCTGTACATAATTTTGTTTGTTTGCAATTTTATTTTTAGCAACCCGTGAAACCAACAGCAGTACGAGCCAACAATAACAACAATGCCAGCGGCAAAACAGTAGCGAGCGCGGGAGGAGATTCGAATCTAAACATCAGTGCAACATCGAACAACCTAAATAATTCAACGGCAGCGCAATTATCGCAACAGCAGCAGCCAAACAAAAGCCTAATAAGTTCAACGCCTAGTAAAAATCAACAACAAACAAGTCATGCGTCGAGTTTGACAAACAGTTTGCAATCAAGTGTGGCGACGTCAGTGGTAAACTCCGCGCAACAGCAGCATCAAACATCTGTGACGCTACAACAGCAGCAGCAACATTCTAATGCACCTAGTTTGAATTCGTCAACGATAATTCAGGCCCAATCTGTGATTCAAGCGACACCACCAATTGCATTTGCGGCTGTAGCTAAGAATAATACATGTTTGTATAAGTCGGATGCAATCTCATTTCATTTGCTGAATTTCTTCCTTTTTTTTCATATTTTAGCACACCTTGAAAATGGTCCAGTCCATCCTGCAGCACCATATATGGCAGCACCAACAGTCGCTTCGATTGTTGGTTCAAATGCACAACAGACGCAACATACAAATCTTCAAACGAATTCCTCACATCAAACAAGTGGTGAGTTTAATTAATTTTTTTGGTGACTAGATCCCTATTGAACTTTTGTATTGTGTTTTTATTTTACCCATTCAGATTCCTCATCAACGCATAACAACACTTCCAATAATGCCAGCATAGGAAACACAAGCAACAATGCAGTGACATCGGGAGTTTCAGTGGATTCAGGAGTGCCTCTGGCTATCAACGCGCCAAGCAATAATAGCAACAACCTGGCAAATCGCATTTCACCGAATGGCATCGCTAATGTGACAAGTGTTCTAACAAATAACACAAGCCGAGGATCTCCCGGACTGTTATCACCAAAGCTTATGAATGGTCCACTGAATCATAATAACAATAGCAAAGGATTAAATGTATCCGTGTCTGGAACACAGAACAGTACTGACACTATGTCCACTCTGAAAACAATGGCCCAAGAAGCAATTAATCGATCTGGGTCTGAAACAAATATGCTGACACAAGGTCCCAATGTGGATACAAGGCAACAGCAGCAACAAGGATTACTGCAACAGCAACAGCAGCAACAACAACAGCAACAGTCTCAGCATTTCTCACCAGCCGTAACAGATACAACTGCCAATAATAGTGCCACGAATGGTCCAACATCTGGCCAAGGTACTGTTAGTCTAACAAGCGGGATTGTTGGACAAAATAACAGCGGCAGTGTTATTAGTAGTAAACCAACAAATGAAGCCCACATCCCACCACTGCTGGGTGTGGCACCACTTGGTCCTTCACCACTACACAAGGATCATCAAATGCAATTCCAAATGATGGAAGCTGCGTATTACCATCTGCCAATACCAAGCGATTCAGAAAAGTTGACAACGTATATTCATCGGAATCCAGTACAGACACCACCACATTACCCGCAGGTAAATTGCATATGCTTTTGGCTTACAATGAAAAAAAAATTAATTGTTTTTAACATGTGTTCTCATTTCTGGAGCAGTCTCAGCTACCCCATTATGACACAGTGGAGTTTTTCCAGCGTTTATCAACCGAAACACTATTCTTTGTATTCTATTACATGGAAGGATCTAAGGCACAGTATCTAGCCGCTAAAGCTTTGAAAAAGCAGAGTTGGCGTTTTCATACAAAATACATGATGTGGTTCCAACGACACGAGGAGCCAAAAATTATAAACGATGATTACGAACAGGTGAGTTTTTGTTAAATACGTGATACAATATAGTCATTATAGCTATAGCTGTAAACAATCTGTCTTTTCTATGTAAAAATATTTGTTGTTTAACCACTACCCCTTCAAGTTTTGATTACCTTAACCCCAAACATTGTTCATCTGATTTCTTAGATATTTATAGTCCTCATCAATATAACTAGTTCGCAAATATCTTTCCATTAGGAAGCACTGAGGATCGAACATAAACCGCTTGGGTTCTTCGCACAGCCACTCTTAAACAAATGTGCATTTGAAAATTGTTTTTGTTAGGCTGTGCACGATTTCTGTCTCTTCTATGTGCAACTACAACTACTAATAGGATTCAACTAATTTTTGGTGTATATTCGGCGCATTATCTGGTAATTCATAGTAGGCCATCATAGTTATTATTTGCTAAAAAGCAGTGCAATATACATATTTTAAATTTTAACAAAAACAGAAACAAATCTACTGATTAAGAATTTATTATCTATTATCTCTTGATCTAAAGCTACACAAACAAAGTGGTAGGGAAAGGCTTTTGTACTTACTTAAGGCAACAGTCTGGGTAGACTTGGGACTAATCAATCAGTTTCTCCAGCCAACCCATTTCCAATTTGCACGTCAAGTTGGTTAATGTACTCTTCCACTTGAGTGCGACACATAAGTCTCGAACTTTATCCAACGGTAGTATTCTCGCAATTGTTTTGGCACGGAGCCTTTGTGTCTTTCCTTTCTACATGATCCATTATTTCAATCATTTGATCGTTATTAGATGAACGTAACGTTCTTACTGTCCTTACTGCTATTACTTTTATGCAAACACAGCTGTCAAAATGTTGAATGCACGTAGATTCAATGTTTTACGAGTAGCACTTGCATGGTTACAACTAGTTACTCTTTTGTTCAGTGTCGCTGAACAATTAAATGTCGCACAGTACAATTAAATGTGATATCCTCAACAACAGTTTTACATATAGGATAAAATTAAAGGTTTCTTATCCACTTTTGATAAAGACCTAACCACACTAGTTCATAAAAAAGCAGTTCATATTGAATCTTCATTCAAGTTACATGTGCCCCTGTTCTGTAACTTGCTTACTTAGGTGAGCATAAGAGTTCTGGGTGAACCTGAACCTCAACCAACATCCTTCTGTAACGACTTCGATTTCGAGCGAGCTCTCTCTAAGTCGGTTGAGGTTTTCTTCCACTTGATAGCGCCACCTAAGACGAGGTCTTCCCCTTCCTGTTCTGTCCTCGATAAAAACCGGCGATAAACGGTGGAAAATGGAACGAAATTCTATGAATTTAGTAGGATTTTGTTTCGTACTAACTGTTTCTCGATCGATGTTATCGATGCGATAGTTACAGAACAGGGGCCCTGTGCCCCTAGAATTTTGTTCCATTTTCCACCATTTATCGCCCTCTTTTATCGAGGCGATAGTTACAAAACAGGGGCACTGATATCAAAATTAACTTTTTCGAGTTGTGAACGACGGCAATCAAGATGTCGTCATTGATTTTTGTGAAAACACTTTATGTGCCTTATACCTTCCTCAAAGTTCTATATGCTTTGCTGAGATAGAAACCCTTTTTCCCCGTCCAAGTTAAGTAATCATTTCAAATTAAAACAAAAATTGTCACATACAAATGAAAATTTTTTTTTTCTTCTAGGGTACGTACATCTACTTTGATTATGAAAAATGGAGCCAACGCAAGAAAGAAGGATTCACATTTGAATACAAGTACTTAGAAGACAAGGAGTTGAATTGATGGATTCATGTAAAAATTAAAATTAACAAATTTTAAAAGAAAAGAAGAAAAAAAAGCAAAAAAAAAAAATAAACAAAAAACTATTCTATTAAAAAAAGATGAAATATTATGAAAAAAACACTTATGTTTTTAGTTTTTACTCATAACTTAAGTTTTTTTTATTACTTTGTTATACATTTAATTTCTCTTGCATTCGCGTTCATTGAATATATTTTCATTTTACAAAAAATTGTAGAGAAAGAAGCGTGCATTGTGTATAGAAATGAAGAAGAAAAAAATGGGAAAGTGAACCAGAGAACACTCACATTGAAAACAACATAAAAACAAGAAAGATTTAGAATTAATAAACAAAACAAAAAATATTACATAATACGCTTGATTTATGTTTTCATTTCCTTTCAACCAAGCCCATTACTATGGAATCGAAGGCGAACAACTACAGTGAGCTGAGAGCCTTGTGCGAGTTTTGTTTTGTTTTAAAATTGATTTTCTTCTGATTTATTTGGTGGATCCCCAAAGAACCTCAGAGATACCTAAATGGAATTTTTGCGGAATCAAAAAACCTACCAGATGGTGATAAACTCTTATTGATTGATTATTTCATTTTTCATTTTTTTATTTGAAAATTCGCTTTTATTTTCTTTGTTCTTGTTGTAAAAATTACAATTTAAATAATAACAAAAATCCCGATTTGCGACAAAATCACATTCAATTTGCACTTAAAAATATTAAGATATATATATATTATATATATTTACATAATATTTCTTAAGTAAAACGCAAATAACTAAGCGGTTGCAAACAATTCAACTAATTTTGAGAAAAAAATTAAAACAAAAATAAAGAAAATTTTTTTGCCAGAGAGTAGTTTTTGCATTTTTTGCGCATAAAATGAAAATCGTTTACTAATTATTTATGCAAAATATAATAATGAAATTAATTGAAAAACAAAACATAAAACATATATTTGTAGTAAAAAAAGTAGTGAATTTTTTGAAAAAAAAAGAATATACCATAAAATACCTTATAAACAAAGCAGATACACAAACAACACAATTATTCGAAAAATGAAATCTCCCTTTTAAAAAAAGTAATGATAAAGAATTATATTGAAAACCAGTTACATAAAAAAATCAATGTAAATTATTTAAAAAAGTATAAAAACTGAAAAATATTAATAATCTAAGAAAAAATGAAAAAAAAACATTTTTAAAAATTACTATAAAAGAATATACAAGAAAAAAGATGATTTATGAAAAGGATTCTTTTAATTGAGTAATCCAACTGGAAGGATTATTTTTTTCGCCGCTCATAGCTACTTATTCACTCCTGAGGATAACAAAACTGTTGTGCCTTTTCCATTTCCAAGCGATAGGGAATCTACTTCTCATTCATTATAATGATTTGACGGTCTAATGGCGTTTTCCATTGGTTTCACTCGGGGAAGCACTCATTTTAAAAACCAATGGAACACCTAAAATTATTTTTGCTCAACTTAACGTGTTGGCTTTGTGTGAGTGAAACACCAATTGCACATGAAAAATATTTCCTATGTAAAATTTTCTTTTTGACATTTGAGTAGCATGTATTAGTGCTTCTTGAGTCGATTCTCACTTCAAATCGAGAAGCGGCTGTCACTCCTCAGAATCATGAGAAGCGATCTTTTTGCACCAATGGAACGGTTTGAGAATGCTTCTGGACGCTCCTGGACGGTTCTTTTCGTCCAATGGAAAACGACATAAGATTAATGGTATTTTTTTTTATTTACGTTTCCTTACATATTTATTGCAATGACAGATTTCGCTACGAAAAAGAAAAGGCAGGCCAAAACACTCCTGGTACAAGCAAATGCAAAAACAGCAGCATTTGGTTGGCCTCAGACATGGAACAATCCAAAACCGGGAGGCTTGCCGATGCTTTCTGAGGTCAACGCGGCGTACCCCACAGGCGGATCACTAGTGTGAAGCAGAAAAGTGGGAGAGTTGTGATCGCTTCAAGATCACTACTCGTAACGCCGGAAATGGAAAGAAGAGAAGAAGAAGACAGTAAATATGCAAAAAGTTTATAAGGACAGAAGATCTGCTCTAGAGTCCCATTTTAAGGGACTCTATCGTTTTGACATTTATAACAATAGTCGTTTGACTTATATCGTTTTTCATTGACAAAAAGAGTTACTCCTTTTGTGAAAAGATCTACTCTTTTTCCATTTTTAATGTTTCATTGAAAAAAAGAGTAGTTCTGGAGTTACTCTAAACGCCAAAGATCTACTCCCAATCGGTTGGGAGATCTACTCTGAAAATGCAAAAACATATGTTTTATCAAACGTCAAATGGAAAAAAAGTTGTGAAATTTGTTTGGTGATTGTTAAAATTGAAAAGAAAAACGAAAGTAATTGAATATGAGTGCAGAAATATGTAAATAATTTAGAATTTGTTAGTTCGCTGCATTATTTGTTGTCATCTACTTCGTCGTCATCCCTTTCCATCCATCACCAACATGGAGTTAAAAAAAAGATTGAAAAGATGCAAGTGGGCGCATTCACTGCTTTAGTAGCTACGTAATCAAGTCATGAGAAACAACTGCGAAATGAGTTGAAAATTGTTCACCCCACGTAATGTAAAGATTTCAGATATAAAGTTAATTTAGAATCATTACGACGCGACGTTTCACAATCGGTTGTTCGGAAAAAATACGAAAGATTACAAACACAAAAGGATTTACTGAGTTTGTAGTTCAATTTTGCATTCACAAAACTAATTGAATTTTGACTCCATAGTGACTTCATAAGTGAATGCACCCAATGCTATTCCTGACAATTGTCATCAATACTACGACAAAACTGTTGAAAAATGTTTCATTGAAAAGAGTAGTTCTACATTTGAGAGTAGTTCTTTCGGATTTCAATGAAAAACGCTATTAAAAGGCTGGCAATTGACAGAGCCTTAGGAGTTTGCGTTTTAGGCCGTGTCCGAATTGGGTTAAAATTTTCTACCACTGGTTAAATTTTGACGTCTGGTTAAAATGGGATCAATTTTTAATTTTTGCTGTCCGAACTGGGTTAAAATTAAATGGGTTAAATGGGATATTTAGTAAAAATTCCCCCTAGATTTAATAAATTTCCCTATCCTTTTTTGTGTATCGTTATTCCAAAACATAAATATTTAAGACAAAATCCAGCTTGAAATGTATTAAAATACAAATTTGGCTCAAATGAAATAGAATAATTTCAAATTCATTTATTTTTGTAGGTTTTGCATCAATTATATCCCCTCATCATTAGGAACAAATTCTATTGTGTATTGCTTGTTAATGAAGTCTGCGAACACTAGTTCTCAGCTGTTAAATGTCAACAATAATGAAATAAAAAACTAAACACCCAATTCGTATTAAATTTCATTAATTTTGCAAGATGAATAACAATTTGAGGAAGTATTTCATTTTAATTCTTTTGTATTTCTTGAAATATCAGCGTATTATTAATAGGACTGCAATAATCCGGAAAAGACAACGCGATGGTCCAGCTCAATTCTTATTTTTAAAAGCTTCAACTTTTCTTCTTCTGACCCTAAGAAAAACAAGAATTCATTAATTGTTTTTTATATTGAATTTGTTGAAACTTACATTTACAGTATGGTTTTCCAGAAGATCTTGGTTTTCTTGTTCGTCGTTCCATCGTTGCGCTTTGAAAAATAATTTCAAATGTAATTTTTTTCTTTCTTGAGAAACGTCAAAATTTAACCACTTGTGTCAAAATTTAACCTGGTCTGGAGCAGGGTAATTTTTAACCCATTTTATTCACCACGCTAGTGTCAAAATTTAACCAGACGTCAAGTTTTAACCCACATTTTAACCCAATTCGGACACGGCCTTAATCATAAATAAAATCTGTGTCCATCCATTGTTCTCACCATCATTTCGAAAATTGTTTTACTCGAACATCGAATGTGGGGCAAGGGTTATGTTATTTTATCGTCGTTTTGCTAAAACGCTTATTATAATAAGTGAATACTTTATAAATAAGCATTCAGCTGTCAAAGTTTGATTATGAGTTTAAGGCAATTGTTACAGCTTTAAAACAATAGATTTATGAGTAAAAGTAAGGTCCCCGGAATTTCGAAATGTTTGAAATCATCTATCAAGATATTTTTTGGTATTTTAAAATTCACTTTTAGTAATTCAAACTGAAAAGAGAGATTATGCAACCACTCTAGAAAATATTAAGGTTAAGGTGTTCGTCTATCGGAATAAAATTTGCATCGAATTATGAGGACCACTTAAGAGCAAAACATGAGTTTTCAAATTTTGAAGTCTTACGACCACAACTGCCTTCAGAAGAGTACATAAATTCAAAAGCATATGCGTCCTTTTCCGATCTGCACCAACTTAGAGTGCAAAACTGGAGAGAGCTCGCCTGAAATTGAAATTTTTATCGAAAGATGTTGATTGAGGCCCAAGTTCACCTCGAACTGTAATGCCCACCTATAAGTAAGTAAGTATGCGTCGGCGTCCTTTAATAGGTTTGTTCGTTGAAGCCCTGGGGTTGCCCTAGGGTCGCCACAAAGCGTTTTTTGAGAAACCTAAATTCGCCCTGAATGTCAAATTGAGTGTTTTTTGAGCCATAGGTTTGCCATAGGTTTTCCCCAAACTCGCCCTAGCTCTTTGCTGTGGCGATTTGAGGGCTGTCAAATGGCATGTATTTTTTTTTTAATGACAGGGATGTGTGGTGATTTGTGGTGTAGTGTTTTTTGAGGACTGGAAAACCCAGGTTTTTTTGACAACTCATAGGGTTGTCAAGAAAACCCAGGTTTTTTTGACAACTCATAGGGTTGTCAAGAAAACCTGGGTCAACCCTGGGGAAAGTTCAACGAACGGATCTAATATTCAAGAAAATCTGTAGACAAAATCTTAAATATGATACTATTGAAACAAACGGTTGGACAGTTACTTTAAACTTTACTTAATAAAGAAATTGAACTTTTAGGATTCGTTTTTCAAGTTTAAAATTTTATTCATTATTTTGTTTTAAGTAAAATAACATTAATTAACGTTCAGTGGCCTTTTCGGATGTGACTATTTGAGAGGAATCTGATTGGTGTCAACTTAACGGCGCGGTGCCAAAAGTTGCAACATATAGCTAACGTAAATTGTGCTTACAATACCTCCTCGCGGTAACCACTAGGTACTGATGTGACCTGCCAAATTAGCAAGTGCGTGTGTTGACAAAAGGACGAAGAACATTAGAGCAACAACATAGTGATCTGCAAGTAACGTCGAACTGCCCGATTATAAATGGAGTTCTTGCAACATGCCATCCGCAGCCAAACAAAAGCACGAATAATGTAGATGTTTAGGTACTAAAAAAGGTGTCTTAAAATGTTACAAAATTTGGAAGACGATAATAAAACAGCTATCCCTCAATCATAAAAATAGAAGTTATATCAAACAATCTTCTGGCGAAACAATCGAAACTAAACAATTGGACAATAATCGTCTATTGTGTTACCGCATTTAGACCCAGGGCTGCCTGTAAGCAGTACAAGGAGAAAAGAAGAGAATAACACCGAAGTATCAAATTGAAAACGAAGCACCATGAAAAGCTGTGGATTAAGTCAAGATTAAGTACTGGGTCTCTACCAAAAGGTAAAAATTTCCCTCAGGTTACAAGGCAGGCAGTTCCAACTTCCAAAGACCATCAGAATGAACGAATAACTATTGTTCAGAAATTCTATTTTTAAAATTATGATTTTTCACTGTTGGAACGTAATTTAACAATTTCCCACTAAGTTCTACCTTTGGTAAATTAGTTACATCAAGGACAGTATTGCTAATGAAAATTGTCTGGCATTTATTTGTTCACACATTATTATTTCTCTAACCCTAGTAGATCTTCGTTTATTCTAATCGTTGCGTCTTCTATCATGCCAAGTACATAACTCAAGTGAGTTTATACATGATCAGCATACAGCTGTGCTTGAGTGCGATGGTTGGTCGTTGTTAAGTAGAATGAACATGAGTGAACCTAAAATAGATCCTTGAGGCACACCTGTATGGGAAGGAAGAAAATTGGAAAGTTTTGAGTTGGCAAACACTGCCTGACTGGTGAATGGGCGTTGTACTATTCGGGTAGGCTCTGACTGGTGCCAACTTGGCGGCGCCCAGATGCTGTAACTTATAGTACACGTCAATTGTGCTTATATATATATATATAATACCTCCAAGCGGTATCCACTGGGACCTGGGATGCTCCGTCAAGAGCTGACCTGCTAAACTAGTAAGTGCGAGTGTTGACAAGGGAATCCGGAACAAAAGAATTGTGATCGGTCAACACTATAATTGCTCTGCGAACTATGACTGACTGCACGAATCTCAGTGGTCTACGAGAGCTTTCGTGTAAATGTTCCAGCGGATGAATTCGAAGGACAGAATCAACGGTGGACTTCAGCAGCCATAAAAGCAGAAACCCCTGAAGGAGCTACTCCAACATATTTGGTTTAAAGGTCTTTCGGGGTCTTTCAATACTAGGACAGGGTATTGAAGTAGAGATGGTGGCGGATGAGCTCCTGGTGAGCCAACGGCAGCACTCACACCCCTGCAGCAGGGTACTGACACTGGATATTCCAGCCCTTTGTGTCGGAAGGGATCCAAAAGGACCTGGCCCTCCAGGTTGGGGGTTGTGCGTAGGGTTAACTACCCAACCACGTTAAAAAAGGACGGTTCCGAAACAACTAATAGCCTCGGATAACGATAATGATTTTAAAGTTGACGACCCAAGCAAACGAATAAAGGACAATGACCTCCGGATCTGCACGTGGAACGTTAGATCACTTAATGGATTACGTGCAGCTGGAGAATTAGCGGACGCCTTGGACTGCTGCAAAGCAGACATAACCGCCATCCAAGAAGTGCGATGGAGTGGACCGGGCATGAAGAAGATGAAAAACTGTGACATCTAATATGGCGACTGCTAAAGGCAACAGAAACAGCGCTTATTTGGGTGCGGATTTGTCGTTAGAGGAAGACTCAGGGATAAGGTGATTAGCCAAAATCCAGTCAATGAGCGTATAATGACCATCCGCATCAGGGCTAAATTCGCCAACATTAGCCTTATATGCGCCCACGCTCCCACAGAAGAGAAAGACGACGATTCCAAAGACTGTTTCTACGAGCTCCACGAAGAAACGTATGAGCAGTGCCCTAGACACGACCTGAAAATCGTTCTTGGCGATTTTAACGCAAAGCTAGGGAAGGAGGACATCTTTGGAAACACAATCGGTAAGCATAGCCTCCATGACAAAACCTCCGAAAACGGACGCTGCTGCGGGGCTGAATCTTGTTGTAAGTAGTACACGCTTCCCGCATCTCAAAATTCATAAAGGTACATGGCGATCCCCAGATCAATTAACCGTCAACCAAATTGACCATGTTGCGATCGACGCTAGGCACTCTTCCAGTGTGCTAGATGTCCGAACTTTCCGAGGGGCCAACTTTGACTCGGACCACTACCTTGTTGTAGCCAAGGTACGAATGAGGATATCTTGTTCACGACCAGCACGAACTAACGCTGTGAAGAGATATGACATCGGAAAGCTACAATCGCAAGAGATTGCCAATGCCTTTTCCAATCGAGTGTCTCTTCAATTATCCTTGAATCCCATGCCGCCAGCATTAAACATTGAAGACCAGTGGCAGCAATGCCAAGAAGCCATCAGAACCGCTGCCTCTGAGGTTCTGGGTTTCACTCGGCCACCAAAACGAAACCCATGGTTCGATGAAGAATGCAGGCAGGCAAATGCAGCCAAACAAAGAGCACGACGAATGCTTATGCAAACACGAACAAGGGCTGCTTACGATCAGTATAACGAGATTTACAAGGAGAGAAGAAGGGAAGAACACCGACTTCTCAAAAAGAAAAAGAAGCAGCATGAGAAGCGCTCGTTTGAGGAAATAGAGAGGTGCCATGACAGGAACGAGATTCGGAAGTTTTACCAAAAGGTAAAAAGATCCTGCCAGGGTGGCAAACCCCGAACTCAAGCCTGTAAAGACCAGCAGGGAAACATAATTGTAGAGTCACAGTCGCTACTGAGGATTTGGAAAGATCATTTCTGCAGACTGCTTAACGGCGATGAAGACACAAATTCCGCTGTCAGGCAGATTGCCCCATTCAGCTTGGACGATGATCAAGAATGCCGTCCTCCCGACCTAGAAGAGGTTAAGCTTGCCATATGCAAACTTAAATCAAATAAGACTGCAGGTGCAGATGGCCTTAATGCCGAACTTTTCAAGGCAGCTGGAGATCAGTTGGAAAGGAGCATGCACCAGCTGATCTGCATGATATGGTCGAAAGAAAGCATGCCCGATGAATGGAACCTCAGTATCGTATGCCCGATCCTAAAGAAAGGAGACCCTCACAATTGCGCCAATTACAGAGGGATAAGCCTCCTTAACGTCTCTTATAAGATCTTGTCTGCTGTAATATGTGAACGTCTGAAACCCCACGTCAACAACTTGATAGGTCCTTATCAATGTGGTTTTAGACCAGAGAAGTCCACAATAGACCAAATTTTCACATTACGGCAGATCTTGGAAAAAACCCGAGAACATAATATCGATATTCACCACCTCTTTATCGATTTTAAGGCCGCGTATGACAGTATTTACAGAGACGAGCTGTACAGAGCCATGTCTAGTTTCGGCATCCCTGCAAAGCTCGTACGACTATGCAGGATGACTTTGGAGAATTCACGCTGCTCCGTCAAGGTCGGAAAAGAACTCACCGAGACCTTTGATGTCGAAAAAGGCTTTAGGCAAGGCGACAAACTGTCATGCGATTTCTTCAACATCATACTTGAACAGATTGTAAGAAACTCAAACGTCAACACCAGAGGAACAATCTTTCAAAAGTCTGTACAATTACTCGCCTATGCAGACGATATTGACGTAATGGGAAGAAAAAAGCGTGATGTCATAGGTGCTTTTGCGAGTATTGAAACAGAAGCGGCAAAAATGGTTTTGATGGTTAATGAGGGCAAAACGAAGTATATGCTGTCATCAAACAAGGACACAGAACATCGACGAATTGGTCAAAACGTCACAATAGACAGACATAACTTCGAGGTAGTACAGGACTTCGTCTACCTAGGATCCGCTGTAGACACGGAAAACAACATCAGTGCGGAGATCAAACGGAGAATAACTCTTGCCAACCGTTGCTTCTTTGGGTTAAGAAGGCAATTGAGAAACAAAACCCTCTCTAGAAAAACCAAGGTGACCTTGTATAAAGTAGTATTCACATGAGAATGACCAACGTACGACGAATGAACGAAAATTCGTTAATTTTGACATTTCATTCACATGAGTGTTTTACATTCGTCACGAATAAGTGCCGATTTACATTCAGACGGTTTTGCAAAGACGGAAATAAGTGCGAAAGAGAAAGCAGATGAAATAGAAATACTTTAAAAAATCTCTACCCAGAAAGTTTTGGGTTGAGGATTGTCCAGTTGTCTTGGATGGTTTTTGACGTTTCTTTTTCTTGTCTTTCTTTGTTTCTTGTCGTTGCTTTACTGTATCTTCTAATGCTCATGAGTAAAGAAGTAGTATGCCGTCGGACAATTTCTTTAATTTTCCATGTATTTTCATGTATTTTCCATATCCATGATGTCAATAATCATTGCTGCAAAATCTAATTAAATTATTTACCACTTCAAATGACATTTTTCTCTTTATGAGATTATTTTTTAATGGATTTATAAATAATGCATCTGAGCTTCTTTGATTATTTTCACATTTTGACTCTATGGGTGAGAACAAAAAATGAAAGAGAATTGTCAAAAAACCCGCAGCCGCAAAACGTCTGAGTGTAAAAATGAGAGACTGTCGGGATGAGGGTTCAAAAGAAAATATACGAAACACGCAGCAGGCAAACCGTCTGAATGTAAATCGGCACTTAACGAACAAAATTTACATGCAAAACAAAAATGGGGAATGATTTTGAGGTTAAGCACGCGCGAAAAATTTATTCGTTGGAGTGTGGATTGTATGTGGAACGAGAATAAAGTCTGACAGTTCGTACCTACTAGATGTTTATTCGTAACGAATAAACTTTTTTTCTCAATTTTTTTAATTTTAGGCAGAAACATAAAAGTTTATCCACATAAAAATAAGTATGAACTATGTTTCCATCGTTTCCAAAAAAATTCGTGAGGAATTTATGCTAGTAAGGTACTTAAAATCTAATTTCTTGATTTATTCGTCGTTTGTGGTCCTTAAGGACTATTCACATGAGCACGACTAACGAACGACGAATAAATAAAGAAATGTGATTTTAAGTATCATACAAGCATAAATTCCTCACGAATTTTTTGGAAACGATGGAAACATAGTTCATACTTATTTTTAGGTGGATAAACTTTTATGTTTGTGCCTAAAATTAAAAAAATTGAGAAAAAAAGTTTATTCGTTACGAATAAACATCTAGTAGGTACGAACTGTCAGACTTTATTCTCGTTCCACACACAATCCACACTCCAACGAATAAATTTTTCGCGCGTGCTTAACCTCAAAATCATTCCCCATTTTTGTTTTGCATGTAAATTTTGTTCGTTATTCGTGACGAATGTAAAACACTCATGTGAATGAAATGTCAAAATTAACGAATTTTCGTTCATTCGTCGTTCGTTGGTCGTTCTCATGTGAATACTACTTTAAAGTATTATTCACATGAGAACGACCAACGAACGACGAATGAACGAAAAATCGTTAATTTTGACATTTCATTCACATGAGTGTTTTACATTCGTCGCGAATAACGAACACAATTTACATGCAAAACAAAAATGGGGAATGATTTTGAGGTTAAGCGCGCGCGAAAAATTTATTCGTTGGAGTGTGGAGTATGTGGAACGAGAATAAAGTCTGACAGCTCGTACCTACTAGATGTTTATTCGTAACGAATAAACTTTTTTTTTCAATTTTTTTAATTTTAGACACAAAAATAAAAGTTTATCCACCTAAAAATAAGTATGAACTATGTTTCCATCGTTTCCAAAAAAATTCGTGAGGAATTTATGCTTGTAAGGTACTTAAAATCACATTTCTTTATTTATTCGTCGTTCGTTGGTCGTGCTCATGTGAATAGTCCTTAAGACCTTAATCATCCCAGTCCTGCTGTACGGCGCGGAAGCATGGACCTTATCGAAAGCGGATGAGGAAACTCTTGGTCGTTTCGAAAGAAAAATTCTCCGAATGATCTTTGGTCCCGTATGCGAAGACAATGTGTGGAGAAGAAGATACAACAACGAGCTGTATGAGCTGTACCGCGACATGGGCATAGCCAGAAGAGTACGCATCGCGAGGCTACGATGGTTGGGCCATGTAGAGCGGATGGACCCAAACGCTCCGGCTCGTCGGGTTTTCGAAAGTACATTGCAGGGAAATCGCGGAAGGGGAAGACCTCGTCTTAGGTGGCGCAATCAAGTGGATGAAGACCTCAACCGACTTGGAGTGCGAAACTGGAGAGAGCTCGCCCGAGATCGAAATCGTTATAGAAGGATGTTGGTTGAGGCCCAGGTTCACCCCGAACTGTAATGCCCACCTAAGTAAGACAAAAACGTAACTTATGACAATTAATGTAAAAATAAGCAAAGAAAACGATATTAAAAATTTAAAGGGTTGAACCTTAGACTTTACATTTTATATTTAAAGTGCATCTGTAATAAAAAAGAAAATAGACAAAATTAAACAAAAACATTTTTCAGCAGACCAATAAATCGTAACAACATGACAAAAAAACAAAAAACTTGAGAATATCTTTAACCAGTCAAATATTATTTTGTATACTTTTAAGCTTACTATTTTATTATTCAATAGGCTCTATCGACAATCTCCCACGGAACTTTGTTCACGGGCGATCATGAACCTCCTTCGAAATAAATTTCCCTAGGAACAAATTTTAATACTCAAAAAATTATAACGAAAGCAATTTTTAAGAGCAGTTAATTCCCTACAAATTCCCTTGTATTGCGCATTTTAAAATAGTCATTTACTGCCGAATTATAAAATTCGCATACAATGAAACTTGTCTTAAAAGAGACACACTTTAATTTTCAATATTTTTCATATGTCAGCGACACTCTTCCTTATCTTCATAAAAGATCTTTTGACTGAAATATCTGATCCATCTAATTGTTTTCTCATATTCGTTTCCAACGACGTGAATCTCTGCTCTTCGGATGTGGAACTGGAACGGTTGCGTATGGTTAAATCATTGAATTCTGACCTTTATAGAAAAATATTAATCGTATAGAATTCAATGCCTCAAAAACCCAATGTGTATTCCCATGTTTGGGCACGTGCACCTGCTTGAAAGGGTAAAAAAAAAAATTTAAATGTATAGGTGGCAGTTCAATTCTCTCTCTCTCATTTTTATCGCTATTTTAACAAACAGTGCTTTTGTGGAATAGCCAGTAGCCCTCCTCTTCTGAAAGATTTTCAGAATTCATCAGATTTTCAGAACGCATCAATTCTCCCTTTAGCACAATTTCGGTCGTACAGTTTAGTACAGAAATTCATATTTTAGCCGTTCAACCCTGATGTAGAATGCTTAACCCAACTCAATTTTCCACATGCATTGCGATGCACAGAAATTCAAGAACAATGTGTATCGGTATTGGTTCATAAGGGAGGGGTAAACCCTGGGAGGCTGAAAAAAATGCTTTTTTACGAATTTTTTATGAAAAATCTGATAAAGTAATTTAATTTATTGATTTGCTACATTATTAAGTATAATCTCAAGTATCTTCTGTAATTTTTTCATACAAAAATAATGAAAAACAAGCCGATGATAGTGCAATTTCCGAGACGCCACCACTTTTCGGTCTTTTGCGGTGTGCAAGATAACTTTTGACAGGATCATCTAAAATCAAAATTTTAAAAAGATTTCGTTAAAAGACAACTTTCTCCAGGTAATAACACGAGGTTTTTTTTTTTGAAATTTTGAGATTTTTCGGAAAAATTAAAATTTTTTAAAATCCTCGTGTTATTACCTCTAAAAATATATCGTAAAAAGTGTTCAAGATTTCAAAAGGATCGATGCATCAGTCGCCGAGATATTTTGCACACCGCCTTTAAAGATACATACTAGTTTCAAGATAAACGCTTACGCGAAAAAAAGCTTACTGAATCAAAAATATTCATTTAGAAGCGTCATTAGAGTGAACTCCCATTCCCTGAACACAAAAGAAGACCTCGAGCTACCTGGAACCAATAATAAAAGGAGCAAAGATTCTGCGCGGCCGGGATCATTTTCCGTCCGTTTTGGTATCTGACACCAAAAAACAACTCTTTGGTTTATCATATCACATTCAATAAAAGCAAACAAAAACAAAGCGGTGAGGTTTGATAAACTAAATTTACGATACCGAAGACTTAAAACGGTTACGTAGGTGTCGTTCCTGTGATTTCGGGCAATCTTGCAAGGCAACCGAATTTATTTCTTGTAATAGGTTCTCCCATTATTTAATAAACAAATCAGAAACGTTGATAAGAAGTGCATCGTACCATACAAAAATATAAAGTTTGGTTGCTTGAAAAACTTTGATATATATTTTGGAATCTATTCAATTATTTTCATAATTTTTTGTTTATTTTACAGGATGCTAAATGAATTATCAAATAAAAATACGTACCCCTAACGAACTGCACTAAAAATTCTGTTTACTTAAACACATAAGGAAAAAACAAAGGAAATGCTATTTTAATTGCTAGGTATTTTACTTAAATTATTTTCACTGTCCCCAATCGTCAATATCATCGTCTCCCCATCCAGCCTCCGTAGTTGTTTCTTCCTGTTCGGGAGCTTTAAATTCAAATCTACTGCTATCGACTTTCACATCTTCAACAATGGTAGCTTGATTGGAAGGTTGTAGTTTTTCGTCGTTTGTGCTGTCAAGCAATGATTCGGGAATTATTGTGGCTGTACTGCGTTGAATGACAGGTTCCATGTCTTTAAAGAAATCAATTTCTTCCCCCGTATTGTTGGCTACTTTCTGTACTTTAATGTCTAACTCGCTTATGTCGTCTATTATCTTTGGCGTCGCCACTGCGGAGTTCGAAGATGATGTCTTGAAAGAATCTGTCATTGATATTCGGGGCGATTGCACTGATGAAAATGCAGAAGGTTGTGATATTTGTGTCAGGCTACCGACGACTGGAACTGCTGTTGTTTCTCTGTCCTCATTTTCCCAATCGCTCCAAGCATCTTCGTCTATTTCGCCGTCTGTTCCATTGTGAACGTCTTCTCCACCATCAGGACTGAGACGTTGAGGCATTATAACACCATTCACCTCCCCGATAGAATTGTAGCTCCCGCTGACATCCACGTTATCAGGCAGTGGGCTTCCTGAAACCATGTAATCACCACCACCCAACACGGGGGTGATCGACCGGGGCTCAACCCAATGACTAGTGCTGTCTGGCAGTGCTTGTGGTCGTCCATCGGCAAATATTCTTGCCCGATTTCCTCCAATCACAACATCTGACCCTAGTAGAGGCACCAGGTCAGCTAGGCAGCGCAGAGTCTTGCAAACCAAAATGTCATTGGTATCCTTAATTCCAAGCAGTAAATTAGGTAGAATCTGTTCCTGCAATTCTTCGCTGCTCAATAGTTTTACATATTCTCCAAAATATTCCAGCAATATGAGCCGAATCTGTGCATCTCGAACGCAAAAAATCTCTTTTATTCTGGGAATGATATATTTTACGTATGTTACGTTGGTGAATAAGGCAGCAGAAAGGTCAGACTTAGTCTTCAGGACATATGGAGTAACACACAACTGGGCAGTTGTATCTAGCAGGACCATTCGTGATAGCAAAAGACTTCCAATTTGCGATCCGACAACGTTTTCATCAAAATACCGCAGACGATCGACCAGCCCTGTGAAAAATTCTTGTTTTTCTTGAGGACTCTTCAGTGGTAGTTCCGTTAGGAAGGAATGAATTAAGACAAATTCATGATTAAAGTACGGATGCAGGAGAACTGCTGAGAGTTTAGGACGCATGGCTATATTTTGATGTTGTAAATGAGTGGCGCAGTATTCTCGAAAGTCGGCCACATAAGGCGTGTCTGGTGAAGCACTCTGCTTAAGAATTTCTTCACAGAGAACAGCAAAGGAGTATTGTTCAATGCATTCTCCAGACGTTTTAGTTTCATTCTCATCTACTGCTCCTTTATATCGATAAGCATTTGCGAGATCTAAAAGAGTTTTCGTCACTTCTTTGGCTTTCCATACGTATTCAAAGCCACCCAGACGCCATGAGCCTTCAGTATTTATGTAAATCGATGAAATAGCAATATTGAGGTGACGGGCGTTTGCCTTTGGAAAATAGAAAAGCTTAAGCAATGCATTTAGCGCTAGGATATATGTAACTAACCTGCTCAACAAGGAATATTAAGCTGCACAAAACATTTCGAAGTCCCAGACATACTTGTATGTCGGTGAGCGTTGGTAAGGCCATAGACAGAGGGCGAACACATTCTGTTGCAAGGTGTTTATGTGATCCTTGTTCCCAGGATGTAATGTATCTCAAGATATAGGGATGTCGATATATCATCAGATTCTGTTTCAATTAAATTCTTTTAGCAGAAAGATAAAAAAGAAACATAGAAAAATCATTACCTTTACCGCCCTCTCCATAGGTCCTTGGCTGATCCAAACTTGGCCATTAACGACCGGTTCACCTTGGAAGATGGAAACTGTTCGCAGGGTATCATCTTGTGGTACTTCGGCGTTGTACAGCGTCCAGAAATCGTTTGCTTCAATAGCGTTTTTATCAATAACAAGACCTTTTAGTTTGCTTGTATCGTTGCCCATATTAAAAGGAAATATAAATTTGATAAGTTTGGGTTCAACTAAAGTCAGTGAGTCATTTGATAATGTGTTACTTTTATTATTTATTATTTTAATTTAATTTTTACTAATCCACAATTTTAATGAAAAAAACAAGATTTGTAGACGATTCTACGATAATACGGTCTGACAGAAACCCAGCAGAAGCAGATGTGTCAATTTTCAAACAAGTATCGAACACCTCGAGAATCGCTCCGATTGTAAACAAACTGAAATGGAACCGTACAGAGGAGAATAGGATTTTTGTTTGGTTTTTCCTTACCCTGCAGCTACACGATCAAGATATGGTAAGCCATCAGCCTACATATACACTATGTCAAATTCCTGTTCGTGTTTCGGCTGTTACGTAGGCGACTTACAATTTGCCAGGCAAATGGCTTTCAATCGACATATCATTATATATTTTCAAAATGGCACCCACAAGAAATTTGAAATTCAAAGTTTTTTTCCAGGCACTCTTTTCTCTTTCTGAGGGTATTTGACGAAGCTGTCAATTTCATGGCTACTGAAACTGCTTCTCGGGTGGCTTTCAATATTCCATACCAGCTGGGTTTCAATTTCGAAAAATTTGATTGTATATGTAAGAAAACTTAAATGTATTGTAAATGGCTTACCATATCTTGATCGTGTAGCCCCTGGGTTAACCCTGCGGCACTCTCTTCTCTTTCTGAGGACATTTGACGAAGCTGTCAATTTCATGGCTACTGAAACTGTTTCTCGTGTGGCTTTCAATATTCCATACCAGTTGGGTTTCAATTTGGAAAAGTTTGGTTGTGTATTTAAAAATTTTGAATGTATTGTAAATGGCTTACCATATCTTGATCGTGTAACCCCGGGGTAAGAGTCGTAATTACCACAGGATAGAACTTTGAAGAAGTTTACATTCACGTCGCATCAATGGTAACATTGTTCAACGAATCGACCACAACGACGTATGATTGGCCAGTGAAAACATCCGGTTTAGAAACTGTTTCCATTACATATTTGTCTTGTTGGAACGATATAATTCGACTATTCTTCATTAAAAAGTAAGGAGACAGCTGAAAATTGGAGTCAACAATGTTTTTTCTCTTTGATTTTGATCAATTTTCAAATATACTTAAGTCGATTTGTTCAAAAACAATTGTTTCCTCATTTCCAACTGATTCTAATTACTTTTCCATTGTAAAAATGTATCCTTATCTTTGGTTTTTCAAAAGTTCTCATTTGTTGTTTTGTTTACTGACATCGAACAAGGACTTTGACTACAAAAGTCAAAACTATATTTCTTCTTTGAAAAGGTCGTCCAAAAAATCATCTTTCGGAATCCTTCGTGTAAATCAATCTCACTGAGTGTATTCCATTCACAAAAAAATAGTCAAGTCTTCGAACGCATTCGTATGTGCGTGAAGCTAGTCCCACTTATTTTCAATTTTCAGTCATTTTTGGCAGTTCGAGTATCGTTAATAAGTTTCCGCTATAACAGCAACCTTCTCTTTCTTTTCTTTTTTCACCTACGTGTGGAACATCGCGATTTTGTAACGTTGGTGTTTTACTTTTAAAATAAGTGAAAAATGGTGAGTGAATATAATAAAATAAGCACACAATTCGCATCATGTGAATAGTATCAATGTTGGTTTCAATCTCGCGAAATTTAAAACTTCTTGATTGCTGTGAATTTTTGTGATTTTCATATGCCGACTGGCCACTAGTACTTTATTCTAAAGTTATAATTATTTCACAGGGTTTCGTAAAAGTTGTGAAGAACAAACAATATTTCAAGCGTTATCAAGTCAAGTTCCGCAGGCGTCGTGAGGGAAAAACCGACTACTATGCCCGTAAACGCTTGATCTTCCAAGATAAAAACAAATACAATACCCCCAAGTACCGTCTGATTGTACGTCTCAGCAACAAGGACATCACTGTCCAGATTGCTTATGCCAGGATTGAGGGAGATCGCGTTGTTTGCGCCGCCTACTCTCATGAGTTGCCCAAATACGGAGTTAAGGTGAGTAAACAGTAAACTAAGAATGAAAGGTTTGGAATGGTTTATAAAGTAATCATATGTACTTTTCAGGTTGGATTGACCAACTATGCTGCGGCCTACTGCACTGGTTTGTTGGTAGCTCGTCGTATCCTTAACAAATTGGGATTGGAATCTTTGTACGGTGGTTGCACTGAAGTCACAGGAGAGGAGTACAACGTAGAGCCCGTAGACGATGGTCCAGGTGCCTTCCGTTGTTACTTGGATGTTGGCCTTAGCCGCACCACCACTGGAGCCCGTGTGTTTGGCGCCATGAAAGGAGCAGTCGATGGTGGTTTGAACATTCCCCACTCCGTCAAGCGTTTCCCCGGTTACTCCGCTGAGACCAAGAGCTTCAACGCTGATGTCCATCGTGCTCACATTTTCGGTCAGCATGTTGCTGATTATATGCGTACATTGGAGGAAGAAGACGAAGAGGGATTCAAACGCCAGTTCAGCAGATACATCAACTTGGGTATTCGCGCTGACGACGTAAGTACTGTCTTTTTTGTTTTATATTGTAAATACAATTTTAGACGTCCACTCCAAAATTACCGCCTTGAACTCGCTCCTGAGACTGGCTGTGCCACTTGTGGACCACACTAAATTGGCCAATATGTTCGATGTTTGAAGGTTTCAATCAATCAAACTTCCTGTTTCAGTGTCAAACACTATTTTATTTTCTATTTTTATATGAATTAGGGTTTTGTAAATGGTGATTGATTTAATTGTTTTGTTTTGCAGCTTGAAGAAATCTACAAAAAAGCCCACTCTGCCATCCGCGCTGATCCTACCCACAAGAAGGTTGTAAAGACTGGCATCATCAAGAAGAGATGGAACGCCAAGAAACTGACCAACGAGCAACGTAAGGCCAAGATTGCCGAACATAAGGCAGCCTACATTGCCAAGCTCAAGTCCGAGGCTGAGGCCTAAGCAAAGTTGAAGAGTGGAAGCTCATTATAGAATTTGAACACTTATTCTAGAATAAACACAAGAAAAATAAAAAAAAATCAAATACGAATTCTTTTGAGAATTTGACAAAAATTTTGTAATTTGTGTTTGTGCTTTTATTGCTTTGCGACACTTAGTAGGATTTATTTAGTTTTAATTTTAATAAAATTTTATATACATTAGAGGACTTTGAATATGACACATCTCCGTAGAAAATTTTTAATTAAGAATAAGAAATGGGCACATGAAGGAAGCAACTAACTGATAAATGGTGTGAAGATGGTATGTTTGTTCTAAGAATTTAAGAAGGCTACTTGGTAACTTGGCACAGGTGTAAGGAAATGTAAAAAAAGTTTTATTTAAAAAACTAAGAAAACCAAGTTGCAATGTAACCGAACCCAAGTCCAACTAGCTATTCTATTTTCGGATTAGAAAGTTATTTTTGATTAATCCGATTTCTCCTGAATCCTACAAACAGTTGGATTCATCCTAAGGCAACCAGAAATGGCAGCAAGTCTCTGTTCTTTTAAGACACAATTATGAGCTATTCCTTTAAAACAAACAAGTCATGAAAAAACCGGATTCAAATGTTTTCTGAACAAACCAACCAGAACCAGGACGTCAGAAAAATAAACTTTCCATGGTATAAAAGCAATTGAGCGCCAATAGTTCGTTTTCTTTTATTTCGCTTTCGTAGAAAGACAAGATAAGCCGCACCTGATAGAGATGTGCTGCTCTTTTTCAGGAAAGCACAACAAATAGAGAAGTGCAGCAGAGGAGAACTGTGTTTTGGTAAAGTACCTTGATTTAATTTTCAGGACTTTAAATAGTCCGCCATTTTATAATCTACTTAATAGGTCTGTTCGTTGAACTTTCCCCAGGGTTGACCCAGGTTTTCTTGACAACCCCATGAGTTGTCAAAAAAACCTGGGTTTTCCAGTCCTCAAAAAACGCTAAACCACAAATCGCCACACATCCCTGCCATTGAAATAAAAACACATGCCATTTGGCAGCCCTCAAATCGCCACAGCAAAAAGCTAGCGCGAGTTTGGGGAAAACCTATGGTTCAGGGCGAATTTAGGTTTCTCAAAAAACGCTTTGTGGCGACCCTAGGGCAACCCCAGGGCTTCAACGAACAAACCTATTACTAAAACTGCCACTACTTTACAAGTGAAAAGTACAAAACAAGCCTACTCAACGAACGAAGATTTTTCAGTACAAAAAAGAGTAGACATATTCAGTGACAAAAAATTAAAAATAAAGAATTACACATCACTATGAACTGCGATGAGTCTCACATCCCTAACAAGTGTGGGGTGGGTGTGGCTTATTTTGTGTGTATTTCTACGTAGATGAGGTAAGAGAAAACATGAAAAAATTACTTTTGGCGGGCAATTGCTATGCCATACAAAAGCAGCAAGATGGAATACCTGCTGCTGCTCTGATACTCCTGGTCGCCTGGTATTTTGCTTAGCCAGCCACTTTAAATCGAATGGAATTTCTCCTATTTAGTGTGTAAATTACGTGAATCTAACTTCTCTTCTTGACGACAAGATTGATAATTTTTTCTGATTTTAAATCTTATTTGTCTAGAAAACAATAAATGAATTTTAATGTTTTGAGAAGTTTTCTTTTTGTCTATTACCTGCATACCTATTTAAGTAAACGTAAATTTATACGAACAATTAGATATGTATGTAGGTACGTGATATCAAGTAATTAGAATCGATAAGAACATTTGAGTGCAATTTATTTGCGTGTTTGCAAAGTTTTTAGGGAAAACCAATCAATCGAGAAGATTGGAGAAAAATATAAAAAAAAACTAGTGGGTGCACCAAATCAGAATTTGGTTTTATTTATCGCTCAATCAACATCGTTTTCGTATTATTTCAACAGATTCAAGCTTGCTTTGAGTTGAATTCAGTTCGGCGAGTAGTCAAACACATTTACCTTTAAATTAGAAACAAAAGCTTAAAAAAGTTTGTGTTCTTTGTTGATTCAAACTATTTATTTTTTAAATAAGGTTTTCTATATAAACTAATATTAATTTTTTTACTGAATTTAATTTTTTATTTGAATCTAGATACAACAACTTGAATATATATGTACCTACATACAAAAATGTTTCTTTATAATCTAGTTTGTCTCAACTGGACTAGTTATATATATTATATATTTTTTTGTATTATATATATATATATTACATGCCAACCAGCAGTAGGCATATTCTTAAAAAAAAAGTAAAAAGTTAAAAAACAATAAAGTTTTGATTAAACGCTTTCATTAAGCACTTAACTTAAATACATGTTTAAATGTTTTTTATTTTTTCGAATCATTTTATCTGCAAAGCAAAAACCCGAAAAGAAAATGATCTAATGAGATCAGCTTGTAAAACGATAACTCAGATCATAATTTGATGAAATTGCGTTATGGCAAATTCATTGTGAAAATAATCATGTTGTCGCGCAATAAATATGTAAGTTTAATCGATCCAATACTATCAAATCAATATTTTAAGAATCCAATAAATCTGGTATAACAAGTACACACCGACACTTTAAAAACTGCAACATATCCACAAGCTGTGTGTGTGTCCTTTCTTTTCTTCTCTTCAACTTTCAAAGCACGAGCAAAATTATTTTTAAGTTGCCTGGGCGAGTATGATACCAGGCGCGCAGAAAAACAGCAAGCAAAAGCAGCAAGTGCTCTTTCCTTTCCATGACACTACCAATTTAGCGCCAAGTTCTTATTTCTTGTCTCACACCCGCAGAAAAACAAAAACTAAATTAACCACACCTACACACAGTTGCTAGAGATGTGAGACTAATGAGGCCAAATAGTGATGTGTAGTTTAGATTTGGGCCTCTTCTAATAAAGAGGCTACTTTGTAGTGGCGACAGTCAGAATCGGCACGACGCGACGTGACAAGCTACAAATGTAAATTTTCCCCGAGTCTCACATATCGCTATGTAACTAACTGTTGTCTCAATTACAAAATCGTAAATAAATTAGTAAATGTAAAGGTTAGCAATCAACCCCGCCAAAACAAGAACACAAAAAGTAACGCACACATATTCAGAGACTCTTTAACAGTTGTGTTGTGCCTATCACATGTACGAGATACGAGTACATCATCTGAAAGAATTTTGTGACATTGATTATATAAGCAGTTGCACATCACTAGTCGTTGTTATGAGTTTCGCATCTCTAGCAGGTGTGGCCTATCTTGGTTTTATTTTTCTACGAATGTGAAGTAAAAGAAAACAAGAAGAAAGAACTTTTGGCGCTCAATTGCTACACCACAGAAAATTAAGTATACCTACTCCTGCTGGGTTTTCTGATTGCCTGGTATTATTTTGCGCCCGCGAGCTAAAAATGAAACTCGCATATAATTTTTGTTTTGTTTTTTGTCAAAACCATGGCAAACACACGCAAACAGAATGTGTCGATGTTGAGGGTGAAGCAATTAGATTTACTTATACCCATAGCCATAGGCCTTGCTGCTCATGATGAATCATGATACAACTAAATTAGACAAAGCCATCGAGGTTTAACTTTTCTCTCATTCTACGCATATACTTACTTCATCGAGGCACACGTAGCTGTGGCCTATCTTGTTTTTGTTTTTCTACGAATGTGACGTTAAAGAAAACAAGAAGAAAGAACTTTTGGCGCTTAATTGCTACACCACACATAAAATCAAGTATACCTACTCCTGCTGGGTTTTCTGATTGCCTGGTATTATTTTGCGCACGCGAGCTAAAAATGAAACTCGCATATAATTTTTGTTTTGTTTTTTGTCAAAACCATGGCAAACACACACAAACAGAATGTGTCGATGTTGAGGGTGAAGCAATCAGATTTACTTATACGTTATACCCATAGCCATAGGCCTTGCTGCTCATGATGAATCATGATACAACTAAATTAGACAAAGCCATCGAGGTTTAACTTTTCTCTCATTCTACGCATATACTTACTTCATCGAGGCACACGTAGCTGTGGCCTATCTTGTTTTTGTTTTTCTACGAATGTGACGTTAAAGAAAACAAGAAGAAAGAACTTTTGGCGCTTAATTGCTACACCACACATAAAATCAAGTATACCTACTCCTGCTGGGTTTTCTGATTGCCTGGTATTATTTTGCGCACGCGAGCTAAAAATGAAACTCGCATATAATTTTTGTTTTGTTTTTTGTCAAAACCATGGCAAACACACACAAACAGAATGTGTCGATGTTGAGGGTGAAGCAATCAGATTTACTTATACCCATAGCCATAGGCCTTGCTGCTCATGATGAATCATGATACAACTAAACAAGACAAAGCCATCGAGTTTTAACTTTTCTCTCATTCTACGCATATACTTACTTCATCGAATCACACGTAAGTGTGGCCTACCTTGTTTTTATTTTTCTACGAATGTGAAGTAAAAGAAAACAAGAATGAACTTTTGGCGCTCAATTGAACAGAAAATTAAGTATACCTACTCCTGCTGGGTTTTCTGATTGCCTGGTATTATTTTGCGCCCGCGAGCTAAAAATGAAACTCGCATATAATTTTTGTTTTGTTTTTTGTCAAAACTGTGTTCACATACACAAACAGAATGTGTCGATGTTGAGTGTGAAGCAAATAGATTTTCTTATACACATAGCCATAGGCCTTGCTGCTCATGAATCGTGATACAACTAAACAAGACAGCCATCGAGTTTTAACTTTTCTCTCATTCTACGCATATACTTACTTCATCGAATCACACGTAAGTGTGGCCTACCTTGTTTTTATTTTTCTACGAATGTGAAGTAAAAGAAAACAAGAAAGAACTTTTGGCGCTCAATTGCTACACCACAGAAAATCAAGTATACCTACTCCTGCTGGGTTTTCTGATTGCCTGGTATTATTTTGCGCCCGCGAACTAAAAGTGTAGCTCGCATATAATTTTTGTTTTGTTTTTTGTCACAAGCATCGCAAACTCACACAAGCAGAATGTGTCGATGTAGAGTGTGAAGCAATTAGATTTAGGATTACCTTACCCATAGCCATAGGCCTTGCTGCTCATGAATCACACGATACATACAACTTAATAAGACAAAGTCGTCGAGTTTTAACTTTTCTCTCATTTTACGCATGTACTTACTTCATCGAGGCACACGTTTTTGTAGCAGAGTCGCGTTTTCATTTTTCTTTTGTTCTACTCATGGGGTCATCGAGTCACATAGTTAAAAGCCAACTACGCAACAAATACGTTACCTTGTTTTCGTTTTATCATGCCAGCTGCTAGTTCTGGTTGCCTGTTGAAAAATTCAGCTGGTATCACGAGAAATCGATTTCTCGCAAGGAAGAAAATAAACAAGCAGGGCTGTTATAGTTTTTTCTTTACTGATCGTAAATAACACTACTAAGCACATTTTTCTCCATTTTTGTCAATAAGAGAAAATATGTAAAGTTGTTCATAGTCTGTAGGTAAACTATCATTCCCAGGTTATTTATTTACATATTGCGAGGTTTGTAGCATTACTACGTATGGATCACTTGGATCGGTACCTACCTTTTTTCTTGTAAGTAGGTATATTTTAAAGAAACAAAAAAAAAATTGCCGATAAACTTGTAAAGTTAAACAAAAACAATCGCACACCGTAGGTAGTATGCAGATTTTAAAGATCAGAGTTGAAATTCCTGGGTATGTTGTGATGAAAAATCTCACCGGTTTCTATTTTTATTCTTAATCAAATAATTTAGTACCTATTTTAAACAAAGCACTCGCCAAAGATTACGTTGTATGTATAAATGTACTTGGGTTAATAGAACACTCTTTCGTTCTTAAATTAATTTAATTTGTTGATATTATTTAAAAAAAAAACAGGAATTAACCAAGCCCATTTTTGTCTGTAAACTTTTTGTAGGATAGACAGTCTAGGTTGTACGTAAATCGTACATACCTTATCTATATCTGCTGTTTTAGTTTAACATTATATGTACATACATGGCTGTTTTACGAAAAGTTACAGCGAAAAAAAAATTTTATCATAAGCGACTGACTTTCGGTTCTTTTCGTTTGAATGATTATGATAAAAACCAAAAAAACGTCTTCCACTTTCTTTTTGTCGCTTACGATAAAATGGCGGTAAGGGTTCGAAATATTTAACTAATTCTATGGATTTTTTTTTTAGTTTTACACAAAGAACAAAAGACAATACATTTCATCATATGCCATATGCGTGTACCACCTGTACACAAGCATTTATAATATACATATTTATTCAATAATAAATGGTATGAAATAACAGTTCTGATTATTTTATTAGGTATCTCGTATCTTATAAATTATTTACTTATCATTCATCAGTGAAAGGTAACAGGTAGATAGATTTTCTTTATTTTCTAACATTTATACAGACAAAATCAAAAGTTTTTGAAAAAGTTTTACAAAGCATGGTTTTGAGATTTGATTTCGTTTTATATAAAACAAAGCTTTCGTCTCAACAGCCTTTTCCAATCTTATTTATGCGTTATGCTTCTACCGAAATTTACATTTAATTTATTTGTAAAATTTTGCTACACATACAACATATGCACTTTTCTTATCTAAATGCGTGTTTTTTTTATTTAATATTGCAAATTTTTAATTGACTTTTGCAAAACTGCATTGAACACTTACACTATACAATTTGCAAAATACTTAACTTATTATTAATTTTACTATATGCTTGCTTCTTATTTTAACAACCTTCGATTTTATTTCTTAAAAAAAACTATACTAAAGCGTTTATTTATTGAGGAGCTGTATAATGCTTAGCTCAAATATTACAAGAGTATATCAAGTGAAAAATGAAACGTGACATAATGTCAACACTATGCAGACAGGTTGATCATAGATCTGAAATTTAAACTAAGTAAGATTAAGGAAGTAGTACAAGCTAAGTTCACAATTTTTTTTTCGATTAAAATTACAACAAACGATCAAATTTCACTATATAGTTTGCTACAAAAGGCAATTCCAAGTCTTGAAAATCTTGTTTTACTTATTTTAGAAAAAGAATGTACATTAATTTTTTCTTCTCAAATTGTAAAATTAACGCATTTATCAAATCAACGGCTGCACTTCCTAATGAGACTAGTATTTCATTAAAATAAAAAAGTCTTTTGGCTTAGTTCTTAGTGTTACAAAAACTCATTTACTTTCATTCCCCAGAAACACAAACAGAGGATTTTACATTGGATATTTTTTTATTGCTGACTAATTTTTTTAATAAGGACAGGCCCTAGAAAATTTGTATGAGACTGATTGACTACTGATCAAGGCTCTTACTCTTATTCAAAGCTTAGGTACTAAAATAAATGAAAATATTAAAATATAAAATAATGGAATCATGTGATTTGCATGATTTTTGTTCTTCCTTTAACTGCAGATAAAACGGGTGATGTGTGCTTCATCTCTTGAAGTTGGAATTGTTGTCCGTTGATTTCTTCTTCGTTTAATATCTCAACGATGTCTTTTCTCCTGAAAACTTCCTATAATTGCATAAGATTGTCTGATTGTTTCCGTTGTTCCTTGTAGTTTCGGATGAATACCTCTAACGAGTTTTGTTATGCAATTACTAAGCTATAGCTATGGCCTAAACACAACTGCAAGTCTTGCAACATAACTTTTGTTAAGCAGATGAGCCAGAGAGTTTCTATCCCATAGATCATATAGACCATAGACCATAGATCACCAATCACCATAGACCGTAAACGAAGAATGGGATAAGTAATGTTCTCCTGTGTGCCTGCTACGATTTGACTGATACAAACTCTTCAAATTATTGCTGTTACCGAGTTTTGGTCAGTATTGTACAATTTTAGTAAATAATAGGTTTGTTCATTGAACTTTGAACAGTGTTGAAACAGGTTTCCTTGAAAATCCTATGGGTTGTAAAAAAAACTGGTTTCTCGGTTCTCAAAAAACGCTAAACCAAGAAATAACCACACATCTCCGGCATTTGAACAAAAGTATATGCCATTTGACAGCCTTTTTTGTAACCTGAAGCTAGTGTTACTTTAAAGCGAGTTTGGGACAAACCCAGGGCTTAAACACTTGGTTTGACTATCAGCTTGAGTTGGGGTTAAAAAAACAACACTTTGTGGCAACCACAGGGTGAACCCAAGGCTTCAATGAACTAACCTTATTGTAGCAATTCTAGAGTCGAATGAAATTAATGTGCTTTAAAATTGATGTTGATGATATTTAACCTACTTGTTCGAAAAAAAAATGACAGGATTTCTGTAGTCGAGCCAACAGCAAATGTATGGAACAGCAAATGTATGGAACAAAACAAACGCTTCACTTCATTGTAAACATAATTCGAGAGCTGAATTTGTCGCTGCCGCAAATAGAAAAAAAAAAAAAAAAGAAAAGCTTTGGTTTGGGTAACCTTAACTCAAAAATAATTAATACAAAAAGTGAAACAATACAAAAAACGGTGTAAGCAATCACAGTTGGATTTAACTTTAAAATGTTAAAACGTGTACCGTGTATTTTATTAGGATTTGAATACCTATACGTTTTTGTTTTTGAGAAGTTCTTGATTATTATATTTTAAATTTTTTTCTTTTCAATACCAATAGAAAACAGCTAATGTAACTATACAAATATGCAAGTAAGTAAAAGGATGAAAAGAAGCTAACACCTGTACGAAACCTATTAAGATTACGATAAAAAAACAAAAAAAAAAAAAAACCGATACTAATGAAAACCCGTTTTAACCTTGTACCTACAATTTTCACAACTATCCAACTGCAATTAGAAGAGCCGAAAAATACAAATTTTTAACAGCCTGAGAACATTATTTAAAAAACTATAAAATTAGAACAGTTTAGAGTGTAAACTCTACTATTTTTCCAAGAAAAAGCATAGAAAACTAATATTTAACATCTACAAGTTGACAACAAAGAATAAAATTTAGTGTTTTTTTGTTTAATTTTATTTTACGTAAAATTGAATTCTACATCTAGTTTAATAACATTTTTCTACTTAAATCATTAAATCAGTTTAGTGATATATTTTTCGTAATAATAGTAATCATCAAAATTTATTTAGTTAAATTTTTAATAATAATTTTTACTGTAAGTAATCATAAATAGATATTCTCTCTGAAGAAATGAAAACTCTTGTTCTCATCAAATTTTTACTATTCCTCCATTTTAGATCACGTAAATAAACTCTTTCGTTATTGTATCGTTTTAGATTTTTTTCCTTTTTTGAAATTTTGAATACATTACGACTATAAATATTTATCTTTGTATAAAGTTATTTTTTTTTTCTTCCAGCAAGTTTTTATAAATTATATTTTTACTCAAAAAAGTATTAATGATTGAAACTTGCCAAAAGTAACACAGAAAGGGAATAAAAATAAAAATCATATTTTCTCACTAAATTATAATAATTAATATTATAAAAAATTGATATCAAGAATACATTAATTGATTCAGCCAACGTCGTTTTTAGGTGGCATGGTTGGTGTCAGGGAATGACATTCATTTTCATATCATCGAGACTGACAAGAGCTAGCTGCACTCGATGAAGAGAATCCGGACTGAAGGCTAGTCATTGAACCTCTGTAGTTTGCAGAACTTAGAATTTCGTAGAAGTAGTTTAGTTGTGCTGGTCCATCGGCACCAGTTGTCGGACTGAACCAATGCAAAATGTATGCATCGGGTTGGGTTAATACATGAGATCCCTTTAGAATTGAATGGAACAAAACAAGATCGTATAATTTTTTATTTCGTTCAAAGCAACGTTGTGTTTGATTTGAATAACAATGTTTTTCTTTTTGCAACCAGCAATAACTTTAAAATTTAAACTTAACTTACCTGAACACTTTCTTTATGCCGACAAACGATGGTTGGTTCTTCTCGGAAGTAGTTTTCACCTTCGACGAAACCAGAAAGATCAAAGAATGATGAAGATGTGTCTTTTGGCAAAAAAATTTGTTAGTTTTAATTTAAAAAAAAAAATTCCAAGCCATTTTTTACCGTTTTTCACAGGCAATTTTTTCGTTGTTCGATACAGTGTAAAATGCAAATCACTGCGCATCACATCAAAGTCCCAGGTCAAAACACTTTTGGGATCCTTGTTCTGAATAACAACTTCATGAATGTAACCAGCTTTTAGTTCTACTGTTTTGTAAAGATTCTGGTGTTCATGAGCTAAAGTTCCATCAACCTGAGCTTCTTCTTCCTCACTATTCATTTTGTACAAAGTTTTAGGAATCAAGCCTCCTTCATGAATGAGTGTCTATAACATATTAAAAAAATCAAATAAAAATCAAATGAACTATTTCAAATAGTTTATAGACAGACAGTTTCAATTGAACGTGAACTATAATTTATACTGATGTAGCACTATTTTGTAACACCATTTTTCTTTATATTGAAGACAAACAAGTGAAAAAATAAAAAGGAGCATAAACAAATTAACTAATATTCAATGTTTGTTTGTGTTCGTTGTTGGGTGTTTAAGCAGTACTAAGTACGTAGATGTTGAAAACTGATAAAATGCAATAAAAATGAAACAAGGTAATTCACTGACGGAGTAAAGGTTTTTGTGACTATTTTATGTGTCAATGATTTTGTAAGGGGGTCGCAGCAATTTCGGACTACGAATTTCATATAGAAATTACTAAAAACATCTTCGTAATGAACGCTTGGCAACAGATATTTTTAACTTGTTAATAACTTTATTAATAGTAACAAATTTTGTGGCAAAACATTCACTTCAAGAGCGTCTGTGATGCTTGAATTTTTGTTTTCGTAGTCCGAAATTGCTACGACGGACGGGTCTTCTGATAGGGCCATCATTTTTTGGCATAATATTTTTTTTACTTTGAGATGCTTGTACTTTTTATCCAGCATCAACCTGACGGACGTCTGTGCTCTCTGATTTTTTTTTATGTGTTAAATTTAAGAATCCCTAAGAACATCAATAACTCCTTGGTATAAGCTTGATTAGTGCAATCGTATTTTTTTTAATAATCAAAAACATTATTTGAAGAACATCGTGTTCATTGTATGCCATTTCATATTCCATATGAAATGGCATACATATTCGACAACATGAAAGCAGTAACCGAAGAATATGGTTGTTAAAAGGATGCAATAAATAAGCAAATAACAACCGTTCACATTGGCTATGTCAGAAAGAACTTTTCATGATACTTTTACCCTCCGGGGACATGTCGAATTCTCGAAAGTGCACACAAGTGCATTATAGGACTGGAATGTGGCCTTTGAAGGTCACACAATGAATAATATCCTTTATTGGATAAATATTAAAACAATAAAAGAGAAATGGCCAAATTTTGAAATTAACCCTAGTATAAGCAAACTAAAGCTTTTGGCTATTAAAATAAATAAGTAATATAATAAGGTTTTATAATTTTCGTCTTTTTTTAAATTTCGACAGAAGTTATCGACAATTTCTTCGCTTTTCATGACAATTTATGATAAAATTGGATTGTTTTGAAAATAAATGTGACTAAACGTTATATTAAGAAAATTAAAGAATAATTGAACCTTTTAGTATTTAGTATTTATTAATTCATTCTACGATCTCTCAATCTTTAAAAAGTAATATTCCTTACAAAAATTCAATTTTATAATTTAGAAATGATTATTTTCCATTAGAATATTTTTGAATTGTTCTCTGGGCATGCAAACATCAACATCTTTATAGACTAAATTGAACAGCCTGACACAACGAGAGGTAGTCTCACGTTGTCTATACAAAGTTTCATGACGAACATCATATAAAAGCGGCCTTGTTCTTAAAGACCTCGAAGGGAAATAAAAGTAAATAAGAGAAAGCAAACTCTCACTTTTTATGGAAAAACACAAGATATCGCGTATAAACATTATGCTATAAACCGCCTTATATTAGAGTTTTAACTCCCAACAGTAAGCATCTCTTCTTATAACTCAAAATCGCATTATCTGTGAATGTAAAATTCTATGCTTCATGGAGGTTCAAATAAAGTGATTGTTTTGGAAAACAAAACTTGCCGGATGTGAATACCCAAAAAGCTTTTGACTCTGGCGCATAGGCACTTTTTTTGTCAAATTAGCATTCCAAACGTACAGACTCACAAGGGAACGTTAGTAGTTATAGGGTATACTTAAATGCCTAGACGTGAAGCAACTTCTTTGCATGTTATAATAGAATGCCCCGACATCATCTTCTTCCATGTCCATTTCACTTGAGGTGTTGAGCGATCGTTGCTGCTGCGAAGACAAACGCAAATATATCTTTTGTATTTTGAACGGGGCAACACGATGGCAAAAGATGTCCAAAAACCAATGATGAGTGGGTTTGGTCATACAGAAAATAAATTGTATCAGATACGGGTTATATTTACCAGGTTAGGACTAAAAAAATTTATTTAAATTCGATTGAAACACACACAGGTACGTTTTACACACAGCTCGTTGTAAGGCTAAGACTCTATTCCTTAATGATGTAAATAAAATAAATAAATAGAGCGCAATTCAGGGACCTTAAATTTTTTGCAGATTTGGAACGTCTAAGTGAGAAAGCGCGGTTCAAGAAGTAATCGGCCCTATCGAGGTAACCGTCGGAGCGGAATTCTTTCCGATCGGGGACATTTTGCTTCGTGGTAGTTCTCCGATCGGACGATTCGACTTTCTCCGATAAGTTTTTGTTGCGGAGATTTTAGTTTTGGGAATGCAATGCATTGCCGCATTTGTGAAAAATTTCTTACGACGACAACAACTTCGAAGCAAAATTGAATCTCCGAAAAAAGATCCGTTGCGGAGGAATCTCCGCTCCGACGCGACGGACGGTTACCTCGATAGGGCCGAATAACTCTCAGAGGACTTGCAAATTCCTAATTAGTGTTATCAAAAAACAATTGAATGTTTCTGGGATTCAACCCTCGAACTCTAACGTAATAAGTACATTCAATAATTATGTTTTTAAATTAAGCTAGTTTTAAATCACTAAATTTTTTTTAAAAAGCTGAAAGTAACATACATACATAAGTCAAAATTATAGGAGCTTTGTTAAGATTTTTTCTCTCATATTCTAACGAAGACGTCGATTCCATGAAGTATGATAAATGTGAAAACCCTATATAAAAATTTACAGCAAATATTTTATGGCAAGCCTAAAGTGAAAACTGCATTGGAAATAGTGTGTGAGGACGGACAAATTAACTAACAAACATAAGAAAAGTCAAAAACTCCACCTGAATTCAGTTTTCTTACACATTCACACTCAGGAAGGTAGCATCGGGTAAAATATTTCTGCTCAACCTGTTCCCGATTGGGTGTTATTCGTAACTATCAACGTACATAATTCATGTGTATATCTTCATCATTGGAATTTCGCATCAAGTAATAAAAAAGAAATTAAACACTAAGCTGAGCATACCTTACTGGGTCCACCCAAGAAATCTGGGATAATGTCAGAATCAATATATTGCTCTAGACCATCTTTCATATGAATGCAGTCCGGCCCGCCGTAGAAGAGAAATTTCGAACGAGTGTTTTCATCTAAAAAAGATTTTTTTTTAAGATGTTTTTCTCTGTGAAGACAAATATGACCGACTCACCAATGAAAGCACTAACGATTGTCCACGCAATTGGGAAGACACGAGGTGCTCGTACAACCAAAACTCTACCCATAGTCTCAGGGTAATGCTGTTCAACAGTTTCGATTATACTGAGAAGAGCTTTCACACCAGGTTGCCAAAGATGGCGCATTGATAGTCCTTCGAGGTCAACTAAAAGGCACCAGCTCAAAACAGGCTTACCAAGCTTCTTAGCCGATTCGTTAATTTTTTTGATTCCTTGTTCGCAGATATGAATGGACTGAAATAAAAATAAATTTAAATACAATCTAAGAAAATGACATCAATTACTTACCAGCTTCAAAAGTCCTTCAGTTCCTATAGACTTTAGAAGACCCTTGACATCCATATGACCAAGTCGCAGAACGTAAATTGGTCGTCCATTTTTATCCCGATGGTGCCAACCGCCAGGAAAATGATTCACAACCACTGATGGAACCTTATATTCCTGTGACAAATTGTCAATTTTATTGTCTTCGCGCCATTTTAATGATGTCTTGAGTGAATTGAAAGCTTTTTCCACGTGAAAATCACGTGCGCTTAGAAACCGTAATAAAGTTTGATAACTGGGTATTTTCTCAATGCCTTCGATGTCTCCTACTAGTTTTCTTAGTTCTAACAATTTTGACTCTTGCATCGGCGAAAGCTGGCCTAGGTATTTCGCAATAAAGTCTCCGTCCAACAATATTTCATTATGAACAGGTGAAATGGCCTCTTTAGATACTGGCGATGAGGGTGTGTCCATAGCCGGTTGCCAGCGTTCAACATCTGTAACTCCCTCCGATTCGAGCTCTTTAATGAAATATTCAATAATTTCCTTGCCCTTCAACGTAGTCTGTGTGTATTGTTTCATTCCCATTTTTTCCATTGAATTTTCGAATCCAAAGAAATTTTTTATATCCAAAGTTGCTGTCTGATCGAAGCAAGTCCAGTCGGGATTTTCAGGATGTGCATAATAGCGACAACGTTCAAAAATCTCAATACGTGATGAAAAACTTTCATTTACCGCTTCGATATTGAGGGTTCTGTTGGCCATGTCTAAGAAGTTTGTTTGTTGGAAGTAAACAACTTCTACACCTATAAGTTTTTTGAAGATGTAAGGCGCATCAACGGCTAGTTTACAACGACGACTGGTATTGCGGCGAGCGCCATTGTCTAATATTTCATCTTTCACAATTTGACAATCCAACACGACAGGCATTTGCGGACATGTTGGGAAACGTTTTTCATAAGCCTGAAAAGAATAGAAGATTGGTGAGCATTTTGAAAACTATTTTGGCTTTAGAACTGTATTTAATTGAGACTTTAAGAACAGTGAGTACCAGTAAGTAGGTAAATTTGAAGGAGATTTGGAGGAGAGGTATAAATTTGAACCAGATTACTGACATGAAGTTCAATCGAAGTTCCGATAAAAAAGGGAGCAGATCATGGATTTATCTTTGAATTGGCTTCAACTGAAGCTAATCCTTATATCATCAGTGTCTTCTTTATGGTTATATACCATACTAGTTTACTTGATGCGGATAAAGTCCGGCTTGAACAATGATACAAGGGAAAATATTTTATGTTTCTGGGACTCAAACCTCGAACTTTCCCGTAACATGCACAAACAATAACACCACGGGCCACTTATCTTATAAAAAAAGTTAAGAGGAAGAAAAACAAATCAAAGAAAATTGTGCCGCTTCGTAAGTATAGCAGACGGAAAGCACTTACACCAATGAAGGGGAGGAGAGAAAAATCATATCCAATCAATTAATTACCATCCGAAAAAAGTTAAAAATAGATAAAAAAAAATTATTTCGAAACAAAATTATTGCTCAGGCCAGATTTTAAGTAGCCCTCCTAATCGTCTTTTAAAACCAAAACGAAGCAACGCCACATTTTTTTGAAAGTATGGTGTTTCTGTACATCATAAGAAATTCAAACATTAAATGCCTTCATAGCCTTCATAACTAACCTGACTAACTATAACTACAGCTCTTGCCAACCGATAAATTCTATGAATATTTTATTACCGTTTTGAATCTATTGGCCATCAAAACAAACTCAACCCAGGTGTCTACGGATGATAAACTTCTATAAAAAACCACCGTAACTTGCGAACTCAAGGACAAAATCGAATGGCTGCACCATTAGCTAATTTAACTTCCATCCCAATACTACGAGACAGCATTGTCCTTGAAGACTTTAGACCTTGAAATCAAATGCTCAAAACTTAATTATTAACACGCTTTATCGATTTCTTCTATTACTCGCTATAGCCGTGAGATTTATAGGGATATGTTTTTAAAGACGCCGGAATAATTTATACAATTAAATTCCTTGACAGGATGGTTTGTAATTAAAATGCTAAAATAAAAAAAAAATTGTGTCATGTAAGATGTCAGCCATTCTTTTTATGTTTTAAATTGCTGTTCAAATGACAATGCTTTTCTGATAAACAATTTTTTAAAATAAAAAAATTTAACATTCAACTGCTAGGTATTTTTCAAGTGTCGAATTTCGCGAATTTGCAAATTAAATTACCATGCCATGAAAAGCACTTTCTCACTTAGTCGTTCGTAATCGGCATGAATTTGTAGGTCTCTTCCATTTTTCACAAGGATCAGTTCAGAGAAATGTCCTAGGCCCCGGCTCTATTGTTCCACCCGATTTACTTTTATTTTTTAAACAAAAAAAAAAAAGAAACTCATCTGCTCTTCTACTCTAATAAAAACCAAACACCCTGTGAACGGAGAAAGTTGGTCTATGAAAGTCACGCAAAATGTTCGTGTCCTGCAAGGCGGAGTATTTTAAAAACTTGTTGGGGATAGTTTAACAAGAATATCTAAACTTTCAACTTCAAGTAAATCACTTTGAATGAAGTAAACTAAATCCCAAGCTTTGCAACCGATGGTCGTTATTCAAATAGATATCGGAATTCACAGGTGTCCTTAACATTTTCATTTAAGTGGATTAGTGTTGTATAGAAACACTAGAATATGATGAGTAGCAAAGGACGAGAATAATAAATGTTTTTCTCAAGGACACATGGCATATGCTATTGACTTGAAATCGAAAAACAAAAAGATATGTGTATGTGATATGTGTTTAAGTAAATTAAGGAAATTGTGTCCTAATGCGAATCAAAATTCGCATTTGTTTGTGAGTATGTGTATTTGTATAAGTACGAACAAAAGAACAAAATTTATTATACTCATATCATTCATGAAATTAAGTGGGAGAGAGACTTAGTCATCAAAAATATGTTATTGGATACAGATTAGATTATGATTGACTAAAACAAAATACCATTATGTTTTAGGCCAATAAATATTTATTATCATAGTGAGGATTCATGGAACAGCGGTAGTTATTCGGTTCCTAACGTTTGGAACAAATGTGTGATTAGAGGTTTTTTGAAATATTTTACAGCATCTGATATTTTTTTTTTGGAACGAAGTTTCTTGTCGAAAGTTTTTCGTAAAAAAGACATAAATTATTTATTGTATTAACATTTATTATAAAAAAAATATAAAAACCCATGACAAACAGAAAAAAAAACATACGAAAGCGAAAAGGGATATTTCATTTATAAAATTTACCGACACACAATTTGATGCTGCTACGCAAAAATAAACAATTAAAAAAATACACCATATGGAACAGAATGTCTGGAACTGACACCGAAGAATTGCGTTTTTCAGTCTTTTGCCTTTTGTGAGTTTGTGTACCTTCGTGGTAGTGTAAAGGTTACCAAGAGATGATAGACTCAATCTTTGGCTTCACTACTGGAAGCTGTTTGCTGTCTGATCATTCCCCAAACGTCCCAATAAGTCTAAAGAACTTAGGAGACTCTCAATGATTAAGATGGTTCCAGCAACCAGGAAATTGCTAAAAAGTGGTTTTTAAGAAGTTTAGCTAAAAAAACGTTTGTAACCATTGGGGTTGTTTGAATCAAAGAAACATAAGGGAAGAAAGGTTTTCCCAGGGTACCGCCTTTCGCGAGGAACTGACAAATTTCTCCGATAATAATTTCATGCTATTTTCTCGATTAACTTTTCGGAACCGGCAACAAGTTGAAGGTCCCTTCTGTTTCCTCATAAGGTATGGTTGAGAGAAATGCGTTAGATCCCGTTGCCACAGCGTTTTTATTTATTTAAACCATTCGGGTGTATTTATACGCAGTTGCTGTGAAACAAAACCTTCACCTTACCTTCTTTTCAAATAAAATACAATGACCTAGCATTCGAACGATAAATCTTTTAGGACCAATTGTTTCAGATTTATTTAATGTTAGAGTTCTAAAGCACAATGCTATTACATCAATGCTGTCCAAGAATAAGAAAAATGTAGCAAGAAACAGTTGTGTTTGACTCCTATTATGGTATCAACCCCCTATTTTGATATTGACGTTTGACTTTTAACACTCCTGTTTTTTTGTTATACACGCAATGTGTCTATAACCTTAAAGTGTTTTCATTAATACTCATATCAAATGAAATGTTTTTACTAAGTTATGTTCATCAAGTACAGTCGACTTATCGTACAGCCACGTATTGAGTAAACAAATTAGAACAAAAGTGAAAGCTTTGTATACTTATAGCTCCTCCACAAAATTTGCTTATCAGAGCGTCACCGCTGTTTTAGATGCAAAGTTCCTAAAATTTGGCATTTCAGTTTTAATCAAGGGAGTATTTTTGAAACATAAGATAAGAGAACGACGCAACCATCAACAAAAAAAAATCATTGCAAGATTTCAATCTAGCTTATTTTGAACAAAAGCAAAAAATTATCAGAAACATTATATGACAATTCTCAAAAACATAATTTTTCATCGAATCACGGGACTTGTATGCGCAACGGGCATAAAGGTGCCACCACTTCCCGAAGCAAATGACTTCACTACCTTATTAGCGGTTGTAGGGTATAGACACTAGGACTAGGCAGGACGCTTTAAAAGTAATTGGTTAGTAATCTTTTGTTGGATGTCAAGAAAAGCACAAGTTCGATGTTGCTCTAGAGAGTGTGCCTTATATACAATCGGAAAGTTCGTTTGCTTCAACTATTGGACAACTTAGAGCCCACGTAAGTCCCAATTTGTAACAGAGGTATGATGAAAGGTATCTAGGACCTATGCCGAATCATTATGCTTCTAAAAAGAAGTTTTTCGTAAGTATTGATTTGTGGAAGTTTGTTATTCTTACACGCAAAAACTACTGAACTGATTTTAATGAAACTTCACAATAATAAAAATTACTTATACATCAGAAAAACACATAGGCTATAATTTATCCCCATGATACCGCTGGAACGAGAACGCAAACAAAAACCGGGACTTAGAGACTACGGTGTCCTTGTTCTTTAACTATGGCCTCAATAAAATCCGGCGATAAACCGTGGAGACTGGAACGAGATTCTACAAATTTAGTAGGATTTCGTTGCGGTTTCCACCGCTTCTCGATCCATGGTATCGATGCGATGATTACAGAAAAGTTGTTTATATCATAAGGGTGCTACATTATCCCTAAGTAACATAGACTATATTTCATCACCATATTCCTACGGGAACGGGAATGGGAAACTCTTTCAACATAAATGCTATGAGGATATACACAGACATCCGGTCATACTGAATGATGCTTTGAGCTGTTTTTGGTTTGTTATGCCAAAGTACAACTTTTAAGGTGCGTACATGAAAATTTTTTAATATTTTGTTTTTTGGTTCCATTTTAAGAAACAGGATATTTTTGATTCTGGATTTTTTGTTTTTTTTTTATAAAAAAAAGTTTTCATTTTTTTAGCATTGCAGCAAGATTTTTTACCATAAGTTCTAAATTTTAAAAGTCTTTAACTTTTCCATTCAAGTGTGAAGCTCCTCCAAAACTGCTGGAGAATTTTTGTGGTGGTCCAAGCGTGTTTCTTATCAAAGTCATTTGAACTCTTTACTTTCAATACGCTTCACAAAAATAAATATTTGTTTTTTAATGAAAACTTCTTCCTCATAAATTGGGTATAAATGAATTTTTTAATTTGCCACCTACTGTAAACGAATTTTCGGGAAGGCTTCTCAATTTATTCATTCAAGGACGTCCTGCAAGCAATATTGTCAATTACCTAAAGTCATATCGTTATCGACCGAAAGAGAAACTTTGTAGGCTTTCTCAAAAGTAGTTCTTTCCTGAGTTTTAAACAAAACCATTAAGAACTGAACGCAATTATTGTAATTAACTTCTTTGGTATCGGCGATAATGGACGACTCATAAATTACTTCCTCTAGCAAACAAGCATTTTTCATTACAAATAAAACGCCTTAGGATGGAATCACTTTCTCGTTAAACAATATAAACGAATTTGAATGAAAAACCTTGATTAAAAAAAAAAAAAAACAAAAAAAAATCTATTCATTCAACTTGGGGCTTTAGAATTCAATTGAATAAGTAAGACCATTATTAAGCTCCTTTCATAAGAACGATGGCGAGATTATAATTTACTCAAATTATTTTATTTATTTGTGACAGCAAGTGAATTTACTTGTGCAAATTCAAAACCCATTATTTCAGTTAGTAAACGGTAACAAAAAAAAATATTCCACGACACTTTCTGTAAATCAATTTAAATGCTAAATAACCTTGAACCGTGAAGAAACAGAACTATACAGGGCGATTCAGATTAACATAAGGTGTGGCGGAAGTCTATAAATTTGCAAGTAACTTCTTAAAAAGTAACCTCTGCAAGTAGCTCTGTATGCAACTTTTTTTTGGGTCAAAACAGTTCAATTTTAACAATGTTCTCTCACTTTAGATTTGCTTAAAAAATAAGATGGGTGTGCGCTATTGATGAAATATCTGGAATGTATGACTATAACCTTATCATACGATTTTTTTTTTAATGTTGGCAGTCATTTTTTCAAAAACTACGAAAAACCACGTCTTTTTTTTATCGTTTTTTATCAAACAAAAAATGGTAACACTCAAAATTATTTATCATATACTTATCTTAATCGTATGATAGCTATAGTCCTAAAGAGCATGTGGGTCGATTTCTAAGTGCGAAAGGTTTAGTTGAATATTTTCGGAGATTTTATCAACAAGCCGCCGAAAAACATCATTTCGAGAAAAACGCGTTCAAGGTTATCTACCGAAAAATCGTCATATTAGGGGTCTGAGGTAGCTACGTAAAAGTCACCCAAAAGCACATCTTGACGCTCGGATTTTCATAAAATTTTTGTATTATACTATAAAATATGTATGCTATCGCCAAATGCAAAAACATAGATTTTTTAAAAACTCTAAAGAGGGCAGACCCCTTAATTGAGAATCTACACGGGTAGTAAAATAAGTCAATCCATTGAGTTACTAATTTCCTTGAAAGATCTCAATTTCACTAAAATGTCATTATTTATGATCAGAATAAAAAGCTTAGGGTCAAAGTAACTTTCCTGTGGCACACTTGAGTGGGAGTCTAAAAGAGTACTTTAATTTTTTTCGTTCAATGAGGTAAAAGGGAGCCCGTATGCTTTCAGTTCAAATAATGCAGTGCCAAGTGAAAGTTTATCGATGGCCATAGGAAAGATGTGTAAATACAATCTGTTTTAGTATATTTTTTTTTAAATCAGAACACAAGCTTGTACAAACAAGCTGTTCAAACAATTTAGGGATACCAAAAGCCTAGATATGGAGATTTTTCAAATTTGAAACCTGATCCGAGAAAAAGCAGGACAGCCGTAAAGCTAGAAAGCTAGTCTAGCACGTGTAAATGACAAAAGAGAAGAGCCCATGGCAACGCCAAACAGCTTTATACAGTTTGTTCTGCTGTACGGGATAGCAAAAATGTTGAGTTTAGTCTGCCAGTCTCTTGACAGATCTTATCGTTGATCGATCTGTTTCGATGAGGACCCCGGCAGACCAACCGGCGGATTAGCTTCTGAGAAAGATGTCATACATTTTGCCAAATATACTTAGAAAGTCTCAAGGAGTTTAGTCTTCCGAACGCATTCAGTAGGGGCAACATCAATGGATCACTTTCGAAGAAGATAACTAGGTTAACTATGTTATTTAAAAATAGGAATCTTAAAAGAAATGAATTTCTTAAAAGACGTGTTTAAGATCGTGAAGATCACCACAACTCCTAAATTTGGGTTTCGCCCAGGTACGGCAATGGGCTCCATTGTATATGAAACCTATAGTAACACCATGACCACTAACGATGCTATAACCACCTACTTGCTCGATTAACGAACTTTGCGGTTCTCTCTAAATTTATTTTGGTGGTACACTTGGGTATTATAAATGCAATGTAGGGTTCTACACTTAACTTTCTTTCCGATTCAAAAGAGAAGTCCTTTAATCGAGCAGGTAGGTGGCTATAGCATCGGGAGTGTTCATGGTGTTACTATATGTTTCATATACAATGGGTGTTACTATATGTTTCATATACAATGGATGGGCTCATCAGTAAGATGTTGCCGTACCCTTCTAAGACGCAAACTTTGTTCGGATTATACTATGTTATTTGAATTAGATTTAAGATGTGGTACTATTTTATCTATATTTAACATCACACCATTAACTTATGAGTCAAACTCTTAATCCTATGTTACTTATTATTTTTTATATTTTTAATTGGATAGAGCGAAGGTAAAACAACCTTTACTAGCACGTCGACCTGAAAGATCTTTTGTGCTGTTCCTTTAGGTTTGAAAACGTAAAGTGTTTTCATTTTAGTTTAGGTCATGTAAGAACTAAAAACCTAAGATTTTCGAAGTAGGGGTGTTTCTAATATCAAGGAGATTAGTGGATCCTTTATTGAATATTTTTAGTCTCGATCTGGCTATGGCAGGGCAATCACATAAAAAGTGTTCAGCTGTTTCTGTATGTATTCGAGATGTCCATGTCTATAAGATGATATCTCAGAAAGCAGTGTCCAGTGAAGAAGTCCGTAAGTAACTTTGCGTCACGTTTGCTCATATCAAGAATTTCTTTCATACGTCTTTGAGATAAGTCGATGAATAGTTTTGACTGGCGGTGGCCATTAGAGTTGTTGTTCTGCCGTTCCCAAGTAACCAGTTCGCGTTTAATGCTACTGATTGATTGATTGATTGATTATTTTATTCTGAATGGATGATTAAGATAGACTTGTCGGGCAGTTCCAAACTAGTTTGGATTCAATTTGAGGACAATGCTCTTAAGGCTGCCTGAGTGTCAGAGCAAATTAAGATGCGTCATCTTCGGAGGTTTCTTCAAATGCATTCCCTAACACAGAATTCTATAAATATTACCTCTGCTTGAATTTTGTCTAAGATTTAATTGAGTTTCTGTTTCTTACTATAATCATTGAACACCACACCGGTCAATAAATTCGTCATAGACTTGTAAGCAAGAACAACAAGTGTTTTAAAGTTCTTTCGAACATTAAAGAGTAGAGTCCTAACCAAAGCTTGGCTGCCGATGTAGACAAAAATACTCCCCCATTGAAAACCGATTTCAATGACTTAAGGAATTTTCGCAGCTGTCAGGAAACGTATGTCAAGCTTTCGGTCAGTTTTTCTTATATCTAATTTTTCTTCATTTTGCGTATCTTGATTTTGTAAAACTCAAAAGAGCTGTGATGCAAAAAGTATGTACATCACAGCCCCTTCTTCAAGTTTCAAAAATTTCATCCCAGATTCACAGGCCCCTTCATTACACTTTGATTTAAAAACATAATCTTCCTAACTACGAAAGATACAGACCAATCTCCCTACATTAAGTTTTTTTTCAGAAAACTACACTTTATACCTTTTCGCCTCATCTTGTGTAAATCACCCTGTGTATTTATAGTAAACCCATAAGTTCAATAAAGTTGGAACAAGTTAAAGTAAAATGAGTATACAACCATTGCCCATAACTTCTATCGTGCAAATCTAATTAACGACTTACTGCATACATTTGAATCAAAGATACAGTTGGCCTTCAGTGTATTCGAACTTTGCTCGTTGCTCCTCCATAATTCAATTCATTTGTTTGCAAAAAATGAATCCAAATTAGAAGCAATAGTCTAACCACTACACCAAATTACTCAACAATGACCACAATTTAAGGGGATGTTTATTAAATAATACTTTTATGAGTAGGTATACATTTGTCTGCATCTTTAAGCTCTTTAATTTTCTGAATACTGAAAGTCAGCAACTATATCATTGAAATAGTCCAATAAATTTCAATTCAAATGAAATGATAGTATAAATTCAAGAGTAATTCCCTTTGAAATGAATTACATAACTTCATAAATTCCAATCACCCTCGTTCGCACTTTTATTTAGTTCATATAGGTTAATGACAGTTGACACAACAATTGAGTTGGAATATGCAACAATAAATGGAAAATTGCCTTTCTACTGACTCGCAAATAACAAGCTTGTGTTGTAACATAGTAATTGAATTGGCAAATAGGAAATTCGAATTACCTAAGCCATATCCAATTGTTAAGCCAACAAGTGCTTATGAAAACATAAAATTAAGGTAATTATCGCACTGTGGCTAGGTGGCTTTTAGTTTAAATTAATTCAAAACAAATTGGTAAAAATAATAAACAAATAATGCGAATCAGATTAAAGACCGGAGGTGTATGTGTGATGTCTTTTATGATGCCTTCTCCCCTGGCGGTCGGTCAGTTATTAGTTATAAAGTTATAATTTATTCAGCTGTTTTTGTATCCGAAAGAATGCCATATTTGTCTGACAATAATTGTTTGTATTAAATAAATGTGTTTTTCAGCGTATACCTATAGTTTCGCCATATAGACACTCTGTATGTAAAGAACAAACCAGGCATATCATTATCAAACATCACAACGAAGCCTCGTTTTTATTATCTGTTCTCGCGATTGATAGATAAATCGAAAGCTTGACAATTTTCTCCTTTAGTTGTAAAAAAAAACAAATACTAGCTAGTGATTTTTAAGAACTATCGGAAATAAGAAAAACGCGTGTACGGTGGTATAAATTATTGTACCCTTTGAGTCACACTCGTACTGCCAGAGTACCACCTATTTAAACCGCTGTCAAAAATGTTCTACTGCATATTTTTGTCTGAATTTTCGTACTCGGGAGTTTTTGGGGTCGCTAAACATGAATCTGAGGTTATATTGACGGAATTCAAAATGGCGGATCCAAGATTGTGGGCATAATATGTAAAACTGAACTTATATTTTAGAAATTTAGACTAACCATCAGACAAACATTATTTCACTGCATATTTTGGTCTGAATATTTATTTGTTCACGAAAGTTTTTAGGTTCGTAGATCACAAAACCAAAGTAATATTAGCCAAATTCAAAATGGCGATGGTATGAAATTGAACTAAACATTTCGAAAAACCAATCAAACTTTATGCTACTACATATTTTAGTCTAAATATTTGTAACTACTATTAGCTTTGGAAAATTCAACCTAAATACAATATGAGTTTCGAGATCACGAATCTTAGGTTAGATTTGAAAAAATGAAAATAGCAGAAAATGGACTCAGATTCGTGATCAGCGACCCCAAAAATCACCGAGTACAAAATTTCAGGTCAAAATATGAAGTAGAAAAAAGCATGACTCAAAGGGTTAAGATTAGTTCATGCAAATGTTGGCGCGCTTGCGCTTTAAATGGTCCATCCGCTTATTCCTATTTTACATATATGTATAAGAGTATACTCTTTCTAATAATTTGGCCGGTATCTAACGAAGATGTGCTTTCATGTTGGCTCCTCAACCGACGCGGACTTTTCGCTATAGACTTGAGTGTCACAAAAAACAGTTCCTGCCTCAAATGTGAAATGATCTGTCACCGACCTCGTCTCTCAATTGGTCCATTGTTTGGTATGTGGCACCATCTTGTCGAAACCACATGGCATATTAGTCAAGGACTTCCACTTTGCTCAAAAAAGTTCTTTTGTCTCACCATTCACATCGTAATGGCACCGAATCAATAATTCACTGGTATTATTTTCGCGCTATACGTAGCCGTATTGGTGGTTCAATTTCAAACAACGTGTGAGTGTTGACAAAGGGACGGTGAACTTCAGCAGTATAGCTCCTGGAATAAGCTACTTCGGCATATTTGGTTTAAGGTCTTTCAGGGTCTTTCAATAGTAAAACATATTTTAGCGGATGCTAAAGCGGAGCGGAGCTCCTGGCGACATAAAGGCTGCTCTAAAGTCCCTTCAGCAGGGTACTACCACCGGATTATCCAACAGTTTACGTACTGGGGGATTCCAAAATTCAAAGGGCTGCTTTTGAGTAGTAAAACAAGGTTTACAGGGAGACAGAATGGAAAAGAAACTAAATTTTAAAATAAAAAAGAAGCAACGTGAGAAGTTGTAGTTTGAGAAAACTCAGTGATGCCATAATATGAATGAGATTCAAAAGTATTATTAAAAGGTAAAAACATCACGCCAGGGTGGCAAACCTCGAGAACTCAATCCTGCAAATATCAGTAAAAAAACATAATGATACAATCGCATTCCTATAATTGAAGATTTGGAAAGACCACTTCTGCAGACTGCTTAACGGCGATGAAAACACATATACTACTCCCAGGCAGAATTTCGCATTCAACTTGGACGATGGAGTATCAAAATAGAGAAAGTTAAGTTTGCCGCACGTGAGCTTAGATCAAATAAAACCGCAGGTGCAGATAACCTTGACGCTGATTTGGAGATCAGTAGGAAAGGAGCATGCACCAGCTGATCTGCATGATATGGTCGGAAGAAAGTATGTGCGACGTTCGTAAAAAAGGGAGACACTCCCAATAACGCCAACTGTAAGGAATAATGAGCTTGCTTAACATCGCATATAGAAACTTATGCAAACGTCTGAGACCCCACTTAATTTGATAGATCCTCATCAAAGTAATTTTAGACTAAAAAAGGGCAAAATCGACCAACTTTTTACACCATCTTTTGAACGGTTTCAACGCCGCATTTGACTGGTTTTCAGAAACGAGCTCTTCAGTAATATCTAGTTTTGGCATCACTGCAAAACTCATCCACATTTCAGAATTCACGCTGCTTTATCAAGGCCGGCAAAGAACTCACTGATGTCGAAAAAGAGATCTCGAAAAGACAACATGATATTGTGCAAAACTCAAACGTCAAAACTAGAGGCACAGTCTTTCAAAAGCCTTACTCGCTAACGCAAACGATAGTAACGTAATGGGAAAAAGTGAGCGTGATGTCAGAGGTGCTTTGGCGAGCAATAAAACAGAAGCTGCAAAAAGTATTTGTACATTTAAGAATTACAAATATCAACATTGTTCCTCATCTTGAAAATATTTCTGTATTTTTTTTACAAAAAACATTTTCAAGATGAGGAACAATGTTGATTGCGAAAACAAATTTATTTACACAAGCGCAAATGCTACGATGTCTAATAAATATAACGAAGATAAAACCTTCAAAAAGATTTTGCTCAAATTTTCGCAAACGATCTCGATGCCATAATCTAAACAAAAGTCAGAAAATCTTTTCAAAATTAAGTCAAACATCAATCAGCAAATTAAACACACATATGCAAATCTCCCTATTTGTTTCAATACTCACAATGAAAACAAAAGTGAAGTCTCTAGAATCCGTATGGAGGTTTTTGATAGATTTAGTATGAAATTTATTTTGATGGTTATTTTCAATTAGCAGGTACTTGAAAAAAGCAAAAAAAAGTTGTATGCAACACATGCTATGTCTAATTTGCACATTGTTCAACAACTCATTTAAAATACCAGATGTTTCGTCTTAAAATACCTAAATTGAACGAGAATGCACATTCTAAATTTTCCCTCCTAACTTTTATGCGATGTTTCACATTATTTATTTAAATTTTGGCAGCAAAATTCAAACCAAACGCCCTCTTAAGTGCCACCCCTAGTATAAGGGCACCCCCACAGTCACACAGTTTCTTTGATAATTTGCGCATCGATTTCTTTCGTTTGGCACTTGAACTTGAATATCGAAATGTTTAGGATACCCACATGAAAATGTCAGTCTGTGGTAGTGTAACCGAATAATTTGCATAATTAAAATCAATTCAATGACTAAAAATAGACCTTCATCGAAAGTTTGAAAACATTAATTGGAAATCTGTTAACTTTCTAAAAATTCCGGGTGTTCAATTTGTGCTTTGGAATTGGTGACTTTTGAATTTGTTTGGGAGGCGTTGATTTTACTTTAATCAGTTGAAATTCATGGGCGTTCAATGAAAATATTTCGAGGGTGGAATTTTACTTTTTTGTTTGTTGGACTGAACAATTTCTATTGACATTTCAAATTTGTTTCAAAATAAATTGGCAAAACATTTGCGTCTATTTTTGAAAGATTTGTTGGCTTGATTTGTTTGAGATATTTGTTTTATCTTTTGGGCTTCTTGAAGTTAGTTATTTGTCAAATCAGATCTGCGGTGTTTAGTGTTTTATATTATACACTACTCGCAAAGTAAAGGATATTAAAAAATTTCCAAATTTTAGGGTGATTTCAAACAAGGGATAACTCAGAGAGAATGGGTTGTAAAAACAATTTGAAAAATGGAATTTGTAGCTCTGAGTATCTTATTTTCATATCTGAGCATCTCAGTAATAATCCGCTCTCAAGTTATAATCCAAAAACAAAAAAAAAAAAAACAACATTTTTGCCAGTCCTTAAAATGGTCTGCGGATTGTAAGCAACTAAATGATTCGTTTAGGAAATTCAATAAGCTTTAATTTGAGCTTTGATAGAGCACTGTAAGATGATTTGTTGCGAAGTTATCGTAATTTTTTGTAACACCAAATCACCCTAAAATTTGGAATTATTTTTCATAAACTTTAATTTTTGTGAGTAGAATTTTGACTTATCGTCGGCGACGCGTACAAAGTGTGTAACTCCATCGAACAAACGACTTTCTATTTTTAAAGTTAGGTAAGGCAGTTACACCTTTCTAAAGTGCAATTTTAAGAGTAATTATGAACAAAAAGGGTATTCCCGATTTTTTAAATCGAACAGATGTCATCAAAATTTGCACGCGTCACCGAAATTATGTTGAGGAATTTGAAATGATTTAGATTTTAGATTATATCGATTGGAATATTAGTGTGGTTTGTATGGTTTATTACTTGCAAAAAAAGACTATCTTTTGGGTACTTGACGTTTCAGTAGTAATGATCAAATAACAGGAGCACAGTTCTAAAAAAAAAACGAATTTTTAGTTCACTAACCGAGTTGTAACCACACACACTTTGATGAAATCGATTTTAATTTTTAAGTTCTGATTCAAAAAGTGAAGTGACAAAACTTCAAGACATGGGCACGATATAACTAAAAGCTATCTTACCAATACTTTTCACTATTGAAACAATTAAATTATGAAATTCTCTACAGCAAAAAAACATTTTAAAAACTTATTTTCAGAAATTCACACGGCGGCGGCGACCCTAATATTGAGTGAAATAATTCAGCTCCAATACCAGAACAATATTACCTTCTAGACAGGTTTTGATAAAAAGTCCACAATAAATTCTACAAATATTGTTATCTAACCGTTCAAACATCGTGTAGGATTCGGTTTGCTCTTGTTAATTTAAAAAAAAAAAAACAAGATGCAAGACAATCGTGTCGGTCGGTCACGTGCTTTCATATGATCAATTAATGTGTTTAATTTGTTGCCTGTTTTTGTAATGCTCATTTAAAGAAAAATGAAAACATAAACAATAACCAGATGGAACGAATTGACTCAAGCATTCAGCGGAACGCAAGCCAACAAATGTAAAAAAAAGAGTTGCCATTTATATGAGTTCATATAGTCATTTCAAGGTCGAAAATAGGTACACATTTTCCTATCATGACAGCCAAATTTAAAACAGGTGCCGAATTACCGCATCAGTGATCGAGTGAGTGGAAGGCATTGTTCTTTCAAAATCAGCTCCCAATTACAAAATATCAGTAAACTGCCTATCTATTCAATCAATTTTCGTTCAGTTAATGATGAGAGAATGTTAAATTATGGACTGAGATTGCTCGATAACGTGAGTTGTTACGCCAAATTGGCATAATTCCGTCACGTACTACTCGATAACGTATGCGGCGATTCGACCCCAGGCTTTAAGGACTATTCACATGAGCACGACCAACGAATGACGAATAAATAAAGAAATGTGATTTCAAGTACCTTACAAGAATAAATTCCTCACAAATTTTTTAGGAAACGATGCAAATACAGTTCATACTTTTTTTTAGGTGGATAAACTCTTATTCTTGTGCCTAAAATTAAAGGAATAGAGAAAAAAAATTTATTCGTTACGAATAAATAGGTGTGTTTCTTTACTTTGTGCACAGAAATTCACAATCTGTCACATTTCAAGGAGTGGGGGTAAAACTCTCTCACAAACTCTCTGAAAGAGCGTAATTGTCTCAAAAGTAAAGAAACGGTGTTGAACAAACATTCGCAGCAACGCTTGGAAAAATGTCTGTTTGACAGTTGTTGTATTTGTTTTGGCTGTGCACGATTTCTGCCCACAGAAATTTAGGTGGCAGAAATTCGCAGGGTGGGGAAATACTCTCTCGTGAGCAAGCTCTTTTGTGCACTGCTACGAAAAATCGCTGTGCTGGAACGGCATTAGACTGACTTTCGCCGAATTTCGGTGCAATTCGTGCGAATTTTAAGTAAAGAAACACACCTTATATCTAGTAGATACGAGCTGTCAGACTTTATTCTCGTTCCACATACAGTCCACACTACAACGAATAAATTTTTCGCGCGTGTTTAACCTCAAAATCATTCTCCATTTTTGTTTTAGATGTAAATTGTGTTCGTTATTCGTGACGAATGTAAAACACTAATGTGAATGAAATGTCAAAATTAACGAATATTCGTTCATTCGTCGTTCTTTGGTCGTTCTCATGTGAATACTTCTTTAGAGCTACTTGTGGGGAGTTGTAATAAAAACAGTGCAATCAATAATATGGACATAGTTAGTTTCGGAAAGACTTGAAGCTGATCGGAATCTTAAATAGCAATTTCACCCAGAAGGAATTGCCCTAAAAAATGTACACAAAAACTTGAATAATTTGCTTTTTAGTGCAGGATTGCCAACAGATTTAAAATTAAGAAAACGGTAAATTTTAAATTCAAAACTTAACATTAAAAAAAATCGAAAAATGCCAAATACATTAGAAAAGCTCTTTTGATTTGTATTTTTTTTTTTTACTAAATATTGGTATTCAGTGTTGTTTAAACCTTAAAGACATTTTTTATTATTTAATTTCGTCAAATTCGGTTTAGCCATCGACCAGAAAGTTGTATTAAAAAAAGAAGGTACGATTGGAACACCCGGCTTTAGACATCCACAAAGAAAATAAGTCTTACCATGACAAAGACATTTATCACCTACTCAAAATTTTATTAAAGTCTTGGAGTCGCTTTCAAGAAAAAGTTATTTATCATAACAGATTTAAAGCAGGTACTGTTGTTTGAAGCCATAGAAATCTAATTTCAAAAATCTATCTCACAATATATAAAAACCTTAGATACGAAGCAAATTGGTGTTTGGCTGTACAGACTTTTTGAACTTCTCTATCACCGCAGTTACGTTCTTTTCTATCTTGCATGTCTTGTAAAATAAAACATTGTCGTATCCATGTAAATCTCACCTCCAGTTCGAAAATCATTCAAAGGATTTTGGTAAAAGTATTGTAGTATATCATATTTCAAACAACCGGAATGAAACATAAACTTTCCAAGTGTTCTTGAATACAAAAACTACCTTTTGACATCTTTACCCAGTTTGTAGAGGCCTTTACACACTAATTTTGCAAAAATAGACATTGACGTAAACAAGACTTTTTATAATTAAAATCCATTGGAGAGTTTTCAGGATTTTAGGCTTCAATTAAACTGTGACTATTTTTTCAATAATATTTCCCTAGACTTAGTATATGCTCGTATCGCAAGATTCTGACCTACATGTAGACGAAACACAAACAAAATTAACTTTTGTTTTTGGTTAGCGTGTCTGCCTGTCAAGTGGGAGTTCGAGATTCGATCCCCTAAAACATTCAATTGTTTTTCATGGGTATCGTTGTTCGGGAGGAATTGGCAAGTCTAGTAATTACACTTCCATGAAAAGCTGTTTCTATTTGGTCCTTGAATCCTGAGTTTCCAGTGTTGTGTTGTCCAACACTAATTAGTTTATTTTTGTATTCTTTTGTCTACAATTTCTCCGAAATGCGTATTCGATTTTAAAGTCGATTTTTACTATGAATTACCTTATGTTGTCTTTCTGGTAATTAAAAATAAATGAATAATAGAACGAGGAACGGGTAAGATGAGACACATATTTTTAAAACTTAACAAAAGAAAAGACAGAAAATTAGTATAAAAATAAAATTTTAGAAAAAATTGTGTGAACTGAGTAAAACCATTTAGCAAAACCGAGGTAAACAAACAACATTTTTATGCTCAACAGAACTCCACCAACTGTAGCAATACTTTTGAAAACAATTTCATTTATTATCTTTTCAACAAATTTCTTATTTGATACAATCCGATCGCATACCACGGCAACACAGTTTGCTTCGTGCAAAAACAAAACGAGAAAAAAAACTTGAGTGAAAATTTCACATTGGTTTGACAATCCCATTTCCCATTCGAGTGGGAAGCGACCTTTGTTGCTATTCATTTTGTGAGTGTCTCGTAAATATTGTTTCTTGCTGGCAAGTAGGTACTCGTGTAGCTGGTTTGCGTTAAACGGGTTTTTATTTAACTTGAATACGTGTATGGGAAAGTGCAATTTAAATGATATTAATAGATATTTTTGACAATACAATCAGTTAGTGCGTGTTTTTGTGTAGAGTTACATCGCAAGCGTAAAGAAATGTCAGACTCTTGTCAAATATTTTGCGATCTCATCGCCAGTCACAGTGGACGCGATAAGGTTATGAAACTGTTGTGTTATGCTGCTAAAGTATTGGCTACACCAAATTCAACAATAAAAGTTGACGATGCTAAGAAATTTTACATCTTTAGCTCGCGGATATCACAAGCAAGGGCGACTCTACGTCTCGTTGATGACTTACCTACCATTCTCTATGCTTTGGAATATGGATTGGGTAGGAAGGAAAAAACTCGATTCGACGCAGTTCTGGGTGTGCTGACTAATATCGTTGACATTCTCTTCTTCCCTGTTGACAAGATATGCTGGCTGTCAGATCACAACATTTTACAGTTGAGTAAACCCAGCAAAAGTAAATGGGACGTCATCAATTCGGTGTTCTGGAGTTTGTCAGTGTTTCTTAACCTGTCAAGAGTGCTGCGTGACTATCATCATAAACATATTGCCGGCGCTCTACGACAATGTGGCAGCACAAGAAGCGAAACAGAGAGGAGGAAGTATGAACAACAACGTGCTATGGAATCGATTACTGTTCTTCGCATGAGCTTAGATTTGGTACATGCAGTGAGCTCCCTGCCAAAAGGCCACCTCTGGGGCAGCCAAATCCAGAGTTGGAAAGTGGGTGTGATAGGCTCTCTTTCAGGGTTACTAGGTGTTTATCAGTATGTTGTTAAAATTAAGAAATCCAAAAAGCACTAGCTTTTTATATATTGTTTTCTGTTTGTTTTTGTTTAATAAAAATACAATGTTTTTAAAATCTTTTAATAAGTCTTTCGTCTTTTTTAATAAGAATCCCACTTGAGCTGTTTTCATCCTACAACGCAGGTGTGCTGTTTGCATTTGCTTTAGTTGGATGAGGTAATTAGACAAACGTGCCTTTCCGACTTTGCTTGTAATCTTTGGAGTGGAATTCATATTCACGTAGTTGCTGTAGAGTGTTTACATCGTACACTGTGTCATGTGAATATGGCCATTTAAAACGGAAATGGAATGCGGGAAAAAAGTCATGGAAAATACTCGGGCTAAGTTACACTGAAAAAATTTCTGGTTCAAATTTTATTTCGCTAAAGACTCGGGGCTTCAAAGGTAGAGTTGAATTTTCAAACGCTGGCGCTGATAAAGTTCAAAGATAACATTGATTACCAGATTTAATTAAAATAAAATAAGCTTATGGATTTAATCATGATTATGTAAACAAAAAGCCGACACACTTAGGTGAGTATTCGCAAATATACTGGTGAATATAAATTAAAAATTCGCTATTTGTTCTCAGATAACAATTTTTTGAAGTTGTTTATTCAGCAGATGTAACTAAACGATAAGCAAAGGTATAGAAAAGCCACCCATAATTAAATTCTTTGTCTATAATTGCTGTGAGAAAGATATTTGAGTTGAGGATTACACTTAAGTCTTATTTGGTTGAGATGTTTACTTATGATTTGATTGCCGTGTCAAGGGCAAGGTTGGGCAATGTATTATACTTTGTAGACTGCGTCAACAAACATTGCCGGTTATTTTAGCAATGCAGCGGCGTATTTTTATTTATTTTATGTAGAAAAAACATTTGTTTTTTGTTTATTTTGCAGCTTTAAAGACACCTCTAAGAGCGAGATGCTTGTATGCATAGAGGAACCATGCTAGCTTGCGTTAAAACGTCGATAGATGTCACCAAGTAAATAAATCCTCTCCTTACCCATGACGTTTTCCCTGTTTCCCTTTTCTGCTGCCTTTTTTTAAGTCAAATTTCTGTGGAGAGCATTCCACAAAAAATTTCAAATGTCGATTTTATTTAGTTGGTAACATCTACCGACGTCTTAACGCAAACTAGCATGGTTCCTCTATGTATACAAACTCAATGATAATAGAGAGGCTACGCTGAGGGTAACCCTTCAGATTATAGACCTGGTTGCTAGATATCTGAGGTCAACAAAATGCAGATTTCGTGGCATTTATCTGTACCAGGGTTGTTTTGGTTAGGCTTTCTATTTCATCTTTCGCGATCGTGTCTAAACCTTCTACGATATTGCCTTTTACCAACGCAGCCTGTCGTGCTCAATTTTTTTTTACATTTGTAGAAATTTTCTGCGAGATTGTGTCACTTGCAAGTCTAAGAAATTGGGGCGTTTGTAGAGTTCACATGTAAATTTTTATTTCTTCACCCCTTGCACATGAAAAAAAAAAAAATAAAAAAAAATAGGGTGGCGCAACAGAGCGAGGAGCCCCTGGGCCTAGCGCATTTCTCACAACCATGCCTTGTGAGGGAATGGAGGGGACCTACAATTTTCTGCCGGTTCCGAACGGCTAATTGAGAAAGCGCTTTTCATGGCAAAGAATTTACTAACGGAGGATTTGCCAAATCATCGCGAAAGGCGATACCCGTGGAAAAACATTTTTGCCTCTGCTGGGATTCGAACCTCGAACATCTGGGTTAGTAGGTGGACATGCTAACCATCATACCACGGGTACCTTGCGCATGGAATTATAACGCAAATTGGCAGATTAATATACATTTAATATCAAAGACATGATGTAGCATTAAAAATATCTATCGCTACCCGATGGAACCAGACTGACTGACCAACAGAACGCGAATATCTAGGCATCAACTTTAACGAGGTGCTTAGATTCAACCCGTACTCACGCGCTGCGCTGAAGAAGGCTAACTTCGCTTTCCACCGACTTTACCCCTTGATGAGAAGAAAAACAGGACTAAGTCAGTCAACGAAACTTCTGATGTACAAGCAACTGCTGAGGCCCGTCATCAACTACGGCAGCTCAGTCTGGTTTACAATCTCCAAGACAGCGATGAAGGAGCTCCTACTTTTCGAAAGGAAAATTCTGAGACTCTGCACCAGCCTCACTTTCGACCACCACCGCCAAAGACACTACAGTAACCAGCTTGTACACGAGAAAGCCAAAGTGATGCCCTTGGGTAATTACGTGTTATTGACAGTAAGAAAAACGGCTGCAGATATCAACAACCACCAGAATGATTTGGTGAGAAGAATGACCAATGAGGACCAACACCCCGAGCCAAGATACCTAAGCGTGATGAACACTTTGGACGAAGAAATAATACCACCCAACGACGAAGCCACCAACTTCTACGCTGACCCTGGGTCAGCATATGTCCGGGTCAGCATATGACCTCCCAATGCAGAGGGACGTCAGCGACAAACGGGGCCGAACATCCCGAGATCACTCGTCAACAGACTTATATTAAAAATTTTTATTTTATTTTCAGCTACATAATATTAAGTTATTATTTTAATGTATTTGGTTCGGCCCACAGCCCACTATGTGCCAACATTCTTACATTATCATTTTAAGAAATGTTTAAGTTATCATAGTATAAGTATCAATTGTATATGTACATACAACGTTCAATAAAATAATTATTATCATTAAAAATATCAATACATGATACACCATTGTTTTTTTTACAATTTTGAAAATCTTTAGCCGCCTCCCCCACCGCTAAAAAGGGAAACAACCATTACAAAACGGACATAATTTAGAATATATACCTACTTATAATGTATAAAAGAAAACCAAACCAACTGATTTCAAAGTAAGACCCAATTATTGTATCCGCAGCTTTCGCAAAACGAAATCACGGGCAGAGATAGATCGCAAATTTAAATTATGAAGCAGTGAACTTCAAATCTTTGCACACTCAAAGCGTTTATTTTCTAATTTCATTCATAAAAAAAAATATTTAAACAAAATTATTAATTGCACAACAAAACAGACGTGAAAAATAATTTTGATCTTGACATACAAGTTGTCATTTTAAATTTACTTTTCTCAGAAACAAACTGTGGAAAATTCCCAGTACAGGTATACTCGATTCTGGTAAAACAGAACCGAATCATCTGCCAAAAATAAACTTGCGCGAGCAAAACAATGTCGTCCTAATTACAGCATTCGAGGAGCAAACGTTAGAATTTCTTTGGCGATTTAATAAAAATTATTATTTCACAACACCCAAATTTGTTTTATGGTGACATACCACAAGATTTTCGAAGATGTTTCAGAGCTATTTTTACAGTGTGAATTATATTTTGGGAAAACCTTAAAAATCGCTCTCATGGAACATTTTTTTGTGGTATTTTTGTGTTGAAAAAAAAAAAAACCGGGAAATCGCATAAACATAAACAAGTATGATTTTGTATTAATATAATATTTGTTTAAGCTTCTTTCTCTTGTCAGAACACGACAAACACAAACATTGATAAAACTAAAAAAACGAAGTAAACAGAATCGAGCTATACCTACTAAAAGCACTCATAAGTTCTAACATAATCCACTCATATTCTGTTTGTTGGTTTTTAAATCTAAAACCTATTCCCTAATAGATTTTATTGATTTAGAGCTTTGAGCGTTTGCAGAACACACACACGCAGATACTCGTGAAGGGATTTACAAACGAAAAGTGCCTTCGTACGAAAAAAAACCTCCTAACCCATCCTTCAGTGGCACCCTTTTATTTATTCTTTTTCAGATTTTTCTATGCATCCTTTCTCTTGTGTCAAGGTAATGAATTCCTTTTATTTCTTATGAAAACATGTAAGTAGTAATGTTAGCAAAAATAACTCAAAAAAAGTCTCTCAGAGATGTGTTTGCCCTTTGCACTTTTGCTGTCAACTTATTTAATTTCCATCCAAGGAACGCTGCGCTGGGAAATATCACAGAAGTGAATATTTAAGACGAACTTTTTACAGACGAATAAACATCAGGGCATGGCGCAATTTTGGGTACCTACTACCTACTACCTACCTAGAGAGGGTAAGTTGGCTTTCATGAAATGGGAAAACCTTAAAGGTTTTTAAAAGTGGGTATGTAATTCACCCTTTAAACAACCGAAGGGAAAATGTATAATATAATAATATGGCTACCTTGAAAGCTAATTAAAAAAGTTAAAAATATCTTTACATTTTTAGCTATGCTTCTTAAGGACTTCCATCAAAAGAACACTTTGAGAAAAGTTTTCGTCCAAAATAATTGCTTTTTCTATCCCTAAATAGGAATGAGGAGTTCCAAATCCAAATTGAGATTACTCCTGAGGTTATGTCATAACAGAAGCCAAACATTTTCTCTGTGAAATGAAATGAATGAACAAAACAACCTTGGACACTGAAATTCGATCAAAATCCTTTGTAAGTAACATTAAGTCGGTCGTTGTTTAGCATTTTCAGTGACGGCACTTAAGACTATAAAAATGGAAAGGAATTTTTTCATTTGTTTTTAATGCTTTGGATATTTTCCAACAAAATGGTATTTCAACCTTCGAAGACACACATTTTGCGAGAATAAGGTCAAAGTTATTATTGAAACGCAATATTGTTTGATTTTCTAAAAGAAGAAGAAAGTCACGTTTTGGCGACAGATTTTTCAAATTGTGCCTATCCTATTGAAATATTAATTCACACGCAATCTACTACATACAAAGATGTAAGGCTCAACGAGTGTTAACTCTAATCAAACATAATGCTTATCAAAAGACTAAGAGATTTTGAGTCTTGTTTCTAGTAATGTAGTGCGATGGAAAGGAAAGTACCATTATATGGTTGATTTGCGATTGCAAAGTAATATGCTCTCTGGTAGTTGAATTAAAAGTGGGCTCTATTTTTGAGGGTTTTTTCTATTTGTCCGACAATTAATTATATGGGTTTTAGTTGGAATAGCATTAAAGGGAAATTACTTCTCCGTGTTTTAAAAGTCATGGGAAATACGAGGAACAATCATGAGGGTAGGTAAAGATACACAGGATTTGTATATTTTCATCCGATTCTCTTTAAGTCTATTAATGATTGTTTTTCAAGTTTTCAACAACGGAAAAGCTTTTTATGTCACGGACTTCATTTGGAGTAGAATAAGTACCTTTGTATTTTCATTTATTGCAAAAGCTTAACTCTTTTTTTCATATTATGTTCTCATCTTACAAATGAGGCGGCTCTTGTTTTAAAAAAACATTCATGACACACGCCTTATGAATTCAGCATCACCGATTTTGAGTATTTGTATTTGTATTTATTATAATAATATTCATAGTGCATATAAGATATACAAGTATTTCTTTTGAGTTGCACATGCTTAAATTGTATTACAGAGCTTCATACTTATGTTTATATTATACAATTGAAAAATTCATAAAGTCTTATGTTTTTAGACAGGAAAGAACTGTAATAGAGTAAAAGAAAAAGAAAGATAGAAAAAGAAAAAGAAAAAGTTTCTCTCTAGAGGATGGATAAAAGATTTAATTTTTTAGTTTAATTCAACAATAAATTTTAGAACTTCTTTTGCGAAAACATTGGTGTTGGTTATTAGTTTTAAGTTACGAGGAATTTGATTCCATAGTTGAGAAGCATAAACAAAGAATTGCCTTGAACTGATTAAATATTTATAGCGCGGTATAATAATTTGCAATGTTCGATTACTTCTTGAGAACGTTATTTTATCAAAAAGATATTTAGGTTCCTTAAGATGTATTATTCTTTGCAATAATAACAAGGTTCTGTACTTCAAAAGACCTGACAACGAGCAACCAGCAATTTGAGCTGTGAATTCGGTAATGTGATCACCTCTTTTCAGACCAAAAATATATCTCGCGCAGCTATTATAAGCAACGGTTAGTTTTCTTCTGGACTCATGGTCCATATTAGAGAATAGCTCGCAACAATAAGTTAAAATAGGCAAAATAAATGATCTCACTAATTTTAGTTTAACTTCGGTTGGTAAATATTTAGCCGTTTGACATAGGCCTCGTAAAGCACCATACATTTTTGAAACCGTCTTATTAATATGTGTGTCCCAATTCAAATTATAATTAAAATATACCCCAAGATTCTTCACTGTCTCAACATATTCTATAGGTGTATGATTGAGAAACAAAGGAGGACATTGATGACATTTATTACGACATAAAACCATTGCTTTTGTTTTTGACGTGTTGAGGTTAAGAGCATTATCAATAGTCCAGGCAAAGATTTTACACAATTCTTGATTCAGTTGAATGGTTTCTTGAGTCATAACAGATTTTGAAAACATTTTATAAATTTGAACATCGTCTGCGTAGATGTGATATTCAAAGTCAGACAAACATTCGACTATGTCGTTTATAAAACACGAAAATAGGAGCGGACCTAGTACTGAGCCCTGTGGAACACCCATCGGGACTCTTATACAACTCGAGCACTTTTGATTGTGATACACAAACTGGGATCTGTCTGAAAGATATGAGTTGATCATATTGCACAACGAGTTCTCAAATGAAAATTTGGATTTGAGTTTGAGCAGTAAAAGATTATGATCAACGCTATCAAATGCTTTAGAAAAGTCCAAAAAAACAATTAATCCCATCATATCCTTGTCAAACCCAGTTCGAATATCATCGCAGACCTTAACCAGTGACGTAGTGCAGTTGTGTTTTGCACGAAAACCAGTACAAAAATAATTTTTAGTCATTTTATTCATTATTAAATGTCGTAAAAGCAACATAACCGTTGATAGTCAGCTTTGTTGAACAGTAATCAATCGAAATATTTACACTACATTACCATTTTTGCACTAAGGCGCAAGGCACATCCACATTGCCACTTAAAAGAATTTTGATTTGGTTAGTTTTTAGTTTTTTTTTTACGAAGTTATATGAAAAACTGAACGAAGTAATGAACATTCTCTAATGTTTTTGAAAACCATATAATTCGCAATGAACATTTTCTCCAAATTATGAATTATGATTTTCTCCAATTACATGAACGGTTTGTTATCCTTATGCCGTATAACAGACAGAAGACTTATACAAACAAAAATGTTTGGCTGACACTATCAGGTCATCTTCATGTATACCCACTAGTGGGTGGTTGATTGTTATTAACCACTTACGTAGCCCACCCATGTTAAGTGCAACCACGTGCTACTATTATTATGAATGTGAGTTCGTTGACCGAAAATTAAACAGAGCACGATGAACTTTCGCATGAGACGACCACTTGTTTTAAAACCTGATTTAATTACAATAATAGCAAACAAAAAAAAAATGCGTCGGTGAATGTAATTTACCCGTTGATAAAATTGATTCAGTGTCAAAGTAACCATTAACCATTTGTTTTCAAGATAATTTGAGACGAAGGAAAGGCCCACGTACATACAAACGTACGTAATTACAAACGCTTCCGTTAAAAATATGATTTTCGACTTAAGGGACGCTTACACTCCGTTTCAATTGATAACGGACAGGTATTTTTTTTGTTTCTATTTGTTCATCACGTGGCACAGAAAATCATGACTTCAGAAAGTAAGGAATCCGTCTCCAAAGCCAGCAGAGGAAAGTAGTGTTTTTATAATCTTGGGGGACAATAAGCTTCACGCATTTTTGGAACTGATTTCCAAGGCTTATCAATGACGACCTTCGCTTACAAGGCAACACGGAAAGGAACTTTTCCTCAGTTTTCTACGATATTTGGTGGAAAACGATGGACTCTGAAACCATACAATGCACCAATACAAACCGCACGGACAACAAAAACCAGGATTCGGAACAGAAATATTAACCTTCTTGCATGTTTGCCATATCCAACGGAACTGATCATCATATGGTGCCCGTGACCTAAAGGTTAGAATGTGTGCCTGTAAATTGGGAGTACGAGATTCGAATCCTAGAAACATTAATTTTTTACGGGTATCACTATCAGCGAGTAATAATTAGAACACTGCAAAGAAGAGCCCTTCGCAAAAGGCATTCGGCAGACCAAAATCTGAACAAGGTTTGGTTAAAAGAAATACAGAAGGCCCCAGGGTTCAAAGAGCACACAGTTTATTTACATTTTAGAACATCAAAGACAGTTTAAGAAGGAGAAAGGCAATATAATGATGCTGAAGAAATTAATGAAGCACTAAACAGAGTCTGGTCCGCAATTTCGCAAGATTATTTGACAGCACTCTATGAATCTCCAGACAGCAGGTTCCTTTGAGTGATTTAGCAATGAGGACGTAGTACCTTTTACTAAAAACTATTGCTAATCTTTAAATAAAAGAATTATTTATCTACTCTACTGAATTTTGTTTTGTTTTAAGAGGTACTAAGTATTATTCACATGAGAACGACCAGCGAACGACGAATGAACGTTAATTTTGACATTTCATTCACATTTGCTTTACATTCGTCACGAATAACGAACACAATTTACATCCAAAACAAAAATGAAGAATGATTTTGAGGTTAAACACGCGCGAAAAATTTATTCGTGTAGTGTGGATTGTATGTGGAACTAGAATAAAGTTTGCCGGTTCGTACCTACTAGATATTTACGACGAATAGACGAATAGATTTTCTTTCTCTATTTTTTTAATTTTAGGCATACAAATTAGAGTTTATCCACTAAAAAATAAATATGAACCTTATTTCCTGCTAACCGTCGCGTCGGTCGCGTCGCCGCGCCGTTGCGTCGCAATCAAGTGAGTGATAAAAAACCAATTGGTTTTTCTCAGATTAGCGAAGGGTTTGAAAAATATAGTAAAAAAGAAAAAATGCCTTATCACAATCAAGTAAGACGGAGTGTATGTACACATGTTTCGATTCAAAAAATTTAAAAAATTTATCGCTACCACGGAGTCCAATATTGCAACCCTCGAAGAAGATTATTTGGAAAAATAAATTGCAGCTTATTCAAAATTTTTGTTTTTCTTTTGTAGGTTAAGTACCTACTTGCTGAATGACCATCGTAGATGTCAGAAAAATTCCATGCAATAGGTTGAAAGAAATGCACTAGGCTTTGGCCAATCCCGAGCAGTGTCGAGCTAATATTCATTGATTTATCATAAATTTTGACTTTTGAAAGAAACACTATTTTATTTGCATCTTAAGCACGGGCTGCTTGGCAGCCGCTTCTTACCAGCGGCTGGCAGTAGCAGAACCAGGCAGCGGCTGGCAACCTGGTCACACTATCGGCTGCTTCTCTCAGCAAACAGCTATCTATAGAAACCCATACAAAAATTGCTCTTGGGCTTTATTTATAATTTTTAAACCTATTTAAGATATTTGACACAAATTTTGAATAAAAAATTTACTAAATAGAACGTGTACCATATTTCTCTATTTTAGCAGCCGCTGCTAGCAGCCAAAAGTTGAACATGTTCAACTTTGCCAGCCGCTGCTAAATACTCGCCGACTGGCAGCGAGTGTGGTGAATTTCGTGGTCCCACAAAGCTGATCAGCGCAGCGGCTGGCACTAGCGGCTACTCGACTCACCGCTGGCAACCAGCCGTGTGTGACCCGTACTTTACGTACTCTTTACAAAAACTCAAGGCCTGGTCAAACACAGCTCAATCCAATGTATTAGATAAAAGTTCTGCCCCTCGCGTTTTTCGATATGCCCTTCAAACTTTCTTTCTTCTTCAGATAATAAAAACTGTGCTGCGGTAAACTCATAGAAGTAAATAATATCAAACAATGCAGCAAGATACAGCTTAAATTTTTTGTCCAACTCCACTTGGCTATTTTATTTCGTAAGGATTTGACAAGTCCTCCGAAGATTAGACTGCTATGCAAATAAATAAACAAGGTGTTGTAACAGAATGAGGAGCCCCAGGGCGCGTTTCTCACAACCATGCCTTGTGAGGGAGTGAATGGGACTTACAATTTTCTGCCGAGAAAGCGCTTTCATGGCAATGAATTTACTAACGGAGGACTTGCCACAGTTCCGCGGCGAAAATCAATACCCGTGGAAAAACATTTTTGCCTATGTTGGGATTCGAACCACGAACCTCTGGGTTGACAGGCAGACACGTTAACCATCACGCTACGGGTAACACTAGACTGCCATGAAAAGTGCTTTCTTAATATTCAGTTCAGAATTGGCAAAAATTTGTAGTTCCTCTCCAATCCTCACCAAAGCATGCGGTTTAGAAAAATCCGCTACGCCCGAACCGGTGCCACTTTATTAATTTTCTGTTTATATACTTGGCTGTTTTCGTTTTCCCTTTCATATAAAACTGTTCTACCACTGAGATTTTTTCAAGTACAACTTCTCATGTGAATATTATCTAATGACTTGTAAAACTTTTATATCCAATTTAATTCATTCTCCCATTTGCTCAAACACATGCGCGTAACTCTTGCTAAGCGAGTCTAAGCAAAACTTAGGACAAAAAAAAAAACATTTTTACACAATTGCAAAGCTATCAAACCCCTTCTCCCCCCCCCCCCCCCCCCAAAACAATACTTGACACAGTAAATAAATAAATTATTCCCTTGTAAATCACGAAGTCTTTATATACCAAGAGCAATTACACATTGCTGCAGTAGTCCCATGCCGTTGTCAAGTGTGTCGTTATACTACACGTTTTAGAATCCCCATTTCGGAGCAAGTCGTAGCAAATTGCAAATCGGCAACGTTAATTAAGGCGGAATGCATTTGCCAATGTGGGGTACTTTTACAACATACTTGTGTACAACGAAGGGATTCCTATACGACTAACGAAACGATAAACAATTTTATAACCAAATGAAACCGAACCCAGTTCTGACGTTCTATTCGCTTTCCCTTTTCAAAGGGTGACAACTATATTCGTGGATAAAACAAAATAAAAAAAAAAAAAAAGTGAAAACTAGGGCACAGACGATATCGATGTCGTGAGTGCTAGGGTCTTATGACTTTTTATGCTAGCTTATTTTATGTTACATAATAAACAATCCCACACGGTACTAGTTACAACCACAACACAAGACTCCGAGTATAAATTTTCTGATATCAGTTTACTCAGTGTTTCTTTTTTCAGTTCTATTTGTAAACACTGTTCTCTTTTAAACCTTATGTCATTCACCTTTTGATTGTCAGAATGAAGTGTTGAATAGTGAACAGAGATTTGAAGGTAAAGGCCGCACAGTGTTGTAAAATTGCATTTTTTTAACAACACATTTACAGGTTCCCTTATGTTATAGAGATAACTTGTACTAGAATATATTTGCAACAATAACGCGCGTGCAGTTTTTTGTTTAACAACAAAACAACATGATAATAATCGTTTAAATAAGGTTAACAGTTCTTTTTTTGAAAAGAACAAAAAAAAAAAAAACAATTTGATTAATAATAAGGCGATAATGAGTGAAACGTGAATTTCTTTATTTTCTGCTTTGATTTGGTAGATGATCCGAGTAGAGGGATCAGCATTCAGCACAAGATGGCTTTTGTGGGTTGTTTATTTTCGACGCAAATTTATATTAGAGTGCTACTGATAAATGGACTTCATACACGCGTGCGAAAGTGTAGTTTGTTTACTTCTGAAAAGATAATGGCGTAGGTGGTTTCATAAATAAACACAATTGGTTGCATATATCGTATTTGGAGTACGATAATGATTTCCAAAAGACGCAAAACAAGTGTACACAAAGTTTGGACCCTAAATTTGACACTCTAATCAGCATTAAAGAATATTTTTTTTTTGTCAATTAAGTTCCTATGCTTCAAAGAATCGTTGGAAAAGTGTACATTAGGCTGGATTCGAACCACGAACCAGAAAATAAACGACTTTTTTGAAAAATATGTTGAAAATATTATTAGTGATAAAAAATACCTCAAAAAATTTGGGGAAACAAATTCATAGACAAATATTTTTGCCGGAAATAAAATTTCTTCGTAAAAGGTCAAACTAACCGTTTCCGACTAAATAAGCTCAAGAAACTGACCAAAAAACTTTGATTTTACTGTTTTACTTCGACATCTTTTGACAAACAAACAAATCAAATATGAAAAATTACAAAAATGTTTCTCAAAGGATTGGAAACAAAAAATGCCATTCAATACTTTTTACAAAATAGTTCCTAGAGAAGAATTCGAGATAAGATTTTTCATTTTTTTCAACTTCAATGGCGAATAACTTCTGTATTATTTATATTATAAATAATATATATATATTACGTATTTTTCAGATCTGAGAGATTGGAACCCGTTCTGAAGATCGAACTTCTTCTTACCCATGAGTTTGCACTGAACTCGGCTTTAAGATAAAACATTACTCTAGGCTCAGCAAAAAAAAGGCCTAAAAAATAAATAGGGGGGCGTAATAGAGCGAGCAGCCCCAGGAAGAGCCTAGAGCATTTCTTACAACCATTCCTTGTGAGGAAATGGACGGGACCTAAAATTTCCTGCCGGTTCCGAACGGCTTATCGAAAAAGCGCTTTTCATGGCAATGAATTTACCAACGGATTCGAACCACGAACGTCCCGGTTGACAAGCAAACACGCCACGGGTACCACAAAAAAGGGCCAAAACTCGACCACTTTTCTTGAGGATATTTCTAAAGGGATGGGGTTTCTTTATTCAAGGATTTTTGCACATTTTTTTTTTTCAAGAAGGTAAACAATTTTTTTGTGGTACCCGTGGCGTGATGGTTAGTATGTCCGCATGTTAACCCAAAGGTTCGTGGTTCGAATCACAACAGAGTCAAAAATGTTTTTCCACGGGAATCGCCTTTCGCGATGATTTGGCAAGTCCTCCGTTACTAAATTCATTGCCATGAAAAGCGCTTTCTCGATTAGCCGTTCGGAACTGGCAGAAAATTGTAAGTCCCCTCCACTCCCTCAAAAGGCATGGTTGTGAGAAATGCGCTAGGCCCAGGGGCGCCTCGCTCTGTTGCGCCACACAATTTATTTATTTGTTTGAAACAATTTTTTATTGCAGTTTTTATACAGAGCAACTGCAGAGCCAGTCTTTAAGTTCCTTTTTTGTTAAACTCAACCAACGTTTTGTTAAACTCAATCAACGCCCGTCAACGGGCGGAATCAGAACTTCTATGCTATGAGAGAAAGAACACAAAAATTATTTGTGTCTTCTAAAAGTACATGATACTGGTTAAATTGGTACGTAGGGGCTTTTAAATTGAATTTTGTGAAGATTTACCAAGTTATGTGTAAGTAAGTTGTGTTAACGTTGAAAATCTGCAGTAAATCTCAATAACTCGAGAACTGCTGGACCGATTATCATAATCCTAGATGTCGATAAAAAAAAACAAAACTTTTCATGTAATAAAAAAACGACTATGTGCTTTATTATAGAAAATGTTATTGCGAGGCAACAGCTTAAAGAAATGAATGGAGTGGTTTTGAAGCACTGTAGGCGGATATTTAAAAAAAAGTCAATTTTGGAAAAAACAAGGCGAAAGTTTCGACATATCGGCTTGCAAATATTTTTACCTTTAGTTTGCCATCCCAGAACAGCTTAATCAAATTCATTTTTTTTTCCTTTCACCCTCGAGGCGTTGTAGAAGATACTCGAAATTTCATAGTACAGTGGACGCTCGTTAGCTTGAACACACGATAACTTGAACAAATAATTTTTCCTTTCAAGCACCCTTTGTAAACGGTTTTTGTAAAGGGGAATCCCAGGAAAGTTTTTTAGTATGCATTTTTTTATTAAAAAATTTGTTCTGAGCCAGGTAAGATGTGCACAATGAAAAAAGCTGAAAATCCAAAAACTGGGAAAGCCCTTTACAAGTGGTTTCTTAACCAACTTAAAAGGTATTTGCCAATAAACGGAAACCTTTTAAGAGAAAAGGCTAAGCGGCTGTACAAACATTTCGAGGGCATACAAGGAGGTTCCTTTAATGCTAGTTCTGGGTGGTTCCAAAAATGGAAACGTATATTTGGTATACGGTTGCTGACAATGAGTGGAGAAAAACTAGCGGTGGAATCAGGACCAGTCAAGCCATTTAAAGAGAGATTACAAGCAAAAATTGCATTGCTTCAACTCACAACGCAGCAGATTCACAACGTGAAACTGCATTGTTTTGGAAGATGTTGCCAAAAAAAACTTATGTTTCTTTTGCTGAAAAAAATGCTCCAGGTGGGAAAATTCCAAAACAAAGAGTAACATTACTGTTGGGATGCAATGCCACAGGTACACATAAAATCGTTCCGCTTATCATTGGAAAGTCAAAACACCCACGTTGTTTTAAAATTTTTTAAGTGCCAGTAGAGTACAAAAGTTCTGCGAATGCTTGGATGATAAAATATATTTTCAAAGAGTGGTTCTTTAACAGTTTTGTTCCTTAAATAAGAAAAAATTGCAAAAGGCAAAATCTCACACCAATTTTTACAAAACCTTGCGTCATTAAGGGTTTATTTTTCTGTAAATAATCTATGCTCTTATTAGTTTAGAGACAAACAAAATAAAGATAGTGGCACCACAGAGCTCTTATCGCGTTCCGCCTATACTCTCAATTTGTCCTTTTAGTGGTCGTGAGAATTTTGGTATGACTGTAAGTAAATGGTATTTAAATGAAAGCTTGGATGCTCTTCGAACATTTGTATGATGCGTTAAGCGCAAAACTACAACAATCTTTTGCCAAAGCCCATATTGTTCATTTATTTTTCTTCCTAGCTCTTTTGCTGTTAGCACTTCTACGAAATAGTGCTTTTTTTTAAATTATAAAATTATTCGTTCCACAGGTGGTACGATTAGTTCCGATTCTAGAAAATGGTTCTATAAATGTAGAATCCATGGCGCAATACCATCAGCGTTTCCCCTCCGGGTGTGCTACTTTATTTTATATAAACAAAACAACGAGTTGAACCCCATGGAGCTGGTTTTATATTCAACTCCTTACAACAAGCAAAATAAATAAATAATTACTACCGTGCAGTACCCACGTAAGCAAAATAACACAATCTAAAGAAGATTCAACAACTTGCGAGCAAAGCTTGTCTGTTTTCATGTTATTCCTACCTGCTTTTATAACTGCTATTGCGACGTTATTGACGTTTACTTTCTGACGCTAAACAGATGTTCGTTTACAGATTTAAATTCACACGTATGTATAATATTAAGCCACAATTTAAATAATTAAATTTCCAAATTACCTTACACAAATTCTTTTTACCAGTGAGGCTTTAGGAAGGTACATAAAAATAATGGTTCTAAACAAGTTTAATTTTAATAGCATCAGTTTTATCGACCTATGAATGAGGACAAGCAGACGGAATATTTGTATGTACTCTTCCAGCTGTAAGAGCCTGCCACCGTGTGACAATCAAAACTCGGCTATCAGCAATGGGTTTGAAAAGCTTTTTGGTGAATACTTTTAACCTTTAGATACAGCCATTCCGATGCCAAAAGTAAGAATTTTTAAAAGAAAATATTTTTAAGAATGCAACTTTCGAAAATGGGTGAAAATACTTTTATTCTATGGTTTTTACTAACAAAACCTGATTAGATAACCGCAATTTAATTTTTTGAGCCACAAATAAATATTTTTCTACAGGAGTGTCTTCGCATACCAAATGTTCAACTTTTATGCTTTTTCCAAAAGCAAAGAATTACTGAAACATTTTCTGGGACGATTAGTCTTAAAAACAGAAGCCTACTCATTTTGGAATATAGAATAATCCGGCTACATTTAATGATAAGAATTTTTATTAAAAACGATGACGAACCTTATAGCCACAAATGATTATGTCATTTGTAAAGGATATCTTATGCAAAACACCCTGTATATTCTTAAACTGTTTAATATAAAAATATATAGGGTGAAATAAAAGAGCTCGGGGTCATCTACAAATGTTTGCCAATTCTCAACGTTTAATTAATAAAGCGCTTTTCATGGCAGTGTAATTATACTCTCCCAGGGCTTGCCAATAAGGTGATACCCGTGAAAACCCAATGGGATGTTTCTAGGATTCGAAACTCGAACTCTTATCTAACAGGCAGACATGCTAACCATAACGCAAAGGGGCCCTAAAAAATATGTATTGGAATTTTCATCTGATTTCATATCAAAAAGTACTAAAACTACTTACATGGTTTTATTGAGAAAAAAAAAGAGAATTACCATCCACAAAGCAACCATGTGACAGTCGTGCAATTTATTCATAAAACCCACAATAACTTAATACGGTTTTGAGTTTATTTTAGGCGCAACTTGCGTCACATGCCATATTTGTGTCGGTTCAAGACAGGTATATAAATTTGCTTATCACAAACACTGTTCTACATATCCATTAAAATGTTCGGGATTATCGTTGTGCGCACTCAATTGAATCATTTATAGAATATAAGGCCACTGATAGACAGTTGATACGAAACTATTCAACATTTTCATCAAACCATCCCAACTCAAATATCAGTAAATACAAAAAATTCGACTGCGGCGTGTATCGAAGCAATTACCAGTACCAATTCAAGGCAATATTGTTTCATTGCTCTTTGACGTGTTACAAGAAATTTGAGTGCTTTTTGCCAGTTAAAATAGTATCCACCTACACAGCTTATAGCTGTTGTTCGTTTATTAATATTTCTCTGCAGAATCGCAGTATCAATAAAAAAAACACGCATTTGCTGAACGTCATTTCCACCTATAGATGATTTTCACACTGCGAGTAAAACCATCACGTTCACGTGATAAATTCATGCCTAACTACTCAACCAGGAACCCAGATAACGTAGTTGCTATCTATTTCTGCAGCAACAATGAAAAGATAAAAAGCAACAAAAACTTGTATTTCCAGTCCAAGTTTATATTAATACTTTCAGAGAAAAGCAGGAAGCACACACAGTAACTGCGAAGCTCAAGTACAAACAATCGATGTGGTAAATATATTGAAAATAAAAACACAATCTATCATGGTACGGAATAGGTACCTACTGTTGAGATGTGCAATGCTGATAAAACTTTGCATTTGTTTATTTTGTTCTTTATTGTGAAGTAAATTTAAACTTGAACTTTCATACTTTATTTTTGAACTTTTGGCAACCTTTTGTAAGTGACCTCACAACCAAAAATAGAATTCATTTGTGGGTGTAAAACAACCAGGGGCTTCTGATCGTATGTGGAGTAACTGTTGGCAACAACTCAAAAGAGAAAATTAACGTCCTTGAGCAAAACTGTTGCAAGAGATTTTTGAGGGTATAAAGCTAACAATGCCTTGATATACCAGACATATATATATGTATTTCCAGATATTTTCCCTTCGCTTTTACAGTCTGAACAATTTCGAAAATGCTTGTGTTTACCTTCTTTGTGTGGGACGTACCCGAATACCTTCGTGAACAAGTGCCTGAAAAAACTATGGCTTTAGTCCTCAATTTGCAACAAAAAAAAATCACATATTAAATTGCTTTTGCTTCAAATGTGGCATTTTGTCGCGTGCTTAGGTGTCAACAGTATCTGATCATTTTCGCATTACAAAAAAGGTTACCAAAAACATTAGTTCATGACGAAGAATTTCATCCAAGCCTTTCTTTAAACGTGGGTAATCTATAGCCAACTAGACGCGGTCCTATTCACGTTTTCGTTGTAAAGGACATACTTATAAAACTGAAAATGAGTGGAGTCAAAAAAATTGTACAGCATTACATTCGGGACATCAGAAGTTTCCTTACCACCATTAGGTTTGTTCGTTGAACTTTACCCCGGGTTGACCCAGGTTTCCTTGAGTTGTCAAAAAACCTGGGGTTTTCAGTCCTCAAAAAACGCTAAGCCACAAAATCACCGTACATCCCTGTCATTTGAACAAAAATACATGACATTTGACAGCCTTGTTCATTACCTAAACTCGCCCTGTCCTTTAAAACCGAAACCAGCAAAAACTTAGGGCGAGTTGAACAAGCCTAGGGCTCAAAAAACACTCAGTTTGACATTCAGGGCGAGTTTAGGTTTTTCAAAAAAAAAACGCTTTGCCACGTCCATAGGGCGACCCCAGGGCTTCAACCAACAAACCTAAGCAGTCAAATAGAATCTGATTTGTCGTCACTGTTAGCAAAACTAAACAAAAAACTGTAACCTAACGACCAGTTTGCAAGTTTTCAAATTTGTTATTTTCACAAAAAAAAGAAACTAAAAAAAATAGATTAACTTAGTGTTGTCACCTCGCATTAAAAGATCGACTACTGAACTGGCGATTTAACATAAAATAAAAACTCAGAAAAGAAACAAGTGCATTCTATGCAATTGTTGAAACCATAGTCCTTAAATTGTATACCCACTCCATCACAAGAAAATGCAATCTATGGAGACTTGACTTTGGCAGGCCACAGACAAGGGATACCAGGCTATGCAAAACATACGAAGATTGGATTGCTCTGAGCGTATTTGGAAAACTAGAGCCAATCCCACAACAGTATTTGATGATATACTAAACTATATCTTAAATATACTTGTACTGGAGTCGGTAGCGAATTCTTCATCTAGACTTCAATAAACCATTTCACAATGCTTTTTCAAACAAGGAAGCAGAGGAACAAGTAAACCTCGACTTAAGCACATCTACACATACAACAAACAGAGTAAGGATCTTCCAATTAGTTTACTCAGAAATTCTGATTATGACTGCGTCTTTCAGTTCAAAGTCCAGGCAATATCACAACTATCATTAGGTTCGTTCGTTGAACTTTACCCAGGGTTGACCAAGGAACCCTATGAGTTGTCAAAAAAACCTGGGTTTTCCAGTCCTCAAGCCACAAAATCAATACACATCCCTGATCTAGGGCAAACCCAGATCAACTCTACGGCAGTTTAGGTTTCAGGATCATTGTAAATCGAAATGAAATCTCCTAACTTGATATAGTGAAGAGCTAAAAAGCTGGGCACATAATACAAGAGAAGTGAAACCATGAAACAGTGAAACCATGGCGCATGAGACCACTAACTAACACCAAGATACATTCACCACTCACATCCAATTTATAACTCTTTGCTCATGGTTCATAAGCCAAGCGCTGAAGGGTTATTAGTACATATATAAGTAAGACTTGGTTTCTTTTTTACCAAACAAAAAACTAATAGAACTATAAAAATAAATAAAAAGTCTCTAAACTCAATCGTGGGCACTATTACGCGCATGGTAGTAGGAACGAAGGACGACATGTGTAGAGCATGCAGTGATGAAAAGTACACGAGGAAAACCCACACCTTTTATGTCACTGCCCATCAGAAATCTAAAGGTGCGTCCAGACACTATGCCTGGAGGTATCAATCGGCAATAACGAATTGAGGTCAATGTCCCGATCAGCCTTCCCTCTTAAAGGCATTGTGTGGACGCACCTTTACGTAGGTACCTAACACCATGAAAACTTACTCAAACACATTAAAGAATTAACATTTTATGAAAGAAAGCATAATTATATCTTATTTGCATTAATTTGAATCCAACTCAATCAGTAACAACCATCTGACTGGCATCACTTTCTAACCAAGTTCAAAACTTTCGAATTTGCTTTCAATTGAGAAGAGTAGCGATCGATCTATAAATCTTAACAAATGCTACTTGATAGTGATGTAAGCATTTGTTCATATCATAGCAGCGTACAATTTATTAGCTATCGGCGTGAATGTAAAAATTTAAAGTCAATTAAAACAATGGTGAGGGAGAGATCAATTTTTTGGGAACATATCACATTAGGAACGTGAAGACTGAGTTTAAATTCCGTGCCTTGAATGTCAAAGTACTCATTAGTTTTAACCCACCGTTATTCAAATATGCACTACGGATAAGTAAGTTGAAAAAATTGAAACATGATTTAATATCTACTCTTGTCTTTCAAACACAAGTGTTTCAGCGTAGTGGTTTACTGTGATAGAAGGTTGAGTCAATAGTTCGGGCTTTTGAGACGCTCCCAGAATATGACCAAGAGAAATTGTTAAACTCATTGCTATCGCATCGTAACCGATCGAAACGAAAATTATAAAAATATGTACGAAATGCGATGACAATATCAACATCAACAGCAACACGTTCGAAATTAGTTTATGCCATGAGAGATAGAGAGAAAGATCTTCACAAAGTACTTAGGACAAGTCTTGAGTTTATCAGTATGGCAAGGGTCATTTTGAATCCACCCATCTGCGCGAAGCTAGTGCCGCCAAAGACTTCAGGTGACATTAAAATAAGGATTGTGTCTAAAATGTTGAATACTAGGTATCGTCTTCTAGGTTACTTCTCTGTTCTTTGCAAGCAATCAGCTGATGATTTCCATTACAATGAGTTATGCCACGTGGTTGTCCAGTTCATATGCAAACGAACTCATCAGATAAGAGGCACTCAGGCACTGGCTGTGTCAATAAAGCTCAATTGACAGTTGTAGGCATCAACCAAACGAACATGAGGGTAAGAATGAAAAAGCGAAAAAGTCAATTGAAATTATCAATTTTGCTGAGACTATTGTTCGAAATTTGGTCAAAACATCGTCAATCGTCGAAAAAGCGAAGGTTGGATAAATTGGCGATAAAACTCTACCATCTTCTGCGATAGAAATATGCACCCAACTGAGATGAAGATACTCCCTATGACAGCAGAAACAACAAAACTTTACAGATGTATTAGAAGTACAAGCACCCGTGGAAGACCTCAAGCCTAAAATACCATCTTTGGAAAAAAGAGCACGACCGTGTAAGTTGGTGTGGTCATTTTCAAAGGAGAAATCCAGAGAACCTCATCAAAAAGGCAATATCATGCAACGTTTCAGACACCATCAAGAAGAAGCAGTAAGGAAGACCTGCAAATGCAACATCTACATTTGAATGCGGCCTCCGAGCTCCGACATGGAAAAACCCAAGACCATGAGGCTTGCCAAACCTTTATGAGGAGAAGCATACTCCAACAGCGGATCTTTAGTGTGAAGCAGATAAATGGGGTAGCTGAGCTTAGGAAAAAATAAGATATCAAATCGCCTTAACAAAACGCTTTAAGAAATTTAGAGCGATTTAACAAATTTTATTTAAACCTATAGAATTTAAAGACTTTTAAGAGTAGTTTTGATTCAATCCAAAAAGGCTCAACGAAACAACCTTCTTTTCGTTAGTAAACCCGACGTTTTTATATAAAAAAAAAAATATAAAAAACAAATAACTCGCCAAAGACCACGCCGCCTTATTCATTTTCGAAATGAAACTTCCAATTATGTAGATATCAGGTTTGATCTCCGAAACATTGGCTCGTGGTCAACACAAAGCGTCTTGAAAAAACTCAACTCGTCCTCAATATCCAACTGCGTGTTTTGAGCACCTGGCTTGCCATTAATTTGAATTAAAGTGGCACTAGCCAGTGCCCCGTTACGATTATGAATTACGTGGATGGATCCAACAAAATGTGGTAAAATGAAAGCAAAAAGAACTTCAAAAGCTGTCGTAAATGACAGCAAGTATCGTGAAACGCAATGGCAGCAGTATCGTTATTTATAATGCGGGCCCAGCACTAGATTCTTGCTTGAACGTGTTCAGGGAAAAAACAGGGCTGAAGTAGGGAATCTATTTTTCTTGATCTGGAAGCACACCGGGTGGTTTTTTGAGAACAGAAAAAGATCCAACGCTGGGTAAAGTTTAACAAACTTTACCAAAATTTCTTCAAAGTGCTGCAAGCCACTAAGTCGGAGAACTTACCAATTCTCAGCGAAAGGCGATAAGCGTAAAAAACATTTTTATGTTCTAGGATCTTAGCGTTCGAAACTCTCACGTGATAGGTAGGCAGACATCCTAAATACTACCCCACAAGCACCACAAATCATCTTCTAGCTTTTTTATTTATATGCACATAACTTTACATATACATTCGGGCTAAAAGTTATAAAGCTCACTTAAAAAAAAGGTTCGACAAGTCTAGGTCGGTATACCTTCGATGGGACTATACATCGATTTTCAATCAAACAGAAGAAACCAGAACACTCCCGACTTTGTTTACTATTCAATTGCATGTCAGCTCGCAGTATCATAGACTAGATGGGCAAAATACATTTACAGAAAAAATACAACATGGGCATAACTACCTAACGTTCAGACAATCAGTTTGTTTCAAATCGTCTCACTTAAATTCATAAATCTGACACGAAAATATCCAAACTTCCTCAATTTACAATACGAGTATATAATTGACAAAATTATCCAATTGTCGACGAAGAACAATTTAGTAAACACTTTTGTTTGACATCCATTCATAAGCAGTTCACCTTTTTTCCCCATTCACAAGGTGACCTCTGTCAGAAGTTCGTGCTTGGCCTACATTTGGCAGTAATGAAGCCGCCAGTAACTACTGTTTTGTATATCATTTATAGATAGTTCTCATTTATTGATTGAAAACTTAAGAAAAAAAACTGTATTCTTTTGTAATTTTGAGTTTAACGACTCTGATGATGAACTTAAATATTTCTACGGCATTCACTTTTACGTATGTCGTATGTGCTTTCGCAGGAACTACCCATTCCACCTATTTATGAGATCCTAGGTGTGCTGTTTAGATGAATAAATTATGTGCATAGCAAAAATTAATACAAAAAAGCAGGAAATGTTGAGATACATCTTTTTCACCTACTTATAGGCTCCACGTAAGAAAAACAAGGAGTTAAAGGGGGGGGAACCAACCAGAACAACGCTGCTGTTATTCATCACAATCATTTATTATGTAGGTAGAAGAAGCTACAAACAACAAACAACTCGTTTTACGATTTACCTACCTTCATAACCAACTCAAAGGGGTGTTTGTATACCCTGACAGGAGACTGGAACTTCTGCACCATTTTGACGAGATGAGTTCTTCGTTTGTTTGTTTCTTGTTATCAAATTGATAAATATTTTGGAAACACAATTATTTTTCACTACTCACTCCACTAAACTCTTTACCAAAGTACCTAACTCCTATAATAATTTAACACAGTAAAAAAAAACACACTCAGCAATGGAATTTCTTTTATTTTTCCAGAACTTTTTTTCTGTTGGACTTGATAAGTTTAACAAATTTTTTCACAATTCACTGGACGAACATTAACATTTAATGACCGGGAAATAGAGAGCGGGAAAAACAATACTTTCAAGGGAAATTATTTAATTTTAATTTTTGTTTAATGTTATGTGAGAAGTGAGAGATAGAAAACAAAAAGATGCGCGATGCGGACGGTTGCATTCGACGACAACAATTCCTCACGGCTGTCTCTTTTCAATTGAATTTCGAGTATCGAGTTACACGAATTGAGTGAAAATTAGTGGATTTATTTGATTTCCCTTGGCATTGAAAAAAGCAAGGAAAAGTTGTGTATTTTTGACAGTTGCTCGCAGAGGATGTTGATTTGTGAACGATAAAAAGAGACAACAATAGTATTCAAACAATTTCCCAAGGGATTTTTAAATGTCAAAGATATGGCTGTGTTAAGAAAGTGCTTGGCGAGATTTTTGATTCTTGAATGATTTTTGGAAAGTTTCTCTGCTTCTTGTGAAGGTTTTCTGAATTGATGGAATTACTAGTTCCAAAGATGCAGTTGGCGAGAAACTTAAGGTTAGTCTACGCAAAATAAATTAACGGTGAAGAGGGGTAGTTTAAGAGATAAAAGTTTGTTTTCACTTACGTAAAACGTAAATTATGGTGGATTTAAGTACATGCATCTGCAAGTGCAAATGAAAAAAGGAAAAAGACAAAAGATGTAAAATTCATACATGTCTGATAGAGAGGGAAGGCACCGTCTGCACTTTTTTAGTTATAGGATGCAGATGAAAAATTATAGGTGTAGATGAATATGTTCATCTGCACCCATAATCCCTCATCCGCAGCCATAATCCTATTCGTCTCTCTTTTTAACTTTTGTGTTTTATAATCTTTATACGTCCCGCTTTACTTTTCTGAACTTCTACAGTTGCAGATGCATGTAAATCCACCATTACACGACCTCCGTCAACTTGGCAGCGCTATAAAATGAAATTCGTTTTTTTTTGTGCAAATAATTTGGAAAATATTTGGAAAAATTTGGAAAACAGTTTTCGCAATTTGGAAAAGTCCCAAAAAAAAAAATTTATTAAGGGTATTCATGCTTCGGCGTAAGATTACGTTTTGTGTAAATATGTAACTTTACGCGAGACTTTGCATGAGTACCTCTTTAAGCTACTTTGTGTAAGTGGTGTAAGAAACTTCAAAATTTTGTTTTTAATTACTTACTCCGCTCATTTCCATATTTATTTGAAATACTTTTATATTTTATTTTTTGTTTTATAAAAAGTACCTACTTCTATGTTCAACTTAACTGAAACGGTTCTTTCGAAATGTCAAAAAAGTTTTTTGTGTAGTTTTACCCGTTTTACCATCTCGTTTCCGCATTGAATTCGTTGCGTAATTTTACCAAATTTGTGTAAAACATTTTCCATACAAAATTTGACAGTTCTTTTACCATCTGGTAAACTTATGCTGGGTTTACATGCATCCGCAACTGCGGAAGTGCAGAAAAGTAAAGCGAGACGGATGAAGATTACAAAGCACAAAGGTTAAAAAGAGAGACAAATAGGATTATGGTTGCAGATGAAAAATTATGGTTGCAGATGAACATGTTCATCTGCACCCATAATTTTTCATCTGCAGCCATAACTAGGAAGTTCGTTCCCTCTCTATCAGACAAGTATGAATTTTACATCTTGTGTCTTTTTCCGATTTTCATCTGCACTTGCAGATGCATGTAAATCCACCATTACACAGACTACACGGTTTACGCGGGTTTTACGCTGATGCATGAATACCCCTATTAACAATTTAAAATTTGCCGTAGACTTGGCAGCGCTAGCAATGAAATCGAGAAATTTGGAGTACAAAATGGAAAAATTTGGAAAACGATAGTAAAAAAAATATAATACTGGTGAGCCGCTGTACCTTTTATTAGCAGCAAGTCAACATCCGTCAACTTGGCAGCGCTATAACACGAAACTCGATTTTTTTTGGGCAAATAATTTGGAAAACATTTGGAAAAGTCCTAAAAAAAGTTATTAAAATTTAAAATTTGGCGTAGACCAAAATCACAAGTATAAATTTTACATCTTGTGTCTTTTTCCGTTTTTCATCTGCACTTGCAGATGCATGTAAATCCACCATTATTCATTTGATAGAACAAGTAAAGAAACAAACTTCTGGTAAGAATTTGATTTTGTTTCATCTTGAATTTCACAGAGAGCTTTGAAAAGTAACAGCAAGCTTTGACGTTTAGCACCATCTAGTTGCTGAAAATATAACTGGAAATACTGTGGATAGAAAGTTTTTTTTAACTCGAATGCTGTACTAGCTATTGGCTTAGAAAAAAAGGAATCTATTCAGATCATTTGCTTATGTACATTCTAAAGCGCCATAAAATATATTTTAAGGGTTGGTAAAAAATCTGCAAGCAAACATCACTTTTGACAATTGGCTAAACTGAATAGGCCTTAACATCGCATATCCCATTAAATTGTTCCATGTTTGCGTCTCGGGTAATTTAGAACACAAACCTCAAATACTGGGACCAGTAACACATTTTAGAAATCAACCGGAAACTTGAATTCATTGTGAATTGTCGCATTGGTCAGTTAAAAATGTGAAAGTTTAGTGAGTTAAAATATAAATAAACCTGAATTTGAATTCAAAACAAATGAGCGTTACAAAAACTTTTATGTCTCATTGTCATGAGCTTTTATCAAATGCAGCTGATACTCATTGTTGTAGTTAGTTTTAAACTGGCTAGCGGGATCACATTTAGAGCACTGATAGATGAACTTCCCTGGATGCTTCTTTGTGGTCAGAATATGCTTTCGAAGATTCTCCTATAAACAAATTGACACAAAATTCGATTATATCGTAGCAATCAATTCAATACTCACAATATAACCACAGCTATAGTCACAGTGAGGACATTTGTAGGGACACTCTCCTGTGTGAATCCTCACATGACGTCTTATATGAGCTGGTATCTTAGCCCTGAAATCGCACTCGGGACACTTGTAAACCTTTTCTGGTTCCAAATGATTTTTCATGTGTCTGCGAGGGTGCATCGAAGAAGAAAAATATAAACAAAAATTAACAGTCAGTAGAAACAAACTATCTGCTTGGACTCCTGAAATTAAACGCATAACAGTAGCCAAAACAAATTTATCCGACGACAACAACTGGCGATTACCACAAGTCGCGTCTCAAACAATTTATTGAAAATCTTATCGCGGATATTGCACACGATGAGTATGGTCACGACTTTTGGCAATACTTGGATAGAAAAGTAGACTCTTGGGGGTCTGTGGTCTGTGCTTGAATTGAAAGGATTAGGAATTAAAATATTTTTATTTCTTTGAATTGTTTTGGATTAAGATTATTGTAATTAGGTGGGATTAAGGTGATCTATTTTGACGATAAACCAGAGAAATTTACGTCACTTGAATTGCTGCTTCTGTGGTGCATGTTGTAAAGTTTAAGGTTTGGTGTGCGGAGCACCAAACAGTAGCTTATAGATAATCAAATGCGTGAAGGCGTGCATCTTGATTTAAAACAATTGCTCTAGGCAAATTACAATTTGGCAAAAATGTTCAACTTCTGCTGTTTCGTGGAGAGCACACTTCGTGATTTTGGTATTGAATTGGATCTATGAGATCTTGATGGGAATGTTCTGCTTGTTTAAAATCACTAAGGATTCCCTTCGGTATAGAAGGATTCTCACTTGGTAAAGCAAAAAGAGCAAAAACTATTGATTTTGCCACAAAAAGAAGAGATTTTAATAAGCAGTAACATTCTTCTCAGGCTTAAGACGAAATGTAGGTAAATGTCGGACTTAAATCATTAAGCTTAAAACTAGTTCGTTAAAAAAAGATCTTGCGAGTAGTTTGTAAGATTACACAAGCTGTTAATCAAAGCCAAAAACCCTTTTGCCGTTGCCTAAAAGATTTCGCGACTAAAAGTAATCATATATTAAATTTCTTATGAAAAGTAATCAGTCGAACAAATTTTTAAGACAATGTTTCGATATTCTATGGAATGATTCATTTTGCAAATGAACATTTTGAGTTAAAGATCACGTTAACCGGGTACAGAACCGTTTTACAATTGTTTCGAGTACGAATTCAATTTAGTTATTGTAAATATTGAACTGAGCATAAAGTGGAAATTGAGTTTTAAAAAAATGGTTTGCCTAAAAAAATTAAGGATAAATCATCTGTCACTGCCATTGATCCCGCTATAGCCAAATTAACACAATTTGCTATTATATTGATCTTAGTGTACTCGCCATTAGACGCGTAAAATAAACCATCGGCTAGGCACTAGGATATATAGGTTTTTGGGTAACCTTTTGAACGAGTCAGGTATCTATATCCGAAAATAGCATACAATTCAACTTTTAAAACAGATAAACATTCAGAAGTCGTTGGAGAACAATACAATTTTTTTTTATCGATATTCATCGCTTTTCACGGTAATTAATTTACTATCAGAGGACTTGCCAATTCCTCGCGAAAGGCGATACCCATTTTAGCTTCTGTTGGGACTCGAACCTCCCGGTTAGCAGGCAGCCATGTCAACCATCACACAATGGGTACCTTACCATATATGATGATTTCTCATTATTTTGATAGCAAGATATAACAAAAATCATCGGCTAGCTTCTAGGTAAAAATGGGTTAGTAACTCAGCTAAATTTAACACATTAAACCCCAACAAAAAACTATATAAATACGTTTATTGAACGCCCCAGTATTTCCGATAGAAAAAAGCAAACGGCCTGGCCTGGCTGACCTTTTTCAAACTTGAAACTATACGTTTTTGGGAGAGTATAGTTTTGTAGAAATTGGATTTCTAAGTCTTAGCAACGATTCACACAAAAAATCTCCAACGATTCTAATACAAGTTCGCAGGATAGGTTTGGTGGTTTTGGTTTATCTTAGAGTTAGAATAGATTTTTTTATGAAAAGCCAAACCGTACCAAACATACATCTGCGGTCAAAATAATAGTAGTATAGAGCTTAAGAAACAACAAAATTGAAAAAAACTTATCCGTCAATTATAATTTAAAAAACAATAGCGTGGTTTTCAAGGTGGTGCTTTAAGCTTTTATTTACAAAAAAAAAAACATCAGTTTAATATTATTATCCGATAGTTGCAAGTTTATTGAACAGATGTTGAAATTCAGCGGTCAAAAAAATAGTAGTGATAGGAAAATCTACCTTGAAACGTTACGAAATCGAAAAATTAGGTAAACTTTTTTTATTACAATATGTGGTTGAATGTTCGTACCTTTAATTAGTATTTAGTTGCATGTCCCTTGTTAGCTATAACAGCAGTACAAAGACGTTAAATAGAGTTTTTCAGGTTTCCACACCTTCCTGTGCTTATCGAACTCCATGATTGCAGTAACGCTTCCCAAAGGACTGTGTTGTTGCTTGGTTTACATCTAGAAGCATATTTTTTTTACAGCGCTCCATAGGATTTCGATGGGATTAAGGTCCGAAGACTGAACGGGCTACTCTATCACATCTACTTTACTTTAATGGAACCATTACTTCTTACTGAACGACAATTTCAGTGGCATTTCATCTTCAGTATACGGTAGCATTACTTCCTGCATTATCCTAACATAGAGATGCTGTTTCCATCCGTTTTATGGGTCGAACTCCGTAGAAGAAAAAACATGCCCATACCATTATGTTTGTAAAGGTGGATTATATTCGGTGTTTGGAGGTCTTCTTACATATTGACGAGATCCTTTTCCACCATATAAAACAATTAAAGTATAACGGGTTTTCACTATCAACGCAATACAAAGTGGAAAAATACCAATCTGTGCAATGCTTTTACTCACACTACTATTATTTTGACCGCAACTGTACATAGTACCATATACGACTTTCGAGTCAACGACTGGACTGATTTCGAAGAATTTTGATTTTCTTAAAGTTCCAAGTTTTTTCTATTTTCGCCAGCAATCAAGAGGTTGTGACTACCCTCGATTATGTGAAACAAACACAGTACGAGCGTTAGGAAAATAGTTGAGAATTTGAAAGGAGATAAAGATGAACATTAGTTTTGAATTCCTGAAGAATGTAATGAAAGGGAAATATAAAACATTCCAGAGATAGAACATTTGAGCATTTAGCGTCAAATTATTAAGTTATGGCAAGTATATAAGATTATATTACATGAGATAATTGGTGATTAATGCACATATAATTGAGAGCTATTCTATTTAATCGATGCAGGATCCACTGATGAACAGTGGCAAAGGGAATAAGCTTCACTTCAACGACAAAGGACAGCACTAGGCTATGGAAGAATCAAATGCTACTCGGTTCTTAATTCATCATATTGAACAATACCGTTGCCGCTCGTGTCCCACGATCGAGAAAAAAGGATGTGATTCTAGAAACGAATATAAAAAGCAGAGGGTACTTCGTCGACAAAACAGTTTAGTTGATTAGTAGTTTGAGACAGACGATCTATGATGGTCATACCGACTGAATCCGAAATGGAGACCACAATGTTAAATGTACGAGACAATGTGCACAGATTAAGAAGAACCCAGCTTCATGAGCTGATTATCTAAAAGCTTTGGGAAAGTTTTATAAATATGAACTTCTCCCAATGTAAATTATAAAAAAGAAAAGTCACTATCGATCTTCCTGATAAATCGGTAGTAAGTCCAGTACGAATACGACTCAGTTCGGCACTGATTTTTATCGAGCGTCTTTTGAAAAAATTAATCGGATAAAAAGCTAGAGAAAAGCGAGCTGAAAGCGCACCACACTTACGACGTAGGAAAAACTATGTAGTTACATACGACTCCAGCATTATGGTTACAACGACAATAAGAAGGCCGACTTGAATTTTGCAAGAAACATCAATGCAAGAAAAAATCTGCAATGGCGTAAATTAATTGAAATCGAGAAAATAAAGAGGGTATTTTTAAGTATCGTATATATAAGTATTAATTATCTCTAAGTAGATCAGTTATAGCGAAGTAATCCTTCGCATTTTTTATGTGGTATTACAATGGACCAAGTACTGGTCTAAGTAAGTCAGTTTGCATTCACAGCAACTTAACCTAACATGACCTTAACAATACTTGATAACAAAAAAATTGAAAATTTATCCAACCTTTTAAACAATTTCTTTCTTAAATCATGTCCCAGAATCATTTCTCCCCAAAGTTTTAACGTTTACAAAATAAACGCAGTAGACTGCTGACTATAGACCATATAAAGAAAAACATTTATTATTCCTTGCTAATTCACTTATATGATCGCTTACAGTGACTATTTAAGGGATACCCCACCATGTTGAAGTAAGACAAACTTAGGCGCGAAACAGAATCTTTTTATTTGCATCAATGTCAGCCATCACATAACATACACAAGCAAGCAGGGATTTCCATTTTCTACAAGTCGCCATTATCGAACAAAAACTCAAGCAAACTCAAAGCAAGATGATCTCAATGCTTTGGAGCTGTCCTCAAGATCATCCAATAAGTTACCCACCTCATTCCCGATCTACGGCTAACATCGCCAACAGACTTTATATACAGTCTACAGCTCAACACCCGCTCTTCTAAAGCAAAAAAAAAATAAAAAAAGAAATCACAAAAAATGCATGAATTCCAGAATTTTTGCCTTCGCCAAGAAAGATCAAGATCAATGTCCGTCGCTTTGTTCTCTGTTATACCTGCTTGTTTCAACTATCGACGTGTTCGACTGCTTCCAATTCCATAAATGGAACGTACAGAAGCCTCATCTACTCTCGTCATTCTGCCATGCAATCGACCGCGTGTTCACAACCGAGCACCATAACTTCTCATCACATCGCATGCATGCAATAGCACTAAAATACACCAGTGCAGCGGCATGTGGTTCCTACTCCACCTTCCTCCAAATCAGAGAGGGACAACGGTCTGCTATGGAAGGACGATCATCATCGTGGCCAACAAATGTTGCACATCGCAAATTAAACGAAAAACCAAATCTTCGTCAGTAAGATCTCCGATGTAGCATCAGGGGCGAATTTATATTTTTTCGAAACCATATACAAGGGTAGCTTAGGTTTAAGGTAAAGCTGAATTATTTTGTATTTTATTGTCAGAAAAGGAACGAATGTCCTTAAAGTACGATAACACAAGAACCTGTCATTGTATTGAATTCAATGTACGAATGTCATTTTAAGAGTAAGACAGCACAAGAAATCGTCATTGTATTGAAGGCAGATAAACTAATTTCTTTCTTTAAGTATGACAACACCAGAGCTCGTTTTGCTATGTACAAAGTATTTAACACTTTTCTTTCTAGTGGTTTCGGAGGGTAACCACACAGTAAATATTTTTTCTTTTTAATATTAGTGGTTTCTTGAAGAAATTTTGTCAAACTGCTATACAATAATTTAAAAAAACACCACCGGGAACAAAGGGTTGACGTCTAACCCTAAAGTAGCTTAGCAGCGCCTTATGAAAATAACCAGTGTCCAAGCGGCCCTGGCAGCCAGCCCTTTTTTTGGAATATGTGCAATGCAAAGGCAGCCAGGGCCATGAGACAGACCGAGTGCATCTAGAACATGTGCATATTGGTGATCCGCATAGGAAAGCTACATGACGCGCCATTGTGTGGCGGGTGGTTGCTTCGCGGTCTTAAAGGAAAATAAAACATCAACATGACAATGATGAGGACGAAGAGCTTGAATTTTGCTTCTGCTGCTGTTTGTGTCTGCGTTTTTTTTTTTATTTTGTTCGAAGTCAGTCGTGACTTATCGATTGGAATGATATGGAAAATTTTTGTAATATTTCTTGGACTCTGGTAACGTGTCCTGTTTTTTGTGTGGGGGACTTCTGATGGCGGTTACACTGCCAATGTATCCCATTGCGGCCTGTTTCTCTGTTGATCTGATGTTGGCGGTTTCGAACCAATCTGATGGGCCATTTGAATTTGAAGTCATTTTTCTCTCTTCGGCGTGGCCGTCGGTGAGATTCACCTAATATGGCTGAGGACATGTTCTAAGGTGTATCAACTATAGTGGCAGAGTTGGAGCTAGTTTAACATTTGCTTCGAAGCTACTTACACTGAAAGCAAATAACAACGCGAGAGCATGGTTTTGAATAAAATATATTTGTATGCCATTAGCGCCTAAAACGATATGTGTCCCACGGCTGGCTCGATTGAAATGTAATCGGGAAATCCAATTTTTCGAGAAATTGGCCAAACGTACTGAAAACAAATACTGACAAGGACAACCATTAGAAACAGTGTTGCCAAATAAAAACCGAACCTCTTCTAGAAAACATCCTGTACAAAAGAGCTGACAACGAACCTGATTTTCTACCACCAGACAATGGCTCCGACAATACACCTTTGTAAAGTCTTTGGAGACGATTATACGTTCTTCAAATAACTTTTCCTTAAAAAATAACCTGGAATCAAATAGTTCGTAGCCAAAAAAGATAGGGGATATAATTACACAAGAATATTCCCTATTACACTACACACTTAAAGAATCGGCCCTAATGAGAACTGTTATATAACTCACACTTCAATCCGTAGATTGTTAGGGATCTATCTTGTTTATTTTTTTGGATTTGATATTGTCTAGCTTTTTTCTAGTATTAATTATTTAATTTGTACTCTTATTCATGGGCTACAAATTAAACCTCTTTTCAACCTGAAGAAATGTCTTTTAAGAAATTTATGCATACTTATATTACTATATGGGTGCCGTTTCTAATTGTGTGGCCACCACTGTATATGCTGTCGTCAAAGAACATCGACGAATTGGACAAAACGTCACAAAAGACAGACTTACCTTCGTCTACCTAGGATCCGCTATAGAAACAGAAAATTACATCAGTATTCTATTCAAACGGAGAATTAGGGCGCAGAAGCATGGTCCTTACTTAAAACGGGTGAGGCAACCCTTGATCGTTTTGAAAGAAAAAACTCCGATCGATCTTTGGATCCGCTAGTGAAGACAATGCATAAGAAGATTCTACAGCAAACTATATGAGATTGTGTAGCATAGACATGAGCACAGAGCAGAGTGCGCATCCGAGACGACGAGACGCCGACGATGGCTGGCTCATGTAGAGCCGATGGATATCAGTGTTACTCTTCCAGGATTTCAGCACGGAATTCGCGGAATGGAAAAAGGAATAGAACTTCAACCGACTTAAAGGCCAAACTGAAGAAAACTCGCCCAATATCAAAGTTTTTGATGAAAAATAATGGTGGAGGGTTAATTTCATCGCGAACTGTAATGCTCTTAATTACTTACTTAGGTGGGAATTACAGTTCGGGGTGTACCTGGGCCTCAACCAACATCCTTCTATAACGATTTCGATCTCGGGCGAGCTCTCTCCAGTTTCGCACTCCAAGTCGGTTGAGGTATTCATCCACTTAATTGCGCCACCTAAGACGAGGTCTTCCCCTTCCGCGATTTCCCTGCAATGTGCTTTCGAACACCCGACGAGCCGGAGCGTTTGGGTCCATCCGCTCTACATGGCCCAACCATCGTAGCCTCGCGATGCGTACTCTTCTGTCTATGCCCATGTCGCGGTACAGCTCATACAGCTCGTTGTTGTATCTTCTTCTCCACACATTGTTTTCGCATACGGGACCAAAGATCATTCGGAGAATTTTTCTTTCGAAACGACAAAGGGTTTCCTCATCCGCTTTCGATAAAGTCCATGCTTCCGCGCCGTACAGCAGGACTGGGATGATCAAGGTCTTATACAAGGTCACCTTGGTTTTTCTAGAGAGGGTTTTGTTTCTCAATTGCCTTCTTAACCCAAAGAAGCAACGGTTGGCAAGAGTTATTCTCCGTTTGATCTCCGCACTGATGTTGTTGTCCGTGTCTACAGCGGATCCTAGGTAGACGAAGTCCTGTACTACCTCGAAGTTATATCTGTCTATTGTGACGAATTGTCCAATTCGTCGATGTTCTGTGTCCCTGTTTGATGACAGCATATACTTCGTTTTGCCCTCATTAACCATCAAACCCATTTTTGCCGCTTCTGTTTCAATACTCGCAAAAGCACCTATGACATCACGCTTTTTTCTTCCCATTACGTCAATATCGTCTGCGTAGGCGAGTAATTGTACAGACTTTTGAAAGATTGTTCCTCTGGTGTTGACGTTTGAGTTTCTTACAATCTGTTCAAGTATGATGTTGAAGAAATCGCATGACAGTTTGTCGCCTTGCCTAAAACCTTTTTCGACATCAAAGGTCTCGGTGAGTTCTTTTCCGACCTTGACGGAGCAGCGTGAATTCTCCAAAGTCATCCTGCATAGTCGTACAAGTTTTGCAGGGATGCCGAAACTAGACATGGCTATGTACAGCTCGTCTCTGTAAATACTGTCATACGCGGCCTTGAAATCGATAAAGAGGTAGTGAATATCGATATTATGTTCTCGGGTTTTTTCCAAGATCTGCCGTAATGTGAAAATTTGGTTTATTGTGGACTTCTCTGGTCTAAAACCACATTGACAAGGACCTATCAAGTTGTTGACGTGGGGTTTCAGACGTTCACATATTACAGCAGACAAGATCTTATAAGCGACGTTAAGGAGGCTTATCCCTCTGTAATTGGTGCAATTGTGAGGGTCTCCCTTCTTTAGGATCGGGCATACGATACTGAGGTTCCATTCATCGGGCATGCTTTCTTCCGACCATATCATGCAGATCAGCTGGTGCATGCTCCTTTCCAACTGGTCTCCAGCTGCCTTGAAACGTTCGGCATCAAGGCCGTCTGCACCTGCAGTCTTATTTGATTTAAGTTTGCATATGACAAGCTTAACTTCTTCTAGGTCGGCAGGACGGCATTCTTGATCATCGTCCAAGCTGAGTGGGGCAATCTGCCAGACAGCGGAATTTGTGTCCTCATCGCCGTTAAGCAGTCTGCAGAAATGATCTTTCCAGATCCTCAGTAGCGACTTTGACTCTATAACTATGTTTCCCTGCTGGTCTTTACAGGCTTGAGTTCGGGGCTTGCCACCCTGGCAGGATCTTTTTACCTTTTCGTAAAACTTCCGAATCTCGTTCCTGTCATGGCACCTCTCTATTTCCTCAAACGAGCGCTTCTCATGTTGCTTCTTTTTCTTTTTGAGAAGTCGGTGTTCTTCCCTTCTTTTCGCCTTGTAGATCTCATTATACTGATCGTAAGCAGCCCTTGTTCGTTTTTGCATAAGCATTTGTCATGCTTTTTGTTTGGCTGCATTTGCCTGCCTGCATTCTTCATCGAACCATGGGTTTCGTTTTGGTGGCCGAGTGAAACCCAGAACCTCAGAGGCAGCGGTTCTGATGGCTTCTTGGCATTGCTGCCACTGGTCTTCAATGCTTAATGCTGGCGGCATGGGATTCAAGGATAATTGAAGGGACACTCGATTGGAAAAGGCATTGGCAATCTCTTGCGATTGTAGCTTTCCGACGTCATATCTCTTCACAGCGATAGTTCATGCTGGTCGTGAACAAGATATCCTCATTCGAACTCGTGGATGATGTTCCAGTTCAAAATCCAACTCACGGTCTTGAACCGGAACATCATCCACGAGTTCCTTGACGTTGCTCGTCCATTTTCGTAGGTGGAAGCCTGCAGAAGCCAAAAGTTGCCTTGCTTCGTCGCGTTTTATGCGCGCCTCTTCGACGGAGTCCGCTCCACTGATGAGGTCGTCGACGTACATGTCCTCACGGACAACCTTTTTCGACATATATATTTGTGGACTGTATTTATCGTTCTGTTTATTTTATTGGCTACAACAAGGTAGTGGTCCGAGTCAAAGTTGGCCCCTCGGAAAGTTCGGAGATCTAGCACACTGGAAGAGTGCCTTGCGTCGATCGCAACATGGTCAATTTGGTTGACGGGTAATTGATCTGGGGATGGCCATGTACCTTTAAGAATTTTGAGATGCGGGAAGCGCGTACTACTTACAACAAGATTTAGCCGAGCAGCAAAATCGATTAGCCTCAGTCCATTTTCGGAGGTTTTGTCATGGAGGCTATGCTTACCGATTGTGTTTCCAAAGATGTCCTCCTTCCCTAGCTTTGCGTTAAAATCGCCAAGAACGATTTTCACGTCGTGTCTAGGGCACTGCTCATACGTTTCTTCGAGGAGCTCGTAGAAACAGTCTTTGGAATCGTCGTCTTTCTCTTCTGTGGGGGCGTGGGCGCATATAAGGCTTATGTTGGCGAATTAAGCCCTGATGCGGATGGTCATTATACGCTCATTGACTGGATTTTGGCTAGTCACCTTATCCCTGAGTCTTCCTCTAACGACAAATCCGCACCCAAATAAGCGTTGTTTCTTTTGTCTGTAGCAGTCACCATAGTAGATGTCACAGTTTTTCATCTTCTTTATGCCCGGTCCACTCCATCGCACTTCTTGGATGGCGGTTATATCTGCTTTACAGCAGTCCAGGGCGTCCACTAGTTTTCCAGCTGCACCTAGTCCGTTAAGAGATCTTACGTTCCACGTGCAGATCCGGAGGTCATTGTCCTTTTTTCGTTTGCTTGGGTCGTCAACTTTGAAATCATTATCGTTATCCGAGGCTATTAGTTGTTTCGGAACTAATATTTTTTTTACGTGGTTGGGTAGTTAACCCTACGCGCAACCCCCAACCTGGAGGGCCAGGTCCTTTTGGATCCCTTCGGACATAAAGGGCTGGAATATCCAGTGACAGTACCCTGCTGCAGGGGTGTGAGTGCTGCCGTTGGCTCACCAGGAGCTCATCCGCCACCATCTCTACTTCAATACCCTGTCCTAGTATTGAAAGACCCTGGAAGACCTTTAAACCAAATATGTTGGAGTAGCTCCTTCAGGGGTTTCTGCTTTTTTTGACTGCTGAAGTCCACCGTTAATTCTGTCATTTGAATTCATCCGCTGGGACATTTACGCGAAAGCTCTCGTAGACTACTGAGATTCGTGTAGTCAGTCATTGTTCGCATAGCAATTATAGTGTTGAACGATCACAATTCTTTTGTTCCGGATTCCTTTGTCAACACTCGCACTTACTAGTTTAGCAGGTCAGCTCTGGACGGAGCATCCCAGGTCCCAGTGGATACCGCTTGGAGGTATAGTAAGCACAATTGACGAGTACTATAAGTTGCAGCATCTGGGCGCCGCCAAGTTGGCACCGATCAGAGCCTACCCGAACAGTAAATCGCCCATCCACCTGAACTCTAATGCTCACCTAAATGAATAAGTAATGAGCTGAACTCCAAGAAAAAAAAACTAAGAGCCGAGTACTACACCGCAGAGTCCCGAGAATATCAAACGAAGACCTCAAGTTCGAGTTCAGGAGCTTAATTGTGTAAAACGATAAAAAAAACTCCACCTAAGGCAATAAGTCTTAAAATTTTTGGTGGGTATATAGTTTCTCGGAAGTAAGGCTAAGCTCCACAAAAACATAAAAACAAAATGGTGGCGGTAAGATCACAATATCAAAAATTTCTAGTCTCTATATGCTATACAAACCTCGAGGTTGAACGCTCTCATCATGGCAGTGTTTTACTCTCGATAGGCGATACACGTACAAAAGCAATTTCATGTTTCTGACAGGATTTCCAAAAAAAGGCTTTGAAAAATAACCCAGGTCACTGGAAAAAAGATTGAATAAAATGAGCCATTCTTTTCGGATGCCGATTGCAGGTCAGGTTTATTTACGACAGACATATAGACGGACAAACAACCAAACAGACAAATTTGTAAGACCTATTTATTTCCACTTCGGGTAAAAAGGCAAAAAACTAAATAACCAAATCGTTTTCTTTAGTGTAGATCATAAAACTAAATAAAGGTTAGAGTATCAAAGCTGATGCTTCAATTTGAAAGAATAAAATGAGGCAAGAAAACACAAAGCAACACAAGCTTCCTGACATGAAATTAAAAGAGATTCAGAAAATTCATAGTGTTGGCTTAGTTGGCCATACCAACACATCAACCTTCTTCAATTGGATAAACTTTATCCCTTTCAACATTGACTTCTTTTTTCTTTCTATGTTTGGATTGGCGAAATTTATTTCGACGTCTTATGGAATGCTCCGATCATGATGCGAAACATTTAATTTCAAACAGGACAGCTGCTGGTGGATATGGTAGTGAAGATCGAGATTTGAATCCACCATTGCATTGTCGGACTCAACATAGGCACTTTTCATCATCCTTTGTGGATACATCCACAACAAGAGAAACGAGATCTTCAATTAGTGATCTGTAAAGGTGCTGGTAAAACAGTCGATTATTGGCTACTAATTAATGCTCTGAGACAAAAAGAAAAAGAAGATATGTGAACGTACATATACGACGACGCAAAGAACAGAGGCAGTGCAGTGCGCCTTTTGTAACAATTAATTTTCAACAAAAGACAAGAAGCAGATAAGTTGGTGAACTTTGTGCTATTTGGGAGATGATGATAACTGCACAAGGGTATTGTTTAACGAGTTTTAATTGAAACCAAGAATTCTACCAACTCAAAGATGATCAATCAAGATCAAGGAAATTCCCAGCTTTGTCTGTGGAATTTATTGCCTTTTGTTGGATCGTTCAAGTAGCATTTTGTATGACCATACGAATGTAGAAAATATTGCCTGAGGAAAAGACTTCGCCTTAGCACGATAATGAGGCTCAGAAAGAAGAAATCAAAAGCTTGTTGAAATTCAGTTGGATCTTCCCTTAATTAGTAGATCAAACTCTTCTCTTTGATTTGGAATATCAAAATTAAGAAAAATAAATCACACTCACCGTTTCAAGTGATGCACACTCTTCCCTTGATAGTTGCAGTCCTGAAAATGACACTTGAATTCCGTCTTCTCTGTGTGTGTACTTGTGTGCATATTCAACGCAGATCTATTTCTTCCAATATATTCGCAGTTCTCGACCGGGCATTCGAGTTTCTTATCACGTTCCGTGTGAATACTGATGTGTAATTTCAGTGAGTACCTGATGGCGAGAAAAAAAAAATACAAAAATTAATCATTTCCATTAGGGAATTAACATGCGGCAAAAGATTCACTTATGCCAGCTTTGGGATAGAAACGGTCTGCCGTCATAGCTCATGGACCACCACCAACCATCACTTGACTCTCTCAATTCAAGTTGGGAGAGTCTAGCCTGGCACTACAACACCTATGAATACTTGCCATTGCACATGTTTGCTTTTTATAATTAAATTAATTAAATCGAACATAAAAAGAGAAATCAGAACCCAGAGATAGAATGACCGGTTGCACCAGTACATAGAAGACGAATACGAGTACAGCTCCCATGTGTTGAGTACGTTTTCGTTTTGTTTTAGTGTGAGCCACGTTTGGTTTTTTTTTTCGTATAGCACAACATGACTTAGCATTCAAGACGTGATTTTTCAACTCAGCTTAAGGACACTGCCACATGTGTGGGTAGAAATTGAGTTTCATCCAGTCCCAGGAAAACTAAAAGTTTCACAAATTGATTTTGAGAGATTCACTCGGTTCTTTGTCAAAACAAAAAGCAAAAAAAAAAGCTATGTGTTGAAGCCATTTGGGATTTGGATGCGGTAGCAGAGAAGACGACTCTGATTAATTAGCATATATAATTGGTGGTCAGAAAAGTTTCTTCGTCGTAGTCGGACACTTTTGTGAGTGTTTTTGTGTTCCAAAGTACGTGATGATGGGACATGAGTTTATAGTTTTTCAGATGAAGGACTATGCATGTGTGACGCCGAAAGGTTTTTTATTTTTTGAATTTCGACAATTCAGACACACACACATAAATTAAATTAAACACACACAGTGATATATTTTTGATGAAAGTTCTCGTTCTTACCGGTTTCCAGGGACAATGTACCCAAAATAAAGTAGAGTTTGTCGGTGAACGAAACCGTCAAATCATTCGCAATGTCAAGGGACTGGTGCGTGAAGACGATATTCTCACCCCGCTTGTATTCGAAAGGCTTCCCTTAGATGAGTTCGTTCTTATTCATCAAAATGATATGACCTTACACCGTCAAACAACAAAATTGCTGTACATACTCGTAAATATGCAGAAGCAGTGCGCGGAAAATCATTTTCTCATTAAGCATGATTGAAAAATAAAAACAAAGTTTTATCATTCAAAACAAAAAATTCACTATGAAATTTGAAATTTTTGATTTGTCGGCATTAGCCAATGACTCAAAATAGCCCCATAAAAAGTTATCGAGAGGTGTGAAATCGCATGATCGAGAAGAAACCAGCTTAAATCGCACATTTCTTTGGCTTGTTGATGGACTTGAATCGAGAAGAGTAAAATTAGTACTAAAAGGTTCGATTACTGCACGAATTGCTTGCTCACTGGGCCGATTATGTTGGGCGTAAAATGTCACAGGATCAATGAAATAAATTCCATACATATATTTATTAGATTTCCTTGATTAGATTTTGTCATACAGAATGGAAAATGGAACGATTTTTAAATAGTCCATGACTTTTAAAAAATCCTTAAAAAGGTGAGCAAACATTCTTTGATGATCACAGATTTTTAATCTTAAATTAAGACGGATCCTTGACAACCAAATTGGTTATTTAAACCACTGTGAACCATACTTTCACAGTGGGTTTCATAAATAAATTGACAGAAACTGACATTTTTGGCAATATCTACTGAGGTCTTGAAACTGCGAACCAAATATATTTTGAAAATCCCTCCCAAGTTGTTGAACACTGGTGACAAAGACTAAACAGCTGGTACACCACAAGAGTTATACTTGAAAACAGAAACTACATTAAAAAAAAACAAATGACAACAACCAGTGTACATCCGCGGATGATTATTACAGTCCCCATTTAGCTATAAATTCATCAAATTCAGGACTCCAGGAAAAGTTACAATCACGAGATCTTATGGGCGATCCTCAGACAACAAGGGGATCCAAAGGCCTATGAGCGGATGATTGGGGATATGTATGAAGAAGCTGTGGCGAAGGTTAGATAACCAACTGGAGTCATTGAAGCACTTTAAGTCACAGTAGGTGTACCTCAAGGAAGCGTCTTGAGTCCTGTGGTCTTTATTACAGTCCTTGGTTACCTATTGCTGACAGATAAAGAACAGACTACCAACGTAACTCAACAATTTTTTGCTGATGATGGTGCCATCATATGTGAGGATCCTACATCCAGCAAGAATCAATAAACGTATGGGTTAAGGTTTAAAAAGGGGGTGAATAGGAAAGAACTTAAAAAGTGCTTGTGTCTCACCTTTTCTGATCCAGACAAGCTTATTCTAGCCGTTTATTTGAAAGAAAAATTGCTTCCCAAGTGTGAATAGTTCAAATCTCTGGGATCAACGATCAATATTGAAGTAACTTGTGATGACGACATCAATCATACAATAAGCTTAGAGAAGGACAACTCCTTCGGATGTCCTAGACATACAATTCCTAAGCTGGTGTTCGGTAACAGTTTCCAAGACCAAACCCTGAAGAGAAGCTTTGGAGAACGGCACTCTTTTGGCTCTCTTGGATAATGAAGCCTCACACTTCTACACGGACGGATCTATGTGATGAAATGATGTGTAGAAAGTGTATTTTCTCGAAAAAACTGAATTTAAGCTTCTGACCTGACCATAGAAGTCCTTACTCGGCTCAGAGAAAACCTTGTATCCTCCACGGATATTCGTATCTTCTCGGACAGTCAGGCTACTCTCAACGCTCTTGCCTCTGTGTCTACAAAATCTACTATACGATCCAACACTTTCGCACGTCTCTAAAGGAGATGTCAGAACAGTTCAACATTCACCTTTCATGAGTGCCAGGTCACAGAGACACACCATAGGCAACTGCATCGTCTGCCATGCAAAAAAAAGGAACGACTTCTTCTCCAAGGAGCATTCACTACATGCACATAAGGTTTTGCTAAAGCAAGACGCTTCTGAGAAGATGAGGACTAGATGGAAGCATAGTATTACGTGCCTTATGACTAAACGAATTTGGCCATGTAGTCTCGAAACGTTCAAAGAGCTTATTGAATCTAAATCGTCACTGCTTTATAGGTAGAAACGCCAAAAAGACTTGGTGTCTATGTATGGGCAAAGATAGGCTGTTGACTGCTTTGTAGACTTGTTGTAGACTTATGTTGCTGGTTTTTTCTACGAACAAGGGACACATTCTAAAAGGTAAGACGATAGGAATCGTGTTATATGGACGCCACGCCACTGGTGTCTACTAAACCGACTCTATAGTAGAAGCCTCATGAACGAGGAGGAGGAAAGGGCAGTCTAACATCTCCTTTGTTCATGTTCTGTGCTCGCTAGCAGACGGAGAACTCGCCTTGGTGAATACTTTTTCGACGACACCAGCGATTTAGCTAACAAAGACCCTAAAAGTCTCTCCCTTTTCATACGAACTTCTGAATGGTTTGACTAACTGGTGATTAACTCGATATTCCAGGTTCTATTAGAGGGTGTTTCAACTCTCTTATCCCCTAGATGGAGACCAGAGGAAGATCAACCTTCTGGTCTCAGTGGTATCACAAGGACTCTCTGTGGTCAAAATGTGTTGGTCTCCGTACACTGGCAGCCACATCTAACCTAACCTAACCTAAGCGTAGAGTGGATAAAGTAGTCAGAAAACTCTGCAATCTTCTGTGATAGAAATAAGCTTGAGGTGAAGATAATCTATTTCGTGGTTGTGAGTCCAGCACTCACATAATGTTTACAAAGGTGGACAGTATACAAAAAGTATGAGATTAAGTCGACGGCAATTGAGATGAAGATGTTCCGTATGACAGTAGAAGTGAAAAAGCTTGTTCGTGTATGATCCGGAGGCCGTTGCATTCTGTGTTCAACAAAAAGTACACAACGGTAGATAAGTTTGAAAGCAGCGATCTTTTGGAGATCACGACGCGACGCTCGTAACGCAGCGTCGGGTGAAAAAAGAAGGAAAGGAAAAGTTATGCCCTTGAACTTGAGACCAAATGGAATTGATCTACGCTTTGTACCTTGAAACAAGAGAAACCATCTAACAGACAGATTCCCGATTTAACAGGAAATGAAAGTACATACATTTTTAGAAGAATTAACAATACGAAGCATGGCCACACTTGTGTACTATATGCTTAGTACTGTGTTCTTGAATATTTTCTCCCAATCCCAACGATATGTCAAACGATAATCAAACGTTTCGAGCTCCTTAAGTTTCACTCCTTATATCTATGAGCTAATCCTTATAAACGAAGCTACTTTATTTATTAGACAATAAACCTACCCGCATTAATATGTATTTTGTTTGTACTAAACGACATCGCCTCCTCTTTCCCAATTGCATGTCCTTCTTCACAGCAATCGTAAACATGACCGAAAGAGACTTAAAGTTTCTACAATTCCTCCAAATGTATCGCCATGGTGTCGTATAGCAATGCACATCCTTGACGACGATGTCTGTGTCGTCGCCATTGCTTTTCTTAATGCTCCACCAACTGCATTTGACATTATACCGCAGAACAGAAAACTGCAAACAATTCTCCAAAAATGAGATCTTCAAAAGCGGCAAGGCAATTATCATAACTCGTCTTAAATTCTGACAGAAATGCAAGCAGGCGTCCTTCCATTTATGTTCAGCTCCCACAGACTACCCCTTCGACGCGCCAACCATAACCCAGTCCCAATTTCAGTCGTTTGTCGTTCGTCTCGTTTTCCCATTTTTTGAATTGAAGGAACAGAACATTTTTGAAAGTTGGATCTACCAGTTAAAATAATATTCTTTCTCCTCCTTCAAAGTTGTTCATGTTATGGTCCAGACATGGATTACACATAAATATATGTACAAGGATACTCAACTGTGTGTGTACATGTAGATAAAGTTTCATTAATTTGAAATTTTTCGTCCTTTTTTCGTCGTTTGATGCAAATTTGAAAGTGCTTGCCTGCCACCACTTTCAGCCATGCCCACCCCAAAAAAGATAACAGAAGGAATCGTGACGAACAAGAGTGAAATGAACGCCAACACGATGCGATGTCGATGTCGATGCCGATGCCGAATCACTGGATCCTGGATGATGTTTTGTGCTCCAACATCTCGATATTATATCACATTTATTTCACTTCTTCTTTTTTTCTCCTTTCCTATTGTTGTTGTGTTAGTGGTGGACTATACCATAAGGCTCGGGAAGAGGTGGTAGGAGGGAGAGTAGAAGTCATAATCCAAATATTATCCGTAATGACGAGAGTGAAATGAGGACCATAGCCAATTTGAGAAGGACGACAGATATACGAGGGTAATATTCATAATTTAGAAATGTATAATGTATTTTTGTCTGTTTGGATATTATGCGAAAGGACGAGAGAGATATAAGAGAACATAAATGAAGGCATTACTGTTTGGCTGATGCTGGTAAGAATTGAAGTTTTTTTTATATTTATTTTGATGGGGCAAACATTAGTTTGTTTCATGAATTTCATAAATTCCAAATGAGCTGTTCAAATTAATCCGACGCCCGACTAGAGCTGTCGATTGGTATACACAACCGAACATCCTTAACAGAGGCAGTTACGAATTTGAAATGATGGCACTTAGTTGGGATGTGGGTATCTATGGAATTTTTATACACGATTGCTTGTGAAAGAAGTATTTCGACTGTGTTGGGACTTGAAAGTGCCTTCAATCATTCGGACTTTTTGTTTAGTTAGTTGGTGGTGAATAGTGAATTTCAAAGTCAGGAGGAAGTAAAACAAAACTTTTGTTAATTGCGAACAAACCCAAGTCACTTTGGCAGAGGTTCTATACAGAATCGAGATCGCAGAAAAAGGAAATCCCACTGTTAAACGGAGCTTAGTATTAAGATAATAGAAAATGTGACGAGTAATTGAATTTTATGACAGCATTTTGAAAGAAAAAAATACTTTTAAAGGACGAACTACGTTACACTCGTGGAAGACTGAAAACATTGACAAAAAATAACGCTCGAAACTACCGTTGCTTTTAATAGCTATGCAGAATTTAAAAGTTGTACCCACTTTTTTAATATCGCTTAAAAACCTGAAAAAAAATTTGGAGACATGGGCAACTCGACTTGTATTTGTAAACGTGCTGCAATATCACTTGCTGCAGCTGCCACTACCAAAGCTATTTTCCACGCTGACCATTGACTAGCCTAAGCTATAGGCCTTTTGAGAGACTTAAGCTTAAATATCGACCGGTGGTATATGTGAAGCCCGTGGTGTAATGGTTAGCATGACTGCTTGGTATAACGCGGAAGGTTCATGGCACATAACAATGCTTGGAAGCTAATCGCTTATTAAAACCCCTCTATTCAATAAAGTGATGGGGTAGTGAAACGGGATGTTCAACAGTTTATTGGCAATATCGAAGAAAGATTATCCTTGAAGTAGCTTACGTCTTTGGATATGTGAGCGGAGATGAATAGAGAAAATATTTTGCTTCTTCTTGCCCGATTCAGCCCAAAAGTCAGGCGCAGGGACATAAGTCCCCGGGACATAAGTCCCAAATTTTATTTTTGGGACTTATGTCCCATCTAAGTGAGACATAAGTCCCAACTTCGATTTGGGAGTTATGTCCCACGCCATCGGGACATAAGTGCCAACTTTTTTCCGTTGAAGATGGGACATAAGTCCCAACTTTTCAGGAATAGAGCTTAGTAAATCGTTGTACATTTCTACTAGGCAACCAAACAATTTTTGCTTGCCATAAAGTTGTTGGTCCTTGACACCTTTCTCTCAAGTGATTTTAGGCAATGGAACCAATAACTTCTAGATAATCTCAGAATCGTTATATACTCTTTGAATACCGATTCGAAGGCTCTGTTCGAAATATTATATTCCATCCAGCGGGCGATGGAAAATGTTTACTTTAATTATAGCTGAGGTATTTGCACATATAGTTCCTCCGACTTTCTACTCATTAGAAAGTAGAGATATGGTTTTCCGGAATCAGGAGATAATATTTTACTTGTAGAAGTTAGTAAGATTTTTTTAATTTAAAAAAGAAACTTAAAAACTTAGAGTTTTTGAGTATTTGAGAAAATAAAATTAAAAAATCGCGCGATTTTTTAATTTTATTTTCTCAAATACTCAAAAACTCTAAGTTTTTAAGTTTCTTTTTTAAATTAAAAAAATCTTACTAACTTCTACAAGTAAAATATTATCTCCTAATTCCGGAAAACCATATCTCTACTTTCTAATGAGTAGAAAGTCGGAGGAACTATATGTGCAAATACCTCAGCTATAATTAAAGTAAACATTTTCCATCGCCCGCTGCCCTTACAACATATTTCAAACAGAGCCTTCGAAACGGAAATCAAAATTTTTTAAGTTTCTTTTTTAAACTAAAATTTTTTTACTAAATTCTAAAAGTAAAATAACGTCTCCTAATTCCGGAAAACCATATCTCTACTTTCTAATGAGTAGTAAGTTTGCTTTTTGAAAAAAGAAGCTTCAAGAATTTGAGAAAAACACAGACAATTTTTCAGAAGGGCTTCTGAAAAAAATGTCTTAGCTTGTAAAAGTATATTCGGAGGGACAAAAGTCCCAACTTTTATTTTTGGGACTTATGTCTCATCTTAGTGAGACATAACTCCCAAATCGAAGTAGGGACTTATGTCTCACTTAGATGGGACATAAGTCCCAAAAATAAAATTTGGGACTTATGTCCCGGGGACTTATGTCCCTGCGCCCAAAAGTCACAGGTAACAACGATGTGAGTTGTGATTCTGACCAGCTGCGACCAACATTACAACTTGAGTCGAAAGTTGTGACTTGATTGAAGACTTGTGAGGTATTAGTGATGTCGGACAAAATTGGACTGCAAGATCATCGTCATCATCAGCATATTAAAGAACTAGGTCATCTCTCAACAATGCCTCGTCGTCCGAAGTGAAAAATGACAAAATGGTAACTTATTTTCTAAGATCAACTTCATAGTGGTTTAGTCTGAATGACTAAGGATAAATTGTAAAAAAAAATTAAAATGAATTCACAATAGTGGTCTTGCCAATTGAGATATTCCCCAAGTAACAAAATCTGTTTTTATGAAGATATCTTGAAGACTCGCCTTCCTTAGAACTCACACTCTTTAAATCTTCTCAAAATGCTCTGCCCAAAAGGAACTAAATAACGGGAGTTAGAATGCATAAATAATTTTTTTTATATGTTAATGGAGTGAGTGTGAACTAAGTACAGAAGGAAATAAACAAATAAATGCTTTTAACTTCTATCTTCTTCAATCTTATAGAATAACAAAGAACTTAAATAATAATTATTAATTTATCAAATGAGAAAATCGAAAACTGTTTTCAGCTTTCAATAGGTGTTCTTTGATGTATCAGAAAAAAATACTTCAAAATCAGAAGCTTTAAAATAATGAGTATTTTCGAATGAATATCAAAACATTTGACAGATAGATTAAACAGATATTACTCATAGTGTTCTAGTATTAGAAATAATTTTCTGATAAGCACTTGCAGCCGTATTATCGCATAATAAACTCCGCACAGCTTTAAAACACGCTTATTCATTGAATAAAACAAAAATTTATAATCATTTATCGTCAGTGAATAAGGGATAAATAGCTTTAACGCCGATATGCGTGTTTTAGCGCATAAATGTCATTTGATTTTGTGTATTGAGCTGTCATTCAGTGGTTTATTTACAACTTTGAGAATTTTAAAAATAACTAAAATGGAAATATACTCAAATTACATTAACTTTATAAATAATTTGGATGTAGTAAATGTGTTTTCAATTGAAAGAAATATGCATTGTTTTCCTTTTTTGTAAATTGGTTTCTTACAAGTTTTCCAGTTGGGAAACGTTTTTGATTTTCCCTTTTTGGACAAAACAACAAGAAATGAAAGCCAAAGAATATTATAGAATATATACATACTCCTCTACTGCCTCCTCTTCAAATTATCAATCAGTTGCACCAAAGTCCCTTTTTCTTTTCAAGGTCATAAAAACGCTGATACCACGTCAACTCATGAAATATCTTGTTGAACAAAAGTTTCTCAATGATCGGCAGTACGGCTTTCGTAGCAATAAGTCCACTGGTGATTTGATGGCATATCTCACCGAAAAGCGGAACCAATCTTTACACTGTTTAGGAGAAAGTAAGGTTATTGCACTAGATATTTCTAAGACATTCGATAGATTTTGGCATCGAGCTCTCTTATCGAAAATGCGTGCTTTTGGTATCGATGACTTTCTTCTTCTTTCGATTAGAAGCTACTTTCCCGAGCGTTGTATTGAATGGTTTCAATTCAGATACCGACTTTATAAACGCTGGCATGCCCCAGGGCTCCGTTTTGTCTGCGACTCTTTTCCGTATTTTCATGAACGATCTCTAGCTGAAACTTCTAATACTCTTTACTGTTTTGCTGACGACTCAACCCTTAGCTTTTTATATTCGTTTCCAAATTCTCGTCCCAGCTCTTCGGAGGTAGAACTGGAACGTCTACGTTTGAAAGGCTCATTGAATTCAGACTTTGACAATATTTTTATATGGGGTAGTAAGAACCGAGTAGAATGCAATGCTTTGAAAACTCAATGCTGTCTATTTGTCGCTTAAGCTCAACATCCCCACTGCCATTATCAATGAATGGTACCTGCATCCAAGGAACCGAAAATCTGCCAGTACCTATTTGGTATGCATAAACAAAGATCTTCGTTGAAATAACCACATATTTGAAGTCGCCAAAAATGCTCCTATGACGATCCAGGAAATTCTTTACTCCTTCTGATCTGGCTACAATTTATAAAGCCTACATCCGCCCAAAACTGGAGTAGCTACAATTCTCATATCTGGTCAGGTGCTTCTAAAACTTATTTGCGACTTCTAGATAGAATAAAAAACAGAGCGTTGAGATAGATAGGTGATAGTTCAATCTGCGCGGGTCTGATATCCACCAAAGTGGTGTCAGTTTACACGCGGACGCTGGCTGGTTGAACTAAGTCGCATTAAGATAAAGGAATTTTAAGACTGCGTTAATATTTTGAATCTGTGCGATACTTAACTTAGTGCAAAGTTTCTTTGACTAAGCAATGGTTAGTTGAAAATGGGAGAAGCCACTGCTTTCTCTAAAGAGCTTTGATGTAGGACAAGCTTTTCAACGCCCAACGTTTATCAACCATCTATATTCATAAGCCGATGAAGTGGCATCAAAGAGACGGAGTTCCACGCAATAGCTTAAAATTTTTGCAGGGTTAAGCATAACAGAAGATTGGCTCGCAAACACACATAGATGAGTGAAAGTATAAGAATGAGAAAAAATAAAATCAATAAATAAGGTTGTACAACAGAGCTCGGGGAGTCCCGCGCATTTCCCGCGACCATACATACCTACTTAGGAATGCAGGAGGAGATCTACAAGCTTATGCCGACTCCGGAAACCTAAAGGAGAAAGCGCTTCTCATGGCAGTTTATTTAATCTTGAAGGAATTGCTAATTCAAGCAATGCGGCCGGTGTACCTCCAGGGGGATTACAAATATAAAGCAGACAAGTGTAAGAGGTATGATCCCTTCAAGATCAAGATACATTGAAAAAGAAAGAAAAAGACGATTTGCCATTTTCTCGAAAAAAGCGATACCAGGAAAAAACAGTTTCATGCTTCTCGGATTCGAGCCCGAGCTCATACGTAATAGGCAGATACACTAATTATAATAAGGGCGCGGGCAAATAGACAGATGATGTCAACTAGGACATCATCTAAATATAAAGCCGATAAGATTAATCAGTCTTAGCGAAACAAAGAAGGAAAAACCCTGCCCTTGGTGTAGCTTGAAAAAGTATCTTCTATGGTATAACCTACTTTCTGAATTTCCTTGTGCTCTGATGTGCCATGATCATATGGGCATTTACAATCTACCCGATTCAAAAAACAATCAAAACTGTTAAAAGTTGTTCCTGCTTCCATGTAAATAAAATTCAAGTGCTAATGGTTAAGAAGTCACATAACTTTTAAGTATACAGTGTGCAAAACGTTAATCTGCATTCAAAATATTCCTTCTCACCGCATAATTCGGATTTAATTTTCCTTCTCTAAAACCATTCCTCTCTTGGAACATAAAATAACCCAAAAATGCATTTTAAGTGAACTTTTAGCCCACGACAACGTGCAATGGCAAACTGTCTATTAACAGTTTCACTTGTCTGAAACTGCTTGACAAAACAATTGCCAATGCCATCTCGTTCTTCTCGTTTTACTCGTCATCGCCATCTCTTACCCCACTACTCGTACTACCACAAAACGACACATTATATCTGCGCACACACAATGAAAATGTGATATAAGACGATTAAATGACAATGACACCAGCTTTTCCTATACCCAGGTAAAGATGGAGTTTCCGAAAAAGTTTCTCAGGTGATTTCCTATGCAGCACAAAGTCCCCACACGCCCACCCTTTGCCACCATCTCAAACACCTCTTCATGATGCAAGACAAGGATATAAAAAGGACGTTGATGGTACTCAACAATGGCGCATTAAGCTTGCACATCTAACGTTTCCATCCAAACAAAAACTCAAGAATCTGGTAGCAAGAAAAAAAAAAAAACAGAAAAATTAACTTGGAAGCATTGGCGACGAAACAAGAAACACACGGCCATAAATATTTATGCTCTGAATATACTATATATGGACGAGGAAGGACGAGGGACGGAGATACTCTTTGAAAACGACCTCTGAGTGCAGACGAAGATGGCGATGCGACAGACGCGCGATACCTCAGGATTCAAAGATTGAAGCGAATCAGGATAGAAAACGAGTTACGTGCTATATCCTGACTCTTAATATCACACCTTTAACTGGTGTTAGTTGACACTGTAGTGCCGGATTTTCACTTTAAAGGGCCTGTCTTGCAATGTGCTTTTATGATTGGAAACGTGATGGAATAGGAGATACTCGTAGGAGAGTAGAACTTGGGTTTCTTTCCCATAGCCCCTTCATATGCAACTTTCTTCCAGAGTCTATAGTCCCATCTTTTTATCATCCGACATGGTGTCTGAGTGTAAATACCCTGATAATGTGTTAAAATTCCAATTGAACATTGCAACCAACCGAGCTTATCCCGCCAAAAAGCCGGAGCTTTGGCGAGCGGGCTTCTTTTTTTGCACTTCAAGCTGATTGGCTGTAGCGCATTTTAAGCGGATATTTTGGTGATCAAAGAGACTCAGAGAAGACATACTACTAACGTAAAATATCTACACCATCTCGGATAGCCATAAAATAGTCGCCAATGTTTCTCGAACTTTATAGCCGCCCACAACTATCGACCATCTCATAAAAGATATGGCAAAACAGTTTAACATTCATATCTGTTCTGGCAGTTAGCATTCCGAGTAGTTGCAAAGCCACTTAACTCAAGGTCACTGAATGAAGTTTGGCTTACCTATTCCTACGTGTTACTCATGTTAAATCAAGAAATCATGTTAAAGCCTATACATAAGGACAACAGACACTAGGTGGTCCAAGTGTCTGGCTTCCCAAAGGATTTGGCCGAACATGGAACCAAAATGACCCAGATGTTAATTATCTCTAAGACTCCATTTTAGCTCCGTAATCGGTGTTATAATTGGACGCTGCTTCATAGGTAGGTAGACATGTCGTGAGGCTCAAAGTCCCATCAATTGACTTTTGCGGAGGTTTCATAGACGAAGAAGAAAAACAAACCGTTCCACATTCTTTCTGTACTTGGTTTGCCATCAAAGACGTAAAGAACATTTGGAAAAGCTTTATTTCAACAAACTAAGTGACTTAAGTAACGTAGACGACCATAGTCTTCATCGGTTTACAGAAAGTTCAAAATAGTTTAAAAAGGGAGTCAAATCATCAAATTTTTGGGAGTTTTCAAAATAGACCTATCAGCAACCTAAACCTGATCTATCCTAACCTAGTTGACGGTTTTAACTGAATGCGCCACAAAAAACAAGGTGCTCACTTATTGCAGACTCAACTCTAGCGTGTTTTTGTAAGGTTCGTTGAGCTGAACCTATTGTCTCTTTTACCATCCAGATTAGTTTTTCGTTTGTCTTTTAGAGGCGGAGGCACTAAGCCTTTTATTAGATAGTTTCGGAAATTTTTATTTTCAACTGCAACGACGGATTTTCCATTTGATCTTCACGATGATTTTATTTTTCGTGTAAGCAGCCGAGTCATGAGTCAAACAAAGTTCTGGACTACTTCAAAGTTAAGACAGCATCTATTCAGACATTTCTGATCATCTCTTTAATGTTCTCTGTCCTTATTTGCTGTCAAACTAACTTCGGTTTCGCCATTCGAACCAAATTAAACTTTCTTACTGCTTCAATTTATGTTCTAGAAAAAACCCATTAATGTGTCAAAATTGTCTGCGTACGCTAGTATTTAGTTGTGAATTTCAGAAAGACCAATTCCTTGGTGTTCAAGTTTTGATTTTGCAAGACTTATTTCGCCATGAAAACGACGAAAGAAATTGTAGGTACGTATTAATGCCAAACTCCCGGCTATTCCAAGCTCTTGGTACAGAATTCTCGCTAGCATTGTTTTCACTTTTATCATTCGAAGTTATTTTCCATCTTGGAGCCTCGAGACTTTTTATAGCATAGCGAGCGGGCCTGTCACATTAAGGTGTGAAGATTGTATTTGTTCAGTTGTACAATGTTATTTAGAAGGAAAGACCAAAAGAAGAGAGAATGTCTTTTTACCTTTAGAAAAGACCCTGCCCATCCATTATTAGTTGCCTTCCCCATATATATAGGGTGATGGTGTATCTGTATCCGTTTGTCGCAGCATCGAGCGCGCAATGATAGCACCATGACAATGACAGTGTCATAATAAGATACGGCTATGTAGGGAGTAGGAAAGAGGTGTTTCTCTGACTATGTATCATGATGATGCAATGCGATATCAAGTAAAATTCTTTGGAGACTCAACTCCTTCTATATAACATGTGCAAGAAAAGGCGGGTTGATACTTTTATAATATTCTTGTTCCTTGAATTGTCCCTGGATGGATTAAGGTTTGTTTAAGTATACATTGCATTATTTGGCACTTCGCGCAGCTCGTCTTATGCTTTCATTTATTAAGGACACCATTTTCTGGGTGGAAGTATGGCTTCTGTATGAAAATGGACAAAAAGGATACCGCTGGCATTAAAAATGTATGGGTAACTTTCTTTGGTGTTGTCATGGAAATATTATCTTTTTGACTGAGAGGGAATTTGGTTAATGGTTTTGTTGGAGGTCGCTTTATTTAATTATATATACGAAAGTAATGATATGTCATGGACCATAGGGGAAACAAGGCAAGGTAACCATTAACCAACCAACAATCAAATAAGCTTAGCAGGTGGCCTACTATGTATGCTCGATTTCACAATAAAAGTGCTTGAATGCTTGAAATTCCTCCACCTGTAGTTCTTAAGAACGTAGAAGTAAATGGGAGCCTTCACCAAAACTTGGCGGTTTCTGTCGAAAAGAGTAGGAAGAATTCAAGTTCGATTCCACTTTCAATCTTATTGGCATTCAACAGCAGAATCAAAAAAATAACTTTCGAATGATTCGAAAGCAGAATACAGTTCGGTACCTTGTATCGGTTCAGTCTTTCCATTTATAAAGTAGTTGACTCAATTCTTTCTTATTTCAAGATTCAATGGTTCAAGTTCAAACGGATAGGTAGATAATAGAAATATTTCAAAAAACACACTTCGAAATGTGGCTACCAAATTTCGACCATCATATTGTTTTTAAAAACATCTCTGGCATCTTATTAGCTCAAATTCATATTAACTTGATGTAGGCAATGGTCAAGGTCATTAAAAAACGAAACTTACAGCTCAATCGTCAGTGACGATGACGCTTGTTAGATTCCTTGACTTTCCAAGAACATTTACAACCAATTTCCATAAGAACTTTCAAATCGCCATCGTAATGCTAAGTGCTAAACCCTTCAATTTCCTTATTTCCACTGCATATTCTGGAAACTGCATAGAACGCAAGTTCTCATCAGAATGATTGTCCTTCTCTTTGGTTTGAACATTAGTTTTTTACGATCCAGACAAGTTATAACCCAATATGTGTCATTTCTGACGACAGCATATCCCTCTATCACCACTGTACCGGCACCAGTTTAAGTTCTAACAGCATTCTTGAAAAATAACATAACTACAGTTCGAAGACGACGAAGGAGGCAACTTTCATTATAAATTCTCGGTTGTAGTTTTTCTTATTTCCTTGGACCATTTGATTTTTCGATCTGATTCGTATCCTTGTTGTGCACTTGCAGCAGTAGCAGGAGTGTATACCAATGAACATAGACTTGTCCGAAGCAATTGCATTTAGTGTGCATTAGTTTGGTGATGATTTCTCGTTCTTTCTCTTTCCTTCTCTCTGGTCATTAAGTTTTATTACATTATACAAGCGATATATTGTTATAGTCGGTCTGCGTTGTAAGAAAAGAGCATTAGTAACGCTAAAAACAACTTTATACCTACATTACATATAATATTTTGTTTTTTTACTTAAGAGGTATGATAGAGTAGACGGGAGACTTTTGTGAGTGAAAAGCTAAACAAGCTGAAATATAAACAATATAATGTTTTGTTTAGATACTATAACTTAGGTTTTTTTAACTGGAACCCAAGAAATCAAAACGATTTTGCGAAAGAGCAATTCACCAACAAACGTGAGATAGTTTACTTTTTGGCCTGCAGTGCGTACTTAAACCAGCCATGAGATGAATATCTAATTTCCGACGACGATAATTCTAATACCAAATACAAAATTATATGAGAATCTGTCACATTATACAAATATTTGCGCTATTATCGCAGCTCAGCAGCTCTAGTCAGCTAGTAAGCTCAGCAATGCACAGTGGAACTGAACACAAAAACAATTAATAATTTCACCGTTGGCAACCCTTGCAAACGAAAAAAGGACCAAGACCTCTGGATGTTATGCATCTGGAACGTAAGGAAAGGACTTCGAGCATCGGGAGAGTTAGTGGAAGCTCTAGACTGCTGCAAAGAAGGTTTAGTCGCCATCCAATGGAATGAACTGGGCATAAAGGAGATGGAAACGCTTATTTGGGCTGAACACGCTCGTTTACCCTATTCCACAGACGCAGACGGGTAACACACCTGGCGATCATTCATTTCTGCTGATTCTTGAGAGTGTAAGCATAGTTGTGTCCACAGTTTCATAGCAAAACACAGGTGCCGTATTACCGCATCAGTGATCGAGTGAGTGAATCCTATTTTTCTGTCAACATTCGCTCTATAATACACAACATCAGTCTGTTGCTCATTTGTTGACTTCAATTCGTTCAAATACTGATGAAAGAATGTCAAATTAGGGTCCTAAAGAGCTCGACAGCACGAGAAGTAAAAACATATAATTCAGTCACGTGTTACTCGATCACGTCTGCGGCAATTCGATCCCAGGTTTTGCTCGCAACGCATTCATTTCTTGCAGAACTAACACTGGAAATACTAAATGTGTTTCTGGTCCGGACCCCCCCCCCCCCCCCCCCCCCCCCAATCGGGAAAATAAAAGATGTTATTTGTAACATTTATCGTCTCCTAATGTTCAAATTTCGTTACGGGACGGAAAAATATAGCATGAGCAAGACAAAAAGTAAAGGAGAAGTAATATTATTACTTTAAAAATTCAAGAACTTTATTGATTATAAAAATAAAATCGACATTCTTGAACGACTTGCTATTGATAACCTGAAAAATATCGTCAGATTGATGTTTGCATATTTGATTCGATCCGATAAAAGGGACTTACTAGGCAAAAAATCGGTTGTTGGATCATGATTGATAACACAAGTTCTTTTAGTGAATATTCATGAAGCGCAATCAGAAATTGTAACATCGCTATTATTTTTCTAAATTAAAAATTCAGAGAAAAGATTTTTTACATGGGTATGAATGGTATATCAGCGCCTTTCGTGCTGTGTAAGCTTTCACTTTTGCCTAAAAGGCGTCTTTTCTCACATCGCGCCACATATAAACTTTTTTACATGTAAATTTGTGATCGAAAGATACTAACCATTAAAGCATATTAAGCGCATTTTGAATGTTCTGGCCGTGGATTCGTTGTCTCCACATCTTGACTTCTGACAGAATATTTTCTTTCGAGCAATCCGATATATCTTCGTAAAATGTGTAGAGTTCAGCGCATTTCTTTTCGTTAAATTCTTGTTTAAGAAACAGTTGCCCGAAACTTTGGAAAATGGATTTGTGTTCCGAGAACTGACTTTTGAGTTGAGAAATGAACGTATCAAGAAACGGAATGTAGAAAGACATTCTGTAGTAGTCTTCAATACTTTGTGCTTGAACGTTGCAACGATTTTTTTGTTGATTGCAACGGCGGCGGCGGCCGGCGTGGCAATTTCATTGTGATTTCGTATTCAGAACAAATTCTAGCAACATGCTCATAAATAACGTGAAAATTAGAATCTGCGTTTTCGCGTTTGTACGTAAATTCATTCAAAGCGTCATCTGCCAGCTTAGTAGCCTCACCCAGATCTTGGTTTTTAGATTGCAATTCCCGACTCAAAGGCAAAACAATCGAATTAACTGATTCCATAATGTGACAGGCGATTTGGAATTCAACCGTCGAAATCGCTGTCAAAAGATGCAATGCATTTTGCGAAGTATCTCGATCTTTCCACGTTTTGATTTCTTCCAAAGATTCAATAACAGCCAGTTGCAATTCAACGTACGTTCCAACTGCTTCATGAGACTGAGCCCACCTGGTAGGACAAACAGACTTCAACTTTTGTTTTTTTTTTTCTCACATTTGTTTGTCATTTTTGAAATTTCTTGGTGTAGAACGTCTTGTCTTTTAGGCCAGTGAAAAAATGCTTCAATCGCTCCGATAGTTCCTTACGCATTTTTGATTCCTGACACTTCGCATGCTGCATTGACTGCCAAATTAAAGCTATGTGCAGCGCAATGTACATAAATTGTCAGGGGGAAATACAATCTCAGATGAGCCTGTGTGCCAATGAATTGCACCCTCATTGCCGGAGCTCCGTCGAATTCTTGGCCATACATCATGTAAATAATTTCTGATTGAATCTGCTAAGCCTCGTATATACAAATAAAATTTTGAGTAATAGACCCCCCCCATGCCCAAATCCTGGACCCGCCACTGACTCTTAGGAACTAACTCTATGAAACAATTTGATCGTGAATGACAACAATCAGTTGAGATAGCTATTGCCTTTTCCAATCGAATGTCCTTTAACCCATTCTAAAGCCTAAATTATAAAATGCAAAGGACGAGTCCTTGGCAGCGGATGGGTTAATGCATTTGGCAGTGCGGGATAAAATGCAAAAGAAGAGTCCTTGGCATCGAATGAGTTAATGTATTTAAAACAGTGACAGCAGTGCCATGAGAAGCGCTCGTTGAAACTGAGAGATGCCATGATAGGAATGAGATTCGAAACAATTACCAGGTTTGCAATATTCCGGCTCAGGCCTGCAAAGAATAATAATTTCAGTCGCTGCTGAAGATCCTTTAAAGGCAGCTTCTTAACTTCGATAAAGACATAAATTCCTCTGTCAGGCAGAATACCTCATTCAACTTGGACGATGATCAAGAGCCTGTAATACAAAGGTAAAAGTCTACAAGTCTATATCCACTTGTATAGGAATATGTCCATTACACTTGTAGAAGAGCAAGCAATCTGGTATCTTTGTGTTACAGAATTTTTTTAGCTTTTCATAATTCACTTGTATTAAAAGTATTTGTAATTGTAGTTTTTTGTTACAGGTCCCAATACCGTCCTCCCGACCATAAAGAAGTTAGGCCGGCCACATGTAAGCATGTTGAACCCTTGGTCGTTTGGAAAGTTATGGCGATTGGCGACAGCATATTTCAAACAAAATTTGTTCATTTTACCATAAACAGTCAGGAAAAGCAGAGACAAATTACTTAAGAGGAACGTTCCTGGGCATGCACCGTTGTCTTTGTCGTTTCTGGATATTAGTAAGCACCGAAGGGTATAAGAGTCGAAAAAAATCTATGAAAGCCAAAAGCTTTGGGTGGATTATACTAAGACTAAAGCCTAGTGCACACGAGTGCGACCTGCAATTGCGATCTGTGGAGCGTATTCTTTTATGTAAGTACCGCAGATAAATCGATGAATTTTTTTAGATTTCTATGTTGGGTTGAGCTTACGCACGCAGCTCTGGGAACTGCGGTGCCTTGTTGAAACCTTTTGTGCCAATCGCATGGTTTGTGCCACTCCAAAAGAGAACATATGTTTTATTTTGAGGTGTGATGGAATTGAAATCTCAGGACGCTCTGTTAAGTTCCAAATTGAATTGACCCATAATGGTAAACTGTTCATCTGCTCTATGGTTATCACCTTTGCTGAAAGTGTGGCAAGTCTCCCGAGCCTTGAAAAGTGTTCTTTCAACTCTAGAATTTGAAATTGGTATAGAAAATTATTTATCTCTTTCGATAGCCACATGAATGGTTAAGAGAAATACACTAGGACCTGGGCAGCCCAAGCTTCTAGCGTCAAAATACTTGTTAATTTTTGTTGACGGAAAGATCCAACAAATTTAAAATTGGAAAAAAGCACGGAACAGTTTGGAACCAACCCAATGTAATGGTTTCTTTCAATTTGTCTAACAACTCTTAGTCTCTACCTCTAATTTTGTGTTTATATTTCATTCATGGGAGAACGTTTCAAAACAACTGTACCATGCCACACTTATCTCCAGCAATAAAACTTAAAACATGTTGATCTGGTGATTTATCGCTAAATCTGATTGCCAAATCATATTACGATGAAATTCCCATTAACACCCGTCTAATAAACAAAACCTATCGATCGAACCCTCATGAGCCAGTTGTATGGATATGGATATGGACCTCCTATAGAGTTGTCCATATCCACCATACTACGAATACATTCCAATAAAGCTTTTTCGTTTCAAATGCAATTGCCAAAGAGTCCTAATGGCCTCTGCCATATAACAGAAGAGGGTGAAAAACTGCAATGAAACCGGTTTAATGCAATACACCCTCCAGAGAGTGAAACATTTCACTTTGCGATATAGGATCTTTCTATAGAGTGTACCAGCAGCATTATACCTGCTACATACATCTTCAACTAGGTATAGTACGAGTAAACCTCCAGTTTCCAAACCCGTCCTCTAATGTTCGCATCAAACATTATAAAATCCCCGAAAAGACATAAAAAGCTACTTTATTTGGTAATAATACGTAAATGCAATGAGCACTTGCCAGAGTTACACACAACGTCCACCCAATAAAAGGACGCTGCATCATTGCAACAGATTCAATAAGTAGATTTTTGAAGCCCTCTAACTGAGGGGAATTTCGCCAAACGCCAAAGAATATTTTTTTCAAATTATGAACTACTCTGAAAAGGGTACTGCTTACAGCTTGATTGGAAGCACAGCAAGGAAATGTAATTTATGCGAGATTAGATAAGTTCAATCACTTTCATCTAATGAAGCAACTCCTGAAGTAGACTCCTTGCGAAATCCACATTTAAAATGACATTTCCTCCATCGATTCTTAATGACCCAATCCACTCCCCGAGGAAAAGAAGGATGCCATGTCGCAGCACTCTGAAAATCGAATCAACTTTTCCTCAGTCGGATCTCATTTTCTGAAACGAAAAATGTGAATAGTCCATCCTGGCTGTGGTATCCGGCGGGAGAAGGTTTTGAAAATCGCTATCGATTCCCCATTGAGAAAGTAGTGGTAGAAGGAGGATATCAGTTTGTAAAGTGTATAAGTACTTCAAGTCTAGTCATATACACGGTTAAGAGTGAAATTGAGTGGCATGCATCGTGCAAGGATTCCGAGAAAATCATTGACATTTCCAAAGAAAGAGAAGAAAAAAAAACGCAGAAACTCAATATTGAAGAGCAGGAGTATTATGAGCTCATGTATGAGATTTTATGTGTGTGAGTATACGAGTATAGGGTAAAATGAATGAAAATGGACTTGGAGTCTTTATTAGTCTCTGGTGATTTAGTATTCAGGAAAAGGAAGTGCATGATGGTATTTTTGCTTCTACACATTTTAGCTATACTATTCAATTTCGTACGTAAGTGCTACAAGGATGTAGCGTTATAGGTGTTTGCTGCAGTAGTGTCAAAGTAGTTTTGGTACTTGCCAGTCGTCTCTGAGGAACGAGCTCAAGGAGATCTCTAGTCATCATACAAAAATAGGAAACAAAGAGTACTGAGACTTCGGTGTTAGAGATGAAGAAGAAGAATTATTGTTGATTTTTTCAAATTAAAGGGTCAGTTATTTTTGAGCAACTCCTGGCTGTCATCGTGTTGTAAAAGATCATTCAGTTTTGTAAATTTTAGGCAGCGATAAATTCAGCTAACAAATTCTGTTAACAAATACATCGACGTATGAGTAAAATTGATGAAGTTATGAGTATTTGAACGTCTATTGCTCCATACCTCGGTGGCAGCAGCGCGGTTATTGTATTTTTCAACCCCCTATAAATTCGTTAATAAACGGTTATTTATATTCGAGACATGGTGTTCTCAAACTTATGTGCAATGAGCGTTAAAGACTTGTCAAATTTGAAGTTCGTGTGGACGATAACTCAAAATCTACTGGACCATTCGCTTTAAAATTGTGCACAGAACTTCTTCACATAATTAAATTCGCCAGGTATTGGTGGCAGTTTTTTCGTTTTTTATAATAATTACTTATTTTTTAACAACAAATTGGCCGATTTTTTTTTTTTGCTATAAAAAATCGAAAATAAAAGAATAAAAAATTCTACTGTCATAACCTCGAGAAACATCTCCTTTAAAAAATGCATTTTGAGTTTTTGTTTCAGGTGATTCTGTTGCGAGTTATGGTGCACACCGCAAACCAACTCTTTTTCCAGGGAGCTTAATTTTCATTCGCTCAATTTTGAAAATTTTGCGATGCAAATTTAGGAGAATATTGTTCAAATAGTTCCAATAGGTATGATATGATTTTGCAGTGGCGTTTCGGCCATTTGACATTATCCGCTATTTGTTTTTTATTTCATTCAGAAGTGTTTACAATTTCACCATTGGAACACCGTAAACGTCGTGAATTTTCTGATTTTGACTGGGAACAACTTGAAAACGATAACGATTTTTTCAAGAAAATCATCTTTTCCGATGAGGCTCACTTTCATTTGACTAGTGCGGTAAATAAACAAAACTGTCGATTCTGGTGGGATGAAAATCCACAAAACATTCATGTAGACTATTAAATTCACCTAAATTGACAGTTTGGTGTGGTTTTAGAGCTAGTGGAATCATCGGCCCGTACTTCTTTCGAAATGAAGCTGGTAACACCATTACTGCCAATGGAGAGCGGTATAGATCGATGATAACCAACTTTTTATGGCCGAAATGGGAAGAAATTGATCTTGACAACATTTGTTTTCAACAAGACGGTGCTACGTGCCACAAGTGTAACGATTCAATTATTGCGAGAAAAGTTTAGAGATTCGATTATTTCAAGAAATGGTGATATTGAAAGGCCTCCAAGAAGTTGTGATTTAACACCATTAGACTATTTCTTGTGGAGTTATTTGAAGTCATTGGTCTTTCAAAATAAACGAGATTCTTTTCAAGCCTCACAAGTCATCAAGTCAATATTGAACGTGCCATTCATGATATACGACTTAATTTAGTGGAAAAAGTGTTTGAAAATTGGGTTCATCGAATTTGTTGCTGCAGAAGAAGTCGTGGTGGCCATTTGAATGACGTTTTATTTAAAACTTAAATGTATTGATTAAACTGCACATTAAATTAAAAATATGTATTTTTCCTTCACAACAACGGTGTTTTTTTTTAAAGAAATCATATCACTCTTATTGGAAAACCCTTTATATAAATTATTCAATAAACGAAGACTACTCGATACGCAAAAAAAAATCTTAAAAATATATCTTTTTTTCGGCCGAATTAACTTTACCCCCTCAAGCAAGTAACTTTGTGAAATCGCATGATCTTGATGGCCAACTAACGTTGCCAAAACAAAATTGTTTAAGAACTATTCGAAACATATCGCTTCGAATTGACTGCAACCATCTGCTCAAAGGCGTCTTTTTTTTGCATCTCAGAGACTAAGTCGCACTGGGCTTAGAGCAAGCCAGGCATCGAATACACAGTTTTACTAGGTTCCCGTTTTTACGAGAAAATTTTAGTTTGGCATTTGGAGGGGTTGAGACTAAGGCCATTCTTACTGCACCATATTACAAAACTATCGATATCTTTTTGGAGAAGTACGCGATCAGTATAGCATTCTTAATGGATTTAAAAATTTTCATAACGTCTGCGAAAATTAAAATTTTACTATAAGAAATGCATGAGACCATATCATTGATTGCGACAATGAAAAGCAAAGGTCCAAGGTGACTGCTCTGTGGCACACCCAACAGGGCAATAAAAGTGTTCGAAAAGCAGTTACGAAATTTAACGTGATAAGTTCTATTCTTCAGATAGGAACAAATCCATATAACAAATTCGGTGGGAAAACCAAATACCTTAAGTTTATACAATATAACATCATGAGAAAGTTGATCGAATGCTTTGGAAAAGTGAGTGTAAATACAATCGAGTTCATACCCATTTTCAAGAGAGTTGGAATATTCACCTTCCGGTGACAACAGGGGTGGTATACCACCACAGGCAATTTCATTGTACTTGAATTTTGGTTTTTATATTTATTGGTTAATTATATTTTTTTCTTATGAACTTCGTTTTTTTCTGTTTTAGTAAATGTCTAAAAATTGTTTCGTTTGAACAAAAATTATCTTGTTATCCTTAAAAGTATTTTTTTAATACGTTTTGTAGTTAATATTGGCTGGGGTGCTCTATTACCATTGTTGTCATTTATGTATGTAGGTATATTTTAAATGTGTTGTCATCGGAAGGTTATGCATGCTGTTGATTGCAAATAATACTTTTTGTGTAAAAAGAGAGGCAGTCACAAACAACTTGCTCAAAGAGTTTCAAAATGAGCCTATAATTTTTGATATCTATCTTTTCACCCATTTTAAATACAGGTGTGATGAAGGACTTTTTCCAAAGACTAGAAAATACGCCTGATTTCAATGAGAGCTGGAAAAGATATTAAAGTGGATACAAAATATGCTTCATCTCTGAAGAAAACGTTGTTCGAAAAATCGGAGTTTTTGCTATACACCCAAAAGCAAACTTCAATTGCTGCGTAATTCGAACTTCATCAGAATAATGATTTAAATCCAAATGCAAAATACACTGTAGTGAGGTGTACGACATCGTTTAGGTGCGGCCAACGCCGCGAAATCGATAAATTGGGATCATCAGCAACAATATCACTTGCAGCAACAATATTTTCGACTGAGAGTGCATTACGATAATGTTCAGACCTTACTTACAGATATAAGTAACGCTTTGAATTTCTTCACAACTCCAACGATTGCTTTTGTAGTAATGCGACTAAGACGACCGTAATCATAGCGCGATGAGCTAGGAGTGGCTGCGTTTGAATCACCAATTTTTTTGGAAGATTTAATATTTGCAAGGAGCTGTTCGACTGCTAAGAGATCCATTATCGCAAACGACGAATAATCCTACAGTAATAAAAAAACTTAAATGAAAGCTCAGTTTGACAGATGTCAAATGGCAGCACTACCAAATTTGAAAACACCAAAATGAATGACTCTGTAGGTACTTCATAGGTATACATTTTTTCTTTTTGTTAATTTTGACCAACTTTTTTCTACTGTTTTCCAATTTCATTCACATCGATTAAAAATTTCAGAAACAAGATGATATCTTCTACTGCAGAACTAAAGAATTTTGTTAAATCACGAAAATGGCAAGCGAAATTTTAAGCGAAATTTCAAATGATTTTAGATAGATTTTTACAGCCTCTTTACGCATACAACTTTAATTATTTAGTTAATTGCTGCTTTAGACTTTAGAACACATTAACTTTATTAAGAGTAGGTAAAGGTCCAAACTCCATTCCTTCAGTCAATCATATGCAGTGAATTGTGTTGACAGTTGAGCCTTTCCAGATGAGCTTTTCCAGTGGCCCTTCTCAAGACATGTCCTCACCGTTTGGATTTTTCGACCAGACTTGTTTCTAGCTCAGTCCTCAGTCAAACCAAAAAACAATATTTTGGGGGACCATTGTAAAGCTTTCACTTAATATTAAAAACATAACAAAACGAATTTTGAGAAACTACCAAAAATAAAGCTGAAAAGCACCAGTTAAAAAAATCCTTCTACCACTCACGATAATGGCCATGAAGTTGGTAGCAAAGCCTTATCTGGTGAGGAAGGACCTTCCTCGATGCTTATACTGCTGTTAGATAAAGCAGCAGATACATATAACATCTCGGAAAAATCATCAGCATCACTCTAGCTATGTTTCGCTCCTGCTCCGATGTGTGCACAAGAAAACTAATTTAATCCTGAATGACTGTTATATCCAACTTCACCAGTCACTAGCTGGTGGAGCGCAATTTCTTTCCTTTCCTTGAAACATATAGTCATTGCATTATATCCTCCTAGCGTGTCATTTTACACCACTCAGAGGGCGCTACACATCGTCACAATTACAACATCCAATTGCAGCAGCGATGAAGAAAAAGCTCTTCATATATATTGCAGCACACCATATCCTGGCAGAAGGATGTGTACTCACTCTGTGCACAACATTGTAAAAAAAAGAACAGCCAGAGTTCATTTCATCTAACTGTTCTGGCAGTGTTGATGGGATCCTGATGGATATAAAACTATGTATCAGAGTAGTGCAAAGGTGCATAAAAAAGAACACTAACACTCTCAAAAAAGGAATGCTTCCATGGCAAAGTAGAGGGATATCTTCTATCCCCGAAAATGGAAGGTGGACGCAAGTGGTGGCAATCACATTCATTCGCTGGAATGGCATGCACCAGCAGCAAACTGTGAAAATGGAAAAGTTTACCGTATATTCCTTTTTTATCCGTTTGGTTCCTTTTTATTCTGATTGTCTTACTGTGACAGGAAAGGATCATGAGCAGATAGTGTGACGAAATAAGAAATCCTAAACAAACAGCCAAACTATATAGTGTTCCATACAAATACAACTGGATTGCCTGGAATCGATCCAATCCACTTGTGCAAAGACTTAGCGCAAAGGATTTGTGCAGTCTGGTAACTAGACGAGAAAATACATTTTGAATTTGATTCGCAAGCGTAGTCTAAACCGATTAAAGTTTTTCTGCTGCGTTGAAGGGAACTCCAATGGAAGGGATATCTTTCAATTTAAGAAGATTTAAGCGAAAAGTGTATGGAGAGGCAATTTTCAATATGTCCTCCTTTTATTCGGTAAAAATGTTTGCCATGTCACCAAGGAAAACATATTTATGACATTCTGACAGAATTACAAGGAAAAGAAAGGACACACAACAACATAATAAAGTGTAATTTTTACTGAAACGAATAAAAGAAAAAAAAAACATCAGAAAATAAGAATGCAAAGAAAAGGAAATTATATTGCATGTTATCCTCGCAGGACATTCATATTTCAGATGACTTCACATATGAGAATGTAAAAATCCTTGCACTTAATTGTGTGCAAATACATTTTTTTGTTTTGAATTTTTATATACATGTATTGTATACATATATAGGTACGATGTTGTTGGTTTTTATAATTTTCCAGAGCAAATCCTTAATGACCACCATCATGTATCACCAAGTCCTGTATGGTGTAGTCCTGTGCTGGTCATAAGCGTGATTTGTTATGAATTGCATGTGCTGCAAGTGTTCAGGATCTAATGAGTTATTTGGTATCTCACATACGTTCTTTTGGGTGCCATCTGCCTGCAGGATGTGTTTTTTAATTTATGATTATTGCAATTTGGGTTTTGCGCTCTTAGGAGGGTTTTTTTTTATTTGTTGTTGTTTAAATGAATACTTTGCATTGTTCCCGCTTTTGTTGGGTTTCCTTGAAGGATATATGAATGTTGTAGCTTACGGGGCTAGTGCGCATTTTATGTTTAGAGAGTTTGATGTAAAGTTTCTTTTTACTGAGGAATTAAATAAATGGAAAGAAGATTCTGACTGTGAAACAGGAGTGAGGATTGTCTCATTTTCGCCTAAATTGTTTCTCAAAAAAGCTTTGTGTGTCCTTCAAATGTGTTTTCCTATTTGCAGGCAGTAAGTTTTGATAGATTTTTGAGCAATGTCTGAAGCCTTTCTGTTGAATTATTTATTAATTTTAAACAAAAACAAAAAGTTTTTTGTTATTGTCGTGTTTTTTGTCCTGGAGTTGAAAATTTAATTTTATTAAAAATCTAAAAAGAAATAAATTTCTTATTAGAAAAGTTGAGGTCGATCTTCACGATCAAACAACTTTTCTAATAAGAAATTTATTTCTTTTTAGATTTTTAATCAAATTGAATTATTTACCTAGAACTTAACAAACAATTCATATGGTATATGGGCCTCATTGACTTTCATGAAAAGGGAAACGAGGCTGCATGCGACAATCGGTCTATAAAAGTCCGTTTTTCAGGGATATTTTCAATGCAACAGTGGAGCAGGAAATCACGAAAAATTTAATAACTGATGAAGCAAAATATTGTTATTCTAATTATCAGCAGGCTAAAAAAAAGATTTATGTAGAAATTAAATCAATGATGCTATTTATTAAAAAATGTGCACGATTGGGTCTCACGAACTAAAGTCATAAGCTATGTACATAATATGTAGGTGGGGCAAGAAGGACCACGGGTCAAAAAGAACCAAACCGATTTTTACCATGGTTCCTAACTCCATCTTATATTCAATAGCTAGAACTAATAAAAAACCTTCTTTCCCAACACATCCCTTAGTTTCACTGAAAAACAGAAGTTAGCTCCGGTTTAAATGATGAAAGTTTAAAAACGGTCCATCTATTAAAAAAAAACTTCCAATTTGCAAAACCAATCCAAGGCAACCAGTTTATAGTTCCAAACATTCTGATCATTTTAAGTGTTTTGTGATCGTTAGTGCTTATTTTAACAGCTGGAGAGAAAGGTAAATAAATAATATTAAGGAAAATAAAAAGATTTTTTTATAAAAAACTCCTTATGGGGCAAATGAAACCAGTACGTGAAACCAGTGCGTAGTGGGGCAAAACGGACTACCAGTCATTTTTGCCCCACTACGCACTGGTTTCACTTTCAAAGCAAAATAACAACCGAAGACAAGTATGTTTTGCTCAATGACCCTCACGAGGATGTTTTTCACAACTTATTTTGTGTACTACCTACATATACCTATTTATAGGTACTTCAGTTAAAATTAAACATTTGTGTTTTTAAAGATGGTTCGAACATACGTTCGAAAAACGACTAGGGGTGCTAGTTGGACTAAAGATGAATTGAAAAAAGCTTTGGAAGCAATTAAAAGGAAAGAGATACGCTATTTGAAGGCCTACAAGCTTTCAATGAATTTATTTTGTTTTTTTTATTATTTATTTTTTGTTGCCTAGTTATGCCTAATAATATTGAAATCGGTATTTGTTTCGTTCGAAAGTTCCTTTTTATTTATTTATTTTTCAATGCTTACTTTCTTTATTTATTTTTTGTATTGTTTTATTGTTGGAATTTATATTTTTTGACACAGTGAATAAAATATAAGTGTTAATACTGAAGATTGTTTCTGATATCATTGTTAAAGGAAATTAGTGGTTCGTTTTGCCCCATTCAAAGGTCCTTTTTGTCCCGCTAGTGGGACAAGAAGGGCTTTCGAGATAAGTTTGTAAAATTGTATATATCTCTTTATACAAGTGTTCAACTATTCTAATTGTTCACTATTATGAAGTTCAAAGGTTGGACTAATATTAAAAAAAATATTTGCTTCCATTTTAGAACTAGAAAAAAAATTAGGAGTGTCTAAGGCTTAAGTGGTAATTCTTGCCCCCACTCTTCCCTAGGTACAGCAGTAATAACTTTGGGGTTAATAAAGTTTCCGTCAGTTTGTTTTGCGCATTGATAAAGAATCGCTTTAAGAACAAGAAAATGGGAAATATAGCTCTATGACATATTTTGAAACGATCATAATTAAATTTCATCTCAATCAAAAACGGCGTTGACTTATTTATTTATTTGATACCGAAAGTTTTTGAAGCGATTGTGAAGAAATGTCTTTATGATGAGGATAGTTCCAGTAAATCAGCAGATCAACATGGTTTTGTTAGTGGTAGGTCAACAGTGACTAATCTAGCTTTGTTTTCTAATTTCTGCATTAGAGGTATCGAACGTGGAAATCAGGTTGACGCTATCTATACAGATTTCTCCAAAGCGTTTGATAGAGTTCAACACGATATTCTGCTAAAAAAACTGAAATTGTTAGGTTTTCACTCTAGCCTACTTATATGGTTTGAAAATTACTTGACCAATCGCAAACAATATGTAAAAATTGGAACGGTTGTTTCAAAAGAAATTTTTAATCACTCAGGTGTCCCTCAAGGGAGTCATTTAGGACCTCTCCTCTTCATATTATTTATAAACGATCTACCACCAAGAATTCGATATTCTGAATGTTTGCTTTTTGCAGATGATCTTAAGCTTTTTAGGCCAATTAAGTGTGAATTGGATTGTTATCGACTTCAACGTGATATAGATGAAGTGTCAGCTTGGTGTTTTGAAAATCGATTATTTTTGAATATAGCGAAGTGTAAGAGCATTACATTTTCCCAGGTCGCCTAATGCTATAAATCATTCATACGTCATTTCTGACATTCAACTTGAATCAGTGGATAGACAAAAAGACCTAGGCGTTATTTTCGATTCAAAGCTATCCTTTAATTTGCATCTAGACTACGTTATTTCTAAGGCTAATAAATTAGTTGGATTCATCATGCGAAACTCAAAACAATTTCTGGATCCTTACACGATTAAATCTTTATATATCTCACTTGTAAGATCACTTATTGAGTATGCATGTTGTATATGGTGTCCATTGTATAGGGTGGGTATAAATCGTATGGAATCCGTTCAAAAAAAAGTTTCGAGGTACGCTTTGCGTAAACTAAATTGGGTTGATAATATTTTACCTAGCTACAATGTAAGATGTCTGTTAATAGATTTAAAGACTCTCGAAGCTAGGAGGAATTATTATTTAGTCATGCTTGCTAGAGATGTTCTCTGTAATCGAATTGATTGTCCTAAACTTCTCTCTTATTTTTCTTTATATGCTCCTTCAAGACAGTTGAGGACGAGGCCGATTCTGTTTTTTGTTCCCCGATCTTATACAAACTACGGTAGATCAGATCCGATTTCACGTTCTAGTCATAAATTTAACTGCGTTTATCAAAATGTAGACTTATGTTTAAGCAGAGATGTTTTTTAGCATGTTTGTATATGTACATATGTAAAATAATTCTTTTTGCTACTTATTGCTTAATACCTGCTCTTACTTTTCTCAATATAGTTTATGTAAATATTGTTAAGTCTAGAAGAGTTATTAACTCCATAGATGGTAAATAAATAAATAAATAAATAAATAAATAAATAAATAAATAAATAAATTGCTAAGGCGTTTGCTTGGACCGACTTTTTTATTTTAACTTTTTGTAAAAAAAACAAGTATGTAAGTACATATTTTCTAAGCACTTACAACTTAAAAAAAGTGTGCAACTTAAATTTAGTTTTGAACAATCACAAATTTAAACGATGCCGAAATGACTGCGAATCCACTGCTTAATTTTGGTACGATAATAAACTGAATAAAAAAACTCAATGGGTCGAACCTTAAGAAGCAATTTTGGTTGTTTGTATTTAAAACATAGAAAAACCGATAATGAACCGTATCGATTCCAGCCTGATGACACTCTAGCTTTTTTTTATAACTAAACCATACATCAAGGGGTAGTGAATACTCTTATAATGTCTTAGAACACAGTTCGAGCACTTAGGAAGATAGGAGAGGTTTGAAAGGAGACACCGATGCACGTTGCTTTAGAATTTTTGTAAATCATAGTGCAGGGGAAAACAGAGTCGGGTAGAGCATTCCACATTCGGGTGATGAGACTAAAATAAGAATCTCTATACTTGACTGTACGCCCGAAGTTGGGCTCAAGGTAAAACTGATGTGCATTCCTAGCGAGGCGGGTGTTGTTACTAAATTGTTTCAGAGGAGGAATGTAATTGGCTATTTCATAAAGAGCACTGGTTGTAAAAAAAGCGAGAAAAGAGAGAAAGGTAACGCTTCGACGATGTTCAAGAGAGTCTATCGATTCGACGATTGAACTATCACCTATTAATCTAAACGTTCTCTTTTGTACCCTGTCAAGTAGGCGGAAAGATGTTTGGTGAGCACCTGACCAGATATGGGAATTATACTATAGTTTGGGCAGATGTAGGCTTAATAAAAATTAGCCAGATCAGAACGAGTGAAAAATTTCTTTGGACAAAACCAATGTTATTGAAGCCAACTCAACAATTTCAGATTGCACACATTTGGCAAATGTGCTAGAGAGTGGAGAGTGTTCAGAAGCCCATCATTCGAGCTCGAGAATTCGAGAGTACTCATGGACTTATATAAACACAAATCGGCTGGCTTGAATACGATATCATCAATAATTACAAACTTCTCTGCAAGTCATTAAATCGTGCTACTGACTACTGTACTGTACTCTTTCAAAGAAAATATATAGCTAAATTCTTTCATCGTGTTCGAAAAAAATTGTATCATGTTCTTCACCAGCTATCGACCCATAGCAATAACATGTGTTCTTTCCAAGGTCTTGGAAAAAATAAAAATAAATAGTGGCGCAACAGAGCGAGGAGCCCCTGGGCCTAGCGCATTTCTCACAACCATGCCTTGTGACTTGTGAGGGAATGGAGGGGACCTACAATTTTCTGGCGGTTCCGAACGGCTAATTGAGAAAGCGCTTTTCATGGCAATGAATTTACTAACGGAGGACTTGCCAATTCCTCGCGAAAGGCGATACCCGTGGAAAAACATGTTTGCCTCTGCTGGGATTCGAACCTCCAACCTCTGGGTTAGCAGGTGGACATCCTAACCATCACACCACGGGTACCAGGTCTTGGAAACTGTGCCAAATATTCAGAATCTGAAATTTGTTAAATAAGTGGCAATGGTAGTAAAAGACCTATAGGTTTTGATAACTTATCTTCTCGGGAAGATACGAGTATAATATTTTCCTGAGAAGTTGGATCTATCTCTCTATGTCAACTTATGGCGAATAAAAAATTGTGGCACTTGATATTTTAAACGCATGTAACAGACTTTGAAACAAAGTTCTTTTTCTTTAATGCGTGTTTTTCGGTTAAATTTTTACCATGTTCATTGTTCAATAGATCCGAAATTAACTTTTGTTTAATTCAGGTTTAATTGGATTTGGATTGGCACAGGTCAGATATTCGTCGAATTAATGCTGGCGACTGTAAAAGCTTCGCTCTATCTTCCAGCCCTTTACTCATTTTTAATAATGATGATCCCTTTGCCATTAAATTCTAACAGCACTCACTCTTTTGCTCATGATAGCAATATTCTTAGTTTTTCATTTCGCTCTCTTCCTCGTTTTTGGACTTCGGCAGGTGGTGCAAACGAAACGGTAATACAAGCAATAACAAATACGTTCTGACTTGAGAAGCATTGTAAAATGCAGCTTAGTAAACCGTGAAGAAACTAATATTTCCAAAAGGCGATGCAGTCTTCTATCATTTAAACGAAGACTCTGTTATCTCTAAACAATGAAACGTTTCTGTTCTCGGTACTTGCTATTCTAAAACGGTACGGTAAAACATTGCAAGTACATAGTTAAGGCGATGCGAGATTTTTAGGTTTTCTCTCAAAATGCAAAAAAAAAGCCTTACCGCATATCACTTTTCTCAAGACGTTTATCCACCCTAAGCTCGGATACAATACATAATCATATCTGGTCTGTTGCCTCAAAACTACTTTGTAGTGATCAGAAAGAATACAAAAACATGCAATCGCACTTATATAGGTGACCAAATGATCGATTCTCCTCAACGTCTTAGAAGGGTACGGCAACATCTAACTGATGAGCCCATTGCCGTACCTGGGCGAAACGCAAAAAGGAGTTGAGGCGATCTTCACGATCAAACAACTTTTTGAATAAGAAATTTATTTCTTTTTAGATTTTTAATTAAATTAAATTGTCAACTCCAGGACAAAACAACACGACAATAGCAAAAAAAAATTTTTGTTATTGTTTAAAATTAATAAATAGGCCTAAAGCTTTCTTGCCTTGTTTCATCGATTAAAGTAAAGCTCAGACAAAATGTAAAGTTGTGTTTAACCATCACTTCAAAACAGTACCTGCATTACATTTAATGATCTCCCAATTCCCTTTAAGCCCTCTTTTAGAACGTATCTTAAAATATTGAGAGCCCCATGCAAGTTAAGCCGCACCACACAAATGTGGAATTTATTGTGTCATTACATAACAAGCGGAAACGCTACTTATTATGTTTCGGGTCCAGCTGTAGATGTAGCGTGAACAACTTTTATCTTGTTTCCGAATCAAAAGAGATTCAAGTTTCTGGAGAAAAGCAACACATTGCAGTTTTGGAACGAATAATGTCTTTGAATTTGTGAACATGAACTTCACTTGCACTCGTCAAATAGCTGACCCTTCTAACAACCTCTAAGTTATTCATAGTCTTGGTGATTGGAGCTCCAATTATTTTACTGCGGGGAATTATTGAAACTCCTTGGCCGCTTTTTTCCGAGTATTTGACTCTTACCTGTGTGAAACAGCAAGCCTCAAGCCAGTATTTCTTTATCACAACTCAATGTGGAATCAATATCGTTCTCTATAGGGTCGAATAAATGCAGTGGATGCAAAAAACCGCACTTGTCACAATCAATATCAAAAACACCAAACGTCAAAAGGTCTAGAGAAGGTTTCATACACGCAATTGTATAAAAAAAAACTGAAGTGTTTAAGTGCCAACCTTATCGAAAATGTCCTTTGCGATAAAAAAAATCATATTCCACTCTTTAAGTTCACAAAAAACAAAATATAAATAAATGGAGGGGCACTATACTGAGACCATCATTTGTGAGGAATGGAGTTGGCCTACAAATTTTTGTCGAACAGTTCAAACGGCTTAGTGAGAAATCGCGTTTCATGGTAGTGTATTTAGTCTCGGAGGACTTACCACATTCTCTTGAGCGTTTTGCTTTCAAACGATAAAAACGATCTTCGCTTTTACGTGATACGGGTAACTCTATGATGATGTGTTCATTTTCAATGAATAGGTATACCTAATAAGGGTGGGCTGAGACTAGGCACTAAAAGATTCGGCCATCTGATCATGACAAGAAGAAACAAGTATTACATATTTACAAAATTCTATGGTACTTTCAGTGAAATGGCGGGAGGACGGAGGAGATTGAAAACTTTTAAGATCAAATTTGATGCTTATCCACAAAAATATTCAATTTATATGATTCTTTCCCACTTTACGACCGGTTTCACGAGATAATAATTTGCCGCTGACACAATTTATAGGAAACTTTGTTACTCAAATAGCTTTCTTACTTAATTAAACTGCCTTTATTGAAAGGCTTTCAAAGAATGTATGGAAATAAAAACATCGACATTAGGCCCTACACCAACTGTTCTTGAAATTAATACCAACAATCTTCCCAAATTTTAATCAAGTCATTTTAAGCTTATTTATGCCTTCAATAAGAGCTGTTAATGCTTTCAAGCGTAACCACAGTCAATGCATTAACTGCCGACTGTACGCCCACAATTTCAAGAACAAAATACAACATTTACAAAATTTGTGCAATTCTAAATTCTATTACTCACTTTGTTCCAAAAATCTTGCCACATGTATCGCATATGAGACTCTCATCCGCCGAACGTCCGGTTTTGCGTTTCTTTGCACCCCCGACCGAGTGCACATATTCCATGTGCTCTTTCAAATTGTTCCGCCGAGAAAATGACCGTTTACAGATTTCACACAGAAAAGTCTTTTCATTGGTATGTTGGCGCAAGTGATGCCGAAGTGAATGTTTGTTAAATGACTTTTCGCAAAGTGGACACTTGAGCTTTTCTCCGGTCTGGAGCGCCCCCATACCAAGGGTGTGTATAATTCGATGGAATATCAGCTCCGATTCATAGGCAGAGCTGCAAATGGAATTTTCAATTAGGATTTAGTTATTGTAAAATATATTTTTGGTTTGGGATTCTTGCCTAAATGTGCAATCTGTACATTTCCAGGATTTTTTGGTATCATTTTTATGAGATGGGAGATCGGAGGAGGGTTTTTTTGAAGTGGATGCTACACATACTTTGTATCTTCTATGGGAGCTGAGCTCTTGGGATAGAGTGAAAGCTTCTCCACAAAGTGGACAAACATGCTTCGACTCTGGATGAGCAGCATTCAGATGGTTTTTTAGTTCGGATTTGTTTGAAAAGTTCTGTTTACAGTAGATACACCTACGAACAACTGAATGCTCCTTGACTATTTCTTGCGAATTGTCTTCGGTTTTCTTGCAGCTTTTTAGATGAGTTATTTGATGCAGCATAGCTTCAACTTTTGATGATGACCTGCATTTAAACATGTCGTTTATATCAAAGGAGATTGATGGATAACTTGAAAAACTTACATATGATCACACTTTTCACACTTCAAATTCTCGTTGATGTCTTTGGCAGTCTTGATACTTTTGTCCCTCTTCAATTGACTTAGCTTCTCAGCCGACTTTTGCCTATGCTCCTTGGTCTTTCGATGTTTGACAGCTATGTCAGCGTTTCCGAACTCCTCGTCACATATCGAACAATAGAACCGCTGTTTATTGTGTTTGAACTTCTCATGCCTCTGAAGAGCAATTTTCGATTTCAGCACCTCATTCGGGCACAGAACACATCGAAACCTTGACTGATAGTCATCCGATGCGGTTCCCACTGGCTCTACTTTAGACCCTTCACATCGTGACGAGTGTTGACGCAACTCCATGTTGTAGCGAAATTCCTGGTGGCATTTCGGACACTTTATAGCAATCATCTTGCTGATAATTATCGGCACCGATCTATTGATGGCCAATATAACTTCACGATGGTCCGTTCCAAGCAAATGGCGTCTCATCTGATTGTTGTCTTCACACTCAAAGCGACAAAAACTGCACCAGAATTTTCCAGGACTTTCTGTCCTATCACGGTGCTCAACCGAGTTCCAATGGTCAAGAAAATTATCTTCGTTGTTTGCATAGAACCGGCACGGGTTACACTGGAAGGGTGATTGTAAAACAATCTGATGGATATTGTCGAGAACCATGCCATATGCCTTTGCCGGATCAATCGCCCGTCGAACAAAATGGTAATGAGAAATCAAATGCTTGCCCATCAGGTAACGCTGCATACGATGTTTGCAAATGTTGCATTTGACGAAGGTTTTCCTTCTTTTTCTTTTGCTAGTGTTTGGCTCTGGAGAAATCGACCGTTTTATGACTATCGGAGGAGGCTGGATGGTTTGTGAAGAGACTTCGAGTGGATTGACACCAGCCCGTTCAAGCTGATCCTCGGTTTCAGATTTTCTCAAATGCACACTTGACTTTAAATGCTTTTCATAAATGGTTTTGGTTTTCAGCTTGCGGCAGCAAATGTTGCACCAAAAGTCCTGGTTTGCTGGAATGGTCTTAAAAGTAGAAAAAAAATTACTTTTGACAAAAATTCTGAAGGTTAGAGTTGCCAGAGGGTCCAAAAAGGGGCATTGTCACAAGGAACACTGGGGTACATATCGTCAATAGAATTTGAGAACTTACCTCTTCTTTATACTCTAGCTTGTCTACTTTAGTGCCTGGAACCCATTTGCCTTTAGTATAGTCAACCGGTGGATGTGCATTGATCGCCTCTTCCCAAGCTTCCAGTTCGTTCCATGCTGTCGTACTTTGAACAGAGGATGTAGGTTGATTCCCTGGCTTCCACTTACCACTGGTCGACGGCAAGTCTTCAGCTTTCCATTTGCCTCCAGTTGGCATGTCTAAAATGTTCGGTGATTCATCGCCATCTGGTTTCCATTTACCACCGGTTAGTGGTGGTTTGCATTTCATCAACTTTGGATACCATTTGCGTCTTGACTGGGTATCTTCAGTTTCTCTTTCAGATGCCGTGCTCTTAGAGAGCTTTAAAAATTTGTGTGAGAGTAGCTTACTACTCACTTGAGGAACTTCGGAACTTGTTGCTTCTGTGATTTTCTCCGAAGAAAAAACATCCTTTTTTGAAAGAGTCTTGGAGCGGTTTTGGGGTGAGAGATCGGTAGGAGAAGGCGATCCCAATAACTTTCTCGATGATTTCCACTTATTACTTTCTTTTCTATGCCATTTTCCACCTGTCGTTGATGGCGCCAAATTTCCTTTATCTTTCCATTTGCTGCCCCCACATCTCGAAGATGATGGCTGACTGCCGGGTTTCCATTTGCCTCCACAATACGGCGTTGGCACATAGTCAATATCATCGTCGTCATCAAAATCATCGTCATCGTCATCATCATCGTCACTCTGCTCAGGCTCTGGAGAACCATGTGCAAAAGAAATCGGTTGAAATATCGGTTCGAACTTCTTTGTTTCTCCAATATCCCGCACGACCTTCATCAGGTTGTCTGTATTGTTTTGTGTTTCCTGTTGCCAATCATTATCTGCCTCTTCCCTTCCAGAACTATTGGCTTTTCTATTCGAAATCTGCTGAATGGATGTGGTTTTTCTGGTGCCAGTGCCGACGCCGCCGCTGCCGCCGCCACTTGCCTGAACACTTTGCAGTTGGAGCGAAGAGAAGAAAACATCTGCTCCCAACTCATAGGGCAAGTCATAAGGATCACTTAAAGTCTTAGACGCCTTACCACCGGCATTACCCACCTCAGTTTTAACATAGCCAGACGGTCCTGTATACTCTTCAAAGCCTTCATACCCAGAAACGATGGTAGCTCTTGCCGTTTTCCCACAGACACAATTCGTTTTGCGATGCTGTACGTAATTATCGAGGCCGACAATTGTGGCACTACACTTGATGCACAAGTGTGTATCATCGAGGTCCTCTTCGAGCATTATAATTTAGTGTTTCCTAGAAAGAGAAGAAAATCGCAATTAAAAACATCCTGCTTATGATTTTCCAGCCTTATAATCATCATCCGCCCACCCACTACAACACTTTCATATACATTTCGTCCTTATCGTGTCGTCGTCATAACATAAAAACTCTCGAATGCTAATGTCCTTGCAAATGAATCAGAAAATGAAAACGAAGGATGAGCGCGATTTTCTGTCGCTTGATAGAGACATATGGTGATAGTATATATGGAGGGGCGGCCGCTGTTGCTTATATAGGATTTCTTCGAAAAATTAAACCATTATTCGCATTTGTCACCCTTTTGTCCTTAACGGTAGTTTGCAAAAAGGGAGTCCAGGATGAGCGACAGTTAAAAAGCAAAAAGTGCACAAAACCATTAAGAACGAGTTATCACCCAATTTAGTACCACAAGCGAGTTGTGACAAAAATTGTTCTTTTTTCTCTTGTTGTTGTTGTTTCTGTCGCACTAAGAGCCACTTTTATAGTATTAGACGTTGAATGAAGGACGAAAGGATATAACGTTGGATTGAAGTGGAGGGTGATTTGGCAAAACTGTCGAATGATGAGCGTTCGGTTATTATCAGTGAATGATAATTTTGTGCGGTTTGTTGGTGAGGCAGAAGGATTTTATGTGTCAAATTAGAGCAGCTGAATGGAATGGAACATAGGGTGAGCCTACAAAAGCTGTATATCATTCAACATAGTGAACATAGTCCTCCCGTAAGCACCCTTAATATTTTTTTTTGTATAGATTGCGGTTTCTCTGTTTTGCAGAAACATACACTCTTTTTTTTTAAAGCAATGGGGAAGCCCATCTAAACAAATGGTTTGATCACTTTGCACTCCTGAGCAAAAATAAAAATCACCACACAAGAACAACTATAGCAGGGGTTATCGATGTTGTAAAATACAATCCACAAGGAGAATTTCCTCAAGTATGGAAGCCTTTTTATAACACCTTTACACAAAAAATGCCAAAAATGTCCGTCCTACTGCCAAGCTTTCGCATTAATCCAAAATTTGCGAAAGCATTTTGTATGACTTTCCGTTGTAAACCCCTTTCAATTTTCTCTCGACATGTGGCTTTTTCAAAAGCAGGTCCACAATCACTAATCTCGTTGGAAAACCTAAAAGAGATCTATGCTATTTCAACAGATTTTAGTGAAGCCATTGATCAGATTTCCCGTAAATACATATGTACTACAGTCGTATTTATAAAGTATGTCTAACTATGGACAGCTCTTATAGAACGGTGTCCAACTCCAAATCGTATTTATAAACTTTCATCGCTGTCTAAGGAATGTCTACCTTTAGACACTGAAATTGGTTGTCTAACCTAAACTATGGCTAAAGTGACATTTGATACAGCAAAAAACAATTTTGTTGAATATATTATAAAACACTGTTAAGAGTGAGAAGATCGAACAAAATAAGTAGTTTGAGGAGCAAAATTACTACTTTCAAAAATTTCATTTATAAATTACACAAATATGATCATTTCATGAGACTTAGAAAAGCTGTAACACAAAGTCAAATCGGCTGTTTTTTTTTTTGTCTGGTTTAAGTCCTACGACACACTTTTCAAAGCCTTTTAGTTGTTGTACTAGTATATCAAAACACAAACAATGGTACTGCACGTATATGGGGCATTCCACGCCAAATCGGACAACGTTCGACCTTTGCATCTCCGATTTTTTTTCAATTTCTTATGTTATAGTACCCATTGAAAAAGACCACCATGATTTTTAAAAATTTTTTTTTCCCAGCCGTTTTTGAGATATCTATTTTTGAAAAAAATCGCTCTTTTTTTTTCAAATATCTGAAACTTTGCGAAAAGTGGGCCAATCTGGACGTTTTTTTTTTTTTCAAATTTAAAATCGTTTTTAAACACACTTTTAGGATATAAAATCAAAAAAAAAATGTAATGTTATATTTCTATAAGATTTTCAAGTTTTTACTTTAAAATTTTGATTTCCTAAAAACAGGTAGATCGATTTTCTTGAAAAAATTTTCTAAGAAACTGTCACTTATTCCCCAACTTTTAAGCCTAGTGCCGTAATGGGCAATCGATGGGATCTATTTTTTTATAAATTTAAAAAATTATATGTTCAGTAAAAAAAAAGTTTTTTTTTAAATCTTTATTTTTAGACGAATTTGCACCAGTACGATAACTTTGGCGACAAGAAATAATTATATTTTTTGGTAGAGGGGTTCAATACAATCATTTTTTACTACGGGAGGGGGGTATATCTCCCCACGTTTAGGTTGTAGGGGCAATTTTATAAAAATTTACTTCAAAAAATATTGTAAATGAACGGGAACATCTACAGATACAAATTATACTTTTTATGAAAGTCAAAAATCTGCACTTCATAATAAATTTTAAATGAAGTATAGTTTCAATTTATAGTTTTTGCAATAACTGACTTTAAAGTCAAAATTTACGAAAAAAGGTAAAAAAAAATCACTTTGAGTATTATGTTCCTCATGATTACAAATGCCAATAAAAAAATAATGTTAGTTACTTCAATTAATTATTTAAAATACGCTTTAAACTACTTTTTTCTATGTCTTGTAGTTTTTGAGATAATTGAAAAATAGTAAAACTATATTTCTTCTTTAAAACCAAAAGATTCTCTAATCTTAAAAGAAAATTTTCATATAAAAAAAATGTGCACCCACCCCAAAGCTGCATATCTCACTGCTTGCATTTTACTATTTTTCAATTATCTCAAAAACTACAAGACATAGAAAAAAGTAGTGTATAGCGTTTTTTAAAAAATATATAAAATATAATATATAAAAAAATGTATTTTTTTATATATTAGACCAAGCGTTATCCTCCGTAGAGGAAAGATTTAATTTATTGAATAATCACAATGACGTGTTTAGTTTTTTATTTAATTTAAGTGATGAGCAAGATCAAAGACTATTAAGAAGTACCTGTCATCGTTTACAGGAGATGATTTGTGTGAAGAAATTTTGTCATGTCAGCCATTTTTCAAAAAATTCAATAATGATGTGGTGAAAATTCTTGAATTTATATATTTAAACAATTTAACAGCTGTATGCCCTAACATTACATTACATTACATTAACTATGCCAGCTACGGTAGCAAGCGCGGAAAGGTCCTTTTCTAAATTAAAACCTATATAAGAAATTACCTGCGCTCCACAATGAGTCAGGAAAGATTAACAAATTTAGCAACAATATCCATAGAGGAGGCCATACATACATGAAACTATTAAGGATTTCGCAAACAAAAAAGGGAGAAAAGTGGAAATATTATAATTTAAGTATGTTTATATTCCTGCAAATGTTAGACTCTTGTTGTTTTTTTTTTTTTTAACATAATAGCATACATTATAGTCATATTAGTATTATTATTATTAGAAAAAAGTCGGCTTCTTTGCTATTAATATTCAAGTATAAAAATCTTTGTATTAATAAAGTATGTAAAAATTTAGTTTGAGTTTTATTTTTCGCAGTAATTGGCAAGTAGAAGCGAACGGGATTTACCTATTTAGTATATCTTAATTCCCAAATGTTCTTAAAGTACTTAGATTATTAGAATATTATCATTAATATCTAAGTGTACAAAACTGGAGCACATTTATTTCGGTCAAAATTAACAATTAATAATATTCGTTAAAAATTTAAATTCGTTTCTTATGAATATTCGTTAAAATAGAGGCGCTTCATAGGTTCCGCACACAGGTGCTGCCGGGGGTTTTGTGTGTTTTATAACATTATGAGGATATTCATAGCCCCTTGATGTGAGCGCTAATTATATATATATAATAAAAAAAAAAAACAATATAATAATATATAAATATTATATATTATAAAAAAAAAAAACAATTTTGTGACGATGGATTCCTTGTTATTTGAAAGTTCCTTCTATAGTTAACGTTCGTTTTAGATATACCGCATCAAATCCTTTTTGGCTACCTCCGGTCATTTAGATCATCTTCTTTTCATTCTTGTTATAATGACCTCGAATATTCATTCACTACTCTCTAGAGATCATTTCTTTAACTAGTTACTCTTACTTTTTTCTCGACAACTTTTTTAGTTGGTGCTCTAAAAATTGCTTGTAACTAAAAATCGCCAAGTGTCAGTAAATTATCTTCTCTCATAAGCACATCAAATCTTTTCCCCACCGCCGCAGTTACCATTTTCAACATAAAACCATTCAACATGACCTGGCGATCTTTTGCCACCATTAACTCAATTTCCTCTCGCATGTCGTGGTATTATACTCAAAGCCAAATCAACATTTATTGTCTTCGATGATAGGCGAAGGAATCCTTCAACCCACACTCAACTTCATTAGTGAAAATTACATTTGTTCACCCGCTTCTTGAATACGCTTGTCGAGTGTGGTCCTTTTACCATCAAGCTTATGTTTCTAGATTTCAAAATATTCTAAGGCGTTTCCTTCGATTTGCTGTAAAGTTGTTTCATGGAGAAATCCCTTGATTCTGCTTTCTTGTCAAGATCGTAGGTATATCAAACCTACGAAAAATTCAAAATTCTCTTCTTTCATCGACTTTTTTAGGGAACTATGACACTTATAATAATCGAAACGTATGAGATCGCCGTCTCCTTTATCTAATCCTCCATACAATATCATACCTATTGCTCAAATGAACCTATCTCCCAAGTCCTGCGCAATATTAATAGAGCTTTAATTGTTTTGACTTAGATAAGACTCAGTACTCTTGCTTAGAAGTCCATCGATTAAACTACACTCCACCTCATTGAATCATCTAAGCTATAAGTCTTTTAGTTTTAAAGTAAGATTAATTATTATTATTATCATTTATTGATCTATCACATAAATTTTATTTTATAATTAATTTTAAAAAACAAAAATTAGCACTAGCAGCGAGGCTTTCGGCTGAAGTTAGATTAAGGTGCAGCTTGTATTGCTGGTTTCGCCAAAACGAAAATGAAAAGGAAAACATTGAAAATTATAAAAAGATTCGAAAATTACTTGTTGGCATGGCAAGAGATGGCAATGCTCTTTACCTACCAATTTAAGTATTGTTATTAGGTATTGGAAAAATTAAATTTGGAACTCGTCGTCATTTTGGAGGAAAAGAAACAATTTGAATGGACCTTAGCCACGCAATTATTTTTTTAATGAATTGAGGAAAGATCCCTTCGAGATCATTTTCATTTATTTATTCAGTTCTTATTGCCTTAAGATTGGAGTCTTATTTTGGCTTAAAATTAACAATATATAATTATAATTATTGTTCAAATTATTCAATTCAGATCATGATGCTAATAACTTCGAAAAAGAAAGACTGTAAGTGAGTGTAACCCTCTGTAAAACAGTGAAACTTTATTTTCTAAGCACAAGAATGTCGGCATATGTCATATACAAACAAGAAAAGTAAGGCAACACCACAAAACAATCAGCACAAAAATGCATCCCATTCCCACCACAATTAAATTCAAACGTATTCATATTTACATACACACTTTACAGATGAAGGAAGACTTTCGTCATGTCTTTTTTCTGCTTTGTCTTAAGACACCAACGCTTAAAAGAGTCCAATGAAGTCTTCCGCTTTTCTTTGTGTCTTGTGTGGCAACAAGAAAATGAGTACCTATACTAAATGAAATTGTTTTAGAACACATTTTGCCTCTTAGTGCTCATCTTCAGTTAACAAAAGCTATCCTTCCAGGTTGATGCTTAGTTCCTAAGGAATGAGGAATTATTTGTATGCTTGGGTGTACCATGTGTTCAAGTGGGATCTTAAGTTAAATGCCATGAGTTTTTGGTTTGAGTAAGTATATAAAGACTTTTAGAAAGTCTAGAGTCTACGACTGATTGTTTTGTAGAAATGTAATAGGAAACAGTGTCGCGGACGTATGAAAACCAAAGCAATTAACGTGTAACATATTGCAGTTTATTTTGTGCGACATTACTTGGGGTTGGTTCGTCAGATTTATGTTGCCAATTCATTCAAGGCATACGGTTTTAATGTGTTATATATAAGGTGATTAGCATAACGATGTAGAATAGAAGGGTTGGCTTTTATGAAAGTATCAAGCCAATGTGAGAGCAAAGGCGGTATTTACTAAATTGTTTTACGTTATATATTTTCCAATGCATGACGCATTTTGGAACAGGTGCCTGAATCTCTGAGTTTGAGAAAAAGAAAACGGCAGGGCACTGAGCCACAATGGAATGAATGGAGTCATCTCAAGAACAAAGGTAAGGATCCCCAAATTTCCAATTCAAGCAGCTTTATTTATATGGCACTAGGGCGTTGGGCTAGCCTTTATTTATTTATTTATTTACTTATTCAAATTTCTTTGAACCACAACTTTCGTGCTTCCTTCTAACGAAAACAGAACTCTGATATTTAGACTGAGACCTTGAGAGCCAGCTTATTGATCTTCCACAAATGACAGTTTTCATTTGATTTTTCAAGCAGAATGTTTGTAAGTATATATTACAAGCGCGTACCTGTTTCCTCAAATGAAGAAATATCTAAAAAGATCCACAAAAGCATATAACTCAATGTCACCGCCAACCGACCAATCGCCATAACTATAATCAAATGATAATGGTTACTGGGACAGAGAAATATGGCATCTAATCAATGAGATACATAGTCACATGCTCTCCCTCAGTCCAACAGAGATATCCTCAGTCCTCATCCTCACTCAAAATCAACCCTCCTTACCCTCATCACAACCGATCACTGTCAGATTTTCAATTTCCAATGGTTAATTCCAATGCAATAACCATTTGGTGTGTGTGTTTTCTTTGTGGATTGTGTGTCACCGTCTTGAGAAGCGTTAATTTCTTCATCTGGGATTTTGTTGGACAGATTCCATTTGTTTGCTCCAACATTTCTTTTATCTTAAATGGTCAAGAAAGTTGGCGGAGTAGAAGTGAATTGGATTGGATAGACAACGACTTAGGACGACGCGGAGCGACGCGGTGTGGTGCGGTGGGCGGGCGGCTGGCATGGCATAAGGATAATGACAAACTGAGAAATTTATGGCTGTCATTTTCACTATTCTGTCTTTTGTGTGTTGCTTTGGGGATTTTTTTTTCTTAGATGCGCTAAGCAGTTGTGTCTTCATATTCAGTTGACATTCTATTGAGTTTTTTTTTTATTATATTTATATATTTTCTAGCAATTCACTTTTCCCGTTTTTTTTTATCTTTTTTGATGGTGATGGGATGAAAGTTTATAAAGGACGAGCAGAAGTTTTGAAATGAAAGAAGGAAAACGCCATATAACACAATTCTGTGTCTACAAGAGTTGAAGGAGACTCATTTGAGAAGACAGAAGTTTTTGACACAAACTATGAAGAGTAATTTGGTGTAAGCTACTGAAGCAGAGAGGCAAGTGTCACAACTGCAAAACTTATTGCACCAAGATTAATGGAAGCATCTGGAGCTCGGTTAGTTTCAACGACTTTTGAACTATTTGTGAATGGTATTGCCGGCTGGTTACTTGTGATTGAATGTGAATTTAATAATAGCTGCTCATCTATTTGTAGGACTAAAAGGATATTTGCGTTAGACAACTCTTTGATAAATTTAAGTTTTTCACATTACTTTTGGTTTGAGGATTGACAGTTGAATAGGTACCTACCAACTTTTAGCGAAATGACAGTAGATACGAGCAAAATATAACTCGTTGTTGTCGATATCATGATCGATTGAACTATCTTGTGAACTGATACCAGTAAACAAAACCGCTATCGAAACAAGAAATACAATCCGCGTGAATTGAAAACCCTTGAACTTATCAAAGAGGAGAACGTTGCTATGGCCACCCTTGCTGTTATCAAAATACACTTGTGATGCAGTGCAGTTGAAGAAACTAAATGTAAAGACACAATTCCATGAATTGCTTATAATCGTTGTCTATCCTGGATACCATAAAATTGAATCTACATAGCCTACACTTGTAGAATAGCAGTTGGTAGGTAGGTAATGCAGTTCCCATCTTTTTGCAATCTGTGCTACTTAATTTTTAAATCCAAAATAGAAAAAATCAACAAGAAAGCATCAGAACACCAGACAGTGTTCCACAGTGGGAAAACCTTGGTTGCAGGAAGTGACAAAAAACTCCAGCATAAGAATTCGACCATTGACTGACACATTTTCTCTTCAAATCACTTTGCCCAAGCTCCATATGTCTTCACTGATTGGAAACAAACAAAATATGAAGTCAAAATGTTTTACTGCGTTTATTTCACCTGGGAAGGAACTGTTAACTGCATTTACAATACAAGAACACTCAAAACAATGGACATCAGACCTCCCGAGCGCGTCGCCGCCGTCGAAGTTGATAATTTTAATAGTCCCACAACCATCCCTTCTGATCGTAAATAAACCTTTAAACGTTTACGACCTCCAAAGTATTATTTTATGTCCTACTTTTTGTTTGCATGCAATATGGCTTCAACTATATTGTTTCTATTGAATGTGTACGCTTGTGTGTTGTACAACAGAAGGTCGTTGAGGTGATTGATTTGCAGTAAATGTCAAAAATTTACGATGTTAGGTCATAAATCGTCGACTTATTTTTTAGCTGATTCAAGGGAAGTCTTTAGGTATTTCATCTGGACATTTGGATTTATCTATGGGTAGTGCTGTTTTGTTACTCTGATGTGTGTTTGAGTAAACTGGCCTGTTTTTTATACATCATTTTATGTCCATTTGATTGTCAATATATGGGATAATTTGGTGGACTAGTAGGTATACATATACAAGAACACACAGTAAGAAAACATCACATAAAACACCATTATGGGTTTTTAATGTGAGCCCTCACAAAGATCCTTGTCTGTCTGTAAATACTGGCGGCTAATTAATAAAATGGTTTATTACCCTCATATAAGTGCAATATAACCCTTTTATGGTGAGGGTGTTATGGATGAACGCGCCGATCGTAATTCGTCGTTATTGTGTCGGGAAAGACAGGAGCTAACATACATCAATTTCGTTTAAATAAAGCACCCGTTTTGTAATTCATAGTGAGTATGGCGGCAAATAAAGTCGGTGTTGGAGTACTCTTTTAAGGCATTTTAATTGTTAAATTATATAAAATGGGAGAATTTATATAGCTGAAAGACAACATAGGAATTATGACTATGAGCGGATAAAATAAGAGAAAGTTTGGGATTTAATTTCACCTACTCTTAAGAATCTTATTATTCCTTTTTCTCTCATTTTGATTCTAACTTAATTATTGATCTCAATAAAAGTATACTCAATTTAATAAAACCAAACTGTTAAACCCAACTTTTAAAGGTGCTCCGATAGGGACCTGAAAATTTAGTTTGTGAACGCACCCTTTGACTAATCATCGAACTGTCGTTTGTTCAGTAAACTGAACATCATAAACATTAAATTATACGAACGAGCAACGTCTGTAAACTATAAAAACTTACTCCCTTAATTCAGGGTCGGTGACCGCCACTTTAAGAATGTTAACTCCAATTACCGGTCGTAACTCTCACCTAGCAGACACGCCATATCAACTTTAGTGCAAACATTTGAATGGAAAATGAGATGTGAAGTACGTTCTCCTCTTCAATAAGGCTGAAAGGTTCTGGAGAGGATACGCGAATATGATGAATTTCATTCCAAAATCATCTTTAGTGAATGAATGAGTGAATGAAAATTGGGGTTTTGTATTGTACCCGCTACTTCTTAAGTGGTATTCCTTAATTTAAAGTACTTTATACAGATTAGTTCCTCTGATGAAACTTAGTATCTGAGTTACGCTTAGGAGTTTTAGCTCCCTCTCCTCTACGTAGTAGGATCCTAGGTAGTAGGTACTTCTTCCTTTGGTGTATTAGAGCTTCGCAGTCACCTAAGAGTGACCACCCTTCCTGTTCGTTGCAGTATCTGCATTGGTCGTCGCTCTCTATGCCTAGTACTTTTAGTTGTTTTCTTAGTCTGCAGTGTCCGGTTAAGAATCCGGCTATAGCATTCTTACATTGTTTCTACTTAGTTTTATTGCGTCTTTGTAACGTTTAGTTTTGAAAGTGCCAAGTAAAAAAAAGAGAGCGTGTAGGATCTTAGGGCCTTAATTGCAGCTTGACTGTCCGTCATTATTGCAATATGTTTGTTTTAATATTTCCTGTCAATGTTTACTTCCGCGCACTTAAGAAGTAGCTTTGTACTTTTTCTAATGCTTTCCTAGTGGTCACCTGGTCAGTTATCTTGTTCCAGACTACCGCTCCATAGATAAGGGTTGGTCTTACCATCATTAGGTACATCCACCGAATAATGCTCGGTTTACAACCCCATGATCTTTAGTGACAAAGCTCCTTCTTGGCTCAATGGGCTAGCCAATACGCAAATTATGCGTTATGGTACGGGTAAAAATCAACATGTGCTGCAAGAAATAACACTTTATCCACAAAAAGTAACTGTTTGGCGCGGTTTGCATGTCGGTGGTGTTATTTGGTCATATTTTTTCTTCGACGACGATGGCGTTATCGCGCCATGTTTACCGATTTATCTTTGGCTAGACTTATATAATATGTAGTTTCAACACGATGGTGTCACAAGTCACAAGCACACGTTACAATCGATTTATTAAAGAGTAAAATTTGATGAGCGTTTTACCTTAAGAAATTGGATACTCGATTGGCTACCTCGTTCTTTCGAATGCAAGCAAAAAGAAGAGGTTGGAAGTGCTCAGAGCCAACATTGAACACAAAATAGCAGCCGTAATGTGTGACCGAGTCATTGTGTCCAACGAATCACCCGCTGCAAAAATGCCTGCGGGGGGCCATATGAACAAAATCGAGTTTCATTCAGAAACGGAAAACACAAGCACTCAGCTCTTTTTGGACTACTACAGTACCCACTATCTTCTGAAACATTAACTCATACGTTAAGTGATGAAGCAGAGCTTATATACCAGGCAATGCAATTCGAGGTGAACCTGGGGCCTCAACCAACACCTTTCCCCAACAATCTCGATTTGGTCAAGCTCTTTCCAGTTCTGCACTCCAGGTCAATTGAGGTGCTTTTCCAATCGCTTGATTGTGCATCCGAAGATGATAAGTACTTTTTTTGCAGTATGGTTTCGAGAACCCGTTTAGCTACGGCGTTGGTGTACACATCTTTCGCCAACAATTTCGATTTAGGGTTTCTCTAAGTTGGTTGAGGCCTACCTTCACTTGATTGCGCCACCTTCACTTTCTCCTACCGCGACTTCGCTGCAACGAGCTTTTGAAAACCCGTCGATCTGGACCAACAGCTCTACATGTCCCTGAGCACCAATCTCGCTGAAAAAATTATATTTATATCAAAAATAGTACAATTTGACCCTCCCATACACCGAAGTTTATAAATATAAACCTTTAGAATATATTCAGGGCTGTCTAAGGACAAAATCTACCAAAATTGCAAAAGCGTAACCATTCTCGAATCAAACAAAAATGGAGGAAAATCTACATTAAAGACTCACTTAAGATCATCTATTTATAATTGGGTTTTTATTGAATTCAAATCAGCAATTTCCTCGTAATTTAAGAGTAATTCAAAACCCAGTTTGCCTTGACACGTGTAGGACAATCAAGTTTTGCTTGAAATTAGTAGTAAAGGCTTTTCTCACATTGACTACAAGTGCGTTTTTCTTGAAAGAAGCAAAATAATCACTTCCCCAAGTATTCGTATTGACATCTGAAACAACTTGTATAAGACCTCGATTTCGAAACGCTAAAATCACATGACAGTATTTCTCTTGAAGGTTTGCTCTTTTTTGACCTCTATTCAAATCTCAGCAGTCGAAAAAAAAGATAGTTCAACCACCTCATTTTCATTTTGGAGACAGCAAATCCTTGCTGCACAACTATTTCAGTTACTTTGAGTTACCGAATCGAAAACAATTTACATATCTCATAAGAAAAAAAAGAAAGATTTACTCTAAAAAGTCTAATGAACCACAATGACCACCATCAAAAGCCAATTGACAACAATCATAAAGCCCTTGACAAGCACTTTGGCAGCTGGGGCATATTAACACGATCTACTCTGCTCCCCATCCACCAACCAACCATCAACATCCAATCCATTACATGAAACATCAATACCAGACTGATGTAAAATTTTATAACCCAAATAAAAACAGCGATTTGCCCTCTATTTTCTTGCCCTTCCCGGCCCTATTATTACAATTTATGTCCCAATAAAATAGGCTTATTCCATCAATATATGTATTTACGTACCAAAACCGAGCTTCCCTCCCCGTTAAATTGCTGCCCTGTATGTATGCTCTGTCCCGCTTTCAACGATTTTACGATCATCCTCTCGACAATGTGTGATAATTCATTAATTTTATTCCCCGTCCGGCGATAATTCGAGTACAATTTCCAAAATCAAATCAAAAAGTTGTAAAATCTCAAAAGTGAGTTCGAACCAAACAAAAAAGTTAAAGAAAAATAAAAAACAAAGAAAATAGAAATACATAGGCCTTAGTTGAGTGACGCTCGGAAAAGGGGGTATCAGTTCTTTAAAATCAATATAAAATGCCAAACGAACCGGATTCGAAACCATCTATAAAGCAGAACACTGGTTCATCGCCGCTTGCCGTCAATGTTGTGTCCAATTTTTATTCGTCTTCTATTGGCTCCGAACATATCATCCTGATGATGGTAATGGGGGATGACTCTTCTATGCCATGTATCATGTCATGTCCACAGCAATACACACATTCCTAATTCAATATTTTATGATAATCGCCCTCGCGTTTGAGTTCCGCCGCGTCGCCGCACCGGTCGCTTCGACTGGACTTTTGCGTAGGCTTTGGAAGCCATTCCAAGTCCAAATTCAAATCCGAAAATCCAAATCACCATCACCACTGGCCACTTACTTGTCTTTGGGGAATGGAAAAGAACATTTTTATGGCCACATCATCGAATTAATCAGTTGACACATAAAAATACGCTTAAACACATGATTTACGGATGACAAAAGCCCATAAAGAAGAAGTCTCTCTGTCTGACGACGACACTCAGTTGGAAGACTGGACCACGCAACAGGGTTCCTTATACTCCATTACCAACTTAACCCAACCGTCTTCGTCGCTGTCGCGTTCGTCCGTCGTCATCATCGTCGTCGTCGTCGTCGTCGTCTACTGAAAAGGCAATTTGAATAATTTTTGGTTTGTCTTCGGTTAGTTTTATTCTTTTTTTCGGGGGGACTTGAAAGGAGAAGAAGATTTGTTAACATCTCGATCGTATATCATCTAATTTTCATGTTTAACCGTACGAGTGATTGGGGCGACAACAATGATGACGACGGTTCTGTGGCTGCGGTGATGGTAACTTCCTATTTTGATGCAGGATGCTCATCAGTGCCCAGTGCCCAGTGCTTAAAACCCACGTGCTCTCGGCACGCTGCACCACACCGTGATGGCGACAATTGTCAATTTTTATAAATTAGAAGATGGATGCATTGAGGAGTATTAGTGGTTACGGAAATTGTCTCTGATGTCCAACACATGACCAATAGCAATGAATACCCACGCCCCTATTATGTGCTCGATTAAGTTGTTACTGATGGAGAATAATTTTACTTTCTTATGGACAGCACGGGCTGAACACATGTCAGAGATTTGAAAAATGGCTTTTGCCACTCTGAATCTTGATTTGGAACCAGCACAGGACAGTCGAATGGTGGTGGGCTCTAATTTGGCTATTATTTGAGTGTCATAGGTATGACACTTTACTCTCTACGCACCAAGGGAAATAAAATTCAAGCCTTTCAAGGTCAACTTAAGCTATTGTTATATTAATTACTTTACCATGGGATGTGGACAGCTGCATAAGTAAAATAAATAAATAAATAGGGTGGCGCAACAGAGCGAGGAGCCCCTGGGCCATCCATGCCTTTTGAGGCAATGGAGGGGACCTACAATTTTCTGCCGGTTCCGAACGGCTAATTGAGAAAGCGCTTTTCATGGCAATGAATTTACTAACGAAGGACTTGCCAATTCCTCGCGAAAGGCGATACCAGTGGAAAAACATTTTTAAACATTTCTGCCTCTACTGGGTTCCAAACCTCAAACCTCTGGGTTAGCAGGTGGACGCATGCTAACCATCACGCCACGGATACCACATACCACCACCTGCATAAGTACCTACCCATACCAAGCATTGAGCAAACATTGAACCAAGGCAGAGCAAAACTTATAATTTAAGACGCTTTCTGATGAAATCTTTGTAGTATTTCAATATCACCTCATTTTGCTCTTGGATTTGAGTGATTCACTGCTCAATACAAGAGCTATGAAGGAACCGAGATACAACAAACATTTTGATAAGAGGTACCCACCTACCTATGGTTAAGGTGCCAGTCAGCACGGCTGACATGCAGACTAACAAAAATCTCAAATACTTTAAAATGTTTTGAGTCATTAAAACGAGATTTGTTCTTAGTTTAAATTTTACATTTTATTATTACATTACTAACATTAACTTACTGAACAAATTTATTGTGATGAGCTACAATTGTAATTTAAATTTCTGAATACTTAATTATAAGATCAATCTTGAAGTACGATGTCAAATAATTTTTAAGATAATAAATACAATACAATACAATGTGCAGAGAAGGAACAGTTTTCCTTCACTCTCATCCATCCGAGAAAACAAAGACGCGAACCGTCTTGAAACTACAATCGTCAAATGGTTCATCGTCGACGATAATTTCAAGAGATTGTTAAATATAACTTCATTGTCAGCAATTGAATAATTAACTTCTTTACTAATAAATTTCGGTGACTTTATTGGGGTTTCTATCACGGTATTCCATTAACTAGTTTTCGAACGAAAGTAGTCTTAAAGTAACACGATTCAGACCCAAGATTTTGCCGCATTTTGCCGTCTGTCTATTCTCCAGTAACTCTTTTAATACCACTTTACTACATGTTCCTCCCATAAAAAGAGTGATCCCCTCACATATTTCGTCCTTTAATTTTATTTATATCACTTCAGTCATGTTTATTTGTATTCCTCAAGTCGCATTACCCTTTCCTTTAACAGACTCTACGCATCTCCATTCTTCCATCACAGAGTTTCTTTCCATTTGACAGACATTCAATTGTTTCACACCAACGTGCACAAGAGAAATAAAGGGATGAAGGATTTATGTGTACAAAAAACGAAACATTTCAACCATTTTTATTTCCGTCCTATTTTCCCCCATTTTTGTTTCACTCTCTATACCTCTTATATTATACGATGATTAATTCCTTTTTTATCCCTTCAAATTGTTACAGTGACTGCAATTGACAGTTTTCCAATGATGGCGGATTGTGTCAGATTTGAGTGACAGCTTCAGATATCCTATCAATATAACTGAAATGTAAAAACAGCAATGGAGAGAAAACAATGAATTACAAAGATGGCTGCTTGCCAATTCGTTAGTGTTTGTATCCGTATCTGTGTCTGTATTGTGACATTGACATGACGATAAAGCAGACACAAGATACAAGAAATATTTCTCAAGGAGACGAAAGAAAACTCTCCAACCTGCTGCTCTGCGTTCTACTTCTTATCTCTCAATCAAGAACAGAGATGTGCTCATTGAGGTGTTCGTGTTGTGGGAATTGGAAAGTATCAAACGTTCATGCTGTTTCTATAATTGTCATATGGGCCTTTATTTTCTTTTACTTTATGAGCATCATAAAAAATGTCTTTCTTTCTCTCTTTTAAGAAAAAATAACGAATAAATATGATTAAGAACTATAAGGGAAGATAAATAACAATTACGGCACAGAAATGACTTATACAATTGGTATAGGTATATCTTTTTAAGGAAACTGCTTTTGTTTCACAAATGGTAGACAATGAATAGGGACTCAACTATTTAAGAGCTCTTTACCTGTGGCTGACAAAAAAACTATGAACGTATTGGAATCAGGTTCAAAAATACTTACTACTTCCTCGCTGCTGTTAGTTAACCTCATTTGGCGAAAAAAATTCACATATCACACCAAATCGGGCCATTTGCATGTGTTCTTAAATCCTGCACTTATTAAAAGCTGCACTGTTTGCAAAATCCTTAGAAAGGACAATAAATTCATGCGGGATTGTTGTAAGCACTTTGCTCTGAACTTTCAAGAAAACAACGATATATTTCTGGTATTATACGCGATAAATTATTATAGATAAAAAAATCCAAGAGCCAACGGAAAGAAATTTGGCATCCTTTTGAGTGTAATCGTTCATAAGGAAGGAAAACCTGCTTCAATGTGGCAATACACATTACACATACGTGTTACTTACTATGTGTACAAGTATATGGTTCATCGTTTTGAACATCTTTTGTGTGGCTCAAATTTGTCACACGATGCAACATTACTTACGGATAAGAGTATTTTCTGACAGTTGGATGGTCATAAATCTGTCAAAAGTTGTCTTTTAAAAGAAATAAACATTTGGCTGTTTTTTGTTATTCGAATGTTTTTTGTGTTATGTCCTGGGAATAGTTACTTATTGTCTTGGTACTTATATCCAGTTATAAGTTTGAATAAAATAAAAATTGCGGTTGTGATGGTATCCAAATGAAAATGGAATGCTTAGTAGTTTCGTAGTAATTCGCGGTTTTGTCGAGTTTTCTTTCAAGCGACAAGACAATACTTTCATTGTATTGGTTAAATATCTTAAATCGATTTTCAGTAGGTATTCAAGGTTAAAACGAACTATTAGAAAAAACATAAGTAAAATTGCCCTGAAGAGATATATGAACTGAGTTAACTGTCCTATAAAACTATTAGGAGAAGCTTGAGCGTAACAGGCTGTTGGAAGATTGTGTTTTATCTTTTAAAAATATTTAAATAAACAGTTGTTTTGGTGGAAAAAATATTAAAATTGTGCACTTTTAATGGCTTGGTTTTGTTTTTTGGTAAAAGGGTCATCACCATCATCAATTATTTATTTCCTATAGAACAATAGCAATATCTCATACAGGCCGTGCTTACAGGATCTGCGTTTTCGTGAATAGGTGAGCTCCTACTTTTCTCTAATGCTTGCCCTTATTACAATCATTTTATTTGGTTTTTATGTATATACAGGACGCTATGTTTAATGTGCTTTGCTACATCACTGCTAGCCCAGCTAAAACCCAAGCGTTTTAAAGCTTTTGATCCAATGGATGACTGGAGATGAAACACTTCGAAAACACGTTGACGACGCGACATCTTACATCGCAAAATAACAGCAGGCTCCCGTGACTAACGCATGCTTTTTAATGAAAAATAAACATCACTGCATGGTACATGCCAACCTAAGGGTCTTGAAGCATATGATCTTATGGATGGTTTGGGAAGCTGTTGTGATCTGATGCCATAAAATATTTTGGCACGAGATGATATTTCGTAAACTCGTTAACAAACCTTCTAGAGTTCAAAAAGTTTATCATTATAAGGGCTTGAAACATTTTCAATATTAGGAATAGTGAAAGAATGATTCTGACAACTTTCTCTTTTTGCTATTCGATGGAAATCTTCAAAATACACTCAGTAAAAATCGGTATACGGAGTAGTGTTGGGTTCTTACCCACTAAATCCATCGGCAAACCAGGACCAATCTATGAGAGGTCTACAAATGATTTTTCTTTCTTAATTTGTTAGTCACATTGGGGTGACGGCAAAAGCTTATGCTTTTTATTGTAAAACAAATCAACATTCAAGTGAAATAATAACACTACTACTTTTTTTTATATATATATACCACATTAGGGGAAGTTTAAAGTTATTATACGTTTCACAGGTTTAGTACCATCAGCTCAAGAGATTTAAAACGGTCTTCATTTTGGAGTTGGTGTGACTTTGCGGTGGTTGATTGCGAGTTGTTCAATTTTTGTTCGTAAATGTTTATAAGCATCGATATTGCTTCGTTAAACTTAATACACACAAGGCATGGTTGTGAGAAATGCGCTAGGCCCAGGGGCTCCTCGCTCTGTTGCGCCACCCTATTTATTTATTTTTAAACTTGATACATTGATCACAATCACTAACTTTATCGACTGCTTTTTGCAAATTTTCGAAGCTTATCTCGCAACAGTATTGTAATATCATCAGGAGGGGTGACCATAATAGCGTTGGTGTTCACTGGAATATCTCAAGAGAACAGGCCTTAAAACACTTCCTTGTGGTACACCGGCTTCAATTTTCTCAAGGTTTGAGTACGTTTGGTCGCGCCGAACAATAAAGAGTTGGTTCAGAAAGTAAGATTTCATTACTTCGTAGTATTGCCTGGGAAGGACCCTATGACATTTGTATACTCAAGCCTCAAGCGATAAACTTTATCAAAGGCTTGTGCAGCATCTAAGATGTTTGATTAAGAAATAAAAAAAAGTTTATTATTATTTTTTATATAGCATTTTGAGGAACAAAAATTATATGAACCGTTGAGACCAGTAAAAACAGTTAAGTCTCGCCATGCAATGGGAAACCATTCAACGTCAAAACGGTCGAGGAAGAAAAATGTTTATGAGCGTAATTTGGAGTATTTAGTTTGAGTACCGCATGCTTAATACTAAAATTGTAAGAAACAAATCGTACCCAACCCCTTGTGAACATTTAAAACAAAATTTCTACCTAAGAAGTCAACGCTAGTGTCGGCATTTATTTAAGGGGGGAAGCTGGTCTAGAGCGTGAAAAAATGGGTATAATTTATGAATTTTTTGTGACTCAACAAAAAGATCAATCGATAAATCTGTGAAAAAGGTTTTATAATTTAGGTTTTAATATACAAATACAAAATTAAATTCAAAATGGCGGCTGTCCAGCATTTCAGGAGCCTCATTTTTTATACGGGATCATGGCCGAAGTAACCCCCTTAATTTTGGTCCTGGAACAAAATCCCGAAAATTTTTAGTTTCTTTATACATAGCAACAGCAAGAGACGTACGTAGAATTTTTTTCGATATTTTGTTTTTTCCCAAAATGGTGCACGTTTGAACAAAAAATTTAAATTATCACTATAAACGACAAAACGTTAATTAAAAAAAAACTATGCAATATAAAAAAAAATCCTACGTACGTCTCCGGAGAAAGGTATTTCGAATGTACTGTCAAAATTTTGTCGGTGAAGATATGCTCGAGGTATGTCTTCGGCCAGTTCAAAAAAAGTGATTTCAAGAAAAACGCGTTTAAAGTTTCGATTTCTAACGCTTCACATATTTTCTACATATATATATTATTACTAGACCCCTATACGCATTCCAGGACATTCCTAATAATCTAAATTCATCGGAGGGCAGTCCCTTCTCTGTCAACTGCCGTTATGCCTGCTCAAAAATTCCAGCGTTCGCCGGATCATAAAGGGCGCTCGGGGCATACCTACCTGAGGGGCCCTGCCGCAGAAGGGAAAGTTTGGGCATTTAGACATTTTTGCCGGAATCCATCCTTTGGTATGCTATTTGTAAGACCCTAAAGTACCTTTTAAGACAAAAAAAAAAATTCTAGACCAGCTTCCCACCTTAAATTAATTTATGAGATTCTATTTGCAAAATTGAAAAAAGCTCAGAATAAGCGGTTTATTTATAACAAATATGAAACTACTTTTTTTAAACTATCGCCAACACCCAGCTTCTCGTATATTGGTTTCCATCTGTACGTCTCTGCTCTTCGAATGTGGAACTGGAATCTATGTGAATTAAAAAAAATTCGAGTACAATTTAATGCATTGCCAAAAATTCTTCCAAATGCAAAAGTTTCCAAAAACTATTCAAAGAGCCTACATTCGCTTCGACAAAAACGTCGCTTTTCTCTTATCAAACAGTCTAAACGCAATATTCGACCAGCTAAAAATACCCATCAGTTTGATCCACAGCTCAGTCAAGTGTAGTGATTCATATTTTAGTTACACACAACGAATGTGGAATATTTTCACGTGCTATTCCCTTGCATTGCGATTTGCAAAAATTCAAAAGAAACATTCTTCGAAACCATTTACTAATTTCTTAAATGCCCGATTTGTGTTTTAAATTACATATTATGAGGGAATTCCCAAATTAAAAAAAAAAAAATATTGACCCCTACTACTAAACTCGTCTTAAGGGGGGAGGCTGGTCTAGAATTTTAAAGAAACCGAAATTTTTGTTGTTTTAAAAGGTATTTTCGGGTCTTAAAAATAACATACCAAAGGATGGATGCCGGCAAAAATGTATAAATTGTACGGCGCAGGCATCGCAGATTAAAGGTATACGTATTTAATATGAATTTATAGTACTTAAAACTTTAAACGCTTTTTCTCGAAATCACTTTTTTTGTACTGGCCGAAAACATAACTCGAGCAAATCTTCACCGACGAAATTTTGACAGTACATTCGAAATACTTTTCTCCGGAGAAGTACGCACGATTTTTTTTTATATTAAATAGTTTTTTTTTGTAATCAACAATTTTGTTGTTTTTTTATAGTGAAAATTTTAATGTTTTGTTCAAACGTGCACCATTTCGCAAAAAAAAACAAAATATCCAGAAAACCCTACGTCTCTTGCTGTTGTTATATAGAAACTAAAAAATTTCGGGACCAAAATTAAGGAGGTTACATCTTCGGCCATGGACCAGTCAAAAAAATGAGGCGCCTCCGAAGAAATGCTGATCAGCCGCTATTTCGAATTTAATTTACACCAAAAAACTGGTATTTGTATATTAAAACCTAAATAATAAAACCTTTTTCACAGATTTTCGATTGATCTTTTTGTTGATTCACAAAAAATTCATAAATTATGCCCATTTTCAAGCTCTTATAGACCAGCTTCCCCCCCTTAACAATTTCGGGCTACTAATGCCAAATAGAAAGCACTAAAAACTTGTAATGATTTTTTTGGCAGCAGATATTAAGAACTTGTTAATAATTTTATCAACTTTGACAAAAAGCAAAACATTTACCTGCTACTAGAACGTCTATTATGATAATTTTTGGCATTTGTAGTCCGAAATTATGACGGGACTTGTGATAGTCGCCATTCTCTTACGTTTTTGGACGCTCAATTTACTGTTCTCAAATAGAAAAGAAAAAACAAAGAACATTTTGAGAAGCAATATGGTTGAACTAGGAAAGTCAGACGCCACCGCCACCTCCGGAGACATATCTATTTCAAAAAGCATTTGCCAATAACAAGTGTCCTAAGAAATATAATCTATAAGTGTATCCCGACAAAATATTTACAAATGAGTTAAAACAGCATTTTCTACTAAAATCATATCACCGGATAAAACTCTTCGCTCAAATATTAATTTGTATTCGCCTTTATCATGGAAACCAAAAAACAAGGCGCACAATTTCTACTCAGAGCTGCGCACGCACGACGACATGCCAGTAACTATACCACTCACATTCACCCAATGCCTTTGTCAGCAGGTGATTCGACATGGCTGAGTAGACTTAGTTAAGACCATACAATAAATTTCACCAAGAAATTCATCCAGTGGGATGCCTGTATAGCGTATAGGCTGGTCCTTGTTCGCTCCGTTTTACTATTTCCAAATTTATGAGAATTTTTGTTAAATGAACTAAATAACTCGCTTATACAAAGATGCGGCTAAGGCAATGGCTACAGACTAAAAGAGTCATTGATGAACTGTTATTGCAATGAATGCGATGTCGATGGAACCTGCGATCGGGACCTTGATTAAGTTGAAATTATGACTGATAAGATGAAGTGGCTCTTAGGTGCTATCTTCTCAAGCAATTATAATTTCCATGTAGATAGATGATGATCAAGAGGTGGGATGCGGCATTTAAAGGCTGCGTATAAATGTATACCAAATGTGGGTAGTAGACCAGCGATCTGAATAAAGGTAGAGAAACTAATTGAGTTGCCTTATGTGAGTAGATATGTCGAACAATATTTATGGAAGATCGTTGAAGTACAATAAAATAAAGACATGACATCCGTTTGGATGGGCAATAAGCGGTGACCGTTGGAGTCTTTTGTTTTTCATCAAGACGTGAACTTAAGCTTGGTAGTTTTGATTGTTGATTTGTTTTAATGAAATTATTGATCATATATTATAGACTCGAAGAAGGAGGGGTAGTACAGATAGATACATAATTTGGTTAGCAGGGGTTTGAGTTATCTTTTAACAATGGTTGAAAATGTTGTATTTGTTCAATACACATATAAAAATCTGTCTTCCATACACAAAAAGCCAGTTATGTTCAGATAAATCTTGACGCACATTTTCTTTTACCATCGGTTGGCCTTGAAAAATGAGAAACTTATCTGTGGGGGATCTTCTCTTCCGATAAAATATAAAATGCTGTCGTACAATTAGACTCAAACAAAAGAAAGCAGATGGTTTGTTCTTTGTTAATCTCCTCAGCATATTTTTTATTATCTAAATCAAGCACAGAATATGGAAACTACTACCTATTTCAAAATTTATAAGCTTCACTTACATACACTGGTATACGAATGTTTCAAGATTGAGGCCCACACTTGCACATGTAGCTACTTTTTACTGTTTACTTGAAAGATGCGTGCAAATTAACCATTCCCATGACGACGAATATTACTTAAACCCCTCCTGGCATATTCATGTGGTTCCGTCCATAGTAAATCACTCAATTATTCACCATCAATGGACGACAGATGAGTAAAATCCAGTCAGAGTACGGGTAAGTATATCATCTGATTTTATTGGACGATATCATGCCGAGATTTCATTCGACGAACTACGACTACAACAACAATGATGATGATGATGATGAGGACCGACCATTACCAAGACGTCCGTTGCGTCGCGTCGCGTCTTATGCTTGGAATCATCATCGCATCTTCTCCGTTGTGTATATAGGTATATAGTAGAATAGCTCATTACTCAAAGTTATTTGTTTATTCTCTTAGGATCTCACAGTATCCTTAAAAATTAACTAAAAGGAGTTAAGAAATATGGAAGGTACATAGATCCCCAGTGACAGGGTGTTTACCATCCCAGGCAATGCCACAAGATAAAAATCATTAATTTTAAGAAGCCAGATTAATTTTTATGACATCCTCTTCTGCGGCATCAGGAATGTTTCACAGTGCAGCTCGCTTGGCTTCTTGCTCTTCCGATCAGCTGCAATATAAACTCAGGCTGAGGCTTGATTAATAAATTTCGGTGGTGAGCCTCTCATACATGGGTCCTTAGTCAGTCATTCAATGAGTGCATGAAGCAGGTACGCTACACAAGAACACTAACACAACCTGTAGCTGTAGCAGGGTAATAAGCAACAACAGCAGCAATAGCAGCGGCAAGGCGATGAGGATTTATTGGCATTGAAATAGCCGCCTGAATGCTGGCGTGAATGTTGAGAGCGCGAGTGCAAGCGTGAGCAGTTAAAATGGATGGACGGACGTATAGGACAACTTAATCAGTTGAGCTTCATATACGTGAAGAGGCCTCCTTCGATGTATAGCCAAGGCAGAGACTTTGAAGTGCGTCGGTTTTGTTGATCGTAGTGAATAGGTGCTGCTATGGCAGGTTTTTCAATAAGCATACCTAATTAATTGCAGGTAATTTTTTGATACATTTTTTTTTTACATAAAAGAATCAGATGAATGGGTTATGGGTTCGTTTTGAATTGACTTGGAGTTGGTTGTCCAAGAGCTATTGATACCTACCGTCGGATGTTGCTTGAGTGGTGGGCCAGGGCTGGTCTGTGTGGAACAGTGTTTGTGGGAAAAAAAGTTGGCAAGGCAAATATCGCTACCAATACCTACCTATAGAAGAAGAATAGGGAATAACGATATTGAAATTCACTTTAAGACTTTGTAATTCAAATCGCTCGTCAAGTTCGTCATGCTTGGCCTTATGTTTCCAACATGATTTTTGAGTAGAAAAATAAAACATCTGAAGGAAGTAGGGTCGAGTTAGCTTTACTACGAAGCGATGACCCCCGATCCTATTGCAAGATTGTCTATCGATGTAAGCTCAGCTCAGCAATGTGTCTGTTTCTGTTCCAAACCAAGCTTACGAGTAGTTAAATTCAGATAAGTTTGGAGATGCTTACTCCAACGTTAGCAGGACACGTACATCGTACACGCTCCCGGCTGTACCCAGGTTTCGTGTGTCTGACACTTTTACCAGCTCGAATTCTTTCATAATATACATAGGATCTTGAATCTTTGTAAGTTGGTGGGAGCTGAAGATGATAGTTCGGTAAACTAAACTTTACATACTAACTTACTTAGATGGGCAATACAGTTCGGGGGTGAACCTGGGCCTCAACCAACATCCTTCTATAACGACTTCGATTTCGGGCGAGCTCTCTCCAGTTTTGCACTCTAAGTCGGTTGAGGTCTTCTTCCACTTGATTGCGCCACCTAAGACGAGGTCTTCCCCTTCCGCGACTTCCCTGCAATGTGCTTTCGAAAGCCCGTCGAGCCGGAGCGGTTGGGTCCATCCACTCTACATGACCCAACCATCATAGTTTCGCGATGCGTACTCTTGTGTCTATGCCCATGTCGCGGTACAGCTCATACAGCTCGTTGTTGTATCTTCTTCTCCACACATTGTCTTCGCATACGGGACCAAAGATCATTCGGAGAATTTTTCTTTCGAAACGACCAAGAGTTTCCTCATCCGCTTTCGATAAGGTCCATGCTTCCGCGCCGTAAAGCAGGACTGGGATGATTAAGGTCTTATACAAGGTCTCTTTGGTTTTTCTAGAGAGGGTTTTGTTTCTCAATTGCCTTCTTAACCCAAAGAAGCAACGGTTGGCAAGAGTTATTCTCCGTTTGATCTCCGCACTGATGTTTTTTTCCGTGTCTGATCCTAGGCAGACGAAGTCCTGTACTACCTCGAAGTTATGTCTGTCTATTGTAATATTTTGTCCAATTCGTCGATGTTCTGTGTCCCTGTTTGATAACAGCATATACTTCGTTTTGCCCTCATTAACCATCAAACCCATTTTTGCCGCTTCTGTTTCAATACTCGCAAAAGCTCCTATGACATCACGCTTTTTTCTTCCCATTACGTCAATATCGTCTGCGTAGGCGAGTAATTGTACAGACTTTTGAAAGATTGTTCCTCTGGTGTTGTTGAGTTTCTTACAATCTGTTCAAGTATGATGTTGAAGAAATCGCATGACAGTTTGTCGCCTTGCCTAAAGCTTTTTTCGACATCAAAGGTCTCGGTGAGTTCTTTACCGACCTTGACGGAGCAGCGTGAATTCTCCAAAGTCATCCTGCATAGTCGTACGAGTTTTGCAGGGATGCCGAAACTAGACATGGCTCTGTACAGCTCGTCTCTGTTAATACTGTCATACGCGGCCTTGAAATCGATAAAGAGATGGTGAATATCGATATTATATTCTCGGGTTTTTTCCAAGATCTGCAGTAGTGTGAATATTTGGTTTATTATGGACTTCTCTGGTCTAAAACCACATTGATAAGGACCTATCAAGCTGTTGACGTGGGGTTTCAGACGTTCACATATTACTGCAGACAAGATCTTATAAGCGACGTTAAGGAGGCTTATCCCTCTATAATTGGCGCAATTATGAGGACCTCTCTTCTTTAAGATCGGGCATACGATACTGAGGTTCCAATCACCGGGCATGCTTTCTTCCAACCATATCATGCAGATCAGCTGGTGCATGCTCCTTTCCAACTGATCAGAAGCCTTGAAAAGTTCGGCATCAAGGCCATCTGCACCTGTATCGGTAAACTAAAAACGATAGAAAAACGGATATTTCTTTTGCTTAATGCCTACTTCTACTTAGAACTTTGTTCAGTGGGGGTAAGACTAGAGAATTTTCTAAAAATCACTGCTCGGGCGCCAAAATGATCGAACAAGCTATACATACGTCAAGAACCGCTGTACTGATTATGCTGAAAGCCTATTTAGTTTCAAGTTACATAGGTCATGGAAAAAAAGTAGTCCTGAATCGATAATATAGAGATAAACACACACAAAAATTCAAAAAAAAAAAAAAAATACTGATACGTCGAAATTCACTATTCATCAAATCAGGATAAGAGTATAGCTGAAAAGTAAAAAATTGTGAATACTTATGGCACACATACCAATGTCCGTACCTACTATAAAAAGCAAGCTTCCACAACCTTTTCAAAGGAATTTTTCACGAGATTCAAGTGATTGAAACAGTTTCCCATTTTTGGATACATTTTTCCAGATAGTTATTAAGAACTCATGCTTTTACCTGTAGCTCTTCTATATCAGACTTCTCGAACACATGATAGCAGCGGGCGCCAGAAATAAATACTTGGTAAAACCTCAGTTTTGAGTGCATATACTCATGTGCCATATACTCAGGTGTCATGTTAAGCGAGGCACTAAATAAAAACAATTTTTATCGCCTCTTTTGAGGGGTTTTGTTTTTGCGGTTATTTTTCTCGATCCAAAGAAAACATTCAAAAGATGCACTCAAGTCTGCATTTGTGTCAGAAATGTAAAAATAAAAGCAGATTGGTAAAAAAGTTGAGGTTTATAATGAATCGCAATCAAGGACATCACTGTCACAATTCTCGTTTTAAATTACGAGATTTCCAACGTTACCACATCACTGATGGAGCTGTTTGATACCGTTTTATTGACAACCCAACTGTGAAGTCAAACCTGGTCAGCTCGAATACCGCACACCACATTCGAACTCACACACACACACACCAGAGTGAAAGCAAATACAATTTTTACTCAAATTTCATACTCCACCCTAACGATGGATATTTATTTTATGGCAATTTTATTAAAATATTTTTATTACTCCTCCATTAAGAAGAAGAAGAATGAAGAAGCCTTTAACAGTGCTCAGTTCTTCAGTGCGGAAAGGAACAGCAGCATTCACCCATCATCGAGTTTGATGGAACTTTTTCTGTGGCGCTGAAGCTGATGTGATCATCATACTGTCGCAAATGCTTTTGACAGGTTCAAGGAACCCAACACGTATACAATACCCATTTCAGATGATATGCGACCCAACCTGATGTTAATGGCGAAGCAAACATCTCAGGTATAACCTAATGGAAGCACTAAGCGATGGGACGTCTTCGGCAAATGAAAAGACAGCTTCATTTTGATGGAATTCCATTTGTGGAGGTTTTACGACTTTCTGATGCAAGGGGGACAATTAATGAATTTATTTGTTTTTGTTGCATCGGGCGCAGGCTGATGCATGCAAACTGTGGCTGAGGCTTGGCTCGAGGTGGAGGGGCGAGTAGACTATTATTAAATTCATGAAACTTTAACATGTTGGTTTGCAGTGTTTTTCAATAATTTATTTATGACTTTGTGAGTAGTCAGTTTCACAGTTGGGAGACATTGATGGTCAGGTGGGGAATTTGATGATGATATGGGCGCGATCATTAAAACGGATATCATCATCTTTGTCAGGATTATAAATATAAAATTATTTGTCATTTAGTGCAAGCACTGATGGCTGTGCTTATTTGTATGTGTGTGTGTGTGTGGGTATTTGTGGGGGCATTGTGCACTCGGCACAATTTAAATGTCGTAAAAGTTTTTATTTATTTATCAAGTGAATTGAGGAAGTTTTACGATAATTTGTTCCGCAATGTGTCTGTCGTTGGAAAATATAATAATTTCTGATGGAATGATGTTGAAAGCTTAAGTGCTGAGCTTGTCTGAACAGTTTTGTTTTTAATGATCAACATTTAATTTGTGTTTTCATATGTACGGAGAATTCAATTTCAATTGACAATTATGGGAGAGTATATGCGTGGGTTAATTTGATTGCAAGCTATTTTTTCTATCAGAAACTAATCAACAACGAGTAACTGTGTCTGTTTTAAACAAAAAATTCATTGTTAAGATTAAAATTTCTTTGTTTGTTAAGCTTCCCTTTTAATAAGTACTCCGGAGAAGATCGTTCAAGATATTTTCAGTTTTTTGATTGTCACTCAGCAGAGAATGTAATTCAAAGGGTTTTCCATCGTGTTAGCCATTGTTCTGAATTTTGATATCGAAGAAGGTACACAAGCACCGTCTCCATATAATTCACTTTGAGCCAAATTAATCGGGACCACTTGTGCATTTCTTTGAACAAGAGTCCGTGTCATATACCTCTTTTTGTTTGTATGTTGTCAACTACGTGCTTATTCGTTCCAACTCAATTTGTCTCTGAGCATCTTCTGGATGATATTACTTGGGCTGATTTCTACGATACATCTGCTCATTTCCTGACGTAAAGATTTCCATCTAGATCTACTGAACTCGAGCACTGTGTGGAAGGCGTCATCTGTCAACTAATCTCCGGGTATAGGCAAGAAGGGATTCCTTGTTTTCCGATCTTGTGCAGAAAGGCGTTTAAAAACCCGTGTCCGATAAGGAACTGTGTAACGTAGTAGTTCACTTCACTGTGTTTCCGGTTATTCCATTTAGTTAGGCCTCCAATCAGCGTAGCAGTCCAGCACCCTCTGCTGTCCGACTCCCATCGTTTCGCAACTTCTGACGTGTAAGCACTTTTGCTTATGCTTTCTGTCTGAGTATGTATTTTCTTTGTACTACAAGAAGATCAATCAGTACGACAACTCCAAATTAAAGAACTATTGGTTCAGACATTGTGCGGTACGTACTCGCTAATCGCAATACGCATAGCGCCTTGGTACCGATGTTAGCTGTTTCCGATACTTTTCTTGTTTTAAGCGCTTCAGCCCAAATCTCGCTTACTTACAGTAGAAAAGAGTGTTGTTGCCAGAAGAAGTTGCCGATTGGTCTCAGATGGTTCACCTACATTTGAATCAGCTTGTAACTTTAGATGTGCGTTTAGCGACAGTCCGTATCTAGTCCCAAATGCTCAGTTTTGTGTCCAGGTTTTACCACGTTTTTGCTCGGTTTCATTGTGGAAGTCGATAACCGAAAGAATTCGTTTTTTTTTTGGTTAAAAGAACAACTTCAGTCTTCTCAGTAGAAACAGAACGTGCGTATAGCGAGGTAGGGGCAGGGTAACCAAATGTCCGTTTTAAGAAAAAAGGCATTTTTTAAGAAAAAATTCATCTTTGACCTCGAGGACATTTGGAGAAAATGCTGAATCAACGAGGACTCGTAAAAAACGAGGACAATTTGGGGAAAAAGCGGAAAAAAGGAGTATCAATGAAAATTTTTATAAAAAATGAGCATAATTCGCAAAACTGCCGAAAAACGAGGACTTTTCAACGAGTTTTCTCTAACATCTAGAAATATTACACGAGCATATTTGGGCATTTATATTTATAATTCTTCGAATCAAAAAATTCTCCAGAAATTCTGAATCATCTGAATGCGGCATTTTGAATGCGGCATTGCGGCAACAACAATTGGTCGCGATTGATTGTTCTAACGGTTCAACTCTATACAACAAGTGGAAATAAAAGTGGAAGTAATTGATTTTATCGTTGACTTGTTATATCAATTTTTTCTTCGCTTTGAGAACATCAATTTTTGGTTTTTAGTAATGGATAAAGAAAAAAAGAAAACCTCATGCGGTAAATTGCAACGTAATCACGGAAGCGGACACCTTTTTTTCCTGCTGTATCACATGCTTTGGAAATTTTGAAATATTGAAAGAAACCTGGCTAATATCAACCATGGGCGAAAATCGACTAAATGGTAAAGTTTTAGAAAATTAATTTGATTCATTTCATTTGATAACGATGTTTTTACTTTTTTCAGGACTATGTATGCTCAGTGTGCATCGGAAAATGGTAAAGGAAAGATGAAGTCCTCAGGAAATTTGCTGATAATCCCAGAAAATTGGTTTTATAAAACGCTTAATCAATGGTAAAAATTTATAAAATCAATTTGATTCATTTCATATAGTAACGATGTTTCTCTACTTTGAGAAACCAAAACATGATACTTTTAAAGTAGCTCTCAATATTCTTGTCAATAAATATGTCCTACTTTTTTTCAAAAAAATGTCCTCGTTTTTTCATTGATTTTTGAGAAATTGTCCTCGAAAAAAGACCTAAAAAAATTCCTGGCTACGCATGCCCGTGCTCCTTCATCCAGGAATAAACAGAACATATTGCATTGAGTTGGAGTCACGTTACGTTGTCTAGTACATCAAAGTCAAAGCGATATTCAGATAGGATGCACCGACTTCCTATGATTGAACTCATAACCGTCAGGCCAAATCGAAGCTTAAGTAGAATTTTGTTTCAGGCATAAGGCATTTAGAACTTACGCATCACAGAGACGGCAATGGTCTGAATGAAAAACTTATGGTCTGAGACTTTAGAGTTATTGTATTACGAAACGTAATCACAAGAACTCATCTCCCCCTTATTCAACATATTGATATGAGAGCGGTTTCAATGGATCCTGCGGTGGCAGGAGGATGAAATGTAGGAAATTTTATAGTTATAAACCGCACAAAGAGAGAGTTTTGTGTGACATTATCTTTATTTCTGAAGAAGTTTGGTTTTTGATATAGGTATGTGTTTCCAATAGCATTTTAACATTTCCGGGATCTTCCCTTTGCTCTCCCTGTAAAAAGATATACTGACGAAAGGATGTTCGTCAGTTCATATTTTCCACGCACGACTTGCAAATTCCTTGCTGTGCTTGAACCATTTGATTGCTCAAATGCTGCGTTCTTCTAACTTGTTCCATAAAACAAAACAAAAAATCCGAGCAGGAATCTTGCAATCTGAAGAAAATAGGAACGCAATGAAAACTCTCCACAGTTCAACATCTCAAAGGAGTTGAAAACAATGGCCTTTAGTTCTACTTAACTCAAAACAAAATACTCAATGACATCTTGTTGGTATACATCAGGTACAAGTCAGCAAAGTGATGCAATAAACCTTTGCCAGTTGTAGGTATTTCAATTATCAAACTTTCTCCGCGCTAAATATGAACTGCACACATGTAGGCACACAAACTGCATCTGAACAGTAACTTTATTGAAGCAATAGAAATTTTCTTTTTGTCACGAGTAACAGAGTCCTTTTCTTAATGACCCATGTGTCGTGTCGTTTGTTTTTACGTCAATTATCAGACCATAAAGGACTTTTTATGAGGGTGGCCGCCCGTTGACGTTGCTGTCGTAGTCGCGTCGCACCGCTGGCTGCCGCCGTTGTATCTGTAGTAGTGAGCTCATTGTCACCCCATGAAACAATACGTAACATTGAGGAAATAAAACGAAAGAAATAAAAATACACCAAGGTACAGAAAAAGAAAGGACATGCCATTCTCATCGTCATCGGTCCTGTTGGCAATAAATCACTCACTCCTGGCAGTTCAATTCTTTTCTTTCTTCTTACGTTACTGTTCCTCCTTGAGTTTGTCGACTTTTTGATGTACGCATTTCTTATTATTGCGTATAAAAACAGGGGTGACATGTTTCTTGCGTTATCCTGCGAAAGTTGGTGCGAAGGCATTTTTGCCATATCGACGCAGAATTCGGTCTGTTGTTCTGTCTCGAAGGACTTTTAGTGCGTTAACTGATGCCTGCTGATTTGCAGCTTTTTTTTTGCTGCTGTTGTTGTTGTTGTTTGTTACTATGCGCAAAGTGAGGGTGTGAGTGTTGGTTGCCATTTTTGTGTACGACTTTTCCATCAAGGCCCGTCAGGATGTTGTACCTATATTTGTCGTTTCTTTAGGAGATAAGTTATGGTTATATACAGACGTTGAATAACATAGTATAAATGGTGGTCCTTGTAATTTTTTTTTTACGTGCTTTATCCGTAAATTATGTTTATGTTATGTATACGAGAGTGCGACGGAAACTGTGTGGGCCATGTTCTGAAGCTGGTCCTGATGGTTGAATGGCTGGAGGATGGATATGGATTCGGATGGAAATGAGTAGGAGGGTTCATGATGATGGTTCTGAGAGAGATAATCGCATGAATCATAGTTAATCTCTTCATACGGGGATAATAATTTAGGCAACAGGATAAATTGTTGGATTTTTTTTTCGCTATTTAATTTATTTTCTTTTTGCTTTGGAAGTAAATGTTTTTGGAAATACCTATAGTAGATAGGTATGTCCTCATTGTCTTAGTGTAACAAGAATGTTTGACGAACAGACTTTTTTCTGTGTTATGCTATTGATTTTTCCGTGTACGTTATGTAAGATTTAAGGGATAATTGCGCTGGCATCTGATTTATTTATTTATCACGACTGAAAATTGAAATAATAAGCTTGAAGAGTTCTGAAAAAAAAATCTTAGTTTGAAACAAAGAAGTACATTTTGAATTTGCTTTATGGAAACACTGCAAGAAGAATCAACATATTTCGTTGGAAAGTTATTATTTTGGCAGAAGTCTTGCATTGTAAGCGTTCAATAGAAAGAGCCAACCAATAAACGTATTCAACCAAGAACCAAGTGGTAAACAAGATGATAAAATGTTTACACGTTTTTCAAGAACCAGAAAGAAAAAAAATTTAGATCGATTCTACTAAAATGTAGTTTTATAAAATCCTGTTTTCTAAAATCCCTCTCGATCAAAATACCTATCTGTTTCGAGTATAGTTCCTTTAAAATACAAAGATCCTGTTTAAAAAAAAACATTCTGATCGCATAAAGTAATAGACCATAGCTGGCAGCAAATTTTGGGAGTACATCATACACATGTGTGTAGATAGATACCTACATAGGTATATGCAATATTATATCGAAATCAACCGTCTAGTTTCTTTTCAGTAGGGAGGGAGCAGCCACCAGAAATCAGAAATGGTAATTTTTCAGATTTTGAGGTCGACGTGATAACCACATGAGTGATTCGTCAAAAAATCAGAAAATTCTCTTGATAACAATAAACGTGTGTCCAAGTCGCTTCGGTTTCAGCTTTGTACTTGCCTGACACATTCTATGTGTCTTAGAATGCATTTTTCAAACTAAAGCAATGAAGAGATTCAAAAAAATACTTTTTTTCGATTTTGGGCCCAAGAATTTTCGTTTTTGAAATTGTGTTCTCAAATCTTTTTGGATGGGCTCACATAAAAAAGGAACGTTTTCTTCCCAACTGCTTCATGCTAGGCAAAAACTGTAAAAAGGATCTTATAAGAAAACAACAGACAGTGCTTACAAAAAACTTTCTTTAGCCAAAAACCCGAAACTTTTTAATGTTAAGGTTTCAATATAATTTTTTCCGAAGAGACGGCATATGGTGCCCATGACATGATAGTTTGCATGTGTACCTATAGTCGGGAGTTTCATGGTTCAGATCCCAACAGAAACTAAAATGTTTTTCACGGGTACCGCCTTTCGCGAGGAATTGGAAAGTCCTCCGATAGTAAATTCAATGCCACGAAAAGCGCAGAAAATTGTAGGTCCCTACATTCCCTCACAAGGCAATGTTGCGCACTGTTGCGCCCCACCCCCATATTTTTTTTTTATTTATTTAGACAGTATTGTACATTCAAGTTCAAGATCATTCCAAATCATCTCTTAGCCTATTTTTGATAAAATGAAACGAAATAGCTAAGAGTTAGGTATAATTTTTAAGATTTGTTGAATCAAATAAACACATACATAAATAGTTATAATTGTTTGCTGTGCCACATGCAAACTTTCTCAAAACTCCTATTTATTTTTGAAATGTGAAAATGTATGCTCTATTTACAGATGATCACAACTCCAAAAAGGAAGAAGAAGAAGAAGATCATCTTTCGCAAAGTCCTTCTTTAGGTATTTCTATATGCCATGAAAAGCACTTTTAATCTTAGCCATTAAAAAAAAAAAAAAAAAAAACGTATAAGGTCCATTATTTCTCCACAAATAATAAAGAGCACTGATTCTACACCGATGCATGGTTCAAAAACCAGTGAAGTTGTAGGAAGTGGAATCTACTCAGAAAAACTGAATCACAGTCTTTTCTTCCTCCTACCCGATCATTGTAGTGTGTTCCAAGCGGAAATTCTGGCGATTAAGTAGGTGCTGTCTTGGCTCAAAGAAAACGTCATATCCTCCACGGATATTCGAATCTTCTCGGACAGCCAAGCTGCCTTTAAATCTCCTGCCTCTGTCTCTACAAAATCCATCACGGTCCAAAATTGCAAAATGTCTCTGAGGGAGATATTAAATCAGTTCAACATTCACCTTTTATGGGTGCCGGGACACAGGGACATACCAGGCAACTGTATGGCGGATGAACTAGTCAAAAAAGGCACAACCACTTCCCTACGCTCAGAATCGAACAACATAGGTATACCTATCGCTACATGTAAACCCCTACTTAGACAAGACGCTTTAAGGATAACAAACACTAGATGAACTGAGAGTAACAACTGCCTTGCAACCAAAAAAGTTTGGCCGTGCGTAGACTCAAAACGGTCAAAGAGTTTGTTAGCCTTGAACCGCCTATATCTAGGTTCTACCATAGGTGTTCTTACGGGCCACTGTCTAATAAGAAGACACGCCAAAAGACTTGATGTGTATTCCAATGATTTCTGCAGAATCTGCTTGGACGAAGAAGAGGAAGAAACCGTTCAACACCTTCTTTGCTTATGACCTGCATAAGCATCTCGGTGAATTTTTCATGTAATTGAAAAATACATTAAAAGTTCCGCGTGGTTCGACTACCAGGTGATTAACCGGCTAGCCCCGAAACGAAAGACTAATGGGTGATCAACTCGTTAATCTCACATCGGGCTTTTGAGATTAGTAGGTGATTAACTTGCTGATCTCTGTGGTATCACAATGGACCCAAGCGTTCTAAGTGTGTCAGGCAATGCACGTTCGTATAATACTCATTGGCTGACAGCCACTTCCACCTAACCTAACCTATTGATTGATTTTGAAAGAAAAAGTGATCCTTAATAAGGCAAGGAAAAAAGATTTAATTTTTTTTTCAAAAATCTGAGTTTGAGACTTGATTGCTCATAAACTGTTTACTAAATTAGGTTGAGTTAAAATGATAATCAAAGAACGAGGTATTTACACTGTACAGAATGTGGTAGTGAAATGTCTAAGTTGATTTAGAAAGAAATTTTATATATATTGCCTAAACGGAGGGAGATACGACTATTTTCTTATTTTGACACAACGTATCAGTTCTGAGTTTTTGTCGTACCGTCTGCAAAACACTTGAGACACTTTTTTTTAACTTTTAAAGCAAGTAGCTCATTGCTATAAAATGTTTCTCTTCCATTAAAAAAAACATCACTGAGCCTTAAACCTGCGTAAGTTAGGTTCAAGTGTCTGTCAGGAACACGACAGACTCACTTGAACCAAAAAGTATTTCGGTCCATTGTTATACCACATGACATGAACAAGCGAGGGAGAACCTTGCGATGGAGTAGGTGACATGTATGTCGAAGACCTGGATCGAAGAAGAATTATCCTGGGTGTAGCTCACGTCTTTGGAAGAGAGCAGAGCATGAACATAGAAGGTCTGTCTTGTCTATATACTCTTCCTCTCGTCTTTTGAGAAAGCGGCAAGTCTTGAGGGGTATCTATCTATTATAACGCAGTTTTTAATCATGGCGGAGATTACATAGCGACATCTGCTTAAGGATAACAAACATTTAGTCCGCTTGCGATTTGTGATCCAGTTTCGTATGAAACTTTTTGGTCTCAACCACCACAGGTTAGTCTACCAAATGATTTCTTAGCAAGAAATTTTACGTGCGTTGGGCAATGATAAAATCATTCAGCTGGAGAAAGTACACACTCGTAGTTCCTTTTTTGCCAAGTAGGTATACATCAGCCAAGCGGTTTCGCGGAATTTATCTGTCTTCTGGTACCCAGTAGGTAAAGGTTAATGCTTAACTACTATTCTGTCAACTCCACGAGAGCACTAAGTTCCTTGTGGGCTACTTGGCTGACTAAGAAAATACGAAATATTACCTTTTTGACCGCAGGAAATTCCGATTGAAATACCCTACAAGTAACTGGGAAACAGAAAGAGAGACTAATACTAAGCCCTTCGAAAAACAAGCTGGCAGCCATTTGTTTGTTGAAAATATCGAGAGCAGTAAGATTACGAGCTTTGAAAGCGGCTGAGGGTATCGAAGGAAGATCTCAGCTGGTACACATACAGGCTGATCGCGTGACTTTGTTTAGATTGCAACGGTTTGTAACTTCGTCAAAGATAGTAAATCTTCCTACCATCGTTTATGGCCAATTTGTGGAGAAACCCCCAGTGTTTTTGCAAAATAATGGGGCTTCGTGGCACTTCTGATTGTTTCGTATCTATAATAAACATTTCATCACGATACCTGCGAACACTCTAAATATTTAGTTTTTGAGACTCAGCTTAACAACATTTATGGAGAGTTAAAGGGTGATCAGATGGAAAATAGAAAATATTTTAAAAGCCTTTAGCTTCTCAAGTGGAGTAAAATGTGTTATTTTAGTCATACATCGACGAACATGATCAAAAAGTGAAATCTAGTTGGTATACAAATAGAAATGCAAAATTATACCTATTTCAAAAAAAGGAAGATTTGTTTTCTTCATAAAAAAAAGTCACAACTTTTTCTATTTTCAAATAAAATACCTGTAGGACTACCTAGATATACACTTACTAAATATCTAATTAAATAATCCTCGTTAGCACCTATAGCCATATCCTTCTTTACTTCAACTCGGCAAGCAGTCGGTAGGAAAGCTATAGAAGTTAGATACCAACACATAATTTGTAATTTCCTTAAAATGCCACATCATGCTTTTATCACTCAAAACAAATTAATTTTCAAACACACACACACACACACATACACACCCAAAGACGCAAAAATCCAGTAAAACTTGATGTCATTCCCATTTTAACAATTCCTTGGATAATTTTCCTCCATGTCCATGGGCACGCATAAATCACTCATTATGAAGCGTAATGAATGGCTGGCGACCTAAATATAAATCATTAGATTAGGTACACGTTAGTCTCCTGTATACAACACACAAACACACATATATACAGAGACACACCAACCAACATCCGTATTCTCCTAAAAAGACATTTTAACTCCCTTGGGTCGTCACCACCATTCAGAGTTGTCTCCCAAAAAAAAGGACCCACGAGACGACAGACGAACATTTAGTAATTCTTTTAATTGTGATCTGATGGCACATCACCAAATGCCCGGAAGGGGTGGATTCCTTGTTTGCTCTGCCATCACCCCCTTTGTCTTTACAGTCTTGTTCCTATATTTATATATGTATAAATAAGGGTGGTATGGTGGCATGGTGTTTTGTGTTTTTTTCTTCTTTTTGTTAGTCTTTTGTTCTCCATTTCATCATGGTGATGATGATAACGGGCTTCTTTTTCAAAAAGGACATACTGGTCGTGGGATGGAGTGAGGTGGGTGGTTGGTTGGTTGGTTGGATGGATGGATGGACAAACGAACGAATATAAAAAGGATGAACTGCTCTCTCGCGAAATAGCAGATGAAAATTGTGTGCTTTTCTGCTTTCTTAATTGCTTTCGCCGCTGGCGCTGATGGCGATGTTGTTGGCGATATGGTGGTGGTAGTGTGGTGGAAATGAGATTCCTTCTGACCTTTCCATCACCCACATTTGTCCTTTCGCCGTTGTCGTCGTCGTCAGCATCATCCTTGTCACTGTAATCGCTGTGCCGTCAACATTTTACGCCAGCCTCTTCTTACACCATCATGGCCAGGGACACTTGGCAGAGTGCGCGTGACCTTTTTTGTTCTTCCAGCGTTGAGAGTTCAATTTCTTCCTTTCGCGGATGAAAGTAATTTATTTTTATTTTGTTTTTTTTAGTCCTTTTTTTGTAGGTATCTGTATGTAGGTAGGTATACCGCACCGACTATAAGTATTTGCGATGCTTCTCATTTGTTAGATTTACTTGATGGGTATGTGTCTGTGTCTGTTTTTTTTCTTCATTCTATTTGTATCTTATTAAACGAAACGGAATATTCATGAGGAGATTAGAATTATTCAAAAAAAGAGAAAAAGAAAATATAAATAACGCAGTAGAGTGTGGGGGACCCAAATTATGATTTGCACTTGTGAAAGGGGATTAAATCTCCTTCCATGGGCTGAGACAGGGTAGGGTGGTTGTGAATTTTTGTAGTGAAAATTATTTACGCAAGGGATTATATTTGATATGTTTGGCGATTATCTACCTTGAGTTAATGCTGCTATTCTAGTTGAACGCTTTCCTCATTTTAAACAATGGTAGGCTAGCTAAAAATTAGATATTCAAATTTATGAGCAAGGCTTTGAGTTGATGGTGAGAATCAAAATGGCGCTATTGGGGACATTGTGATTTCAAATGTCCCCGGTAAAGTCCAGTTGATAGAATTTAAGTTGTTTTGAGTTTGCATTCTTATAAAAAGAGATAAAACAAGGTTAATTTATTAAAAATTTGTCTTAAAATCGTTAGTACCTATCTTATTATTTTTAAATCCAAGCGCCTCATAAAGACCAATGTTCAGGAAAATTTTGACAGAGTTGATTTTTGGTGGAGCTGTTTGCTTTTTGAAAAGTTTCGAAATTTGGAGTTGTAGTTTTAGATAGGGTACTTCTCTTTTGATATTTTCTTCGAAACTCAATACATATATCTACCTTTGCTATGAACTATGAATATGAGGAATTGTATCCTTCAATAGCTTATCCTCTTTTACAAAGCTTAAACTTATAAGCAGAAATTATATGTTTTGCTATAGTAGATCTGCTTTCGATTCGATTGCAAAAGGATCTTTGTAGGTATTACATGTATATGTAAATAAACAGAAATCTTATGAACCCTGTACGAAAACCTTTATTAACAGAAATGTCAACACAATTTGGCATTCTCAACTTTAAAACCATAGACAACAACCAATGAAACTTCTCATGCAACTAAGAAACACCATTCACAGATTGCAACATAGTTCAGCTTGTTGACGCAAGCTGAACTATGTTGCAATAGCAACGTTTTCTTAATAGTATCTATTTCTTTCCTGCCTCAGCCATACGATAAATGCCGTTGGTCAAGAAAAAGATTTGCTTAAAATCAATTGATTATATACGAAAAAGGTAGCAATCTCCAATCGGGCAGAGTTGCATTCACAGATTTTTAGAAAAAAGGTATAGTTAAGAAGAAAATTACAAAGGAGAAAACCCTTTTCGGCGTCACAAGCATCGCAATCTCGAAGACATTACACCTCTCCTATGTCAACATGACAACAACTTCACCCGATTCACCTCTCTTGAAACAAAACTAGAGCTAAATTATTTGGATTTTGGAGGAAATGCTTTTAAGACTAAAATGAACATTTTCACAGATTTGATGCACTTTTTCTAAATTAAATTAAATTCTTCCGTGTGCTGGATGTTTCTAATGAAAATTTGTCTGCTAAAATTCTAGAAATTCTACTGCTTACGCGTTGTTAAGATAAGATGTCAATGAGAACTAATTCAAAGCTCTTTTCGTTAATGGCTACCAAATGAGGGACTTTCAAACCCGGAAAATAATATACACACCTACTTCAAGACTAAAAAATACAAGTTGTATGTGGATTTAAGTTTGCTTAGCATCATATTCGGGACAATTTTGTCATTGCAGTCTTGATCCGGTCAGTAAATTTGATCAGGTTAAGACTCAAAAACACAAAAATATTTCTAAACAAAGTTATGATTGAGTTGAATCTATTAAAAAATATTTAAGAAATTGGATCTTTAATTGGTCCATTATCATCATACGCTAGAAAATAGTCATAGTTTTAGTTTACAAAATTTAAAATTAATTAGAAAGTAAATAGTTATTATGAATTAGATCCTTTTGAATCTTCTTAGGACAATTAATTGAGGGAGAGATGCAGCGTCTGGAGAGATACCGCATTCAACCAAACCCACATATCAGGTCGTCCACATAAAAAATTTTATTTTATATTTTGCTCCTTTTGTATTTAATTAAAAACGTAAGTAAGACAAAAAATTGGAAACATGCAACATGTAGGTAACAGGGTTTTTTTGTGATTTTTTTTTTACGCACCTTTTTTTAAAGTAAATTTAATTCGTTACAAATAATCGATTTGGAAGCTGTCGATTGTTTTGTCCAGGGTAAGTATTTTGCGTAATAAATAGGTGTTAAAGAATACTTGTGTGTGTAATTTTATTTGTTTCCAATTTTTCTTATTTTTGTAATGTGGTGCGGCATATCTCCTTCATTTGGGAGAGATGCCATACTTTTGTTTTGAGAAGATGCCGCACGCTGAATTGGCTTTAGTATTTTTTTAAACAGAGTATTAAGCTTCAATATGCCCCTAAAATACATCTGCAGATAAACAAGGGCTAGTTGGACAGAAGAGGCGCTGGAAGAAGTCCGAGAAAACTGACAAGAGAATGTCTTTTCGGAAAAACAGAGAAACTTTTTGAGTACCAGCCAGAAGTTCAAGAACCAACAGCTGTTTTGACACAATCCTGGTACCGGTACTTCCAACTACCAGCCGTAAATACATCATGCAGTTATTCCGAAAATGAGACGCATACCTCATCATGTTCCAACAAAACTACTCACTACTGCAATCAATTTCACCACTGCCGAAATTCCAGTGCTTTTTTTTCTAATCGTAGGAGGTGTTAACTTCTTTAATTTCAATTTAAAAAAACGTGAAGCCGCCGAAACAAAAAAAAAGGAAAAAAAATTAACCAAACGAAAGGTTGAGTCGACGGACGATTCAAATGGTTTTTTCTGAATGTTGGGAAAACTATTTCAAAACAACAAAAAGGCAAAATTGGATCCAATGTTCTGCATGTTAGAAGTGGCTAGCCTGGCAAAAATCCTCGATCGAACCCTCCAAGTGGGTGCCGGGCGGGCAATGTTCACTACATATACTTATCAGTGTCTGTACGATGTCAGACGGTGACAGCCAAGGTTAGGTTGGATCGCTGGGAGGTTGTTGACTTCTCAATAGCACAATCCTTAGAAATCCAATCTCACCATAGATACGAGGTTCCTAGTTTCAGTGGTGGTGTGAGCATTTATAATCCGTGCCGAAGAATTAAAGGTTGGGGGATAAACCAATCAATAACGAGCTCTTCTGGATGCTTGGCAGGGTCCAGAATAGACTAGCCTTACCCCGGTACACGGCTCTGCCGGGGCTGACCTTTTCCTTCCGTAGTTACTCGTGGGACCTTCTATGGAATTTCTAAAAACAAACAAACAAACAAACAAACAGACAAAAAAACGAACAAAAAGACAAAAAAGAAAACTGGGGGGAGGCAACGTAAGTTGTACACATTCTCCGATTTGGCTGCAAAGTCGAAGCAGGAATGTGAGCCAACGAGCAAACCTTCCACCAGTGGGATACAAGGTTCGCACACAGGCTCTGAACCAGCTGCAAAGCCAGTTCAGGTCTCCATGTAAATCCAAAAGATTTAAGACCTAGATATTAGTCTATCATCCTTCCTCCTTAAAACACTGGAAAGAATGATTGACATAAACTTAAGACAAGAAATTAAACCTAGTCTGATCTCAACGGCGCAACATGCCTATACAAAAGGTAAATCAGTGGAAACTGCACTCCACTCTCTGGTTTGCACCATTGAAAAATCCCTGCACTACAAAGAATACTCTCTCGTCGCATTCCTAGACATAGAGGGTGCATTTAATAATGTTAAAAATTCAGCAATCACTAATGCTCTTGATGGGCTGCTCATAGAGGAACACATCAAAAACATGATAACAACAATGCTCAGCAGCAGAATCATTAGTTCCGAAATGGGGAACTACAAAACAAGCAGAATGGCCAATAGAGGAACCCCGCAGGGAGGAGTTTTATCTCCCCTACTGTGGAACCTGGTCGTTAACAAATTGTTAATCGACCTAGAGGACGAAGGTTTCAAAACAATAGCCTATGCCGATGATGTAGCAATTGCCGTTTCAGGCAAGCACCCACAAACCCTAGCTGAGCTGCTACAAACAGCACTTAACAAGCTTAACAATTGAGCTGCAGAGTGTGGTCTGAACATCAATCCACACAAAAAGGAATTAGTTCTCTTTACGAGGAAATACAAAATTCCGGACTTCAGACCCCCAACTATTAAAGGGGTAACTCTCACACTGTCAAATCAGGCTAAATATCTAGGTCTCATTTTTGACAAAAAACTGACCTGGAAAACCAATATTGAGGAAAGAGTAAATAAAGCCAACGTTGCACTCTTCTCCTGTAAAAAAGCCATTGGCGGGAAATGGGGTTTCTCCCCCCAAATCACCCATTGGCTGTTTACATCGGTAATTAGACCGATACTCACATACGGGGTGATAGTCTGGTGGACAGCACTAGACAAGATGATCAACTACAACAAGCTGGCCAAAGTTCAAAGAACGGCTAGTCTGTGTATTAGTGGTGCACTGAGGACAACCCCATCGGACGCCCTCAATGTACTACTAGATCTCACACCCCTAGACATCTTCAGCAAACAAGTCGCAGCTAGCTCAGCTACTCGACTCAGAGCTACATCACAGTGGACCAATAATCAAATCGGCCACACTACCATTCTAGATAACTTTAGATTCTTACCGAATCGATGCGACTACACCACCCCCAAGTTGGTGTTTGACAATAATTTCCAAGTAACCATACCTTCAAGAGAAGCTTGGGAAAATGGCGCTCTTTTGGAAAATGAAGCAATACACTTCTACACCGATGGTTCAAAAACCAGCGAAGGTGTGGGAAGTGGAATCTACTCAGAAAAACTGAATCTCAGTCTTTTCTTCCGCCTACCCGATCATTGTAGTGTGTTCCAAGCGGAAATTCTGGCGATTAAGGAGGTGCTGTCTTGGCTCAAGGAAAACGTCATATCCTCCACGGATATTCGGATTTTCTCAGACAGCCAAGCTGCCCTTAAATCTCTTGCCTCTGTCTCTACAAAATCCATCAAGGTCCAAAATTGTCAGATGTCTCTGAGGGAGATGTCAAATCAGTTTAACATTCACCTTTCATGGGTGCCAGGGCACAGGGACATACCAGGCAACTGTATGGCAGACGAACTAGCCAAAAAGGGCACGACCACTTCCCTACGCTCAGAATGGAACAACATAGGTGTAACTATCGCTACATGTAAACTCCTTCTTAGACAGGACGCTTCAGGGATAACAAACACTAGATGGACTGAGAGTAACAACTGCCTTGCAACCAAAAAAGTTTGGCCGTGTGTAGACTCAAAACGATCAAAGAGTTTGTTGGCCCTGAACCGCCTGTGTCTAGGATCTACCATAGGTGTTCTTACGGGACACTGTCTAATAGGGAGACACGCCAAAAGACTTGGTGTGTTTTCCAATGATTTCTGCAGAAGCTGCATGGACGAGGAGGAGGAAGAAACCGTTCAACACCTTCTTTGCTCATGCCCTGCACTACTTCATAGGAGGAAAACTCATCTCGGTGAATTCTTCTTCGATGATACTAGCGACCTAGCTTACATAGACCCTAAAAGTCTTTCAAAATACATTAAAAGTTCCACGTGGTTCGACTAGCAGGTGATTAACCGGCTAGTCCCGTAATGGAAGATTAATAAGTGATCAACTCGTTAATCTTACATCGGGTTTCTGAGATCAGTAGGTGATTAACTTGCTGATCTCTGTGGTATCACAATGGGCCCTTGCGGCCTAAGTGTGTTAGGCAATGTACTCATTGACTGACAGCCACTTCCACCTAACCTAACCTAGAAGTGGCTACATGAAAACTGTACACGCTAAAAAAGTTTGAGTCAACTCTGAGTTCGGACTGTGGACGGGATCAGGAACGGAAAAAAACCTGTTAAATGTTTTAAATTCAATGAATTTGCTATGCGGCATGGCACATGTAATATATTTTTCTTTTGTGTTATTTTTAATAAAAATTGTTAATTTTTTCTAGTTAAATTTTTTATATAGTAGGAAATAAATCCATTATTAAGTTTTTTATATAAATATAGCTTATTCCATACTTTAATAAACAAATTATACTGATTTTTGAAAAACAGCGGCATCACTCCCGAAATTACCCTACATAATTAAAAACAAAAAAAACGGCCTTGTCAACCGAAAAGAGTCGGTTTCCATTAGAACACCGTAATTAAATCGGAATGAGCGCTGTTAGTGACAAGATGGGGGACCGTCCTGTACTACTGCTTGCTGTTGTCATGTGTTATTTGTTCTATGTAGTATTAGTGTAGTTAGTCTTGTGGTGTATCAGCCAAATGATCTTTGTCGCCCGGCTGCAACTCTCAACTCAACTCCATTACAGTTTGTTCGTTTTTTTATTGATTTTTTGAAAAATAATTTAATTTAATTTATAGATCTCACTGACGATGGAAGCATTGCTTCCGAAATGTGCATTTGAGGAAATCTAAAAAGTGTTAAATTTTTTTTTTTACTAATTTTTTCATTTATTAAGGGGGGAAGCTGGTTGAGAATTTTGAAGAAACCGAAATTTTTTTTGTCTTAAAAGCTACTTTAGGGCTTAAAAATAACATACCAAAGAATGGATGCCTGCAAAAATGTCTAAATGCAAAAACTTTCCATTCTGCGGCAGCGCCTTTCAGGTGTGCCATCCGACTTTATAGTACTTAAAACTTTAAACGCGTTTTTCTCGAAATCATTTTTTTTGAACTGGCCGAAGACATAACTCGAGCAAATCTTCACCGATCTATACAAAATTTTGACAGTACATTGAAATACCTTTCTCCAGAAACGAACGTAGGATTTTTTTATATCACATAGTTTTTTTTTAATCAACAATTTTGTCGTTTTTTATAGTGAAAATTTTAATTTTTTGTTCAAACGCGCACCATTTCGTGAAAAAACAAAATATCGATAAAATCCTACGTACGGCTCTTGATGTTGTTATATAGAAAGTAAAAATTCTCGGGATTTTGTTCCAGGACCATAATTAATTATAATAACATAATATTTAATAATTAATAGTTATTATTTTTTTTTTCATAATTATTAACATTTTGAATTTAATTGACACGAAAAAATTTGTATTTTTATATTAAAACCTAAATTATAAAACCTCTTTCACAGATTTTCGGCTGATCATTTTGTTGACTCACAAAAAATTATACCAATTTTTTCACGCTCTAGACCAGCGTCCTCTCTTAAGAGGATTTGCCAATTCCTTGCGAAGCTCGATACTTGTGAAAAAGACTGGATGTTTTTCAGATTCGTACGTCGAACTAACATGCAATAACCAGTTATCCTAACCATTACATCACGGGTTAGAAAGGTATTTCTTTGCTTTTTGAGATACTGAGATGATCCGAGTGATATAAGTTTTCACGAGGAGTCCCAATAAAATTTGTATCAGAATAATGATAAACTACTAGTATGAATTTGTCTGTAATGCGTAAAGACGACAAAGCTCCAATTTTCTGTCATTAATCTAACTGATAATGTCAGTATTGGGCCCCAACTCACAATCCAGTCAATCTAACTAAGAAAATAGACATTATTTTCGAAAAAAAGAGAAAATCAGTAGAAATCGTTGAACATCTTGATCAAGTATATCACATCATCAACTTGCCGAATATAAATTCAACGTCGAAATATCCTAAAGCTGCTGAGTACACAATTTTTAATCAAAACTCGTCTTCTTTTTCTGCTTACGCAGCCATGTCAAAACTGAATATTCTCCAATTAATTTATGTCTACACATGCGATTGTGTTTGTATATTTATACGATGTAAGAGTAGAATATATTTCCTTATTAAGATTTGAAATGAAACAAGTAAAAACACAAGAAAAAAAGAAGAAGAAAGGAACAACCAGACGAAAGCCAGAAAGAATCATTGATCAAAGTCTTAGCAGAGAAATTTTGACAGATTTATTGATATAATAATGTATCTATATAATATTGTATATCTATTGGTATTTGTATCTAACATATACGCAACAGCGGCATTTCGGTTATGAATCTTCTTATTTCTTCCCCTCATATAACTTGGATTTTATGATAATTTTCTTGATTTGCCCCCTCGTTCCGGCTGTGTATACTGCTGATGCCGCCGCCGCTGCCGCCGCCGCAGACGATGTCGAATAAGACGATGAAAATTGATGGAAAATCCAATGAAGAAAATCGACAGAGATGTTTATTTATCGAATCAAAACGAACCAAAAGAAAAAAAGCAAAAGATGAAAAAGAAGAAGCAGCAGCAGCACAAGAGCACCTAAAGATGGAATCTAAGACAGACGCCATAATCTCTCACAGTCGTCGATTATGGCTAAGGATAGGTGGATTGGATGTATCTATGCGAGTGTGTCGGATGCTGGTTGTGAAGCATATCGAATCGAATCTGAGTTATTGATATGACTTGCTGGAGAGTTATTTTGCTTCTTTTTTTATGAGGTACCTATTTAGAATTTGAAGTTCGATTTTTTTTCTGTCCTTCAAGAGTTCTACGCTAATCGAAGATACGAACATAATTTGTTGCGGTCGAAGTTGAATTTAAAATTCAAAAACAATCTTTAGAGAAATTGATTCTGGAAGTTGGTGAAAACCGATGAAAATGTCGGTTAACCGGGAGATAATTAAGTTTTTTCAGCGGTGACAGCAGGTACTGGGTATAAGAGTAACAAAAGGGGCGGATAGGAAAACCGAGCTTGTTTCGCATTTATTTTGGAAGATATGATTTGATTTAAAAAAGAAATTTTTTTCTGATTGATGATAACTGATGAATTTGGTGGTGGTGCTGTCATGAACTGCGATATCATTAGGCTATACCGCTTTCGTTGGGGGGAGCTGTGGTGAGTTACGCTGCTAAAACAGTTGAAGGGGGTGATAAAGGGTATTTTTTAGAGGTATCTATATACAAATCAAAAAAAAAAAAAAAACAAATATACAAAATATATGCCTATATGAATTAAGTGCATGAAAACGATTTTGTGGGCCTACGGCTGGTTCGAATGAAGAGTAACCGGGATGTCCAGTTTTCGGCCAATTTTTCGAGCAAATAGGACCATATATCAGTAGTAACAATTTGCAAGCGTTGTTCTGAAGTAAGTCTATACTGTGAAATGACCTCAGATGTACTCCCAGTTGTCGAATTGACGAACACTAAGAGCAGTGTTGCCAAATTAAAAACCAAAGTTCTAGAAACACCACCAAAAGACAAGCAAAAGAACAAATTTTGTTTGTTTCCATATTTCCATGCTGCGTGAGCTTGGCGTTGAGAACAAAAAAAAGTTCCATCCCAATTTTTGTGTTGTCAGTGTACAAAGTCATCATTGCTTTAGGAACAAAGGCGGACATTACTGCCTGTGGCACAATCACATAGTTCATATATTCAGGTTGAAACAGCAGCCAGGACGTTTAATGAGTCGTTAAACTAATTTTTTTGAATAAAAAAAGAGGGTTATACTAAGCTCTAGCATTCAGACCAGTAACTACTCCATTGAACTACCATCAGGATAGCAACATTCTCTTCTTTTGTAGCCGTAGTGGATGGAGATAAGGTTTTTGGAATTTTACTCTTAACTTCACGGTTCACCTCAGAGTTCAAAGTTAATTTTGTTTCAGGGGAGTCAAAAGCCCTCTAGAAGAAGTGAACCTCGATGTTGACAAAGAAGACGTAATTGAAATCGAGTCTTCTGCTCTTGTCGAAACCAAAGATGTGAATCTCGATGATGAAGATTGCTGGACTACTACTATGACCGACGAAGTCAGAACGCTTCTACCTCGTCGCGGATCTGACTCAGTACAGCACATCGACTCCAAATATGCCCAATGATATTCGCTCAGGGACTTCAATGAAAGGCGGTACCTCAAAACTAACCAGAGAATGATTCTAGAGAAAATCTGAAGATGGATTTAACAAATGGTGGAAGCAAAATACAAGAATCGGAGACCATGAAAACAGCCTGAACCCCTGAACCATGTGTAGAGCTGCTTGAAATGGAAGGATCTGGAAATTCCCTTAAACCGTAAGCCACCATCGATCAAAAACAAGAAGTTTTCGAAAGAGAAGAGAAGAAGTGGAGGGATGTACTGTACCGGTTATTGAATATTATTAAGAGGACACTGTGAAGACATTCGAGTAGATGAACTTCATGGAGTTAGTGCATGACCCTATTCTATTGGAACACCTGACAAAGATAAAGCTGGGAGCAAGAGTCCCAGTTTCGTATCTATCTCCAGAAACTCAGAATGAATTCATAAACCTACTGGGATGATTCTATCCATCATTTTCCGTCACAATCAAGAAGCTAAATATTATGGCGTAGTCTTCGACAGTATACCAGACATCTCCCACAAAGACTAAATGAGCCACAGGTTCTGCGATGCGTATATATCAAGGAGTAAAAATCGCCTTGGTAGAATCTCTCATCGACTTCTTCGAACCAAAAGGAAAAAATGCAGAAGATCTCAGCATTCAGCAACGACATAATCGCGAAGATATCTGTTCAGAACTGAATGCTGAATGGAATTAAATACAATCTAAATGAACAATACTTAACATACATTCCACAAAATATTTTTGTCAAATAAATGTAAACAAAAACATAGAATGTCTATGGAAAAGTAATGAATCAAATATACCTAAAGTCATATGACAAAAGATTCTAGAAGCAATTAAACACAAGCAATTTGAAAGTGAAAAAGTGAAGTTGTGAGTTTTCTTTTAAATTAGTTTTTTCCTATTTTTTTCGAATTTAGAAATAAACCTAGTCGGAACATTTGGTCCTTCGACCGGAAACATACAGAATTTGAGAGGACAGGTTTATGACAACGATGCCACAATGTCACGAATCCACAAGAAAGTTCAAGCCCAGATAAAAGCACTGAATCAGAAAGAGGTGCATGTCCAAACCACTCACTCAACTTGGCTTGGGTATACTTCCAAATCAGTAAATTCCGTCAGGTTTTTTTTTGGAACTCTGGAGAAACTTTTGCCTTCTCTTCTAAATAAATTGCTCGGTGGAAAGATTGAGTTGCCGTCACAGGTCAAGCAGTAAAGCGAGTCACTGAAACACGCTGGATTGCTAAACATAAAGCTGTCAAGACGCTTGAAAATAAGTTTGAGGAAGTTATTGAGGTACTGGAAGATTTGACTCTCGAAAAACTCGGAATAAAACTTGAAAGGAGAATAATTCTCAGGAAAAAACGCATACATGGCGATGAACCCGCAGAATCAGCTTTGTCTGAGAAGCAGAAACTCCTTTCGAATTGTTTGACAAGATCATTTAAGAAATGATAACTCAAGAAATAGCGTACAAGTTCGGATTTTCAACACCAGCAAAACTTTTGAACATGAAATACGAGTGTGTTCTTTCCCTTGTATTAAATGCCATTGGCAACGACGAGTTTCAGATGGAGCGCAATCGTCTCCAGCAGTATGTCTCCAGTTCTGAATCAGAAAAAGGTATAAGGGACAAAGGTTTACTGGAGTTCCTCAAGTTCATTCAAAAAACTGAATCTGGAAATTTCAATTCCAAATACAGTTATTGTAACTCGGATTTAATTGACTTTGGCAATTAGTGTCGCTAGTTGTGAGAAAAGTTTTTCGAAGTTGAAGCGAATCAAAATTTATCCCACATCAACTATGAGCTTCACTATAGACTATTAAACTTGGCTGTATTTTCGATTGAATAAGAATTGGCTGCAAATATTGATTTGGACAAAATTACTGCCGAGTTCGCTGCTCGTAAGGCCAATTGAATCCATTTATGAAACCACTGATCCTATTTTACCTTCAATAAACGACACCTCACTGCATGTGAAATGATGTCACGAAATTAAATTTTCATTAAGTATTGAATGAGGGAGATGGAACGCTACACCACTGGCTTGGTACACCTGTTTTGTCTGTTTTCTCTAAACTTAACTTAAGTCTATATCCGAGACGGTAAAGTCTAGAATCGAGAAAACACAATGCTCTTTCCCTTTGTAAATGCATTGAAATGATTACGCAATGAATCTCATAATTATAGAATTCAGCTTTGATTTTCCCATTCGTAAAGCGAAGTAGGTCCTTAGCAACCTCTCAAACATTTGACTTTTTAATTTTCATGGTTTTCTGTTTTGAAAAAGATATAAATAAACATACTTATGCCAAAGATCTTATCCTTAAAGAATAACTTGAATTTGGCTAGATCCTATCCTTTTTCTGGTTACACACACACATTTCTACTTCCCTTGCTTACTTACTTACTTATCGGTTCAGTGACCGCCCTCGCACCAGTAAAACATGAAATTCCATTAAATTTCATTTTTACAAAATCCCAAAACAAACCCCGAACAGAACATCAAGTCATAATGCCACTAAAAATCCAACACGTTTCCATCCACTCATCATATCGCGCATCATACTCCCCCCCTCAAAAGTCATCTCTCTAAAAATTCTTTCTCTTATGCCCAATCAATCCAATTCAATTGAATTGATCTTTGGTATTGTAGCAAAGTATCTTTTCAATATTTATTTGTTATTTTTATCTGGATTCGAGAGTAATAATAATTTATGACTCATTCAGTCATAAATTTAAAATTTGAACAAAAAACAGAACCGTCATGCTGTACAGCCTGTTTTGAGAGATTGCCGCGAGAATGCTGACACGTAAAGTGTTAGCATTTTCTGCTGGTGGTGTTTTTTTTTTTTTGTTATTATTATTTTTTTCTTTTTCTTTTTTTACTTAAATCGAAAGATGTATACGCAGACAAAATGTCACAAAGAAAAGACGAAAATAAAATGTAGCCCTTCTTTGATAGATGGTTGACATAATTTATTGTCAATTGATTTTTATGACAGAGCACATTATGGCACATCGCCATTTTGTAATGAAAGTTTTTTTTATCATAATTTAAAAAAAAAAAAAAAAGCAAATGAAACTCTCAAGCCCGAGGGTTGAATCTAATTTAAATTTCAAAAAAAACAACTATCTGTACATTTGCCATCCCGCAACCCTGTTTATTGCGAGCATAGCCCATACCCGGCGCCATTATTCAGGGCCAAAGTAATTAAGAAGGGTTGCGCCACAAGCCGCCTACCTAATAATTCTTTTCCAGAACAAAACTCTAAACGCGCGTCGTCTCGTTGGAAAATCTCCCAATGGCAATTCAATCAATCAAAAGTACTGACATCCATTGCCATTTTTGGCTCCCTTTTCTTGCAATGTTTTGAGTTTTCCTTTTCTGTTCGCATTCTGTTTTCTGTTTTCTGTGTATTTTTTTTTCACTGCTCTATTTTATTATTTTGGAAAATTACGATGAGGGTTGTTGGATTGTATAAGTAGGTACGTATATAATTTTGAGGGTGAACTTGCCGTTCGGGGACTTATAAATATTTTTTAATTGCCCTTTTCACAGTGGTACTATACAAATACAAGCGCAAATACACACAAATAATACACAAACAAGGGCAATACAACATGAAATGGCAGAGCATGAAGAGGAGAGACGTATACAAAAGTTTACCGAAGGATTTTCATTATAAATTTTCTACTTTTCATTCTTATTCTAAAGAGAAGACGATGGCACTAAACAGTGAGGGAAACGGAGCGGACTTGGGGCACTTTCAAAAGTGGTTTATGACCAGGCGCTTATGGTTTTGCATATGGTGGCGAAGGATGCGTGGAAGCGCATCTGGTATTCACTTAAAAAAGTTTTGGAAAACCGCAATGATAAAAAAAATTACATTGAACTTAAGCACCTTATTCTAATGGCTGTCCGACAGCAATAAAGGGCTTACTTTTGTCCATTACGAGCATCGTGATCTCGAAAGGATCACAGCTCTCCCACATACCTCCTTCGCACTAGTGACCTGCCTGGCTACATCTCTTCACTGATTTTTAATTATAGTAGGTACAGTCCACAGCCTTTGTAGATTTTGGGTCTCATTTATACAAAGAAAGTTAAAGGTATTCTTCATTGATGGTTGTGGACATCAAGACAAAGATTAACCTTTAATCTGTAGAAACTAGATTACATTCGATCGGAGGTATAACATCAACAGAAAGCCCACTTTGCAAAGCAATTTTGAGGTTTACATCAACTCAATTCTAATTCATGGAATTTTCAGCTAGCGCTGCAGTGTAAACTGAACCCCACACTTTTTAGTGAAGATTTAACACTAAGAAGTACAAACTTGGCTCGCGAGCGCATGCTGGATGGTAAACCCAGCCCCATGTCCTTTTTATACTAAGAACCTCTTCCAGCGCCATGCCGTGTCAGCAATATCCAAGCTGCCCATGTGATAACCTCCTTAAACGTCAGCAGTGCTCTCTTTCTGCCAGTAAGTTTCATATTCATTTCATCCACTTGTACTCTGTGAGTTGCTCCAATTTACAATAAATTCGCGTCATAGAAAAGTACAAAAAACAAAAAAAAAAATACCCTGCCAGCTTTGTATAGCTAGCCTAAGCCCAAGCCCATAGACAAAGAAAAGGTCCTTTACCCGCGCATTTGCCTTTCTATCAAAAACATTCAACTGAGTGATTGCGCGAACGGGACAAGGAGCAGGAAAGATCCTTATGCATAGAGCTGCCGCTTCTGAAGGTGACTTGCGAGAGATGGGTGGCCATGGCAAGATACTGATAAACTGCCTACAGAAGCCCATCAGCAAGACCCAGAGTAGCTTTCTTTTTCTCTGACAAGGCTTAAGTGCGAGAGTGAGTGTATTTGTGTGTCTATTTGGCAAGAGATTTGCAAATGAAAAACACTCGTGTCCTCGACAATCTCCTTACCAACCCATTCCAATTCTACCACCACCACCTCACCCACTAAACAAGCACTCGGTTTTTGTTTAATTTTCTACCATCAGGGGTCGTGGGCGGCCGACAACGAAACGGTACATAGGATGAGTGATACTCTGTGTATCTGTGCTGTAGGGTGTAATAATTCAAGAAAATAATGGCCGTTAATTTTCATAGCTTCTCTACTCTCCAGGACGAGAGCTGTGGTATAAGGGGGGCATTGGGCTGAAAATCGGATCCCAAATATATACATTTGAACCGGTCAGAGAGGGTCGCTGTTTTCTTTGCCTGGCGTCGTAATTGGAACTTCGTCGGTCGGCATAGTATGAGAGGTGAGGTGGGTTTTCTTTTCTGGATATTCGATGGTGGCACTGTGATGGAAATGAAATATCTAAGCGAACCTCTGATGGAATAAAAGTGCAGGAAGTCAAGTGACAAAGATTTGTGAGCCCTAAAAACGGACGGGCAATGGAGACTCTTAAGCTGAAATGACTTTCTGCTTCCACCTTAAATATATTATTATGATGAAAATGGAAATTGATGTGGATAATTAAAAGGAATAAATGACTCGAAAAACTCTATACCAATACACGAACAAAATTATTGCGTGAAAGAAAATTGGAAAATTATTTATGAAAGAGGAAAAATTGCAATGAGCTAGCGGCTATGACGGTGACGGGGGAAACTGAAGGTGAAAGGAACAGAGAAAAGAAAATGAATTAAGGAGGCTGAGATGGAGACCTGAGAAATACGAAAAGGTAATCGAATTGATTAAGTTTGTCTTTGAAACAGAATGTTATAAGAAAGGGTGGTAGGTAAGTATACAAATGAATTCGTACGACTTGAAGTAGGTTCTTGGGCAAGTAGTAAGAGACTTTAAACATTTAAACATTTCATAGCTTTAGAAGCCAATTGAGCAGCAAAAGTTCGAACTAGGATAGGAAACATTTCTTAACAAATTGAAAGCTTCGTTAAAAAAAACAGGGTGGTACAACAGAGCCTAACGCATTTCTCTCAACCATATCTAGGTTAAGAATGTGAGGGAGGAGTGGGGATACAATTTTTGCCTCGAAAAGATAAGTGAGAACACACATGGCAGTGAAAAAACTATCGTTAGAGTTACCAGTTCCTCGCGTAAGGTGATACAAGTGACAAAACAATTGACGCTTACGCTTACGTATCTTGGCTCAGGGTGTCGATCTCCAGTGGTCATCCTTCTCACCAGGGGATTAAGGTGGTTGCTGATATTTGCAATACAGTCGATAAGACGTATTGGTCCAAAGACGTCATCTTAGCAAAATTTTTCAAAACAATTGAATATTCTGAGATTCCAACTCTAAGTCCTACGTAAGAGGCAGATTTGCTAATCATGTCTGCTTGTGCACGGACACAACAAATAAACACAAAACTTAGAATGAAATGAGAATAAGAGAGGAGTAGGTCACTTGTCAAAAATGCAAATACGAAAGAAATTCATCACCAAGTTGAGAAGAAACACCAACACTTACTGGACCTTCAGGCATTTCTAGCCTTAAGGATAACTACCTGAAAAATTTCGTGCACTTTTTTACTGCGTAAAAAATTCATCCATGATCTTAATTAACTATTCCAAGCAGTTTTAGTCTTGAAGGAAGCCTCAAAAGTATCTATAGTCCTGAAACTGATAGGCTTCAAATCGCCCGCAGGAAAAATTCGCACACGCCGTATTCGGTATCGTACTTTAAACCTTGGGCCCCAAAAATAGTAAATCCGTTGATAACGAACGTTTCATGGAAATAGAAGGCATACTGTAAGGTCGTGGCATCGCAGACTGAGTCCAACTTCGCATAAATGACTATAAAAAAAAACGAACACTTTCCACGTTTTTTTTTCCGATAGGTATATCCGTGGAGTGTGGAAAAATGGTTTCTCTTGAGATTCGAACCCCCGCGTAATAAGTAGACATTACGTAACGGGCACCACTATTTGCTGTTGCATGAACTAAAAATTTGTAAAAAATAAAAAAATGTATCCGTTGATTACAAATCACTCGAGGCGTCAACTTTGACTTGCTCAAGAGCCCCATTAAAAAAAAATTATTAAAAAAAAATAAAAAAAATCGTAGTGATAGTTAAACTACATCAACAAAAAGATGTACTTTTCCTAATTTTAAAAAACCGGTCGTCTACACAGTTGTTACCCCTAAAAATAAAAAAAGTTGACAAGATATCATCTGATGGAAGTGAATACATTTCAAAAACCAGAATTCATTGTATGGCAACTATTCGGAGAAGATTATTAGAGACACAGGTGTTACTGTTTATCTTTAGCAAGTGAGAATTGGAAACAATGCACCAACCTGGGTCAATAGCTTCATAACCAAATTTCATTTAACTCAATTCGAAATACTTATAAAAGCACGTTTTGGATTTCATGATTAATTTAAAAATTCAAAAACCTAAAAAGAAATAAATTTGTTTAAGGCATGTTGAATGATCGTGAACATCAACCTCAACTCAAAGCTTGCGTTTCGCCCAGGTACGACAATGGGCTCATCAGTTAGATGTTGCCGTACCCTTCTAAGACGCACTCACATGCAGTGAATTTTATTTCCAAGTGAATAAACAAGTCATATTGCACTCGGAAAAATAAACAAAATGTTTGCCATGGTTTGGCTTCAAAAAAGACAATAACAAAACTTTTTTGTTATTTATAATTCATGATTTATGTATACGAATATATTCTTCCATCCACCTCGAAATTAAATTTTCGGAACTATGGGATCCCTTGTGTCCTTTCTTTCAAAAGTATTTCTAACAACGAACGCTTTTCGTTGAAACTGCTCTCATGATAGAAAAATAACTTTGAAAGGAGATTTGTATTTGCCACAGGGTTCAATTCAAGGAACGAATTTGTTTCCATTAGATTTCAACGTATTATTGAGTTTAAGTCTTACAAGTAGTTCTAAGATTAGTGACTTTTCGTTAGTAAATCCTCAGGAAACTGATTATCAGATTATTAGGTGCTCATCAATGTTCAAATGCTTCTGAAACATGGAAATGCTCTGTCAACATCTCGAGCAGGCTACAGGCCTTCGTCAACCGTTGTCTGCTCTACATTCTGAAGATCCGGTGGCCGTAAACCATATCAAACGTTGAACTATGGAATAGGACCGGACAGATGAAATTGGATGCAGACATCACCCAACGAAAGTGGCGTTGGATAGGCCATACACTGGGAAAACCTAACGACAACATAGCGAAACAATCATTCGAATGGAATCCTCAGGGTAAGAGACGCGTTGGAAGACCAAAAACAACATTTAGGCCATCTTTTTTAAAAGAAGCTCAGTCTCAAGGTAGTCAATAGTGGTCACAGCTAAGACCCGTTGCGGCGAATCGGGACAGATGGAGGGATGCTGCCCTATGCTCCAGGAGGAGTTAAAGTGCTGCTACAGTTGCAGCCGGACAACATACATCAATGTTCAGTTGATCTGTAATTTTCCATTACACCTTAATCTGGTTGGATAAATTTATACTTTTCACAAGTTAACGGTTTGCAATTTTGCTGTTTGAAATTTGAGTCTTTTAGACAAGGTCAAAAGGAACATCAGCTGCCTAACAACTTTAATTTTTTTAGGTTAAAAACGTTGCTAAATAGCCTTGTCGAAATAATTGAGACTAAATTAAAAAAAAGAGTCGCTAATCAAATTTTGATGGAATCATTTTAACGCATTAAATACTTTGACAGCATTTTTGAACACAAAAAATTAAAAAAAGAGATCCAGTTTTCACACCTACCAAAAATATTTTACTAAGTTTAAAATAAAACAAAAAACAATAAGTTTTAGTTCTAGGCCAACATTATATAAATTAGAAATCAATACTAAAATTATGAAGCGATCAAATGTTATAATAAAAAATTCTAGCGCGATAACCCAAGCACAAGCAATTCATTGCAGTTCTAACGACATAGAAAAATAAGTGGGATAAATAAGACGAGAAATGCGGAAGGTACATCGAAAGAGCCGAGGAAAAAAGTAAAGGAAAAACTTAACCAGTTTCACATTATGCAAAATAAAAAGCCCAGACTATATCCACTTTTCAATATAAAAACATGGAGAGATGGTTTCGAAATTCTAAGGCTGAAAGCATACCAACTATTTCAATCGCATCGTTTGAACCTTATCTGAACCCGAACTAAAGCCGTCCTTTCATATTTTCAGCTAAATATATTTTACGCAATTGACTGCTAGTTTACTACAAGACTCAAATAATATAAAACTCCAATATAAAAAAAATCCAATAACCCTACAAAAAATAGAAAGATCATTTATGTAACAAATCCATGTAATATCGAACGTGTGTTGGCAAGCCTTTAAAAAATAAAAAAATTAATTAAAACGAAATAAACAATATCTGTCCATTTGCTTTGTGTTCAATGGGCATTATTGGCAAATTTGTTTGTTTCAAGAGAATTGCTTCAAAGTACGTTCTTCAATACTCAGCAACACTTTTCTTGATTCCTTTCATTCCATTTTACTCTAAACAAACAACCGAAGTTTCCCCTATTTGCCTTCCCATTCTGTTAATATTTCCCTCTCTAGTAAGTACTATAGTTTTGGTTCAATAATATGTTGTTGCTTCTTTTGGAATAAGTTGAATGCTGCGCTGATACCATACCAACTATGCACTGCAGCCATCGCGCCTTTCTCAGCTGTCAGTCAACATTTCACATCTTGTCTAAAAAGAAGTGGCAAGAAGCAAGCGCACACATGCATGCGTCATCACATCACAAACACTTATCCAAATACAGTTGCCATGAAAAGGGAATGAAAGAATTGAAAATCTCCCAAGTCGCAACTCGCAACATTGAACCAGTCAGTGGTGGTGGATGGTGGTTGGGACTTGGTATAAACAACAACAAAAAAGTTGGAAAAAAGCAAGAAGAACATTTTTGATGTTGTGTTGCTGTGTAGCATTATAGAATGGTATTACAGAGTGTGTATGTTCTATTTGCGGGCGTACAGAGAAATCAATCATTTTGAGATGGACAGGTCGGCTGCTGTGCTACTCAGAGGCACCGCCCCTCTACTGAGGTGGGATTTTACTTTTCATAGTTTGAGTTGCTGTGTTTAGTTTGTTTACGGAGCAAGTGCTATACCCATTTACTTACTGATTTAATGGCAGTGCTAATTTGACTGATGGTAAGACTTACCAATTCAAGAAAAAAAAAAAAAAAAAATGGAATCCGAATGAAAACAGGTGTTTGGGATTTGATTGGGATTTCTCCATACCTATTTATTTACCAATACTGGATTTAGGCTAAAAAGTAATGAGTGCAACAGTAGCGGCGCACATTTACCATCGTAAGTAATTGAGGAGAAGGGGAAAAAATGGATTCGAATAAAAATAAGATAGCCGAAGCAAGGTTTAGGCTTATCGTAACCAAAAACCCGTGCAAATAGGAAATCTTATTCCGATGTTGAATAAAGTAAATGTAAATAATAATAATAATAAATTTGCTGCCTGGCGCAGCAAAGTTGCGAAAAGCTAAGATTCTAACGCGTTTCTGATTGTTAGTCAATGGGTATTGTTGGTAGGTACTCAGACAGTCAGATAAAGCATAGGACTGTAAAGGATGTTTTTCAACCACTATTTTAAGTTAATGTATATTTTGAAACTGGTGCTCCGTTAGTGATCAGTGCATTTTACGATTTCACAATGAATGGACTTGGCAACACTGTTTCAAGCTGTTGTATATTTGTGGCTATTACCGCTATTCGGACGAAGTTGCTTAAAAAAGTGTTCCAGTCAGCCAATGTTTTTCCAAAAAAATCCTTCAGTTGCGTACCTATACATAAATAAAATACTTTATTTACTTACATAAACCAAACTTTAATTATGATTTCTTGGAAACTAGTTAGGTACCGTTTTATAAAAATTCAGCGCTTTTTTCAAAATGATGCCAAGATGCTAGTTTTGGTAGGTCCAAATGATAAAATCATGGCAGCCCACCCTGGCGAGACTTACGTAACATGTCGCATTGTCGCACTCTATTTTTGTTAGCTAATGAAACTCCATGAATAAGGAAAAGATTTCAACGCAATTGCACTCATATTTGTGTAAGCAGCTGTTTTTATATAGCTAGTGCAGCAGCGTTGTTCTGTAAAACTGTTAGATTACCAATGCAGATCTTAAGAATAACAGAATTCTAATAATTTGTTTTTGATTAATTTCTTCAAGGTTATTACTAAAGTTCATTTTTGTAGGCACATACATAATTAGATATACACCAAACTTATGATAGTTAGGTTTCTACGGCCGCACTGATCACAAAACTCATGGGGTTTTTGTTGAAATTCAAGAATTTACTCTAAATTCTTGAGCTACTCCTTTCAACGAAACTAGTATACCTAAGTATGGCATTTCATATTTTGTTACTTGTTTTCTTCAGTGGATCTATGAACTATGATCACCTTTCTGGCGTATGGTGCTCGTGGCGTAGTGGTAAGCATGTCTGCCTATTATATGGGCGTTAGAGTTACGAGTCACGGAAACATAAAATTATTTTTCCGTGTAGGTATATGGAATTTCGCGGTAAATCGTCAAGTCTTTAGAGAATGACAACAAGACCACGAAAAGAGCTTTCTAATTAAGCAGTCCGGCATTTTCATACAATTGTTGGTTTTTGAAACGCACCAGGCCACAAAGCTCCCCGAGCCTTGTTCAGCCAACTTACTTACTATTCTTTCATCATGAAAAATTAAAGATATTTGGCAAATACCACAAGGATCAAGCATTAAGGGGTCCCTGCCAACATTGGTCGGCCGCTTTCTCAATTTGCGCTTTCTCGATTAGCCGTTCGGAACCGGCAGAAAATTGTAACCATTTCCATTCTCTTTCAAGGCATGGTTGTGAAAAACGTGCTAGGCCTGGGGCTCCTCGCTCTGTTGCGCCACGATATTTTTCTTTTATTTTTTTAAATTGCCTCATTAGCACCTAATATAAGTAGCGGGAGAAATATAGAAAGTATACAGCGACTAACAACATCCAATCCCTTGAATTTTTGGATTATTTCGTTCGATATAATTTAGAAGCAGCCCTTGCAAGCCTTAGTCAGTAGTCCGGAACTGAAACAGTAGTTAATACGAAATCATGCCGAAAAGAATCGAGAAGTAGGTATGATTGCACTCAGCTTTGTTTTTGACAAAATGAGCAAGTCAAAAATATTAACCACGACAAACTTTTATATAGGTAGTAGTCTATAGATTGTCCCTTGCTTCAACACTCGAACACTCGCACCCATACTTTCTTTTAACTAAATCTGCAACAAATCTACAAACTGCAGCGGACAAACTTCTTCGATGTTTGTGAAAAGTCTCACACCTAGCAATTGAGTTCTTCGTAAAAAAACTTTTACCATACAGGACCATTCCGATAGAACATGAGGAGCTACTTGGCTGAAAACTCTTACTTGAAGTTCTTTACCTACTCAATAGGTTTTCGAAGCCTTGTGTCTTAAATTGAATAATACCACAATCCAAGTATGAATTTTTCAAGATTGCTAATATGTATATTTCAACAACGGCAACACCTAAATATTAGACTTCATACACACTATTCACAATTCAACATAATCTGACGAGAACATACCCGACAACGATGACGACAACGACGACGACCTGCAAAACTCATCTTGCTTTTCTTTCTCCCCTACTTTTCTGTTTTAAAATAAAAGTAAACATAAAAAAACAAAAAAGTTCAGCCAAAGCAGATAAGAATGCCAAGAGACACATTGGAGAAAAAGCAGAAGCAGGAAAATTCATCCACCATTCGAACTCTTTTGTCATTTTTGATTATTTGTTCCTCGCTCTCTTTTGCACACATTGGCAGAGGTTTTTGCAAAGTCCCTTTCAAAGTTATACCAAGAACGAGACAACAAATGATTTATTCTCCGACGCACACACTCCTACAGTTACCAACCCAATACAGCTCAACCAATTTAATTAAAACCAAAGTTGATAGTTGACTGACAAGTAGATGCAACAAACTGATAGAGCTATGGCACATCACGCATATTCAAGCGAGACAGACGGAGAGGTGTTAACGAATGCGAATTTGTATGGCTGCCGTGTGTGTTTGTGACATTTTCGAATAGCGCAGGCGATTGAGTTACAATTCTCCCTCCACAAAACCAACAGAATTGCGAGTAGAGAAAGAAAAACAAGCACAGCACCAGAACCAGATGTGTATGCTTTTGATGATGTTGGATGGATGAAGATGAAGAGAGAGCACATGGTGCTACTTCTGAGTGACGCGACAAACTTGATTGATTGATTTAAAAAACTTGCTCAAGACAAGTGAGTGCTTATTTATGAGTAGTCTCATTCCCCTAAGAAATTTGAGTGCTAAGTGAGTTTTTTGTCCAGAGTGGAGTAACAAAGAGAAACTGAGCGAAAAGCAAAGAATAAGAGTTCAAGAGCAACAGTGTTTTTTGGCGGGACTCTTTCAATGAACAGCTGTTTAGCTGTCACAAATTCTCTACCGCCGGCGAGGAAAGTTTACTTAGAAAATGCAATGCTTAGAAAAGAATAAAATATTCAATCTTTACTCGAAGCCAAGTATTAAAAGCAAATGTTCAATGTAAGATAGTAATTAATATGGAAGTTAATCAAAAAAACTCACTTGTACTTCATGTAACTTTCCAACGAGTGGTCGCGCATTGACTGTCCACTCAAGTCGCTTTGAATTGATTTCACACTAGGAAGTGTTAATTTTTGCACTTATTTTTCTTTCTTGGCACTGTTTACTCAACTGATTCACACTAATTCGTCAAATAGATCACATTATTTAGTTAAATGTTTAGGAACTCACTTGCAACTTGCAGCAAAAATGCAAACAATTCTACACTAATTTGACAGTTCACTTTTGGACTGTCAGTCTGTCACTTTGAAATGAGAAATTTCAAAGAGAATGAGAGCGTTTGGAAGAGAAATTTTGCAAGCAAATGAGCGAAATGGAATGATGAGAAATTTCAAATTTAAACGAAAATTGTTGGACTCAGAATAATTCATCTTATCAAATTGGTTATGTGTGAAGAAATCTATACAAATTAATATGATGGTCATAGAAATAACTATTTTATGTGGACTTAAAGTTACTAATGGGGTGGCTAATGAATGTAGGTACTTAATGATGGGGGTTGAAGGAGAATTGAGTGTTTCATCAACAAATGAATCTCTTAGATTTATATATTTTTGTATCTTCGAATTGGGTAGGTAACTGGTTCGATTCTTAGATTTGAGTGAGCTGTTTTAATTTATAGCAAATACTGGTTTTTCATGAAAACATCTGAAGTGGAGAAGCGAAGCATGCATGAGAAAGGTTTTAGTCAAAGTGAGTTGTTTTTGAATAAAAAAAAAAAAATCAACTCAATGCAATCACAAAATTATTATTCTGAGCTTTATGACAGAGATAATAAAAATAATTTGGGTGCCTTGCCTATAAGTTCAGTGATGACCAGGTAAGACTTATATACGTATCTACATACCTACCTACTTCCATCAGAAAATTAAAATTTTACTTTAAACCTGCGGGGGCAGGTACCTACATTCTTGCATAAGAACATAGGATAATGTCGATGAAAAAGTTCAAAAGTCAAAATTTTTTGGCTGGGCAAGTGCGACAGCACTACAAACATATGAATTTTTACAGGTCAGGAATTAAGTACCTACTTGGTAGGTAGGTACCTATATACCTATAGGATATCTGACTCTTCCATGTGAAATTAGAAGCTACCGAAGAAACTTTGATGATTATAGAATTCCTGCTGCAGTTGGTACCTATCTACTAACCGAGTCAACAGCAAAATCATTGGCATCTAAAAAACTGCCTATACCACCACAAAATTAGGTAGGTATAATAAGTACATATAGGTCGTCCGGTCGTCGCCCTAATATTGTGTTGCCGTATACGCCATTTTTAAGTTTTTGAGAAATTGGATTTAAAGGTTTGGCAGCCAACTAGGTAGGTACATGAAAACCAACCGCTGGGATTTTTTGATTTTTTTACAAAATATCTATATGGAAATCTTCTTTCAAAAAACGAAAGAAGATGGGATTAAATACTTTTAGTTTTTAAAATATTTACAATTTACTAAAAAAGTAGGTTTGACGTATACGCCACAAAATCAAAAAGATTTTGAAAACTCATACACGTACGTCAAAAAATGTGCATACGGCAATTTAATAATAATAAAAAACTGAACAAAATCTATTAGCTATAAAATATTCGAAATGAAAAGAAGTACCTAATTGAGAAGAAAATACATAAAAATGTTGTGAAAAATCGTTTTTTAGCTCGGTGACTTGTGCAGAAAAGTATTAAGGGCTGTAGACATGATTCTATTTTTGTTTTGGGGGACACAAGAATCACTCCATTATGTTAGTGTTTCCACTAGAGGATGTTCTGTCATGACTTGCTCTAGTATTTTTATCAGAGCACTGGCTATATCATTACCAGAACGACCACTTTGCACTTCACTCAATAGAGCACAGTCTGTTATAATTGGTTTTTTGTCAGCGGAGCAAAGTTTTGACGTCAGTTTAGAAACACTTAGTTTTCGTTTGTAGTAAAAAGAAGAAGCGTTACCCTTCGGTAGCGAAAAAAAGCTTTGAAGAATAGTTGCAAACTATTTAATTTTTTGGCTCCAAGTCATTTCGATTTTAGTCCCTTTCGACCATCATAATCTGTAATTTCTTTACTAGTAGGATTTTCTTTAGGTTCATTCGTCGTCTCCTGATACAAAGAGTACATCTTTGAGATATTTAAGTTAGATTCCAAATATTTTCGATCGGGCCTTGCCCTACAGTAATGAGATTCTACTGTTGGGAAGCTTTTTATGTGTTTATGAATTTCCTTTTTTTTTTCGGGCGGGGTTAAAATAATAGTTTATTGAGAGAGTATTTAAGAAAAGTTTATTTTTATTATTTACTAGCAAACCCCGCGAACTCCGTTTCGCCATTCCGTTTAATGGCTTCTCACGAACTATAAACCCCACGGAGCCCGAGAACTTTCTAACGAATGCAAATCCGTGCGGAAATCGGTTCTTGCGTTCTGGAGTTATAGCGTCAGGAAGGAAAACCCGACTTATTTTTATATTATAGATTATACTTTTTTATTTATACTTTTCTACGTTCAGAGTAAAACCGAATGCACGTACGCCAAATTAAGAAAACATTTTTTTTTATTTAGTGACGTACGTGCATATCTAAGTCATCGTTTTGTATACACACACATAAGTCAAAACAATACTAAAAAATATTTTTTTCTTCTACGACGTACGTTGGAAGATAAAGAACGTACGTCAAAACAATTCTTGCAATAAAATTTTGGAAAATTGTATGGAAATTTTGACGTATATGCCAAAATTTGGCGTTTACGTCAAAACAATACCTGAATTTAATGATTTCGGTGCATATACGTCAAAATCATTCCGAATATCTCCGCAATGGAAAGAGAAAGAGCAAAGAGGATGAAAAATTTGAAAAGAGCACCCTCGAAAACATAAGACTGCATATCAAACTCAAAAAACGAATTTTGGCGTTTACGGCAACCCAATTTTAGGGCGACGAGGTGTCTAAGATAGCTCAGAGATTTTCACTAATTTTAAAATTATACTTTCACATATGAACCTTCCTATTACGAGTGACTGGCACATGTTGACAGTTAATTTTTCTAAATTTTCTCATTTCAAGATCGTGTGGTCGACTGGTCGTAGATAAAATAAAATTTTAAAGTGAAAAAACAACAAAAAATGAATTTGAATGAATATTTTGAAGAGGCTGCAAAAAATTTTGTATTTCATTCGATATCTTTTTGTTATATTTTAGTTTAATTAAAATCAGCTACATATACAGCCAGAATGACAGGCGGGCGTTTTGAGGATTTCTTATATAAACGTGACCAAGAGAGGTCAAAGCGACGCGACGCTTCTATGTGTTTTCACTTTAAAGAAGCGCAGCATTTGTTTTTGTAAACGCTCTACAAAAAGGTGTTTTTGTGGTTGATCGATTACTCTGACTATTCAGAAGAAGCCGGCACCAATTAAACAAACTAGCCACCCTGTGAATGGTTTGCAGAAATCACATTTTTTCTATTCTCGTCCGTTTCGACAACAAGTTCGGTGAGTTTTGACAAAAATTGAAGAGTTGAAAGTGCTAAAAATCCCAAGAAAAACCAAAAATGTTTCTCCACGGGTATCACCTTTCGAGAGGAATTGGCCTACGATAGTAAATTTACTGCCAGGAAAAACGTTTTCTCAATTAGCCCTTCGCAACCGACAGAAAATTGTAGGTCTGTTCCATTCCCTCACATGACATGGTTGTGAGAGATGCGCTTAGCCCCGGGACTCCCCGCAACAGGGCGAGTAGACTTAAATTTCCCTGAAGAGAGGTAAGTCAATCAGGATTTTGGTAGCAGGTCAAGTAAACTTTTTACCCTCTTCAACAGTACATACACAGTCATAAAAATTACTTTTAAACAATCAAATCTTGGAAAACTACTCTTATTGCAAGCTGTTGCAACTCTTATTGTAAAATTTGAACAAGAATCACATCCCAAATATATGTAACACGAATTACGGAACACCCTGTATAATTTGTACTTAACAAATATATTATAACTTTCTGAAAGAGGCTGTGAGCTTGGATTAAACGAACTTGCAACATGAACTCAAAACAATAGCCTTAGTCATGAGCTTAAAGTGGGAGTTTTGGAATATTATTTACAGCTTCCCTAGAATAACTCATGATTATTATAATAAATTTTTTTTTTCGAAAAAACCAAAATGAGTTTTGTTGGAAATTTATTCAAGATTTCAAAACTCTCCTTGTTTTTCTTGTGCAATCACCGGTTGCTGAGATATTGATGGTTAAAGACAAACAGACCCTTTTTCATTCAAAAATCGATATCTCAATGAGAAAAGGTCGAATCGAACTTTCCAAAAAAGCAAATTCAAGCTAAATAAACAAGCTATCCAGTCCATATAGTGGTTAAGTTGAAAAAAATTTTCCAAGTTCATACACCAAAAAAAAGAACCAAAAAAATTTCGAAAAAAATTTGTTCTCAGTATTTATTAGGACTGAGCGAACTACGTAGCATGAAAAAATTTTTTGTCATTAGATCTCAAAACTAGAAGTTTTGAACTTCAAAATGCTTTTTTGAAGTTCCTGTACGACCATTTTTAAGAGAATTGCAACCACTTGAAAAACCCTAAAAAATTTGGATTTTTTTTTTGATCCTTTAATTTTTTCCACTAGTTTATATCTCCGAAATGGTGATACTTAGGAAAAAAAGTGTTTTAACAATTTTTATAGATAATTGCTTGGTGAATAATTTTTGCCTTTCTATTTTTATGGTAAAACTTACCGTTTAGCTGGATAACTCATAAAACCGATGTTTGCAACATTTGACCTTAAATAAATTTTTTTCCAAGCGGCGGATTGAGGGGGATTTTTGACAAATTGTAAGTAATAGGGTTCCCAACATTCATGCCAATTTTCAGCAAGGTGCGAATTAATGCAACCTTACCCCTATTTTTGAAGTTAATTTGACCGGACTATAAGAAGAGTTCAAAGATCGTTTTTGATTTCATTCATACACCTTATCATAACATACCTACAGAGAAGAAAGTGATTCGAGTAAGATGCAGCAAAACACGGCATTATCGAGTGTGTTGTGTCGAGACAATTAGTTTCACTATGTAGGTAATGTGTTATATTCCAAATATGTTTCTGGGTACTTACATAACTCTGTCTGGTTTCCATCTCTAAAATTATTTCAGAATAGCTATGTTAAACGGACGCTGCAACCTGCAAATAAAAAAAAAAAACAAAAAATAAGACCATAAGCAGAAAATTTACCTCCTACTACTAAAGGAGACATATACTTATTCAATAAAGGAAAAAAACAAAAAATTATTTGGAAGAACTCCTGCATTTTGCTGGGATTTTATTGAATCAAGGTGACGACTGACGAGTAATGTGACGAATAAATAAAGGGAAAACATATCGTGTTGTTACAGTAGATAGTTTGAAAGTAAACTAACTTGTTTTGGATCGTTTAATATGAAATCATTCATTCATTTGAAAGGAATAAGCTTATTGTGTTCATATTGATTTACCTAGCACGTAACTGTTTGCACATAGTACAAATTATAACACTTGTCATTTGAGGGGAAACACCGCAATGAGATTCTGCCTTCCGACTTGGCACTTGAGATAAAAAACCTTAAAACGAAGAAACACATTCGAAAAACATTTAAGTTAAAAAATTGTAAGGTTATTTAGAACTAAGATGGAACCCGGATGTTAAGAGTTCAGTGCGTGAAATTCTCGGATTTCTATAAGATTCGTTTTCCAGTTTTTATAAAATAAATACAAAATCGAGCGGAACGCACTACTGATGTGAGAAATAAAAATAACGAACACACTACCATTTCAATTGGCACACATTCCCACCACAACCACTCCATATACCAATTACTGCTGAACGTTTTGAATTGATCGGTATGATCGAGAAAAGAACCTTCATTACCAATCAATTTTCTTTGAGCAAAGAATGGTTTATAGATAGGTATACGCGTCGCAATGAGAGGTTTAAGCGCCCAATTCCAGTTTATAAAAACTCCCACAAACATGTTCCACTCGATCAGTCCAATTTTTCATCACTTTTTTCAATAAATCTACCCGTAAATATTTTAAACGATTTATGATAAATTACCATAACAGAAATGTCGACACAGTTTTAAATTATCAACAATCAAAGCGTAGAAAACAACCATCTAAACTTCTCATGCACCCGAAAAACGCCTTTTTTCACACAAATCCCGAAATTTGGAATCCACAGGAACTAAGGTCCAGAAAATCCAAAATGCCAAAAACAGCAATACCTACCATGAATTCCTCTACAAAATTCAACCAGCACTGGAACTTATGGAACTTCAAGACAAATGTGTTCCAGCTAATTTTTTTAGGAATTCTCAGCCACATTATTTAGACATAGATGCGAAATTTCCTTGTTTGGAACTAGACCCATAAGTTTTACACATTGGTTTTGCATTTATAGTCTTTAGTTGAACCACATCAAGGTTAAGGATATAGAAATGGCTACAAACAATGAACTATCATCGGCTATAATCATAACCAAAAAAGAGTTTATTTAAGAAGTTGATACTAATGAATAAGCCAAGGAAGACCTACCTCTATGTAAAAATTAAATAATCTAGGTCAAATGTCCACTCAATCATTTCATGCCTTCCCAATCGCCATAGCCCAGGCCATCGCATCGCTATGAATAATATCAGAAAGATCCCGTCAAGATGGCGACTTCAACTTCGTCCCGGTCCGCCTTTGTAAAGCGACTTTTACAAATCTACATTAATTTGTGCGCTTCCTAGAAATCAGCCTTTTCTCGCTAGACGACTTTGAAATAAATTGACAAAATTCATCTCAATCAGGATGTCCATGGAGGATAGCCGTACACACGGCACCAAGCAATTTAAGCCTCTCAAATCATTTGCCCAGAGATGAACGACGACACCGTCATACATGTGTCGTCGTCTTTGAGTTGATTCTCTTTTCCAAGCCTATCTATTTTGCGAGCGCGAAAAAGCAACGGAAATTGACCAAACAATGCACCCCTCCGACAGATACTAAGTGCGCACATTAATTTCCACCTCATGCACTCCTGCTGCTGCTATTGCTGCTGCTGCTACAACACCGCTCTAAGCCATTCTCTGGATTCGTTGTGGCCAACATGCAAATCCTAAATGTCATATCTGCGCGTTTCCATCCGCGTTCCCACTTCATTTATGATTCTCCTGCGTCCACAATATGTGCCACTGCAGATGAGGCTTTACACACGTCATACACAACCAATTCCATGCTGCTGCCGCATTCGTATTCGAACAACTGCTCATAGTTGAAGTAAGGCCTTAAGGAACAGTTGTTGTTCAGATGTTTTGGTCAGGCCATGGATCCACAGCAGATGTCGGCTACATGTCAATGTCTTCTTTTCTCGCCGGCGAAACTCTTCGTGGGGTGGATCTCGAGTCTCGACGTCTATGTCGATCATAGCCTGAGGTAAGTTATACGCTGCACTAGCACCAGGCACAGCAAGATCAAGATGATGTATCTAGATACATCAAAAGCCAGCCCACTTAAGAGGAAGCGTCTATCATCTATTCTCTGCACGACAAGCTTTGTCGTCTGTTATTAAATCAAACATACAGACGCACGCTTTGGGAAGGACACAAATCAAAATTGCTTGAGGTGAAGGGCACCACACATCCGTAAAGAAACCTTCTACACAGACAAAATGAAAATAATAAAAAAAAATGCAAAAAGGGGCTTCAGTCGATTGTGAAACAATAAATTACAAAAGAAAAGAAACCTTTCGCGTTTCCAAATGGGAGAGGGAGGCTTCCATTTTTTTGTTTTCTTTGTTTTTCTTGTCCATAGCAAGGACTCAATTCAACAGACACGAAGGCATTAAAATTGACAATAAATTTTATTCCATTTTGGTGATTCCATATTTTAGGGTGGAGACGATAATTCTTCAAAAACGACACTCAACAGTAGAATGTGAAGGATTCGCGCGGGCTATTGAGCCCCCAGGGGGAAGTTCATGTTGGAAGTGGAAGTCGGTAGAGATGTTTAAGTGTTGCTTACAACGTTTGGTTTTGTCGGTTTGACTTTAGACAAAACTCGATCTGGACTAAGTTTAAGATCAGAGCTTACGGAATTTTAAAATTTTCGATGAAATTTTTGTTTGCTTTTGTGTTTATTGGTAAAGTGAATTTGCTAAGCCGATTATATAAGATTGCTGAGTTGCGACAAAAACGAACCTTAGATGGATTGGTTGGATAGATCTCAAGGATATATTATGCTCCCATGGGATGATAAAAGTTGGGGAGGGTGAATGAGCTGATGAATAAAGGTGAAGTGTGTGACTAGAATGTTGGGGTTGAGAACCCTCAGTGAACCATTAGGAAGCTTAAATAAACTTTAGGATGCTGCTCAGTGTAATGTCAGAGATTTCATCCTATTCTCCTAAGAGTGTTCTCCGAGGGTCTTTTTGCTGGGGTGGGCCAAGCTTAGTGCGTCAGTTTAGTGCAACTAAAACTGCACTTTTGATAGAAGCTTCGAGCTGTGCAGTCCGAGTAGACAAACACTCTTCGAATCTTTGGTTTTTTGGTGAACCGTTGAACTAGAAACATCACAAAGGAAATGGTAGTCTTCTTAAAAACCCTCTCCAGACAAATTTAGTGGCTTAGGTTTTGCCGTTAGGAACCATCAAAAGGTTGGAGATCCTGACAAGGTAAAAAATATCAATACATTCAGCGAAAGTATGAAAACACTAGGTGAAACTAGCAGAAATATAAAGGTCGTGAGTCTAACCGATTATAGAAAATCAGAAACCACAAGGGTTTTTAAGCGGAGCTAAGAGCAGAGACACTCGATCAATGTAATGCCAAAGACTTAATTCCCATATATACCTAAATCGGTTCACCACAATCTTCTACATCGAGATTTAGTGAACCAGGAAAATCCACTCGACGCCCGCCGTCGTAGCTGCTGCATTTTTCGTTGGTATAGAAATAGATGATGCCGTCAAGCATGCCATATGGCATTCCGGCTTGAAGTCAGCTATCACTGACACTTTGTATGTATGCACCTATGCTGTAAGAAAGTAAATATGTCCTTATAACATCTATAAAACAGGTGTCCATGATAGCGCTATCACATGCTGATATCACTTTTTTCATTGATAGCCAAGCAGCAATAAAAGCGATTTCTGCCACTCTTGTCAAAGCAAAACTTGTTTCTTGCTGTTGCGAAGAGCTAAGGGTTCTTGGCACACAGCATAGCGTTAGACTCTGCTGGGTTTCTGGTCACAGTGGTATACCAGGAAACGAAAAAGCGGACGAATTAGCGAGAAAAGGATCAGCACTTAACCCTTCTCTTTTGATCGATCAATCAATCAGATTCCACCATGTGAAATCAAACAGATCATTGGTAACAAAATATTGCAAAAAACCAATGAAAGATGGGAATGCCTAGATTCCTGTGTTACTTCCAGGAAACTATTGCCGAAATACGATAAGAACGGATCTGAAAAGCTACTATCATTGAATAGGCTTTCATTACGATTGCTTATCAGTATCATAACTAGACACAACCTACTAGGTTACCACAAAAAGAAAATGGGTCTTTGCACCGATGACCTGTGCAGAGGATGCAATGATGAAGATGAACATGAGGATACCACTCACTTCCTTTGTCAATGCCCCAGCACCAGGAAAAAATTTCTAGGCAATTATTTTTTCAATGAACTAGAAGAATTATCAGACACTCCAAGAAACAGCCTATTGAACTTCATTAAGGCCACAAAATGGTAAAAAACTGACCAAACTCATTGGTTTCTAGGACAATGGATCTACATTGATCTAAATGTGACGGTAATAAGATCAACCGTCAGCCCATTCTACCTAACCTCACCTAACATCTTTCTTCTTCTTTTTCGGTGTTTCGAGCATAGTGGTATCGAAGGGATTATAGCCTTATTATTTATATGTTTCAGGATTCTGATCGGAAAGTGAAGGACGCCAGCCGCAGTTATCAGTATACATACTCTGAACAGATCTTTTTAAGGGCGGCCTCGTTCTTGCCTATTCCCAACCCAAATTTGAAAAGAAAAAGCGAGACAACTCACCTGCCGTATGCTGTAACCCCATCAAGCTTAGAACGCTGGGAAGAATGGCCGAGGCAAACAAATTGATTCTGTTTCATTAGACAGTTTTGCAGCCGTCGTATTGGTTAGCGTGATATAGTGGTCAAGGTTCAAATATCTACAGAAATAAAAAAAAAATAGTTTTTAGAAGTGTATCGCCCTTCGCGAGGAGTTGCCAAGTGCTCCGTGAGTTATTTTATTACCAAGAAAAGCGCTTTATGGATTAGCCGTTCGAAATCGGCAAAAAATTGTTGATCCCTTCCATTCCTCACAATGTATAGGTATGTAAAACACGCTAGGCCCCGGGGGCTACTCGCTCTGTTGCGCTACTCTATTTAATTGTATATTTATTCATTGGACGTGGAAGACTTTGCAAGACCGCTCTCCAAATCCTATCAGCATCACGTTTGAATTGGCTCTCGAAGCTCGAAGAGTCGAAAAGAACATTTTTGGAGTTGGTATTGATTGGGTTAAAACAATGTCAATAAATGGATTTTTGACCACTCGGTCCACTTCGAAGTTGATACAGAAATGTCAAACATTACTGAATGTGGTTGGTAAGCAAAGCAGAATTCATAGCTTGGATTCAGAAACGCCGCATTATCACAAAAAAAAAACTAGATCTTTCTAACCTCCTCCGGTTCATGTTCTGTCGGAGGTTCCATAGTCTACCAACATTTTGGTCTGTGAGGAGCTCATAATCCAAGTTGGAGAGCCTTCGTAGGATTTAGCCAGATACTTTCCGGAATTTGACGAAGAAGACTTGTGGGCATTGCCACAGCACCTACACTTTTAACTTCAAAAGCATTTAAATATATGCCACCGTTAGCACCTACTACCCTCTATCGATTCGATCTCTGTTTCGCATTATCTCGAATCAAGTTACAGACACTCCGCATTTTGGCTTTTTACGATTATTTTTAAATCTGTGTCAAAAATGATTGCTATTGCAAAGTAGAATTGGCCAGCATTTAGGTCCCAATGCTCTAGCACCAAATAGTAAAAGTATCAAAAAGCCCCCAATAAATAAAGAAAAACTAAAAGCATCTCCAAAGCGACACAGCGCAACATTATACTATGACAACAGTGATAAGTCAAAATCAAATGGATTTTAAGACTGCTCAAAAGTACTGATGCAGTGTGCACTTCCGGAATGTGAATGTGTGTATGTGAATGTAAACAAATTTCCTAGCAAATTTTCAAAATGCGTTAAATTCGTGCAAAAGTAGGTAAGCATTTCCAATGTGCATTCAATTTACTCGTCCATAAAAGCAAATTTGAGCGATAGAAGCTTTCAATGATCTTAATTTTGTTTCATTCGGAAGATTAAAGTCCAAAAGCCTTGTTATGATTAATCTCTACTAAAGAACTAAAAAGAAACTGAGTGGAATGCTTTGCAGCTTTGTACCATCTGATGATGTCTATCTACAAGGCAAAATCGGTGAAATTCTCAAGAACTCGATACTTGAAGGCAATCATCTTCAATCCTCCTAAACATGATTATAACAAATCATGACAATAAGTCTCGCCGCTGGTTTTTGTAGAAGAAAAAGCTAGTCTCATATATTGCCTGTCATAAATAATCTTTAACCACAAATTAATTATTAATCAACGACTCGCGGTTTGATTTATGGCATTCGAATCGGCACGGCAGTGGTGCACAGTTCGTCCTAGAGTCGGTTCTCAACTAACTGCAGAGAAACGATGCGACGGCGATGGCGACGCAACGCACAATGATGAAGAATCCGTCTTAATGAAAATTCCAATCTAATAACAGAATTAATAGCATCCTCCTTCGGCACACCTCCACTCCATTAAAAAGAGGCGAATACATATGACAGTACTAGAATTTGACTCGGCCGATCGATGATCCTGATACCCGCACCTGCATCATTCGACCATTGCGGTAATGGCACGGTTGTGATAGTGATGGTGATGGTGGCTGGTGATCAACTCGCTGGCCACGATTGAAATGCGAATCGAAATTGAAATCAAATTCGGTCTCCGGCTCGCAGTCACTTGTAATCGTCCATCGGAATGGACTGTCTGTCTTGGGATTGCTTGCAAAATATATCAGTGTGATGGTATGGAATCCTTTAAATCTCATATAACAAATCGCATAATTACCGAAGCCCTTTAGCTAGTGGCTGTTCCAAAGAAGAACAGACGGCCGACCGACCGACGCGACGCGACTCGACGGACGAATTGAAAAACACTCTCAGCGAGCAGAAATAAATCAGTTCTCGTGTCTGACTGTTGTGCGATGGTGGTATTTCAGTCAGTCAGGTTTACAGACGAACGGACGGACGAAGGACGATGTGGTTTTATGTTTACGATGCGACCAACGAGACGTTCTATGAGCCCTGCGGGTGAGATTTTCGCGCGTTCACATTCGACAGGCAGAAAAGAGCGCGCACTCACGCAATCATCATTTGATTCGAATTCAGCGAATGACTGAGCAACGAAAACAGAAGGGAAATGCAGGAATGGATTGGCGATGTGAAGGCAGCGCATGGAAATACCGCACCGCAGCAACCAGTGTATGGGCAGATTGGTAGAGGATTTGTGGCTATAAACAGACGAACAACACAGACATATGGCCAATCGAAGTGGAAAATTACTATAATCAACTGCTTCTGTGGCAGTTGATGGTTGTAGCTGTTGTTTTTTTATTTATTTTTATTTTTCATCTATCGAGCTGTTGTTGGAGCTGTAAGCTTTACTGCCTCACTTCCTACTTAGACTGTGGTTTGCAATACTTTTTTTTTGTGGCAAAATTAATTTTCATACTTGGCTATGGACACTGAGAATGAATCGGAAGCTGATTAAGTGCACTGATGTCTTTTGAATTCTCGGCGTTCTGGGAACGTGTTGCGCAGTAGTTGCATTTTTTCTTTTGCAATTAGAAATAGACAATTAATTTATTGATTGTAACAAAAACTAGATCTCCTACAGAACCCCTCGTCAAATCTCGTTAGTAGTTAGTACAAGCCTAAGAGCTTTTGGTTGTGAGTAAAGGCAGTAAGCAGTTCAAGTACGTACTTGAATTCAACTCACTAGGTTGTGTTTGTGAAATTTTCAGATACTAGCTGTATTGCCACTGAATCGGCATGGGTTCATCTGAGCTGCAAAATTATGGTGGACACATGATTTTGCAACTAAGATGAAGATGCTTCGCAATAAAGCTTGGTCGTTTTTGAAGTACAAAGATCTATAGAGTCTTCCATGTCAATCTTGGAAAAAAATTGAGCATGACCGGCTCAGTTGGCATTGTCGTGTTCAAATGAGAGATCCCGACTGCTTACTTACTTACTTAGGTGAGCATTACAGTTCGGGGTGAACCTGGGCATCAACCAACATCCTTCTATAACGATTTCGATTTCGGACGAGCTCTCTCCAGTTTCGCACTCCAAGTCGGTTGAGGCCTTCATCCACTTGATAGCGCCACCTAAGACGAGGTCTTTTGCTTCCGCGATTTCCCTGCAATGTGCTTTCGAACACCCGACGAAGCGGAGCGTTTGGGTCCATCCGCTCTACATGGCCCAACCATCGTAGCCTCGCGATGCGTACTCTTCTGGCTATGCTCATGTCGGGGTACAGCTCATACAGCTCGTTGTTGTATTTTCTTCTCCACACATTGTCTTCGCATACGGGACCGAAGATCATTCAGAGAATTTTTCTTTCGAAACGACCAAGGGTTTCCTCAACCGCTTTCGATAAGGTCCATGCTTCCGCACCGTACAGCAGGACTGGGATGATTAAGGTCTTATACAAGGTCACCTTGGTTTTTCTAGAGAGGGTTTTGTTTCTCAATTGCCTTCTTAGCCCAAAGAAGCAACGGTTGGCAAGAGTTATTCTCCGTTTGATCTCCGCACTGATGTTGTTTTCCGTGTCTACAGCGGATCCTAAGTAGACGAAGTCCTGTACTACCTCCAAGTTATGTCTGTCTTCTATCGATAATGGAAAGTTTAGAAAAACTTAATACCTTTAGTATGTGCTTGGATGCTATACTATTCCCATGTACAACTTCAAACTCAACTTCTCCATTGTCATCCCCCCTAGGGAAGACTGGGAGAACACAAAACCTCATCCTTCAAGGCAAGATATGGTCTGGTATACGGACGGCTCAAAAATGGAAACTGGTACAGGTTCCGGCATTTTCAGCGACTGTCCCAGAACGAACTTCTCAGTAAGTATGGGCAGTCACTCGTCCATTTTCCAAGCCGAAGTCTTTGCCATTAACGAATGTTCGAGAATAATATGTTCATCGAACACGAAAAATAAAACAATATTCATTTTTTCAGACAGCCAAGCTGCACTAAAGGCGTTAAGCTCACCTGTCATAAGATCCAAACTAGTCCAAGAGACAGTCATGTCGCTCTCTGAACTAGCAAGGAAAAACACTGTAATCCTCCACTGGATCCCAGCACACAGAGGCTATGATGGTAACGAGAAGGCAGACATCTTAGCTAAAGACGGCGCATCTAAACCATTCGTCGGCCCTGAACCCTTCTGCGGTGTAAATAAAAGCACCTTCAAACATACTGCCAAGAACATCCTACTGGAGGAATCAAATAAAGCTTGGAGTAACTCATCTGGCCAAATCTGTTCAAAATACTTTTTGCCAGAATATACCGAAAAAACATCAAAATTCCTACTGAACCTCAATAGGAAAACCCTAAAAATTTGCACTGGACTACTAACCGGTCACTGTTCTTTAAAGAAACATCTTCACCAAATGAGGCTGGTAGCGGACCCCATCTGTAGACTATGACTCGAAAATGAAGAAACATCTCCGCACATTATTACAGAATGTCCAGGACTTTTCCGCCTTAGAAAGAAAATACTCGACTATGAGATTATCCCCTTAGATAAACTCAAACTCATTCACCCACAGAAGATTGCTAACTTCTGGTTCAATTCAGAAGCAGGAGAACTGCTCTGAAACCGCACATGGGCTGGCACAATAGGTTTCATTCAGACACCGCAGTGCCCGGAGCTGAGCAAGCTCTACCCGTCCCCCAAATCTAATCTAAATCTATGTCTGTCTATTGTGACGTTTTGTCCAATTCGTCGATGTTCTGTGTTCCCGGCAGCAATAAAATGTAAAAAAAGAAATGGCAGACTTTAACACTCCTAATGCAGCATTAGGATATCGTTGGCCTAAGACATGGAAAATCCAAGACTGGGGCCTGTCGACGCTCTCTAAGGTCATGGTATACGGATCACAAGTGTGAAGCAGCCAAAACAGACAAGTGGGAGAGTTCTCATATCGAGCTACAGGTAATTGAAGGGTTTTTATAGCCCTCATGTGCATAAGCTAAAGACTGAAGTTTGGATCACAGTAACGAGTGCACGTCTGGTGAGCTTGGATAAGGCATTCGTTATACCGTTTGGTTAGACGAACTTTTCAGTAAGCTTCTCATATGTATGGCGTGAGTGCTGTATACCTACTCTTAATGACATACTGACGATCTGACTCTTGTTTCATATTTAACGCACGCTTCAAGGGGCTTGACATATCTACTCAAACATGGCAATTGTACCTACCCTAGATTAGGAAGCCGGAGCCCGAAGTATGTAGGCCTTATGAACTATAGCCAGATCAGAGGTTGTGGTAAATTTCCTGCATTATTTTAAGAATCTTTAGCATTTTGCAGAGTTTTTAGTGATCTTAGATATGTGGTCGTTCAAACGAATATCGTTGCTTGCTCTGAACAGGTCTAAAGTTCAAAGTCATCAGAATTTTTTGGCAGTGGGTCTTCTTAAGCGGGTCAGCGACGTTCTGGGGACTAGAAGCAGAAAATCAACTCATAAGGAACAATTGTGCTTAGAACTTTGTTCCTCAAGGGATATGAGCAAGAAGCTGCGAAAGCTGGAGTTGAGCGCTAATCTATATGGTCACCCAAGCAAAGACATGCAGTAGTCAAGTACCTCAGCCTCGGGCCAGATCAGTATCCATATTTTAAAGAATATATGGATGCGGTTCTGACCAAGGCCTGAAGAGCTTTCACACTGAAAAGACGACCATTTTATAACAGACAACTGGATATTAGAATGAAAATGATTATCTACATGGCTCAAACAAGGCCAATGATTGTCTGTGGGTGTCCTTTGTGGTTCAATGTTACAGCGTCTCAAATCGAAAAGATTCGTGTGTTTGAGAAACAGCGACTGCACTCAGAACACCAAAATAAGAGAGAAAAAAAAACAGAATCAATAGCTTCATTTTAAAGCAGATACGCGGTTATACTCCAAGAGCGATACCGGCGACCAATGAACTGATATTTTGAGCTTGCTACCTATATTTAGAATCTGTTGGTATACCTGCTACTGTCAGCAGAGTGTCAAATATTTTAACACTATCATTCTCCTTATCAACTTAACAACACTGCGCTTATGTAGTCGAATTCTTTAAATTTATTCAGCCGCAAAGAAGCGCAACACAACAATATGCAGTGTCTGGAAAAACTATGTATGAACACGCTCCGATAAAATTTATTACTGTATGGTCACCTCCCACCAGCACAACAATCGTCGTTAACACCCTTCAGCCATCAAAGCCTGGCTTTGTCGTAGGCATGAATATGCAATGGCTGCCACAGCAACATGGAACTCAAAAGCATCGCCCCATAAAAATTATGATTAATTCCCCGCATCGATGGTCATCTGAAGAAAGACAAAAAAAAAAAAAAAAAAGATGATCGCCATCACCGTTGATCACCACACCAGCAATAATTCAGTCCGCATTCGATACTCAAGCAACAAATACAGTTCGTGTTACTGTGGTGGTAAAGTGCAGGTAAATTGTATTAATAATCCCAAACAGGTATTTAAGTATCTCCGCCAAAGCAAAAAAAAAAAAAAAACAATGAGTTCGGTCTCAACCGCACCTAGCAATTGTTATGCAGGCCAAGAAGTCAGCACTGCACCCGAGCCTTCAACATCAGGCTGCACTAAATTGGTAGTTGTTATACTAGCTTCCGGCTGGTAACGTGTTTCTAAATCGGGTTGTTAAAATTACTTAGGTTTAACTTAAATAAGGTATCTACCTATTGTTAGATACTTTAGTAAACATCTGGAGGACAAATGAGATGAAGTTGTGTGTCTATTGCTTGAAAAAGAGAAGTGACGCTTGCAAATTACCGACATCTATCAGATTTCTTAAATCGATAAAGCAAAAGAGAAAAATTTTGGGAAAATAATGATAATCAATTGCTTTTCTTCGCTTTTGGCAACAAGGCAATTCAAAAAGAAACACCAGGATTGAAGGATCAGAAATGGATTCGATTGAAGTGTAGTGCCACAAAAATTTAACAAATACCACTGTAGCGATATTAAGGTCACAAATCTTTTACTCACATCAGGAACACATTAACAACAATGCGATGTCGAATAAGCATGCTGATGTCAGGTGATACTTTTGATTCACTTCCACAGAATTCACATGCACAAAGGATACATAAATATTTGTATTGGAAATAGGATAGGTGAAAAGCGAAAGTCAGTCCTTGGTTCGGTTTGAATAGGTCCCAATAAAGTTTACAGGCTACTCCTACAATAGGAAAGCAAGGGGGCAAGAAATGCGTAGCGTAACCAGAGATTCCCAGTATCAGCCGAGTCTCCTAGGAGTATGTTGCATAAAGCCCACAGTCTTTTCAGTGTTCAACTGTTGATCTGCCAGCCGGTGAGATGTTGATCCCAATATTTGACTTTTTATTTTCAGCGTTTGAAAATGTTAGAATGTTGACTGGCCAGCGTTTGACTATGGATTTGCATGTGTTGGAGCTGCCGATCACCAACTCATTATTAAAAAAAAAAATATAGAACCCATAAAAACGTGATTTCCTTAGCCTAATGGATACCAGCCAGAAAGCAAAAAATGTTTTTCCACGGGCATCGCAATTCGCGAGGAATTGGCATGTCCTCAGAAAGTGAATGAATTGCCATGAAAAGCGTTTCTCGGTTAGCCGTTTGGAATCAGGAGAAAATTGTAGGTCCCCGCCATTCCTTTACAAGATATGGTTGTGAGAAATGCGCTAGGCCCCGGGCTCCCCGCAATGTAGTGCTACCCTATTTATAGAACCCATGAATATTATTTTATAGTGCACTAATTTTATGACAAATAAAAGGATTAGACCTTCACGACCAAAGTCTCACGTGCTTACTTTGCATGATGAATCCGACGAGCACACACTTGCACCCTAAAAGAAGAAAAGCAGTTCACACCACTGATCATTTAATTGTTTTACTTTTGATTGTAAAATGATTTGACAATCCATGTTACGAAACACATTTCTCTTTTGATACAGCCTTTTTGGGATTGAAATCAAAGAGGAGTCCTTGAAAAGTCAATTTTTGACCAACTATATTTCCAAAACAAAAAACGCCATCTCGTTCCAATTCAATCATTTCCATAACATGCCCGCATGTATGTCGTTGGGTGGTACACAATTATAAAGGGCAAAAAATAATTTATAAAGCTGGGACATAATTAACTAAATGTTTCTAGTTTATGCCATTTGAAATTAAATTCTCTCGAAAGACATGTGGGGAAGTAGTGTCTTTAATACTTCGTGTCTCGTGATTTGACCAGTGGTTAAACATTACATGCACATCTAGGTACTACTCGAATACACGCAACCCCCCCGTTGACTATAGTTTCCTCGGAGGGAAATCAAGAATCGAATTTGCATTTTAAATAAATTGCCCGATCTTCTCAATAGCCACAGCAGACGACAGAGAAACCAACACAAAACACGTAAAGACACAACACGATTCCTAGAGATACAAAAGTTATTCTTTGTTTTAACTGATAACTGCCAATCTCACCCTACCTACTCATAAATATAACCCCCCGATCGGCTTATCGACCTCAAGCAATCAAGCAGTATCATTGTTGGCAGTAATTTATTGCAGTGCGATTCTCTATTACACTCTCTCACACGCCCTCCGACTCTCATAACCTATTATTATTAGCTAATCTACAGCATAGATCTCCATCTCTCTTTCTCAATTATAAGTGCAAGACTGGAGGAGGCAAACAGCACAGAGACACCAAAGCGAAATGGACGCAGTCCCGAAAGGTGGAAAAACTGAGAAACTGCCCCGACAACAGCAGCAGCAGCAGTGGCAGGCGGCATCAACGATCGCAGTTCACAGTCTTTGGGATTGTAGTGTATGGAGATCTTGGACTTGGTCTAACAGCGGTCGACTATCGGACCCCTATCTGCCGAATAGCTATGTTATGCTATATTCGCTATTTAGCTTGCGGGTGCATGGGATTTTTGATTGATGGCCTCCTTCTCGTCACTGCCATAACTATTGAACGTGTTATTATGGCGTGCGATAATCAAGTTTTTAGCTGTTCGTAGTTTTGTTGTAGGGGGAGCGGTATAGCGTTTTGTTTTAGCTTGGGCGTCCAATAGATGGCATTGAGTTGCGATTGTGGTGGGAGAAAAGTCTTGTACACGCCTACACTATACACCGCACAGAGCATAGAGAATGGAGATCAATCAGTTGGATTGTTTCACTGTGATGAGGAATGGTGATTTGCTGGCGCTTGGATTATGAATTTCATCGGGGAACCAGATGCAAATCGTTCTCGTTGCTCATTATTGAACCTGATCCAAAAGAATCTGATATGCGGTGTCTAATTTACTTAAAACTTTAAAGTAATAGGCGTTGTTTAATGTCTTCATTCGGGATCGGATACTCTATCTGGAATAACTTTTATACGTTAGACAAACACTGTTAGAGAATTTTGCTATCCATCTGAACCTGAGGGGAGGGAGGATCAAGCTTTAACAAGACCTGAAAAAAAGATTCAGTTCTGAAGACCACGTGAATAAAAGTGAGAATTAGTGGCTAATGAGGGCCAAACGAAGTAAGTGTCATCAAAAGAAGGACCGACATGATCGATAAATTGGACAAAATAATCTCAATAGACAAGCACAACTTCGAGGTAGTACAGGTTACAGGACTTCGTCTACCTAGGATCCACTATACAGACACGAACAATAATATCAGGGCGGAGATAAAACGAAGAATCACTCATGCCAACTATGCTACTTATGCGGGTAAAAAAGGCAATTGCGAATTGAAACCCACTCTCTCTAGAAAATCCAAGGTAACCCTTTATAAGACTACGATCATCCCAGTCCTGCTACGCGGCGAGGAGGCAAGGACATTAAGCGAATGAGAAAACCTTCGGTCGTTGGAAAAAAAAATACTATGACTGATCTTTAATCCCGTATTGGAAAACGATGTTTGAAGAAGAAGACTCAAGAAGGAGCTGCATGATCTGTACCGATACATGACCATAGGGAGAAAAGTATACCTACTAACCGAACGATAACGATGGCTGGAACATATAGAGCAGATGGACATCAACTCTCCGGGTCGAAAAGGTTTTTTGAAGGGTTTTGCAGGGAGGTCGCGGAAAAGTAAGACTTCGTTTTAGATGACGAAATTAAGTGGAAGAAGACCTCAACCGATTCAGAGTGCGGAATTGGAGAGAGCTTGCCCGAAATCGAAATTGTGGGCGAAAAATGTATGGGTTGGTTGAGATCCAGATTCATCCCGAAATGTAATGTCCACCTAAATAAGTAGGTAAGTTCCCTGCACGCATAAAAGCCATTGAGTGGCGCAACAAAGCAGGGAGTCCCGGGGTCAAGCACGCTCTCATAACAATGCCTTTTGAGGAAATGGAAGATACCTACAATTCTCTGCCGGTTACGAACGGCTAATCGAGAAAGCGCTATCTTGGCAATGAGCTCTTTATCGGAGGACTTGCCAATACTTCGCGAAGGTAAATTCAGTCTTGGAATATTCGTATCAGACGCCATATAACGTTAAGATGAGTCAAACGGAATGTTGCTCAAAACTCCAGTGCGAGTTGTGCCGGATGCCAGCTTAAACCGAAACCGAAGCGAGTGGATACCCCATAGGCCAAGCCGCAGAAGTTGCCTTCAGTTTTCTTAATCAAATTGTTGCACTATTCGTAAGAAATTGCGCTCTTCCTGCAATGCTGCGGATGAAGCGAATGGTTACCCCATAGCCAACCCGCATTTTTCTCAATGAAATTATTGCAATTTTCGTAAGAAATTGCGCACTTCGAGATATGCTTAATGGCATCAAAGTTATTGGTCAGTTAATTTCTTTTGCCAGCTTCTCTTGAACATCACCCAGCTGCTCTACCAACTTTGCGGTTGTCGCTTGCAATTTTTACGGATATAGATATACCTAAAAGGTATCATTTTTATGGAGAGTTTACTGCTAGTCTCGGAATGTCGACAATGTGAGGAGATTTCATCTAAAGCTAAGATTTTCGTACGATGACGCAACACATAACGTTCTCGAAATGGTCTTATAACATTATCATCGCGTTTGTTTAGACCTTTTAAAAACATTGCACTTTCTCGAACTATGCCAAATGACGTTGTATTGTAAAACTTCAACTTCAAATAAACAAATTGAAAAAATTTTGTGATTTGTGAGATCTTAAAATCAACACATCAAAATCTAAAATTATGATTTTCAGAACCCAGAACCGTAGCACAGGAAATGACCGTACTTGGACACTTGATGGTGTCAATTTAGAAGTCGTCAAAGAGTTCAAATACTTGGGTTACACAATTACCCACAATCTGAATCTCCGAGTTCATATAAAAGAAAAATTAGCAACGGCTAAAGCAGCAATATATTGCATGTGGTCAAATTTCTTTAGAAGCAAATATATAGACCCGTCATCTAAGTTTAGGGTATTTGATGCAACAATCAAAAATTGTTTCTGTTACGGGAATGAAGTCTATGGGTGCAATGAACTACAGGATATAGAAACTATACAAAGATATTTTTTTAAACGTATCTTCCGTCTCCCGGTAAATACACCGAACTATGCGATTCACGTTGAGTCTGGACTGCCTCCCATTTTTTTGAGAAATTTAAAAGCTAATGAAGATTATATTCTCAAAGTCATGCAAAGGTCAAACGACAATTTACAGAAAAGGATTATGTTGGTTTGTTTAAGATGTCGGTATACACCTTTTAAGGACTGGTATGAGCTGGCTTCGGCACACAACTGCCCTCTTGTCCTCTCTGTGGAAAACTTTAATTCATGGAGGCCTGCTCTTTATGATTGCATTGCTTGCGTTGATGAGCATATGTTCCTGTCATTTCTTGATCGGGCGAGGGACTCTGTATCGAGAACAATATATAGTAAACTAAACCACAGTTTGAGGGAAGCCAACTACTTCCGAAGAGAATTCTCAGTAACGGAGATGAGTCTGATATTTAAAGCTCGCATGGAGATGCTGAGGATCAATTATAGGCCACACAGAACTGACCTAAACCCGAACTGCACGTTATGCAACTTGAATGAACCCGAAAACATTTTCCACCTCTTGGCCTTATGCCCAATGTTGCAAGAAATCCGAAGACTTCATTTCAATAAGACTTTCCTCTCGTTAGAGGAATGCTTAAGAGTTCTGAATGGAGAGAGTGATTGGAAGTTACTTATACGGTTTCTTTCACAGGCGGTTCAATATAGAAATATGTACGTTGATCAGCCTTAGTACAACTTAAAGATTAAATATCTTACAATTTTGTTTTAGCCAAACTAAAAGCCTGTTTTTTACAACTGTTATTGCACGTCTTTAAACTGCTCCCTTTTGTTTTGTTATAGGTAAACTAAGAGGCCTATGAAAGATATTTTAACAATTTTTTATTGCATACTTCTGCATTTTATTTTAAATTCCATTAATTTAAACCATTGTTTTGTTTTAGCTAAACTAAAAGCCCTATTCTTAAACTCACTTGTAATTAATAACAATTGTACTTTTTCTGTATTTTAATGCACTGTACATTAAATTTTTTTTTTTTTTTTTGTTTTAGCTAAACTAAAAGCCTTTTTTGAAGATATCTAAAACGCATTTATATTTAATATACTTTTTTTGTTATTTGATGCATTAGGTATGTCTAGATTGTTACTGACTTAAGCCTTTGTTTTGTTTTAGCTAAACTGAAAGCCCTTTTTTTCAAACTATGTATAATTACTTAAATTTATAATTTTTCTTTTTTCTCAAAATGTTAAGAGTAGAAATCTTACCGGCAGACGGCTTATAAGCCATGCTTGTAAATCTTTTAATTTGATCTCAAATTGTACAACAATGAAGAAGAAAAAATAAAGATTTTTTAATAATAATAATAATAATATTGTAAAACAAATATCTGCCTCTATCTATCTATTCGGATATGAGTCTTAGTAACAAGTGTTTAAAGAATTTGCAAGACACAGTCAAAGTTTGTGGTGTCATTGGCGTAATAGTTCTTAGCGTGTTTGCCTGCTACGTAAGAGTTCGAAATTCGAGTCCCCAGAAACATGAAAAACAAAAATGTTACATCCTGTTACCGCCCTTTTTGAGGAATTGACAAGTCCCACGTGCGTAATTAAACAGCAATAAAAATCGCTTTCAAGCTTAGCAATACGGAATCGCCATAATTTGTAGGTATTTAAAATCTTCAAGGCATTTGTTCTATGAAAAGCTCTACCTCTAGACCTAGTCACGAATATATTAAACTTATTTCCCAAAATTAAAGTCGCTGTGAGAATCCATCAACTAACCACACACCAATGAAGTTGCACCTTGCATTGTTTCTACATATCAATTATAAATTCAGTCAGAACCAGAAGGACTCTGAATCAGAGAGATCCTGTTTTAATTTTGTAAGATGAATTGATTCCTCTGGTTTTGTATTTTCCTTTTAAAATCAAAAATTTTAGTTCATGCAACAGTGTGCGTGGCTCTTAAAAAAAAATAAAATAATGATAAAGGAAATGAAATCCTTGACAGTGCGGGAAAATTAAAATAACAATTCGCTTTCCGATGATGTCTTTCCCTCTTCGCAGCATCCCAAACAGAGTCCATTCACTTTTGAAATTTCACCTTTACCGCCAACAGCACCGACAAATAAATAATATTAACGAATAATTTAAAAAACGTCATTTGCATGCGCTCGGGAAACGGAATCAAAAATAAAAAAAAAAAACAGAAAATATGAGTAAAAAAGAAAATAAAATCATCGAAACAACCCAAAAAACCGAGACTTATACGAAACGAATGGAAAATATATCAAAAATTATAAATTTACTAAAAAGAAAGAAAAACCAAAAATGAGAATTCACCTTCCTCCCTTATTTTGGCGTACCTACTACACACAAAACAACAAAGGGAACAGATAGTAGATATAGCGGTGTCGTTGGAGAGCGGGATGCGATGTTGGCGAAATATAATTCAACAAATAACTTCCTTTGTAGTGTGGAAATAACTTCCGTTGCTGCTCAAAACATCCTTTTAGATTATCCACACACAATCGCCTTTTCACGTGAATAACCTACACATAAAACATAAAAAATAAAGCAAAACAAATAAACGTAGCGCCCTCAAGGCATTCAATTCAAAAACCTCAAAACAACAGTTAAAACGAAGAAGATATTCTTTTCAAGAAAAACTGAGATAAATACAAGACAGGCGGTTCTTTTTAAATCCATGCCGGTGGACGCTATAATTTTATGTGTCCAAATCCAGACAAAAGAACATAAAAAATTGTATTCTAGTTGAAACAACATAATTTGTATTCAAATTTGCTTCCTAATTTGTGGTTACTTTTGAAACCTCCCGTTGCGTGTGTGTTGCTTGAATGGAATCAGAATTTTCTGTCAAACCACAAATCAACACCAATTATCTTTGCGTGTTGAAAAGATTTTAGAGTTTGTATGATGTGGTAAGCAATTGGAGCGACAGATTGCTTGCACTTTGAACACATGGTCACTTATTCAAAACAAAGCCGAAATGAAGGTAATTCTTCTGTGAGCAGCAGTTAGAGCTGGAAGTCTAACAATAGTAAGGAGTAAGATGTCAGAACAGTAGGTTTGGTATTCTTCACTCGAGTCCATACGTTGGAGCCAAAAGTGGCAGCACCTGACTCGGATCTCAAGGATCCATTGTGCCACGAGCGTAGCCAGGTTCAAGTTTCATCTACGTCAATACCTATTCATAAGAGCCAAGCCGTTTAGTCTGTTTTCACTCGTTGTGTTCTGCAAGTAGTTTTTAAGTCTCCGTAGGCTTGAAAAAGTCCCATGCAAATATCTGTAGTAACGTGTAAATATTTGGATATAATTTTTTTCGCACTTATCCAAGCATTCCAAAGCTAATTTTGGAGTAGGGGATGAGATAATCATAGCTGCTTTCCACACTTCAGGTTCTGCTTTGACGAAGTAGGTAGCACTGTCTTCAATTTCAACGGCCTTGTCAACCGAAAAGAGTCGGTTCCCATTAGAACACCGTGATTAAATCGGAATGAGCGCTGTTAGTGACAAGATGGGGGACCGTCCGTAACTACTGCGTGCTGTTGTCATGTGTTATTTGTTCTATGTAGTATTTGTGTAGTTAGTCTTGTGGTGTATCAGCCAAATGGTCTTTGTCGCCCGGCTGCAACCCCCCCTACTCCGCAGATTTATGTGTGGAGTAGGTTTCATGTAAATGTAAATGTAAATGTAAATGTCTTCAATTTCAGAACTGACTGCTAAATTTGAAGGTAGCACATCAGATAATGCCAATACTACTTTACGGTGTTGCGCAAACCTCTCGGTCAATTGGTGAATTGTGTGGAATATATATAAATTTATTTTGCCATACGTGTATATATCTGACGCAGGAGTGTTAGAGCGATTAAATTGCCTTCCAACGATACGTGGCACTTGCAGTTTTTTCGAGCATCACCTTTGTTTCTTCACATAGATGATTGTAAGGGCAACCGGGGCTAGTGTGCAATTGGACTAATCGCCAATAACTTTAAAAGAAAACCATTTCTTTCAAGTTTATTCCACTTGTTACATCGAGCACACCTGCTTGCTGAGTCTCATATTGTATTTCGCTGGTTTCGGACGTCGTTCGGGTATTATCCCTAAAAACTAGTTTTTGCGTTCGTCAGTAATTTTTTTATTTCCCCTTCTTTGTTTTTCTTTCTTAAGGGTGTTTGTGTTCAAAAAAAAATTTTTTTTCGTTCGTGTTGCTATTCTTAAAAGCTGGTAGTGGTATTTTATCTTGATTTTAGTTTGGTACTGAAGGACCGAACGGGGTAAGTTGACAATTCTTTTTTGGGGTAAGCTGATCTATAATATAAAAATAAGTCGGGTTTTCCTTCCTGACGCTATAACTTCAGAACGCACGAACCGATTTCCACGGTTTTGCATTCGTTGGAAAGGTCTCAGGCTCCGTGAGGTTTATAGTTACCGTGAGAAGCCATCTGGTGGCGAAACGGAGTTCACCGGGGTCGCTAGTATAGTATAAAAATAAGTCGGGTTTCCCTTCCTGACGCTATAACTCCAGAACGCACGAACCTATTTCCACGGTTTTGCATTCGTTGGAAAGGTCTCGGGCTCCGTGAGGTTTATAGTTACGTAAGAAGCCTTCTGATGGCGAAACGGAGTTCGCCGGGTTTACTAGTTTGCTTATAGTTTTAGTGGAAATAAGAATATAGTCAATCTACCCTATAGCCTTGGCCAACTTACCCCAGTTTTGGTGTTAGTTGACCAACTTGAGGTCGTTTTGCAAAATTTGGAAAAAATGGGGTCGGGTATACCCAGTACCAGCGCACCCAATACCATCGCACCCAATCCCTTCGCACATAATACGTCGGACACAACATACTTTGCGCACCTAATACCTCGGACATTTCTTATCAGTACCGTTATTAATGGGTTTGGCACTATATTTTTGAAGACTTAGGTGTTGTACGATTTGCTTCTTAAATGATAATATGTGAGTGTGTGCGTTATGAAATGTAGTGCAATGCATTTAAGTGATTGAAAAAAAAAACTTTTTAAAAGGCGTACTTATGTTCGGAAAGTGGTTGAAATGGCGAATTAATTTAAAAGGTCTTCTCACACAATTGTGGTAAATGTGCGGTTACCTACAAAGATATTTATTTCTTTTGATTAGATATTATAGGTGGACACCTACTCATTTGTGTCTCCATAAGTTTTTTCAGTCTGCTACCTAAATAGGTAGGTATTGATTTGAAATAAAAGGTATTGGTTGCGTCGACCCCAAAAAAATGTCTCAGTATTAACAATGTTTAGGAGACATATTTTTTTTATAAAACAAAAATAAAGTTTTATGTATAAGAAGGTTTTTTCCGTTTTGATATCCCTCTTAGTTTCTTTTTAAAAAAAAGATAAGAAAATTTTTAGTCTACTAGCCCCGGTCTCCCCTACTCTTTGTCAACTTTATTTCTCAAAAGTTGCAAAGCATTAATAACTTTATCCACGTGACTGAATGCTGAGATCGGTGTTAACTGTATACTGTTGTTTGGATCGACAATGTAAAACTCATGACTTTTTGAAGAATCACTAGGCACATAAAAAAATTGGAAGATATTAGTGTGTCAAGCATTTGAACAGCTTGCTTCGATGTTTCTTTACTGTGGCTGGTTTGGAGTTCTTCAAGTGCATGGACAATAGCTTGATAAATTTCCATAAATCTCATAACGGCTTCATGCTTGTGAACCCACCGTGTTTCACACAGGGTTTTTTTGATTCCCAGCCGGTAATAGCTCCCGAATTATATCATTCAAAACAGCAGTGTGTTCAGCAGAATGTCCGAAGTAGGAACCAACAGACTGCACGATCCCAACGCAATTTCGCACATCTCCTTATTAACACGAGTCAGCAATAGCAAAGTTGAGAGAGTGTGTACTACAATGTACATAAAGAGCTAAAGCAGATTCTTGACGCTTGGGCACCGCGCAAACACCCACTCATTATTAGATATATTTTGGTTTGGATTTTCTTAAAACAAAGCGAATCTCAGAAATAGTCTTATTAAACCCACACCAGAAAAAATTCTCTTAAATGTTAGAGTGAGAGTCTTTTGATAGTTTTGTCGCAAGCGAACATTTTTAGTAAACGTTCTATGTAGGTATTTGTATGACAAAAACGTTTCGATACAACGAATTTTTGATATAACGAATTGACTCTGGACATTAAATCGTTCGTTATATTGAACCACCACTGTGTATGTTGATTTTTTCAGGGTTTAGTGAGCCATAGATGAATCTTAAATAAATGTTTAGAATATTGCCACCCAAAATGGGTATGAGCAGAGTGAGTGGAGTGTAGCTCCAGTGCCCTTTTGAAATTAAATTTTGGTAAAAAAGAAAGACCCACCGCGCCTGTTGTACGCTAGTTTGTCAAAAATTCTCAAAAAAACATAATTTTCAGGATAACCGGCTTGGCGAAGCTGAAAAATGCCTGAAAGTTTCTAGTTACCGATGCCCTTTGAATATGGAAATAAAAAATACTCTACATAAGAGATAATATAGCATCCTAATATTGTATTGTATTCGTGGCGTGATGGTTACCATGTTTGCCTGTTATTTCGGAGGTTCGTGGTTCGAGTCCCAACAGAAGCCAAAAATGTTTTTCCACGGGTATTAGCTTTCTCGAGGAATTGGTAAGATCTCCGATACTAAATTCATTGCAATGAAATGCGCTTTCTCGATTAGCCGTTCGGAACCGGCAGAAAATTGTTGGTCCCCTCCACTAACTCTTATGGCATGGTTGTGAAAAGTGCGATTGGCATCGAGATTCCCCGCTCTGGTTGTCCTCCCTATTTACTTAATTTTAATGTTGAAGGAATTCTTGAAATCGGTCCAGTAGTTGACAATATGGAAAAAAGTAGTTATTAAACCCAATATAAGCATTGGTATACAATTTCATCAAAATCCGTCAAGCCGTTTCCTAATAGTACAGACTTTAACACTGTGACATTAGAATTTGATGATAGAATTTATGGGTATTAAAAAAATTAATGAAATAGACAAAAGAAATTTATTATAGTCACGAAAGTTGTCAAACTTTACTCTCGTTCGACTTATAAACCACACTTCAAAAAATTTATTTTTTTTAGCGCGGTTTCAACTTCAAAATCATTTTTGTTTTGTTGCTAAAATTCACGAATATTCGCTCATTTGTCGTTCATTGGTTATTTTCCTCTGAGGAGTCTTTAGGATTATTTTTCCTTTTTGCCTCCGTGCTAAGCGTACTAATCTTTTGGGTTTAGAGATAGTGTAACGGGACGATAACAGAACGATCATTATCTACCGGTAGCTAGTGTATCTTCAAACAGTTTTGAACGATCTAAGACGGACTGTCCGCATATGAAGTGTGCAACATAAGACCGTACAAATTTAAAAGAACAGTCACAGGTTGAAGTCAGATATGTCATGTGTGTCATAAGGAGCAGCTCAAAGTTATAACTGAAAATTGAAAAAAAATTGCCATGATAAAGGGACATCCTTCGGGCGTTTCGGTGTGAGCTCATTCCAGTAGAAAACAACCATCCGCTTTTGACAGAGAACAGTGTTGTGCTGATTACACGCTAAGTGTTAGTGTCAAATATCGATTGTGATTCATTTTCCAAATAACACTTTAACAATATACATATATCAGTTAAATAGATCTCAACCATCAATCTACTCTCAACATTCAACTATACTTCAATGCCACCCCAGTAACACGAAACACCCTTTGATCAGCTGGAAATAAACCTGCGTTGGGACAAATAAAACAAGAGTAGGCAGTAGGCACAACCCTACGAGGCGCTAGAGCCCATTTATTTTGTTATTTATTTCATCAACATTTCACTCTGTTTGGGTGTGCACTGTGCAGAGTGCACAAGTTATGTCCGGCCGTTAAAAAACAATTTTCACCGAGGCTCGCGTTTCTTTTTTGTGCGAGCATGATGAGATTTTGGCGTCGCGGTCATTGTTATCTTAATTTTATTTGTCCGAAGCCGAGGGTTCTATACTTTATTTTCTTTTTATATCCGAAAAATATATGTGTGCACGAAATGCACGCGAAAGGACTTGAATTTTTTTCGACACTGCATATCTTTTTCTTTTGTTTCATTCATTCACCACCAAAGCATGACATGCCAGACAGGCAGGCAGGCAGGCAGGATTCAGGACTAAAAGAGTGCAAAACTTAAAACAAACCCAAAACGAACAAAGAAGAAGAAAAAAAAAAAAAAAAATTAAAATATACGAGAGAAAATTGGAGCAATCATTTTTATGCACCACCAGCGCGAAACGGCAGCATGCTGCCATAATAGTTAAGTCCACAGTTAATCGGTCCAAGGGACTCCTCTCTTTCAGTGGATATAGTCCAGTCATGTTGATCCTCTGCAGCTCTTGCGTTTTATTTGTGTCTTATTTGCAATTTTTTATTTCGAAGAAATAAAACCATAAAAAGACTTGATGATAGGTTTTCGGCCAAAAAGAGGGAAAGTTCCTTTGTTTTATTTGATCTTTTTTTGCTTATCCCAAAGGCCAGTGTGACCAGTGGTGACTGCGTGCCTGGTGGTCAAACAGTTTCTGGCGAATAATCCTAGTGGTGGACATTATTCAGATGGACGGAGGAGGCTTAACAGATTTTTTGACAGTGATTTCTTAATTTAATGATGGCGGTTGGATGCGTTAGTAGTTGTCGGTGTATTGCATGTGCTGCCCTGAGAATGATGGGTGAATTTATGAGCTACGAAAATGTGGTATGTTATGCATACATAATGAATCGCAAGGCTTTTGGCTTGATTTTGGAATGGTTTTGTTAAACTGTTTTGGGATATTCAGATGGGCACGTGTCTAAAACAATTTATTGGGCGCTTAATATGGGTAGCATTTGAAGAGGTTTTACTCTTCAAGTTTGATGTGCTTTCGTTTCTCATTTTAATTTGAGATTGATTTGGGTAAGGTATTGATGGGCCTTCCTTTTAATTACAGCTCACTACGTGATATAGTTACGTGATATGGTGAGGTAAGCGCATGAAGTTTTGAATGTTAACTAAACGCCAAGAATTATTTTTGATTATGAGGACTTAAATTAATAGGTACTACGATCGATTTGAATATTAAAATATCATTTTGGTTAGAGATATTATTACACAGGAGGTATTCGATTTTTAGAGTAAACCTTTATTTAAATGCTTTTCGCGAATATAGCCTCTGGTGTTGAGTTAAAAAGTTCCTTGAGGGAAAATACTGGCAAGTGCCTTCTCGAAACTGTAAGAAAACTGAGTGGCAATTCTATTTTCACAGTAACGATCGAGAGGGAATGCATTAGACATCTGGTTCATTCGATGTAATTGTCGTGGCAGTGGAATAAGAATTTGGACATTATGTCTCCCCGCTACGTGGGAGTTCGAGATTAAAATACCAGAATTATTCAACTGTATGAGTCACATTCACACCAAAACTTGGAAACAGCCTTAGACCCATACTAACGCGGAAAGTCTTGTTTACCTCAAATTTTGTTAGTTGAATTGAATTGCTTTTGAAAAGAAAGAGTTAGCAGTGATTTAGCTTGAATGCCAATCAAGCTAAATCACTGCTCTAACGCTGCCAGAAAACATGGTGTGGATGAATCATTTGTCTGGTGGATTAAAAAAATTCTAATCAATAGAAAGAACAGTAATCGTAGACGAAAAGCATGGACTTAAGTATGTATAATCCATAGCTGGAACAGGAGTGAATAACGACTAGACACAAGGTGGCGTTCTATCTCCACTTCTGTGCTGATCGACTATCTACTTGAAATGCTCAATGTATTAAACGCCTTAGCATATGCCGACCGATGACGTCGCGTGACTCTGTTTGATGCCAGTCTTGTAGCAATGCAAGAGTGCCTTTGGTATGACAAGTGGTCTGTTACTCAAAAAGGTCCTCTAGATCTAGATCCGTTCGGCTACGATAAAAGAAGTCATCTCCTCTGCGTCAGTTGTTTGGTGGAACAAGCTCTCACGTAAATATGTTATTGCCTCCTCATTTCTCTCACACCAACATCAAAATCAGTTCCCGTTTAAAAAGAAATGACCTCTGGCACAATTCGCACTGGAGTTTTGAGGATCTCGCTAATCGCGGAAAGAATTGAAAAATCGCTAATTGCGAATTCTTAGTTTGTAATTTGCGAATCCCCTCTTTTTTGTAAACTACACCGCTTTAATTATAAATTGATCGAAAAAATAGTAACAAACGTAATCTACGAAAATACTGTACAGTGAATTGCAAATAAGTCACAGATCTTTTATCTCTAAAACTGTACCTCCTACTTAACTGTCTGTTTATGTTCACATTTTAAACGATCATGATTTAGGTACCGTCGCGTCGCAGCTTAACGTTATCATCGCCGACTCACAACGTCAAGACGTCTGCTTCAAATACACACAGCGCCTAAACAATTTGCAAACAAAAAGTCGCAATTTGTTAATAGCTGACCCAAGGTCTTAACCTGAATTCATTGGTCGTGATTTATAGCTGATTTTCCCTGATCTGATCTTGGAATTCTTTCTGTGATGGACACGATAATCTCAAGGACTGGTTCACTTTAAAATTTGATCCAGGAAAGGATTGTTTGGGGATCTTCACGGATGGTTTCAGAACCGATGATGGATCTGGAACTGGTATGCCATTGTGGAGAACGATGACATACAACTGCACTCTTCGTTGGGCACATACGCGTCCGTCTTCCGAGCGGAGTCGTGTGCTATTTCAAAGCTTAAAAGCTTTCATCATCCGCGAGAAAAACACGGAAACCATCAAAAACACTTGCATGAAAAACACTTCTTCACTTAGAGGTTATGAATCGGCATAAAATTGTAGGCCCGTGAAACGCATTAAGCCTTTAGGTTTCCGTAGCCTGTTTACTTATGTATGTTTTATTTATAAACTAGGTACATTACTATGAATCGCTAGAAGGGAGAAGTATTCGCATCTGCAAAGATAGCCTCAGGTCTGCTTTAGACCTTTTTCAACACTCTTACTACTTTGAGAGTGATCCAGTAATGAGTCGGAAGACTATTTTTTTCTGTTTCTTGTACGTGCTGAAACACCACACGGGACAATAGAAAACGAGACTTCCGCTGAACTTCCAGCCAAGGATCTTTGCCGGCTTTCTAAGGACCTCAACCAGATCTTGGCCAGGGAGCACTTCTTATTCCTCTGACATCTCAAATAGACAAGACCTGTTGAATTTTTTGTTTAGGTGGTTTTATTTGGGAAAAAGTACTTAGACTATAAATTGCCTAATCAACGATTTGCTAGGGCATAGGGGCGCAACTTTACATTTAACCGTGATAGGCTTACCTCACTTACTGAATTCAGGGGAGAAGATGATAACACCGCGGAGCCCTTCCTCTTTGATTGTTCATATTTCCTCGAATCAGGCTATTGACATTCGGCGCAAGTTGAGTGTGTGTTGCTTTGATAATGGTAAAATATTCAATTTTTTTCCACTCTTTTATGTGGAGTTTTTTCAGTGACAGGAAAAAAATCACACTCTTTTAAATTAGGATTGCAAAAAGCACTGCCCAAACGAATCCGTCAAAGTCAATGATATTAGCTAATATCCACTCCTATATCACACCGATTTCATTTTCACTATTGAACGCTGAAAATTTTATCTACGGAGTAATGGTCAGCATGTACATATGTCTGCTTCGTTTGGTATTCCCTTTCATAAGGATGGGGTAGGTCCTTCGAGATTAATTATACTGCCATAAGAAGCGCCTTTCTCAATTAAGCAAATACTTAAAGGTCCCTCCATATACTAGGCCGACCATGGGACTTGCCACTGTAGAGATGAGGTAGTAAACGTTGTTTCGCTATGGCGTGATTAAATTCACTCTTCCTGTCTATAACAACACCCCCTTAATAATTGAGATTGAAAAAAAAAGTTTAGACTTCTTCCCTCTCCATTGAATACTAGCCTGTTCTCACTCCTAAGCGATGCAATTAAATACAATAAAGAAAAAAGTCTCTACATGACGCACAAGTTACCGCATCCTTAACCCTTCATTCTAACTAACTGAAATCGTACAATATACACACTCAAAACCTCCCTACCACGCAAAACTTTTCCTAGAATTTATGCGGAAATAATTTTCTATGCGAATCCGAGAGTAGGTATGCAGTCTACATTTAGGAAGCCCATCATGAGTTTTCAAAGCATCAATAGGTTTTAAAACACCATCAGCATTCAAAGTCTGCTTGGTGCAAAATCAGCCTGTGTTGGGCCATAAAAAGGATACAATTGGTTGCGCACATTTGGGCAATTAGCTGCTGCACTGGCAAACAGGCAAAATAGAGAGAGAATTGAATTTACCGTTATCATATGGTAATTTTCATAAATTTCACACGCACCAATACCATCACTAGAGGCACCACTAGCATCAATTGTACCACAAGTGGATCTAACTCTTTTCCTAGCTGACACTGTATATCGGATGGAAGTGGTGGGACTTTATCCTGCTTGTAAATGAGTTTATATACCTATACAGCCTAAAAGTAGCAGAATAGACCTAGCCGACTTCTCCCCACGACGAAAAATTATGCGTATATACCCAACTTACGCTTACGTAAAAACTCACGGAATGAATCCAATCAAGTCATTTATTGCAGTCGCTTCAGAGTACAAGTGCAGAACAGTCAGTTAGTTGAATGGGTGGAAGTAGAATTTGGATAAAAAAGGAGAGTTTTTCTTTTTGGGTGGTTTGAAAAGTCATGAGCGGACTAAGAGTTGGAGAGAAAAAAAGCATCCAACGAATTTGTCAAGCTTTGAATAGTTGAATAATTTATCTAAATGTTTTGAGGAGCTTCCGCCTGATTGCTTTCCCGCTCAGTATGGTAAAATTTTTGTACAAACTCTTACTAAATATGCTCTCTATTTCAAAACCTGAGCAAAGTTTCTCAAAATTGATGGCCATGGTGATTCGTGTACTCACAGAAAAGAAGTGGAGAGTCAACTGCGGCAATGCAAATATTTGTTCATTCGGCTTAAGATAAATTTGTTACAGTGAAGAAGCTAGAAAAATAGAGCGCATTTTTCACAACCTTATACCTTGCGAGGAATGGAGGGGACCTGGAATATTTTTGCGAATTATGAACTTCTAATCGAGAAGACGCTTCCATGATAATCAAACCGGCCGGTATCGGAGGAATTGCTAGTTTCCTGTTATTCAGTTGGGATTCGAACCTCAAACCTCAAACGGAACAGGCAGACATGCTATAGCCATTACGGCCCGGGCAACATAGAACCGCATTTATAAAGAGTACCTACGTGAAAAGTTTTTGTTGATTCGACTTTGGTCGGCTGCGCAAGGTGTGGTGGTGTGTTATAATGTTGAAGATGAAGATTTTAGAAACAATACAATACTCACTGCATAACAGGGTGTTTTATGTTTGAACTCAGACAGAGCTTCGTCGAGATCCCATATGTTATATAATATGTACAGAACTATTAGTCTCTATTGAAATTTTAAAGAAACTTCTTTCACGATAACAATGATGAACAGATTTCCATGAATGTCCTTAACGCAGAGATTCTTCAAAGGCACCATTCAATTAAGAATTCCAATGTCTCAATTTTGGCATGCTTTAGAAAACCATAATTATCATAAAAACCAAAAGCCCAGTGTTGCAGCTTTTCAGTGTTTGTTATGAGCACCTACAGGACTAAAACAAGTTGGAAAATACTTTGCTGCCACGCCTTGTGTTGCCAGCCACAGATAATCTCATCACGCGGTGAAGGTGCTAGGGAAAACTGGAACGCATGGTCACAGAATCATAAAGAATTGAATTTCACTCAACGGAGTCTTATGTGCTTTCTCGCGATGGAACTGCAGCTCGACACATTTTTCTCGAAATCTTGCTTTGCCCCATGTAGGAACTTTCGGTCTTCTAATCAAGTAAAATAACTCCTCTAATAAAAGGCTGCATTTTGCTTGCGGTTGACTGTTTTTTTAAGTAAAAAGATAATACTTCCCTTCAAAACAAAAGCATTGGCAATTTCAAAGTAAACCATGGCGCTTGATCCATAAAGTGCTTCTATGTTCAACCGGAAGTCTTTGCCAACAAGTGAGTGCCAATCCGAAGGACTGTAGGACAACGAATTTTTTTTTGGTATTTTTTGTTTTAGTAGGGAGTACTCTTCAATTGTGGGAATTGGTGACTGAGAGAAATATCACCAAACTAGGCTAACAACTATTTTGAACATGGGGATGACCGGAACCGGTTGGTGGTTGGTTGTCGGTGCTATCTATGTGCCTATCAATACCAGATCCTACCTACTTGGGTATGTATAGAATACAAAGCTGCTCGTCGTTGTGTTTTTCCAGAGCTCATCGTATGTCCGTCCATTCGTCTCTGCGAATTGCAATTTGTGAATGTGAATTGCATTTTCATTGACTCGTCCTCGGATGGCATAAACTTCAAACCGGGAATTTGTTGGAATGGCATTTCTAGAGAGAGAGAAAGAGTACCGACAGGAACACCAGTGTCCTGGTTGTATTTATGTGGACATCAGATGTGTGTGGTATTTTCCGCCAAATGTCCTTTTCCCTTTCCCTTCCCACAGTGCAATGGGCGGTCGACATTGGACATACACACAACACACATAGGCTCGAGCCGAGAGATAATTATTATCCTGTTTGGTTTTTTGGGCAATTTGGAATTGAGATTTTTGTTTATAACCGCATTGAAGTTTTTGGTGGATTCCCACTATTATGTCACTAGCTGCCATTGAGTTCGCGATTATCGAAAGAAACCAATCGCTGCGGTGATGTGGTAGTGGTGGCGAGGAACGGCGACGACGACTATTGAGGCCGATTGGAATTTTAACTTCAGCTTGGTGGATAGCAGCAGCAGGGGATCTCATGATTTTGAGGCGCACGGGTTATAATGTCACCAGATTTTCGCATTTTCTCATCTAGCGGGGTATTTTATTGTTTCGAAGGCAATAAATCAAATTGATTTATCGTAGCGAATATTCGTTTTCATTTTCGTTATCGGACTATACGACGTTGTGAGATATCCGCCAAAAAATATCGACAATTTGAATTGGCGAAGGGTGGGTAGGAATGAGAATGGAGATATATCTATAGGTTAAGCATCAGAAATTCATGTCTTTCAAGTCTTTGTCCAGCTTGGGAAATCACAAGCAATTCCACCATTGCAATTGTGAGTTATTGTTTTGGCTTGAATTTATCCATTTGTCGGTTTTTGGGATGGGACCGTACCTATGCCATCAGCGGATGCATCAAATCGGAGAAGTCGTGTTCGGATAATCCACAGCGAACGAGATGGAAAATGGCGATAATATGTTGTGCCCATATTGCAATCATTGAATTTATACGAAGGAATTTGTGGTTCAACTGAAACCTGTCTGAGGAACAAGAATTTGTTAACTGTGACTGTTTTGGAATGAACAGTACAAGTATTAGTTTAAGGGCTCTGTACTGCAACTGACATCAGTTTAAGCTTTGACCAAGACCTTAAAAGTAGATAAAGAATTTATATTCTATCTGCCGATAAGAATAAGGTGATTTTTTATCTCGACTTAAATGCACATAGCTGAGTCTAAGTCTATAATTGTCACCATCGTGTTTGGAGCCAATTCAAGCACATTTTGTTATACTTTCTTAAACCTTTAAATTGCCAGTAAATAGTCTGCGACGAAGTATTGTGGGCTTCATTTATGGAGTGCTTCATATTCTGATACAAAAACCATCCAACTACATTACATATATATGGTCGGCTGGACCGATTTCGATGAAACAAAGAATTTGCTGATTAGCACAAATGTACAGAGCTAAGGTGGTGATTCTAGATTTTTTTTTGGAAATTTTGTGGTATTTACGAACTTGTTGATTGAGTTATACCCGAACAATAAAAAATAAACAAATATTGTGACACAAAAGGCCCAGGAACTCCGGGTCCTAGCGCATTTCACACAACCATACATTGTGAGTAATGGAGTTAACCTACAATTTTTTGTAGACATGCTTACCATTACGGCACTGGAAACACTGCAAAAAATGAACCTCTTATATTTTTCAGCGGGTGAAATTGGCAAAAACACGGTTTTAGCAAAAAATTCAAAAAAGTTTTCTCATAAATTTTTTTGATAATAAAAGTTTTTATGGCCGAGATGTTTCCCAAGTCGTTTATAATAAAGCCCAGAGCAAAACGAGGTGGAGTTAAATAGCAAGTTAAGCAATTCTATACAAATGGGGTAATCTACTAAAAGAACTGTCAGTAGAGGCACAACGCAAGGTGGAGTCTTATCCACACTTCAATGTAACAAAGTCGTTAACAAACTTCTAAGGGATCTGAAAAGTAAAGGATTTAAAGTAGCCGCATACGCTGATGACGTCACTCTCACGGTATCAATATGGTCAGATTTTAACTTAGCTCATACAAACCGTTCTCAACAAACAACCAAAGAGAACAAAAAGAGTCGACTGTATGTAAACTCCCGCAAAACTGGATTCGTCTTCTTCATAAGGAGTTATAAAATTCCATTAGTTTTCCCAGACGAAGCAATATGTTTGTGTTCTTCTCGATATGAAATTTAACTGGAAACCAAATGTGAAAGAAATAGTTAGAGAAGTCTTAATGGCTCTCTTCTCCCACAGAAAACCCAGTGAAAACAAAAAATGAGGAATATCTCCACTGAGTGAACACATCTGTCGTCAGACCGATACTTACATACGAGCTGGGCTGACTGTAGGGTGGACAACATTGGAAACGCCCGATCGTAACAAAGTCAGAAAATCAGCAAGTGTTTGTGTCAGAAGAGCTGAACGTTCAACACCTTCGGCTGCATTAGAAACACTCACTTAATATCTTGTCCTTCGACATTTACAGCGAGGAATTGGCTTCGAACACAGCAATCCTTCAAAGCCACACCGCAATGGACCAATAAGTCAATTGGTTATTACCTACGTGAATATATTCGGATCAATACCAACTCACTCTGACTGCACCAGATTTCGATATAAAATTCTAAGTCACCATCCACAACAAATTATTAATCTCTCATCCCGTCTCCTAAGCCATGGTAGTGTTTTAAGAGCGTACATTTTTGCGATCAAGAAATATGACGGTTCAGAGAACATATATGATATCCTCGTCAAATTTTTGCATTTTCACGGTTAGCCGAGCAACCCTTAAATCACTCGGCAATGTTTCCAGTAACTATTTCACTGACCGCAACTGTTGATCGTCTTTAACGGAAATGACAGAACCGTTTCACATGCACCTTCTTTGGTGCCAACGAATATAGAGACATTTCGGGCAGCTATAAGACCGATGAACTCGCCAAAAGGAACTCTCACCCAGTATCACCTAACAGAATGAACATTGTAAGCCTATCGTTACTACGTGCAAACTCATGCTCAAGCCAGATGACATGATTATAACCAATATCAAATGTCAGCACCTGTCTTGTTACCAAAAATATTTGACCAAACCTGGATCCAAAACAAAATATAAGTTTATTATTTATAAACAAACTGCACGCTATCTTATAGGCAGCATTTCCACAAGGCTCAACGTCTCATCAAACGACTACTGAGGAAGTTAAAACTATGAAAAATGGCTCATGTTCTTTGGATTTTTTTTTAAGTTTTAACCTAAGCTGAATTCGTTTATCCAAAACAGCTGTCATATAATATTTTGATCCACTTCAAGAGCATGGTTTTTAGATATTTAATGACATTAATTTATTTATATTATTTCTTTTGCTATAAATAAGTGTAGAAATTCTTAAAAAAGTAATATTCCTAAGAAATGTAAAAGTGTTCGAGATCTTAAACAAAACCAGTACACATTTGGACTGAATAACTGCACAAGTTAAGTTAACCTTATCGAACTTCTGAAGAGGTTTGGATTTTATATAAGCGTGTTTAGTAATAATTCTCTCTTTTGTCGATATTTTATTCGTAAAAAAAACAATAATATTAACTTGAAGCACTTCAAACTTAAAGAGCCTTTCGTTCCCCCATGTGATACTCTATCTCAAATCGCAAAGCCTCTATCTCTCTATATGCGTGATGTAATTGAGCAGGGACCATTTTTGAGAAAGCAATTCGTTTCCTATTTCAGAAAATTAAATTCGTTAAGTGTTGAATGCAAACGCTCACAAAAATGGAACAAAGGGCTCCCAAACCAAAATGCAATTTTTATTCATATTCTTATCGAAAAAGTACAAAATCAATTGTTTAGAAAGAGCCAATCTATGAACTCAGCCTTAGATATGACTCGATTCTCTCTAAACATCACAAGTCACAACGTTATAGTCAAATTCATACTTTTCACTATACTTACCGTGTTGTGTTTCAAAGCAAATCACAATGTTGTACCATGCGATCCTTGTGTTATTAGTATTAGCTATGTTTAGCTTACAACTTTTACGTAGACTTAAATTATATCAGCTGTTACAAAAGCTTTCAAATAAATAGGGTGGCACAACAGAGCGAGGAGCCCAGGGCCCACAACTTTTGCCTTTGTGAAGGTATGGGGGAGGCCTGCAATTTTCTGCCGATTCCGAACGGCTAATCGAGAAATCGCTTCTCAGGGCAATGAATTTAATATCGGTTGACTAGCCAATGCGAAAGACGATACCCATGAAAAACATTTGAGCCTCCGTTCGGATTCGAACCACGAACCTCCCGGTTAACAGACAGACATGTTAACCATAAACGCCACGGGTACCACAAAAGCTTTCGCATTCCTACAAATTTCCAGTGCAGAAAGCAACGTACGTACAGAATTATCCTCTCCGTTAGGCAATAGCACCTTTAGTTACAAATCTAATTGTTTCGGGCTGATAAGCTCTTGTGAAACGAATCGTTACAATCTGAAAGAAAAACTAAGTTTCATTTCTTAATTACTAAATAGTCGCATTTCGAATGAACTTTCAATAATAATTTTCAATGTCCACATCACCATCTTATTGCACCAAAGTTTGTTATTGCTTTCCTCGTCTGCCATTTTGAATTTCCAGGAAAATCAAGCATTGAAAAAAAAGTGTACAAACAAAACGTACAGGTTCAATCAGCTCAGGGGGTGGGTGTTAGAATAATACAGTAACAAAATCAAACAACAGAAAAATAAAACAACCAAAAAAGACATTTTCCGGTGCCTTTGAATTTGTTTTCAGAACTCTGTTGTCCTATAAGATTGAAGTGAGACGAAACACCCCTATTAAGTGGGACAAGACAAAACAAGCAGTATACACACAATCCAGCCAACTACTGTATCCCATAGTCCTTGCAGCAACGCAAGTACGAAACAATTGGGGTTGTTTTTATTAAACTCAGACGAACTTGACAAAAGGGGGTGACGGTGAGTTGGTGATGGCATAAAGGTGGCATTTAACGTTCTTTGAAGAATTTTCAAATTTTAACCATTCCCTTTGCCCTGTCAGTCAGCAACCTAGTACACCTTTTGTTGGATAGGAAATCATTACAAGCTCTGAGGGGGTTGCAACTACTATGCACACAGGGTCCTTTAATTTTTTTTATTTTTTTGCAACTGCTACCTATATATTTTCGTTGGTCTGACATTAACTGCTATCGCGTAGCAGTTCCTTTCTACTTTCCTTTCTATTTTTTTTTTTGTGCACACGATTTATTGACATCGATGAAATGTGCATGCGGAACCACCACCAACCCATCAAAAACTACTTCTTCAGACCAAACAGCGTTCCCACTCTGTGTTTAAAATGGTAGCGTCTTCGAGGTAGACTTTAAGACAAACGCCTAGTATCGTTGTTGTCAATTACAAACTTCTCTCATTGAAGAAGCAAGTCATTTATATAATTGATAATCCTTTTAACTGAAACATAGACATCTAAGCTAGCGATTTAGTGTACGCAAGGACTAGTGGATTCAATAAAAAGTGGCAACTCGGGTTGGTAGAAGTAACCGGTCGGTGGCTGGTGCCAGCAAAGTAGTGAAAGAAGTGCAAACCAAGAAAACGAATCAGAACAACCACCTTTCGTCGATGTGTCTTTTAAGGACGAGACAACGCTTGCAAACAACTAAGATCGTCATAAGGGGGTTGGAGCTTGAGCAGTTGCTTGCATTGCAACATAAATCATGGTTTCTGGCTACCAACCACCGAACCGACCGACGACCGTTAGCGCTGAACCGTGTTTTGTTCGCTTGATTATCAATCAAATTATTTTCTCTCTTTCGCACCATCATCATCCAGCCCGGGCCAAAAACTACCTAAACCCTACTTGCGCTGCTGCTAGCTGCTTGTGTCCGCCCTGAAATGTACATCAAGCAAAATGAGGGTGTGCAATCAGGACATTAGATAACGTTGGAAAATTTATTGTCATTGATTCGCCTTCGCTTGACGATCTCTCTTCTTTTCGTTTCGGTTTTTCTTCGTTTGGTTTGGTATATGGTTTGGCGAACGCGCGCTAGATGCCACTATTTCTTGTGGCTTCCTTTGAAATCCATTGATGTGTCTCTCCACCCCACATCGTGGTGGGTTGCAAATAAACAACCCTTGATGTGGGAGTATTGGTAGGAGGGCTGCATATTTATGCCTCTTTTGGGGGGCATTTGTGATCATAAATATTATTCATATACGAGTATACGAGTCGAGTATCCTTGGAGTGTCCTCTTTTTGTTGTTGTTGCTATAGCTGATGATGGCGATGGCGGCGTCGACAAACCCAAAGCAATTTAGGCTGACGAACCCTTCAGAGCATTGAATACCGCACCAAAGTGAAGACCATCTATCCTTGGGGCCTTTGATTCATGACCATAAATCACCAATATGTCTGTCATCATGAGTGGTGCTATATAGTGTTGTTGCTCGTCGTCGCAGTAAATTGTGTGCCGTATGACGTCAACCATTGACAACAACGACAACGCGCTGATGATGATGATTGTCGAAGTTAAAAGGTTCAGATTCTCCTTGGAAGGCATCCTCCTCCAATGAGAGTATACGTTATACGACGACTTCTTATCGGGTAGATGGAAGAAGTAAAAAAAAAAGAAATTGTCATTTCAAGAGTGATTTACATTCGATGAGTGCTGAAATGTGGATAAGAAAATAAATAACACAAATCTCAGTGGTGGGAGATGGATGGCAAGGAGAGGGTGTAGCGGCAGATTGAAACGGACGGATGTGAGGATTTGACGGTTTAGGATTTCCAGCAAATTAATGTGATTTACTACTTTGGCCTTGGTAGGGGTTATTTATACCAACTGACTACAGGGATCTGCACAATATAGGGAGGGTTGTAACTTGAAACGATACAAAGCGAAGCAAAGCGGAGTAGTCGTTTTCTGTAATAACAATTCGGCACAATCCACTTTGAGCTGAGGCCCTATTGTTCCCTAGAAATGACATTTTGAGTCCGTTGGATTAAATTTGAGAACAACTGGAATTAATTGTCACCCAAATAGTTTCGACTAACCTCGTTTGCCTCAATTGAAACGGTAAAAGCATTGACAATAGTCACTTGAGTGACTCAGTCGACTGTTCTACAAAATCATGAAGTTTTCGTTGTTTCGATTTCAAATTTCCGAAATGTGTGAAAATTCACAACTTGTGCTCATATTTTCCAAATATATTCAAATTCTTTGAAGTCCAAATAATGCAAATTTGTTTCTTACAAATTAACTCACACTAAATCCAACAAGTAACGTGCCCACAGCGCTGTAGTCCGTTTACTGACCGTGCAAATCAGTGACCACTTCACCTCAATAATTATTGTCAACTGCAGTTTGATGGATTATCGCGTGTCCCCGTTGCATTGCATTAGCATCAATCATAATCATTCAGACATTCTGGCAGCGCGCGGTGTACACTGTGCAAGTTGCTCTTAAAATACAGGGAAAATACATCAGAGACACACACACACACATGAAACATGTGGAATCTGTCACCCAGTACCAATCACAGTACCAATTCTCGTTCAATTAGCTCCGCTAAGACAATCTCAGGCGACAGATTGACCAGAGAGCCTCACTGTTGAGAAGGAGCCCCCTTGAATATACAACACGTGTGAACACAACAATCACTCATCTGAAATATGCCGGTCAGTGATCGTTTGGCCGCCCCAGCCGTAGCCGCTAGCTGGCTGCTTTCTGTCTTATGCTGTGATCATTTGTAAAATCCATTTGACACCTGACGACATTGACACTTAGTGCTCTCGTTTGCAATGCTGCGAGCTGTCATTGCGAAACCGGAATTTGCGAAGTGTCTCTCAGAACTGTCACCCTTTGAGCGGAGAGTGCGATTGCAATGAGATCTCGCATGCAAATTCGAGGTCAATGAATTTATCAATGTTCACCTTGATGTGCAGTTCTCATCCACCAGGTGATAGATTGATGGAAAAACCGCAGCACCGTTGCGGTGCGATCGATGAGATTGCTTATTGAGCAATTGATTATGACAGGTGGATCGACGGCACTCGACGCACATGGTAGAATAAGACCAGAGGAGGAAAGTGTATATAGTTTGTGTTGCCCATGTGTGTCCATCAGAAGGCACTGGACATAGACGATCGATCAAACGGTGTAATGCTTTGGATTGATTTTACTTTTAATTTGTTTCTTTTTGTAAACTTTGGACTGGAGCTTAGACCGGCAAGTCTGGGTAATAACTCTTGATGGATGGACGAATCGTTCTGTTGGCTTGTATTGGAACAACTTTGTGATTGATCAATTAACTGAAGTCAATTAAAAATGAGTACGCAAACACTGTGAGCAACGTTTGATGTGAATTGGAACAGTTTGAAGCTAGTCCAGGTGTGCCAAGGCGATTAGCATTGCCAGTGGTCAATCAACTCGGCTATAGCGATCAATCAATCATCAAAAGTGGGTTCGGTTCGGCCTGAGAAATACTTTTTTCACAAACTATTAGCGATTTAGGTTTTTTTTTACTACGAAACTCATGTTAAATAATAATAAATAAATTTCAATGATGTCATGGACTTTGAATTATTTTTACAGCAAAAAACAGCAGTTTCATTAATTGGATAACAAAATTTGGTTTCAAAATGTAAACTTGTTTCAGCAAATCTTTTGTACCTTTAGAGCAGCTGGAGTTAAAATCCAAAGAAACATTTTTTGAACTTTTGTGGGAATAAAGGGACAATCATTTCTCACTAGACTAAGAAGTCAAGAGTCGTTAGTTTTTCAGCAATAACAAACACTTTTATGGATATTTTAGACAATGTAAAAGATTCCGAAGCTACGAACAGAATCGGATAACAATGACAATTCGATCATTGACGACCCAAGCAAATTAAGAAAAGAACACTCTGCATCTGCACTTAGAACGTTTGATCCCTTTACGATCTTCGCTCCGTTGGAGAACTAATGGAAGCACTAGACTGCTACATATGTGGCAGATATATCTATATGCCTTCAAAGAAGAGCAATGGAATATGTCAGGCTTGAGAAATATTGAGAACTACGACATTTACTATGCTGCTGATCCCAGAAAGAACGCATAATTTGGTTTCAGATTCGTCGTTAGAGATGGACTCATGGATAAGGTTATCAGCAAAAATCCGGTCAATGGGCGTGTTATAACAACCCGCATCAGAACTGAATTCGCTAACATTAGTGGCCCAACAGAAGAGAAAAACCATAATTCCAAAGACTGTTTCTACGAGGTCCTTGAAGAAACATGTGAGCAATCGAATGAAAATTGTCCTCGGGATGGAGGACATTTTTTGGCCATGCAATCGTTAAGCATAAAATCCTCTCAGATGGCAATGGTTGTGAGAAATGCACTACACCCTGTGGCTCCTCGCTCTGTTACGCCACCCTATTTATTTTGTTTATTTATTTATTTATTTATTTTATTTTAAACATAAAATGCATGACAAAACATCCGAAAACGAACTTGTTCTAATCAATTTTGTGTGGCGGTGCTAAGCCTTGTTGTTAGTAGCACACGCTTGCATCATCTCAGCATTCATAAAGGTTGGTACATACCCGACGCCGTTTTTCTCTCTGAAACTTGATGAGTCTGGAGACATCGGATTTTACTTCGAAAAGTACACTTTATTCTGTACAGACAAAGATCTCGCTAAAACTGCCACTGGTTTTTTGGTAAAATTTTCTTTTCAGTGCCGTAAGGTTATTATCCAACGTTTGGTAACTTTTGAAGTACCTAGCTAGTCATCCCCCTCGAAAATAACGAAGATATCCTTTTTATATCTTTGTACAAATTAATGCTCTGCATCCCGCGCCGAAATAAAACACGACCTTGACTGGAGGCGATTTCAACGCACGCCACCAACTCTGAATGGATACCCTGAGTACATCCCAAGGAGTGGCTATTTCTGACAGGCCAAGTGATAATTCCCACAACCACTCTTCTGAGATTGTCTCTGAACCAATACCATAACATTTCCGGGAACCCTTTCGACACATGACTTCTTCATGTGCTCACCTCACTTAATTTGTAGAATTACTACACCGACTAGCTTCTTCTGCACTACAATTGTATCTGATTCCGATCATTTAGCTGTTAAATTAAACCTTCGTCTTCGGACAAATTTAAATATTCCTTAACGAAAAAGCTACAAAACTGTACGCCTAGCACTTCAGCCAACCTGACCAATGAGGACATTGATTCTGCAGACACTTCCATTTAAAGCTCAATTACCAGTACAATTGCAGAGCAAGCCCAAACCCGAGATCTCAAATTCAAATACAAAGATCTATACCCGAACACATAATATACAAAGTTCATAGTATAGGCAAAAACATCTGAAAATTCAACATAGAATTTTTCACTGTACTTTAAATACCCATCACGGAGATGAATAACAGATTGTTATTCTCTCACAACTCAAATGTCTTAGTACCTACCCTTATCGACCAAAACCCCAAAACCTATATCGACTCCCAATTGAGAAAACGACTTAACGTCATAAAACCTGGACCGAATACATTTAAGAAAATCAACCAAATTGTAGGAAAGAAATCTCCTATACTTGGGCAACTCCAATACAATGACGTCACTCTTGCATCCGAAAACAAGAGAAAACTAACTCTTTTGCAGACTTCTTCGAAAGCAATTTCAGACCCAATCGCCCCATTCATTTTTGCCTGACTTTTCTCAAACTTCAACAAAGAAGACTCACTATTAGTTGCTCAAAACCTGGAGCCGCTGACAACATTTAGCGAAGAAAATTCATCAGTCTTCACGACAACCGATGATATTTTCAGAAATCCGCTAGACCTGCGATTATAATCCTTAGGATTATTCTAAATAGATGTATTAACAACAGTTATTTCCGAAGTGAATGGAAAATAGAGGAAATATATTCCCAATTCCTAAGAAACCAGGGGTGAATTCTGTCAGCAGTTTTCGATCTATATCCCTCCTCCCAGGCCTCAGCAAACTACTTGAAATGCTGGTTCTCAACAGACTTCGCTCACTATGCTTCCCAATGGGTATAGTGCAGCATAACCAATTTGGGTTGAAAGCATCCCACTTCACTTTCGACTCGTTGTTAAAGCTTCACGCAGATACCTAGCTCTTAACAAAAAGAGGTAACAGTAGCCTGTCTGGTTGATATTCAAAAAGCATTTGACACCGTTTGGATAGATGATCTGATTTTCAAGTTGAAATCATTTCACTTGCCTATCACAATCATACACAGCTTCTTGACCAATTGTAAGTCTTACGTTACGTAGGAGTGGGAAATACCAAGTCTATATTCAAGACACATCTCCGCAGGGGTTGTTAGGTTCAACTTGGAGGACGATCAGAAGTGCCACTATCCCGACTTAGAAAAAATGGAATATTCAATATGTAAGCCTAAAAAAAATTTAAAAAAAAAATACAGTTGCAGATGACTTTTACGGTGAATAGATGAATAGAGCCATCGTATCTCCGATCCTTTAAAGTTAGACATTCCCAATTGCGCATATTATAAAAATTGATAGGTCCTTTATCATTGCGGTCTTCGACCAGAAAAGTTCGCATTCGATCAAATTTACCCATTATGGCAGATTTTGGACAAGTCCTAGGAATATAATATCGATGTACAGAGACGAGTTACACAGAGTCATCTCTAATTTTGACATCTGGACTACGTCGTTTAAGGATCCGCTATATACATGAAAAAAACATCTGTTCAGAACGTACTATTAAGACCTCACAACTGGCGGGGGATTAGTAATAGCATAAGCTAAATAGATCAAACTTACTGCAAATCAACATCCAAAAGTTTATTAATAATAATGGTTTTTCAATAAATAGAATAAGTTTACACAGTTCGTATCCACAATACAAAGTCAGTCATTTCCCAATAATACCCCAGCAGGAACTTTTTTGTAACACATATGTATAAACACAGACAGCATAAAGTATATGGGGCATTCCACGCCAAATCGGACAACGTTCGACCTTTCCATCTCCGATTTTTTTAAAAAAATTTTATGTCATATTATGTGATTTTTCTCAATTTTTTTTACCGATCCGTTTTTGAGATATCAATTTTTGAAAAAAATCGCTCTTTTTTTTTTAAACATCTGTAACTGTGCGAAAAATGGGCCAATCAGGACGTTTTTCGTTTTTAAACACACTTTTAGGATATAAAAACAAGAAATATTTTAAAATTATATTTTTATAAGATTTTCAAATTTTGACTTTAAAATGTTGATTTCCCAAAAACACGTAGCGATCGATCGAATAAAGAAGAAATATATTTTTACTATTTTTCAATTATCTCAAAAACTAGTCCTCCGAGACTAACTGCCATGAAAAGCAGTGCCAAGTTTTAGGATTTTCCAGGATGGCTGACAGATGAGCATCACCGTTTGCTTCAATAAAAATTTCAAAACGTCAAGGACATGCATTACAAATCCCTTGGTTCCTGAGTTATGTCAGTTTCATGTTCCGTCACATTTCGTTACATCCCTCAGTTCTTTTATTAGTATACAACAAAGTGGTGTTAAGCAAAGTGGATAGGCAACGCCAGACTGAGTTCGTGATCATTGAATGGCAATCACCGAAGATCAGATTGCATCTAAAGTATTTCGAGAACCGATTCGAAACCCAAAACAAAACTCTGCTGCACTCAACACTCGTTTTTCGTCCCGCAACTGATGAAGAACATAACAAATTCTCAAACTAAAAACAAAATCAACGACAGAATGCAGATCACCATGGAACGATGGACGGACATACGTAGACGTATGTATTACCCGAAGCTTTAACTCACTGAGCAAATGTCGGTTTAGCAGTGCCAATGTGCGTAATTTATAGCTGCTAACGATTAAAATATCGAGATCGAAACCCCCTGATAAGCTGCTTAATTCCGTGAATTGAGACACAATTTTCTGTGGTTTCGCAATAAGCCCAAAAAAATGGCACTTGTCCACGGATACCGGAATCGTAGGAGCCACGCCATCAAATTGAACAAAAAAAAGAAGAAGCAAATAAAGAATCGCCATAAGATATCGCGCGATCGGGAGCACTGCCAAGCCCGAAGAACTCATATCTTTCACTTGATCTACTGTTTCTACAATGTGATGATGCTGCTGCTACTTTTGCACTGCTGTTGTTGGGAATGATGATGACGATGATGATGGCGACCGCGACGGCAACGGGGATAAGGCCCCTTCAATTAGGGGATGCAAGGGATGGGGCATCGGATCACTTCACTTGGGCATGTCCTTGCGTCTTCGTGCGATGTAGTAGGAAAGATTGTTTATCTTCGGAAGATGTTCGAGTTTTCTTATTTATTTACTTTTTTCCCGTTGTTGTTGTTGTTGCTGCTGTTGTTGTTCTTCGAATCGCTTGCTCAACTATTTCTTGGATGTTCTTTGGTGCTCCGTTTGTTCGCATCCATCGAAGACGAACGATCGCACCGAGACGATCGTATACACGTCGAATATCTGTCGAAACATTTTGTATTGACCTGCTGCACGTAATGAACGTGAACATGAGTGTATAGAGTTGGTATGTTGCGCGAATCATGTTACGCTGTCAATTTGTTGTGCGCTTGCACGTACCATCAAGACGAATCGGCGCTGCTATATTTTACGATGAGAGGTCTAACTGCCAGAGGTATTCGCATGGGAGATGCCTAAAATGCGTGCAAGGCAGGTGATGTTGGCATTCTTTACGCCAGATGTATGTAATGCTGAGTATTTGTTTGGTAAAAAGTAGGTATACAAAAGGACAGCCCACTACAAACTTTATGCATTTAAAAGTTGAGAAGAACTTTTATTGGGTGAAGTTTGATCCCAAAGTCTTGGCGAGGGAGATGGCTTGTAGCTGTGGCTGTTGGTTTAATGGAAAAGAGCAACCAAGAGTACGCAATATCCAAGTACCTGCTCGCTCTTTCAGGTTACCACTAAATGATTAGTTGTTAGATCTAATCATGCGAAACATTTTTTTATTCCAAATTCATTTCAGAGAAAAGCCATCAGCGAATTGTCATGTCTCTTGTTAGGGAAAAGTATGCTTTGCTCACATACTCATACAATAAAAAGACTTAACTTACGAGCTTCATAATCATTTACTTCTGCTCTACGTACTAACTCACGACCTTGCCCAAGATATCGCCGGCAAAAATTGTTATCTAAAATTAAAATCATCGGACAATTGAAGCAGGCAAACATCAACATTTCATTCACATGAACGTCGTCCTACTTCTGCTCCACATTCGCTCTGTGGAGATTTGAACGAATATATGTATGGCTGGATAACAATGAAAAAAAAAAAAAATCTTCAAATCAGAAAATGAGATGTGCTCTGCATTCCCACAAACCCCTGGCACGTCCATCTATTACCAATCGGTATAAGCAAATTGCAAAACATATCGGTGTCCACTTTAGCAGAAAATATGAAATTTCTTATCTGTTTGTGTATACCTATAGCCCCCCGGGCTGATGTGTGGTGGTCCGAGAGACAAGAATACGGATTGAGGTTAGAAAATATTGGTTACCTGACAAATCCTTAAAATGGCATTATGAAGAAAATTCACAATTTTCCCAGAGATGACCAACAGAAAGATGGAGAAAAATATTGGAGGCTAGAATGGGGAGGGGGAGAGTTTTGGCAGATGAATAGATGAGTGCAAGCAACTCCGGATCATATAACGGCAACAATAAAGTTCAAATTATATGCCCTCGGGCGGTGGTATCACGAGGACTCTTGGGACTGTCTGTTGCATCAATTTGAAAAGAAGCTGTGAGGGAGAAAGACAGGGAGAATGAGAGAGAGAGGGAATGATATGAGTGCATTTGAAGCCAAATGGAATTAAATGAAGAAATGTGAAAGAACGTATCCAGATTTAGAAAAATCCTGGAGACATCTCCGAACTGAACAATTTTGAATCTTCATTTTAATGGCCAATTTTGTATATGGTGTTGTCCACCTGATGAGAAAGAGAGGATTGCGTCTTGTTTCTGTGCGGGACAACTTTATATTGTGCCACGGATTCTTCTCTAATAATATACCAACGACAAATGATATGAAAATAGTCATGTGCATAAATTCTTTGCAAAAAGGATTATGTCTGGACGACAGAAGATCTGTGTAAAAATGGTATATACCAGCTCCAACGACCGACGGGCGATTACTGTTATTTTTATTATTTTCTTTTTACCTTAACATTTTGTGTGTTGGTCCTAATGCAGAGAAGTGGACAAGGACAATTGAATGAACGACGATGATGTTCCAGCAGAACATGCCTTTGGATTGTGTACATGAAGTAGAAATGCTTTCTTAATTTTCATATCTCGCATAACATGACTTTATATTGAAAATGAGATGGCTTTTGTGGTGTACATCGGTAGTGACAGTCAATTACATTTCCAGGATATTCCTATGATATTTCTATGATCAAACAACATATCCATTGAGTAGATTCTGTTACACGACTGATTGGATTGCCAGAGGCCAAACTATGACACAAGGTTGAAATATATTCAACAAGAAGGATGAGTACAAAAGATCTGGAAATTGATATTAATATGTGCTCGTTCTGCCCAGGTACATCTTTTTTGTCAAAACTGATTCACTTTAACTAGAGCACACTTGAAACTTGTACGAATACGTTATAATGTTGGTTTCTATTTCAAAGTAATTGAAGGGCCCAACAAATCGAGAACGGAAATGTTTTCTACTCATAGCAAGATATCTGACGCTGATTCAAGATACCAGGACCTTTAGTCCGATAAACTTAAGTTTTTCCAATAACAATCTAGGGTAATATGGGACAAAAATTCATTCTCTCCCAGAGAAGTACTAATACAAAAGAACGATATCAACCACTTTCGTCTTTCTGAATTCATGAAGATGAATCTCTGGTACCGATTCAGGGCTCAATAAACATCGAGTACAAAACCAGGGGCCGAATTACAGCTCAAACTTTGATGCATTTGTCTCTACCAGAAGCTTTTCGGCCTCTTTTCTTTTTTTTCTTCGCCTAAAGGTTGTCCGATGTGTTGGGTTTCTCCTTTGAACAGGTGACAAAACCAACAAAATCAGTCGTTCTCCATTTTTTCCAAGGTGGTATTTTCAACGTAAAGGCTTCCACGGATCTGGGCACTTCATATACGATCAAGCTTTGTTACTGCTGCTTTCATCTTTATCTCAGCTGCCTTAGTTTTTTTTAGAATATTGTCCAAATTTACAATCGTATTGCTGGAAGGCTAACCGCTGTGTATCTTTCCATCTACTAAGGGGTAATTTTTCTATGATAGAAGAAAGCAGAGTTTTCTCGCCACTTTATCCACCCTATACGCTTGATCGATGATGCTGTCATCAAAACTTGCTTTGCTTTTTATTGATCATTGATCCCACGCAGTGGCAGATCCAGGATTTGGGCATGGGGGGGTCTATTACTCAAAATTTTTTTTATATATACGAGATTTAGCAGATCCAATCAGAAATTATTTACATGATGTTGGCGTCGATTGCTCATATATTTATGGCCAAGGATTCGACGGAGCTCCGGCAATGAGTGTCCAATTCATTGGTGCACATGCTCACCTGAGATCGTATTTCCCCCTGGCAATTCATGTACATTCCGCTGCACATAGCTTTAGTTTGGCAGTCAATGCAGCATGCGAAGTGTCAGGAATCAAAAATGCAAATAGGAACTATCGGAGCGATTGAAGCATTTTTTCACTGGCCTAAAAGACAAGACGTTCTACACCAAGAAATTTCAAAAATGACAAACAAAAGTGAGAAAAAGAACGAAAGTTAAAGTCTGTTTGTCCTACAAGGTAAGCAGTTGGAACGTACGCTGAATTGCAACCGGCTGTTATTGAATCTTTGGAAGAAATCAAAGCTTGGAAAGATCGAGATACTTCGCAAAACGCATTGCATCTTTTGACAGCGATTTCGACTGTTGAATTCCAAATCGCCTGTCACATTATGGAATCAGTAAATTCGATTGTTTTGCCTTTGAGTCGGGAATCTAAAAACCAAGATCTGAGTGAGGCTACTAAGACGCTTTGAATGAATTTACGTACAAACGCGAAAACGCAGATTCTAATTTTCACGTTATTTTTGAGCATGTTGCTAGAATTTGTTCTGAATACGAAATCACAATGAAATTGCCACGCCGCGCGCCGCCGCCGCCGTTGCAATCAACAAAAAAATCGTTGCAACGTTCAAGAGCAAAGTATTGAAGACTACTACAGAATTTCTTTCTACATTCCGTTTCTTGATACGTTCATTTCTCAACTCAAAAGTCAGATCTCGGAACACAAATCCATTTTCCAAAGTTTCAAGCAACTGTTTCTTAAACAAGAATTTAACGAAAAGAAATGCGCTGACCTCTACACATTTTACGAAGTTCGGATTGTTCGAAAGAAAACTTTCTGTCAGAAGTCAAAATTTGGAGACTTACTTACTTACTTACTTAGGTGGGCATTACAGTTCGGGGTGAACCTGGGCCTCAACCAACATCCTTCTATAACGATTTCGATCTCGGGCGAGCTCTCTCCAGTTTTGCACTCCAAGTCGGTTGAGGTCTTCATCCACTTGATTGCGCCACCTAAGACGAGGTCTTTCCCTTCCGCGATTTCCCTGCACTGTGCTTTCGAACACCCGACGAGCCGGAGCGTTTGGGTCCATCCACTCTACATGGCCCAACCATCGTAGCCTCGCGATGCGTACTCTTCTGGCTATGCCCATGTCGCGGTACAGCTCATACAGCTCGTTGTTGTATCTTCTTCTCCACACATTGTTTTCGCATACGGGACCAAAGATCATTCGGAGAATTTTTCTTTCGAAACGACCAAACCCTTGGTCCACTTTCGATAAAGTCCATGCTTCCGCGCCGTACAGCAGGACTGGGATGATCAAGGTCTTATACAAGGTCACCTTGGTTTTTCTAGAGAGGGTTTTGTTTCTCAATTGCCTTCTTAACCCAAAGAAGCAACGGTTGGCAAGAGTTATTCTCCGTTTGATCTCCGCACTGATGTTGTTGTCCGTGTCTACAGCGGATCCTAGGTAGACGAAGTCCTGTACTACCACAAAGTTATGTCTGTCTATTGTGACGAATTGTCAAATTTGTCGATGTTCTGTGTCCTTGTTTGATGACAACATATACTTCGTTTTGCCCTCATTAACCATCAAACCCATTTTTGCCGCTTCTGTTTCAATACTCGCAAAAGCACCTATGACGCTTTTTTCTTCCCATTACGTCAATATCGTCTGCGTAGGCGAGTAATTGTACAGACTTTTGAAAGATTGTTCCTCCTGTGTTGACGTTTGAGTTTCTTACAATCTGTTCAAGTATGATGTTGAAGAAATCGCATGACAGTTTGTCGCCTTGCCTAAAGCCTTTTTCGACATCAAAGGTCTCGGTGTGTTCTTTTCCGACCTTGACGGAGCAGCTTGAATTCTCCAAAGTCATCCTGCATAGTCGTACGAGCTTTGCAGGGATGCCGAAACTAGACATGGCTCTGTACAGCTCGTCTCTGTAGATACTGTCATACGCGGCCTTGAAATCGATAAAGAGGTGGTGAATATCGATATTATGTTCTCGGGTTTTTTCCAAGATCTGCCGTAATGTGAAAATTTGGTTTATTGTGGACTTCTCTGGTCTAAAACCACATTGATAAGGACCTATCAAGCTGTTGACGTGGGGTTTCAGACGTTCACATATTACTGCAGACAAGATCTTATAAGCGACGTTAAGGAGGCTTATCCCTCTATAATTGGCGCAATTATGAGGACCTCTCTTCTTTAAGATCGGGCATACGATACTGAGGTTCCAATCATCGGGCATGCTTTCTTCCGACCATATCATTCAGATCAGCTGGTGCATGCTCCTTTCCAACTGGTCTCCAGCAGCCTTGAAGAGTTCGGCATCAAGGCCGTCTGCACCTGCAGTCTTATTTGATTTAAATTTGGAGACATGTGAAAGAAATGAATTGTGCCAGAATCACACCTTGATCATAGGGCGCTAAAATCGTTAAGGCATAACAGATCTACAAGGCAAAATCCCAAACCATTCAGGATATTTAATGAAACATACCAACAATTGAGTGTCGGTTGCTTAGACATATTTTCGCGTTCTTCTGGAAGATTAAGATTTATTACTGAGCAGTACTCCACCGATCCCTTCCTTAACTGACATGGTTGTAGTCTCCTCTCATCACTCATTCCCACATTGGCAAAAATACAATCAACCTGTAAACACCCTTGTCTCTCTAAAAAATCCGACTCCAATTTTTTCCCTCAATTGTCCCACAATTCAACCGATCCGGGTGAAAAGCACGCGCTTCCGATTCCAAAATTCACAGTAAATTGTCTGAAATTCCGACAACGAAGTGCCCTTACAAACATTGGTACACTCACTTTTTGCAACGCAGCACTTTGTCAAGGATAACTGCCACGCTTTGGTGTTTCATGATGCTGTTCTTCCACATATACTCCCCCTTCCCATCAAGCTACGGTCATCATCATCATCATCAACAACATCGTTGTCCATCACCATGTGGACACTCGCACACACAATGTCTATGGTCTGGGCCAATTGAAATATTGTGTTGGTTCCTTTGCTGCAGCTCGCACACAAACTGCGCTCCTGAATTGAATTGAATTGGATGGATGGATAGAATGAACAACATGAACGCTGCTTCCCATAAATTATTCCGCAATTATCATGTACCGAGGAGTAACTGGAAGAGCTGAGCTGCTGGATGATGTTTGTTTAGCCAGATGATGCGTTGTTGTTTTGTTGGTGCAACCAGAGGAATGGGGCGCCGCATTGGGCCGACAACTAGATGCTGCAGACTTGGAAAAGTTGTTTGCGTGGACATACATCGTTGATATACTCTATAATAATGGTGGGCAAGGATGTTTGCGTTTTTTTTCTTCTTTTTTTTTTTGTCTAAATGTAAATTTGATGACCACTCATGTCCTTTTTGTCATTTTCAGTTAAAATACATGTTCATCTGAGTTTTGTTGCTTGTGCGCAGCTTTTATCACATGGAGTGGACTTAAGTTCTCATATAATTGAGCATTACTTTTGAAAAATGTGTCTGCGTTTCTTGGGAGTTTCTAAGCATCATGGGAATGGGTCTGATAGCTTTTACGAGATGTGAGTAGATTTTTGTCCATTTGGTATGTCTCCTACACATTCTTAATGAAGAAGTTTCAAGTTAAAGTCCTTGGATTTGTTCAAACATTCTTTTGATAGAATAATTTCAATGCCAAAAAGACATTAATGGGGGCTTCTTGAATGACACATGAAGGAAACATGTCTTACAAATGGGATCATGCAGTATATCAACGGATTATCATATCCTTAAAATGTTTATGGCACAATACATGTAGAGAACTTGACAAAAAGTGAAACTGGTGCCCTAAATCGTGAGTTATTCTGGGTTAGGGAAATGAAAAAAAAAATAAAGTTAGGTACCGCAATCAACATGCGTTTGGTGCACCTAACAAAAGACACTCTCCGACAGTACCTGTGAAAGGCTTAAGGGTAATCAGATAAGCATTTGATGAAGGACGAATGTTGCTGAAAAATGTTTAACGGATGAAATTTAACAGGCATCTGTGTGTTGCAACGAAGCGTTCATGCTACCCCTTATTTTTGATACCTTTCAACAATCTGTTACTTTTTCATACCATAGTGTACATCCGGAGTCGACAGCACTGAATCACGAATGTACAACGTATCATCGCCATACCACCCACACAACATAGCAATATGAATGCATGAGACAGTAGAGTGCTTACTTTACGAGTATAACTCACACATGGTTCATTCTGTAATATTTATATAGGCAACCTAAAGTTCGTGGAAAAGGCATGTTCCCGCCGCGGGCCGCGCCGCCGTCGACTTAAAGTAAGCAGCCATAGACACCGAGGAACTCGGTAAGAAACTATTTTAATTACCTTTTATTTTCGCCGACTGAGAACCGTACAACAATTGCGTACTATAGGATTTCTGTATGGAAGACCTCAGTTCGCAGCTTTTTAACGTCCTCCGTGCCACCTGAGGCCGTACACAAACCTGCCGATTCACCAGAGCTATTGCCTGCTGTTTCTCCGTGCCACAAAGGGCCGTTAATAAACCTGCCGATCCAACAGAGCTATTGCCTGCTGTTTCTCCGTCCCACCAAGGGGCCGTCAATATATAAGATTTTCTCTATTTGTTTCAGGTCAAGGCGTTATCTACGATAAGGCACCTAACAGTAGGTCCTTACGACCGAGGACCAACTGTACGGATTGTACGGCACCGTAGCTAGTTTTAAGTTCACAAGTTATACCGTGTTAAGAGTAATTAGTTGTGTTTGTAATAAAGAGTTGGTACATTTAAGGTGAAGACCTTATCCTGAAGTTTCGTGTTTTTCTTCAGAAAGACCCTGGCTAATCCGACGAGCGAAACCGTGGCTGGAAAGAAAAAAGCACGTCACAGTGTTACTAATGCTAGCCGCTATTTCAGCTTTAATTGATAAAACTGATAGCGCAGATAATATTTCTTGAGTCATCGTGCTTCTCACAGTAGGGTAGCCCAAGAGGTGATTTTGCGCGTTACTCGAGCGCGTCAGCAAATCATATGGGGAGAAACCTTGCACCCTGTAATGTACTCTTACCATTATGAACCCTTAATGTACGTTGAGGGCAACCCGTCAGATTAGTAAAAAAATCGATCCTCAGCAAAACTCAAGCGCGTCATATTAAGAGAAGGTAAGTTAATTACAGCCAGAAAGTGTATATTTCAATAATCTGACAATTTGAGCTTGGCCTAAGTAAGTAGGGGAGTCACAAAGATATAAAAAAAATCGACATTGTGAAATACTCGAGCGCGACTAAGTTTTGTTTTTATTTTGAAGGTAATCCTATCAGGATTACGGAAAACATATAATCTGACATTTTGCTTGGGGCGATTTAGGTAAAATCGTCAATAAAAGGTTTAATATGATGGTTAATATCTCGGTTAATATTGATATTAGCAATTTGGTCCAAAAGACCTTTTTTGTAGAAAACTAAACTCTCTGCAAGTTTGTAGTTTATAATTTTTCCATAGCTTTTGTTACTTACGAGGAAACTGCGAAAAAACGTGAATTTTATGGAAAATCTGGCCCGTACTACGTCGCCGGTGTGAGTAACGATTTTGCCGCAATGAGCACTTTTGCTGAGCGTTTAATTTTGAGAAAAAACGATCTTTGATTAAAGCGATCCCATGAAATACCGCTGAGCTATAGAAATTTAAAAATAAAAAATCAGAGTTTCCGTGTAATTTCAATGGGAAACCTTCACACCTTTTGATCGAGCACTTAAAACTTATATTAAGGGCTCAAACTCTTAACCGTTTTTTTTTAGTATTTTCAACCAAATTTCAAATCAAAATTTGTATATACACATGTGTACATACTTTTTTTATTGCATCCAGTAATAAAAAATAGAAACAACAAATAATTGTTACTTTCAAATTGTCAGACTAAGAGTACGCCTCCATATAATTGCCAGATTATCATCCTGGAGGACGAAGACATCAAGTTGATCACTCTGTATAAAAATCTGATAGAGTATTTCAAGGTCACTTGTATTTTTTTACATTTTTAAAAATCAGCCAAACTTTATGGCCACGTTTAAATCGTCAGATTATTGAAATATATAGAATTTTTTGAGTACACTTTGCATTCGCTTTAAAAATCTGACACTTTCGAATAGTTTTTTTTTTCAACCTCTCAATACGCCCACCTGCCCCCAGTTAATCGTCAGATTAATATTTATCGGTTATCAGAAAGATAAAGCACGTTACTCTATGAATATCTGACGCGCTCGAGTATTTCAATATGACTGTTTTTTTTTTTACATTTTGAAAAGTTCATACACGCTCTTTGCCCAACTAAAATGGAAAACTGCCACACACTTTTTTTCATTTTAGAACGTAAGCTTCACAGTCCAATAAGTCCCCATGACGCTACTCTCAAGTATGTCTTAATAGATTGCAATTTCGAAAAGCTTCTTTCAGCGGAAGCCGTATTAACGGGTATTGTGAGGATGATTCTAATTGTTATGAAAACATTTGGATATACTTCTTCTAAATTATTTTCCAAAATGTATTGAATTAGTTGTTTCGCATCGTTTCTAGAGTCTTGTAAATAATTTTTTAAAAGTTGGAGTTGTTCATAAAGCTCGATAGGCTGAATGTCACTGTAACCGCCATCCCGAAGTAACTGTACCCAAATCAACACAATACTTGAGAAGGTCTTCATTTTGTATAGATTTTAAATAATTGATATTATAAATGAAACCAAAATTTTCAAAATACTTATTGAGCGATTCAAAACGACATTCGGTGTCGACTATAATTGCATCAATCATTGTGTTAAGGAAGTTCACTCTGTATTGCACTTTAAAAGATTGAATAGGTTCATCAACATGTTCATAACCGAAGATTCGTTTTTTCCTGGCTATTCGTTTTTCTTTAAACTGAGCCTCAATTTCGAAAGAACTTTTCTCTACAAATAATCGACAACACAGTCGTCAAATCCTGTATTACGAAATTCTTGAATACAGCTGCAAAATGACCGTAAAGTATCAATAACGACTTTCAAGTTGACTCGAACCGGTTGCCATAGTTTGCTTATATTGTTTACACGTAGTAAAACCTCGTACCATACGTGTATCGCAACAATAAACTCAAAAGTGAACATTTCAGTTAAGATTGCGTCACAGTCGCTTAAAGTTCCAGCATCAGTACTTTTATTTTTTAGTTCATTCACGCATTCGATAACATCAGCAAATTGTAAAAATATTGCTTTTACGGCTGCGATTCTACTCTCCCATCGTGTTTCAGACAGAGGCTTTAATGTCAATTTTAATCGAGTTTTAACAATATCTCAACGCTTATTTGACTTTAAAAATAGCACATAGATTTTATTTATGAATCCAAAAAACGTTTTGGCTGTCGCAGAAGAATTATCTGCATCAATCAAAAGCAAAATTCCAACTGTGTCAAACTCCAACTCACAAAAAAAGGTCGCCGCTGTCGTCGACTTTCAATTGTCTTCTTTTTGCGAGGCCCCCTCAGGAGCGAGGCCGTCGGCGGTCGCCGACACCGCCGACGCCTCGCACCGCCACTGGGTAGTGTTAAGGAGAATCAATAGTTTGCACAATGCTTCTTTCGTCTATCATAGTTTTATTTTGATGGTGTCTGTTCCTGTTACGTGTAAGTTCGTTTTTCGATTTCCAAAAACACTCAACTGTTTCTGCACAGATATCGCCTTGTCAAGTCCTTCCATAGTAGTTTCATCGCCATGAAAAGCTTTTTCTCGATTAGGCGTTCGAATTTGGTCCCTGAAATGCGCTTGGCCCCGGGGATTGCCACTTTGTTGCGCCTCCCTATTTATTTATCAGTCTTAGCTCCGTTGTGGTTTCATTTATTCCAGCAACGAGAAATGGCGAGGTATGATTTTTCTCGAGCTTAGAGAGGATATACCTTGTAGTTCGTAGCCAGGTTAGATATAAGATAAAGAGGTCCTTGCAACATAAGAACAAACCAAACTATTCTATACCGTTTTTGCTGAAATCGAATATGTGTATGTGATCATCCCAATGAAGAATGTTTTTAATTTTCAGCTATAAGCGAAGTACAGCTGGTACATAAAGTAACAGAAATACTAAAACTGCCAAATGCATATGCTAGAAGCTAGATCCTGCGACACCTAAAATCATAAAAAAACAATAATCTTCTTCAAACAAAAACGCTATATGGTTCCGAAAGATGTGAAAGAAAAGTGATTTGCGAATCTCAAGCACTTTAGTGCATTTGTAATGATTATTAAGGCGCACTTCATTAAGATGAATGCGAATACATGACGACGAATAAGATTCATTATTTTCGGGAAACGATCATTTCCACTTTTTTGTCATATTTAAGGTAACCTATTACCATAGACAAAAAATCCATGTAAAAAATAAGCAGATAATCATTTTTCAATGCGCAATTGTACATACACATCGTTCAACCTCATCTTGTTCTTTTGCAGAACAAATTAAATCCACTGCCCATCTCCAATTCATGCTTTCAACAATTGAATAATAGAATACCCAACTATTAGGTACTTTCAGTCCAAAAGTTGACTAGCTTTGTATATTTATCGTTTCATTGAAAAACCTATTCAAAAGCATTTGCAAGACTAATGGCGACAGACAAAAACTATGAATCCAAAAAAGGGGACATATCATTTCATAGTTGTGATGTCGCTCAGCAAGCGGCACTAAACCACCAAAACCAACCCGAGCTGTATATACCTATGTCCTTTGCCGCCATTTTCTCCCCAGTTCCGCTCAACTGTCCAAACCAAGTATAGTGTCTGTCGCGTTCCAATAGAAAATTACTAGCCAAACTATACGAAAATCATGCTGCAAACTGTCCGATTCTCTAACAGGGAGATTCACTTCAAGTCGAGAGAACCATGGGCAGAATGAGTTGAAAACTTTTTCCGTACAAATCGTCCTTAGATATTTCATAATGTCAACATTTGGTACGATGATGGTGGCACTGGCAGGGCTGTTCCGTTGCATATAAGAAGAATAACCAAGACCGGAACAAAAACCGACAACGAGTGATTCCCAAAGAGTTCCTTGGAACCGGCAGCAGCCAGCTATAGCTAGCTATACAGTGGCAGCTCCATCTTACCATTGAAAACTGCTGCACCAAAGCCGAATGAAATACTGGCTGTCGGGATATAAATCATCACAGAAATTACCAAACAGACTTTCGTCCACCAAAAACTGAGTAAAAAGAGAGATGCCAGTGGTTCTAGAATGTTTCAAGCCAATTCTATTACACCAGCCAGCACATAGAGCACCAAGTAATCAAGTTAACCCCAAATATACACACATACAGGGGGGAAGGAGGTACACACACACACATACACCTCCTAGATGGGTGAGTACTGAATGGAACATATTTGTCTTTGTCAATTTCGAAAATTCATTTTTAAACTGTGGCTTCAACTTCAGGTTAAGAAAATAAATCGCTGTTGGTGACCTACAGGGAGGTATGAGATACACAGATCCCATTTGGCAACAATTTTTAATATTTTCTGGTTTGAGTCCCCGCTATGCGCCCAAGGTGCATAAAAAAAGGCACCACGCTAACTCGTATGTCATGTTTGTTTATGTAATGCCTTTGAGCGGCTTTTAAAATTCGTGCTTTTCAATGCTTCGTTTATTTGTATGTTTAGTCGTCTATGGTTCTAGCTTTTCCCTGCAAAAATGCATTGCCCAAGCCATGGCCATCATCATCAACAACGATTTGGAGATCCCATCATTTCGTGTTTAGTCGAAGTCATAAATATCAAAAATCAAAGGTTTGCGGTTTGAGAGGCTGTGTTGTGACGAGCTTAGTGAACTGGAAAATAATACACAGTGTGTTGAGCAAGACCCTCGTAGAATGAAGCCCAAAAATTCAGTCTTAGTGCTTCGTAGCTAACTGAAGTGTTAATTAGGCAGTGAAATACTAAACTTGACCACACGGGGTGGCCAGCTTATGTATTTCAGAGCTTTTTTACTCACTCGCATTCTAGTTGCGCACTGATTCTGTCCTCATTGGCAATTTCCTGTCCTCATTGATGAATTTCCTTTTCCAAAATTAACAAATGCAATTTTCTGGAAGATTTCAGGGAACAGAAATTTAAAAGCCAAGGAAATAGTCTACCCTAAGACTTTTTCTTGCTACACCGACTGTTCCAAGGTCTTACATTACAAATATGCCAACATATTCGTGTTCCGGCTGTATGCGGTGATCCCCTTGCAACTGGCACACGATGCCGATGATGAACTGAACGAACCTGTGGCTGGGCATTTTATGGACAACCCCACCGAAACAGGCAAAATGTTTTTACGCCAAGCAAATGTCACTCCCCGAAGGATGAAAAGTTGATTTTTATGATGAACAGAGCGACAGCTGGACAGGAACACACATTCAGTGAGTGCTGCGTCTGTGGTATATATAGATTGCCCCACGGATGAAATCTAGTGCATGAAGCATGAGCATAAAACTTGACAATTTATGGCGTTCCTTGTATTTGGACTAGCTCGTCGGTTGGCCATTTGTTTGGTTTTTTTTGTATTTTTTTTGTTTTTCTGATTTTCTGCGCGTTGTGGAGACTCAAGTTGCAAGGCAAACAATCGTAAACTTCTATACAAGCAGACTGTAGAGGCAAAGAGTTGAGGGGAAAACAAAACTGAAGCCCATCAGCACAGCCAGAAGCGTTGGAACCAATGGACATGACCAGCGTTTTTGACATGAGCATTGAGATTCATTGCATCGGTTGAATTGTTTTTCATTTCTTTTAAAATTGTGTATACGCATACGAAGTGGTTGTAGTGATGCTGATATCATAAGTACTTGCAATGGGGATCCATGTTGCATTTTTTTGCTATACACTAAGTTTGGTGAGGTGTTTTAGTTGGATAGATGGGAATCCCTTGCGAGCGCCGACTAGTCGTTAGTGTCAGTATTTTTAAAGATGCAGATCATATTTTAATTTGTGACTGAAGTGCGTCTGACTTGCATGGATGCGAGTTCCTTATTTGAGTCAAGTTAAACAAGAATAACAAACAACGAGTAGAAGAAAAATCGATTCTCGTCATGGAAAGGCGAGACATGCAATAGTTGTTTGAAAAGATATGATATCTAAGCTATGTTGAACGTGGCACAAATAGAATGGTCTAACGTTTACTTCTTTGGTGGCGCTATAGTTCGAAGCGAACTTGAGCCTCAGCTAACAAGCTTCACTGATTACTTATGGTTTGGTTTTTTCTTTCTTTAAGTAAAACATTTTTGCACTCGTTTTCCTGTAAAATAATGGAAAATAATGGAAGTCTTGAAATGCCACGGAAAGTGAAGGACGGAAATGTAGAGGCGAAAGTGTGTAACAGGCAACCGTCAAAGCCACTTTACTTTATGAAAGTGTTTTCATCGTTTTTGCCGGCCATACAAATACGAACTCCCTCTTTTCCAGTATAAATTGTCATCGTTTGACGTCTGTAACTTTTAGTAACTGTCGAATTTTTTTCGGATTCCGCTTACTTTGATCAGAAGTTCAACATTAACGTTTTTCCATCATACCGTCAAAACATTAAAGAAATATTTGACTTTCGACCTATTTGGACATTTTCTAACTCTCTGAAAAAATGTTTGAAATGGGTTCCGAGGTAGTTGCACAACAGATGAATTGAGACTGGTTGTCAGAGACCAACAAATTAAATTTTATTATAGGTATCCGGATGCATTCCCGTGATGCGATTCAGGGAGCTGCAATGAATGTCTCGTTTTATGAATGCATTCGCTTCTTCGTTGCCTTACACACTATTCAGGCACCATCTTAATCCAAAGCAATACACAAACTGACAGTCTTTCTAGTCAACAAGACAGGTTCTCACTTTCACTCACTTAACTGAAACAATGGCAGGCAATGACAATATCTGTATGCGTATGAACTTGTGCGAATAATGTCTAAAGCAACGAATCATCTACAGTGCAACGAATACTTCATAAGCCAACGAATACTTGACAGTGAAATACTGTGATGAAGAACACATCACACAACAAAAAAAAAAAACCCAAAAAATATAAATAACGCCCAAGTCAGTACAAAATGTGTATTCAAAGTGTGTGTGTATGAACATGAAAAAATATTCGTTGTCATCCCTCATCTTTAGCTTTTTTTTCGAATGCAAACGAATGGTGTTTGAGTTTGAATGGTCGATTCATTCGTCATTCATGGGCACAAGCAATGCGAAGGCTCGTATTCACGAGTGTTGTGTACTTTTTTTCAACAAGCATCACACTTATTTCATGATGGTGAGTGTGAGATTGTGTACGGATTGTTTCTCGGGCATGAATCGGAAGCGCAAGTGATTGCACTCATGCAGTTCTCTGATGCATACATGCAAAGGGTGTAGTAACAGAGCGAGCGTCCTGGGGCCTAGCGAATTTCTCACAACCACGCTTGGTGATGGAATGGAGGGGACCTACAACTTTCTACCGGTTTTGAACGACTAATCGAAACAGGCTTTTCATGGCAAGGAATTTACTTTCGGCTTTCCAATTCCTAGTGAAAAGCAATACCCGTGGACGAACATTTTTGTTTTCTGCTGGGATTTGAACTACGAACTTGATAGGGCATTGACTTATGATCGTTTTTAAAAGGTCATATAGCAAATCTCTCAACAGCTGCTATAATCGGGCTTTGTGTTCTTACTAATATCAATTTCAAAAATATCGAAGATACTTCGAAATAGTGATGTCGGAGATGGAAAAATATATCGATACGTAGGTAGGTATATAGTATCGATATAGATAAAAAAATATTTGCGTATAATATATCGATATATCGAACTAGATAAAATATTGATATATAGAAAGATATATTTTCAAACTGAATTTTGCGACCTTAAAAAGTCAGCAAAATGTTGTTTAGTAAGAAATTTAACTGCCAACCCTTAACCTGTGGAAGCTAAACTTTAATACAGTCTTAAAGGCTATTATTTCTACAAAAAATTAATACTATGATTAGGTCTCTATCATTAGTATTGACAGAGATATTGAATTTAACATAGGTCAGGGTACACCAAAGTTAGCCTTTTCTTAAATTGTCAAAAAGTGATGTCAAAGTTGAGAATTGAGCCTTACTGTCATACATTTTTTTTCTTAGAATATGACCAAGAATCACACCCCAAAGGATGTTACACAAAGTACGGAACACCCTGTATAATATTTTTTCGAGAGTCTGAATAGCAACTCGTACTTTAGTTGAAGGTTTCATTTCCCTAGGCTCTCTTTGGAGTAAGATTGCAACAGAATTTGCTAAGTTAGCTAGTAACGTATTTCTTCCCTTGCTTCCTTGAACGGTGTAATGAGGACTATTATAACGCGTATGATGCTCAGTTACATAGAAGTTATCATGTCTCATTAAAATAATTATTAACGGTAGGCATATTGAAATTTTCATTTTTTTCAATGTAATTGATATATATTCAGTCGAGTAAAAAATATCGCTATTTTAAAAACATTTTGAGAAGGAAGTCGTCTTTTAGGATAAAGTTCCTGGGATATTCAGAAATTCAAGAAGAGCACAACGAAGATACCAGGAGCTTTATCCTAACAGACGACTTCCTTCTCAAAATGTTTTTGGAAATACCTTTCGAAGGCTTCGAGAAACTGCAAGACCTAACGCAGGAGCTGCAACCATAAGAAGAGTAAGACAAGAGCTATCGAGAGCAAGCAACCACAATGAAATCCAAAAACGGGCGCTCGCATGCATTCAAAGCGAAGGAGGGCAGTTTGAGCCGTTGTTATAATTGTATTTGTATAAAACACATAAGAAACTACTAAAAGGACCAATATTATTGTTTTACTCAAACAAACCTCATTGCTAGAAATCTTTCTTTTTTTTTCATTCTTACCCACTTTGTATTTCCAAGTATTAGAAAATGTATGGGTTTTAGAGTGCACTTACTAATGAGTTTTTTTATTATTGTTTTTTTCATCTGTAAAAAATAAAGAAACTCAATGTTTAACAGGCATTTTCTGAAAAAAATGACCTCAAAGTCAAAACTTTGCTTGGGGAAGAAAATTAGAACACCATTTAAAAAATCTGGCAAACCTAATCCCAACTTAAATATACACAGTTTTAAAGATTACTATTTCTACTAAAAATTAAGTCTAAAATTAGGTCTCTGCCATCAGTATTAACAGAGAAATCGAGTTTCACATAGGTCAGGGTACACCAAAGTTAGTCTTTTTTTAAATTGTCACAAAGTGATTTCAAAGTTGAGAAGCGGACTTTACTGTTAAACAATTTATTTTTTTAGAATATGACCAAGAATCACATCCTAAAGCTTACAAAAATTACAGAACACCCTGTATACAGTATGCTGCCTACATTTGCTTGCTAAAAGCTGTAGGCAAGTTTGTAAGTAAAGCATTGTAGTACCGTGTTCACTCATCAAGCGGCACCGACTTTAACGAAAGGCGCTCGGTGAACTCGGAAACTTGAAAATTTCAGGAGACATGCTCCAGATGTTGTACTTTAATATTTTTTTTTTTTTGAAAAATCGACTTTCTTTTACACTCCAGGTGCGACAGTGCCCTTAAGAAGCTTCGGGCCTAAGCCATTATAAGGACTTCATTTTGAAGATTACCTTACCTTCCTTACGAATGACGATACCCGCGTGAAAAATTACTTTATATTTCTATAATTTGAACCTCGCCTCGACCTGCTAGTTAACAGGCAGAAGTTCTCATTTAAAAAAGGAGTTTTCATATTAGAAAAATCCAAAAAGTGTTGATGAAGAATTCGAGATGCAAAAATCATGATGTTTGAAACAGATAATCGCGTTTGTACAGTAATTATGTTTGAAGTAGTATTATTGAATACTATCACCGCAAACGAACCTTAACACCGAAAAAAAATAATTAAATTAAATGAATTTCACGAATCAGAATAATGGCTTAACAATATACACATGTTTAGATATATTCTACATGCGCTCTTCAAAACAAAGGAACTGCTTTCAATTTAAACTCAAACTCGCATGGCTTTTGCTGTGATGCCATTACATATGTGTTATTGGCCCCTACTCTGCTGACAGTTGATTTACAGCTTCAATTTCAATTCAAAAACCTCTCAGCAATAAATCATTCAATCGCGTTCGCTGGATAAATTATTCGCTTGGTTTTAAGTCATTCGTGTCTCATATCAGTTTCAGTATGTTTCCTTTTTTTTTGTTTTCTTTTTTTTTATGTCCAAGTTAGGCCGACTGAGATCATCGCACGCACTCATTAATTTGTTTGAATTAAAAAATGAAAAAAAAAAAAAAAAATTTAAAGTCACACTCAAAGCAAAAGTCTAACACGACATATTTAACACATCGACGATCGCATCTAATGCAACAGCCAGCCTCAAGGCATGGATCGCACTCTGGCTACAAACACCAAATATACTGACTCTCAAACAGCAAATCTTAATTTTCCCATAAACTAATTTTCAAGTTAATTAAGACGACCAAATAGGACGAGTATGGCCGCATATTTGAAGAGATTGTGTGTGACAAGCTGGTGGACATTTTGATTTGTGACCTCTCTCTGCTGGTTGATGTCTTCATATAATGTAGAGCAAGAGTTGCGTGCGTGCACCTTCCGACTTAATGTGGATGAGTTTGCTTAAGATGATTCATTTTATGTTCTTGATTTTCTGAACTTTTTAATGTCATTTCACGCATGTGAGCCAAGTGAATCATATTTTGTAGTTTGTGTATTTAAAAAGCTTTGGAATGATTTGGTTTGAAGAAGAGAGAATTTGTATTGAGTGAAAGAGTAGATTTAGAAAAGTCCTTGTCTTTCATGGTGGAAATTCAGACACTGCAATTTAGACGGAACTCTGTATTTTTAGAATGGTAACAACTCAAAATATCAACTGTTTTTTGTCCTCAAGAAAAAGTTGTTAAATTTTTAAAAAGCAACTCCAGCAACGATTTTGAAGCGGATTTTAGTAATAAAGTCTATTCCATATTCAAACCCAACAGCAACCTAGTTTGTGAATATGGCTGAGTTCATACTCTTCAACAATCCTCACACTATACATTGAAAGTACCTATATGATGGAAAAAAAAGTTACTATTGTCGAGTGAAGGCGGATTCCTAAGCCTATGCCTTTGATAATGTTTGTATAAAGGCTTCAAAATTGCGAACTTTTTTTCTTACAGCAAAGAAAGATGGTCAATGCAAGTCGCCCTGCAACGATTGAATCGACGATACTCATATAATTAAAAGAATTTAGCTTCGCATTACTTCCTAAACTACTCTCAAGCAAAAGACGAAAAGGATTCAACTAAGACTTTTTCAGTTGTCAAAAACTTTGTCTTAAAGTCGCCATAAGAATAATTATTAAAATCCCCTTCAAGTTTCAAATCAGCTCCAAGGCCTTTGACGTTGTAGTGCACGTTGATGGGAGATTTCAAACTCGAATGAAATTCTTTTCAGTGAACATTTTTTATTGCCATTTCATATTTCATTTCATATGGGTCGTATCATAAAGCACATTAAACCCATTAATCGTCCGTATACCTTTCATCACTCAACTCCAATCCAACAATGATACCCACTTACGGCGTCACATTAAAAAGCTTTTAATTTCTCATCATCACAAATACCACTTACGGTACATGACAGAAAAATAAAATAAGAAAACCAGAAGAGTTTGCTATGACATACCAAAGTCAATTTTCGCTCATAAAAGCAAAGCCCCACCTGGACGAGTTCCCATGAACTCATCATCATCAACACAGTTCACCACTTGCAAGCCATTCAAAGGCAATTCGACGATGACATGATATTACGGCACAACTCACGAGCTTAAGATGAATTCAATGTCACCAACAGCATTTACAAAAAAAAAAAAAAGAAGAGAAAAGAAACCCTCATCCCAAATGATAAAAAGGACACTCGAAGCGGAAGTTCTTTTCATGGAAGTTGGTTAATAGTGGTTCATGATTGTGTACAATGCACACAGATCTATCGATAAATCGTAAATCAATCACAGGACGGACAATGGACAACACTCTATAGAGGCTGAGTCCTGCCACCATTCATTTTGATTAGAAAATGATAAAATGATTCGACTCTCCAATGGGCATTAAGCATCCTTTTGTTCATAAATCCCCTCTCGGACATTTGATGGTGTTTGGACGGACCAGGACATGTCTTTCTATGTAGTTCCTACATTGAGGAGTACTGGTCCTTAAAATGCACACATTTCATTGCACCTTCGCTAATAAAATGGTAGAGCCCCTCAGCGTTTTTGATCGATTTATGGCATTGTATTGCGTGCATGTGTGTGAGTGTGTGATTGGCTGATCCTGCGTTAACTTGGAGCAGCAGAGCTCGCATCCGCGTGAAAATTGTCGCCATTCAAACACAATACGAGAGCATCGCATGTCCTTTTCTGCAAAATTATTACCTTGCAGTCCGAAATTCAAAATTCGATTGGCTGTGAAGTAGATTCCGACAGGGCAGTCCATTTCGACACAAGCAAAGTAATGGCATGAGCGGGGGGTCGATGACGATGGTAGTGCAGCGATGGCAATGGGGATGGATGGAAGTGCAAAATAATTTTTGCATTCGCCCAGAATTTTGATTTATTGGGTCAAAAGTGTCAGCGATAACGCGATGCATTTTCGATGATGTGAAGGCAACCATTTATAAAGCGAATGGATATCGCGCAGGACGTTCAATGCATTACGCGTTAACGATGATTATTTCGTGATATCTCTGGACGGGAACGACAGCGACAACCAGAACGATGACGATGTCGATGACGACGACGAAGACCACTGCGGACCAGTGATGATGACCAGGGCTACTTTGCAACTTGATTTTTTGGGCAGACTGGGAGAGATTGGCTTAAAGGACGGCAAGGACGACGAGGCGCTTCATTATAACGATTATTACAGGCGGCAATCATTTTTGTTTTTTTTTTATTTGTGTATATCAAGCCGAGCCCGCTCCCCATCGCTGTCTGGATGAAAGTCAATGGATGGATGAAAATGCTCAGTTATTGTTTCTCTGTACGTGACCAGTGTCCTGCTATGCTAGGATAAATCGCTGTCGTTGCAAACGTATCCATTGAGAGATCGACATAAAATTTTCGATTGAGATTCAATTGGATATGAGGATGTATGCGTGTGTTGTATTTTTAAAAAAGGGGGAGCCGAAGGTAAAATTATGTTACGGACACACACATAGGCCCACACCCGCACCCAAATGCAAAAGCAAGGAATTATAATTGCAGAGGAATCACAGGAGTCATTAAAAATTATGCCCCCGATGCAATTGTCAGTCGATATTAAATGTGATCATAAATTTCTGATGAAAATGTCGTTTTATAACAAAAATAACAGACAGAATGGTGGCGGCAGCCGTGGTAGTCAGTGTTTTGGTTTTATATTATTGTTGTCGCTGTGATTGGATTATGGGACGGAGAGAGAGAGAGGGAGAGTGCGACAATGTGTATATTGGCGATGGATGATATCCGCATATGGCACCAGAATGACTACTCAACTGAATGGATAATGGCTTATGGCGAGTTGCGTGTATCACGATGAATTATGTGACTGCAATCGAATGATCGACACTTTGAAGGAAAAATGATTGGGTTGGTCATTCATACCGCTATGGCTGTTGGGTGCTGGTGTATTGACCCAAAATGTTCTTCAAGTCTAAATTGTATTTAAATACAAACAAGTTATAAGTAACAGAGAAAATACAACATAGAATAAATAAATAAATAGGGTGGCGCAACAAAGAAAGGAGCACCCTATTGAATGAATATAGACCCATCGCTAGTAGAGCATTCCAATGACACTGCGAATCCGTCACTATATTTCCCTGCTGGTCTTTCCCCGCTAGAGCTCAAAATTTGCGTGATCCTTTAACCTTTTTTTTTTTTAAAAGATTTTCGAATCTTATTCCTTTCAAGGCATTTATCAATTTCCTCAAACCAGCGCTTCCCATGCTGCTTTCTATTTCGTTTAAGAATTCGATATTCATCCCCACTTTCCTTCTCTTCTTCTTGTAAATTCAGTTGTACTGGTTACAAGCAGCCCCTGGCTTTCTCTTTCGTAGCTTGGCTCTCAACAAGGTAGTGGTCTGTGTCAAAATTGGTGCTTTGGAAAATTCGGACACTATGTAGTGTCTTGCGGCGATCGCAACATGGTCAATTTTATTGACGGTTGATAGTGATGTACTTTGATGAGTTTTGAGATGAGGGAAGCATGTGTTTCCAAATATAAACAAGATTTAGCCCCACACCAAAATCGAGTGATCTGAGTCCGATTTCGGATATTTTGTCATACAGGCTATGCTTACTAACTGTCTTTCGAAAAGATTTTATATTTCCCCGGTCTTAAGCTTAAATCGCCAAAAACGATTTTCACGCTATGTCTAGGACACTGCTGATATGTCCTTTCCTGGAGGTTGTTTAAGCACTTTTTGGAATTATTGTCTTTCTTTTTCCAGGGGCCATGGGAGCATATTAGGCTTATGTTGGCGAAAACAGCCCTGCTGCTTTTTTTATTCCCGACCCATTCCATTGAAATTCGTTTATGGTAGCTATATTTGCATTGCAGCAGTCTAAAGCTTCCAGTTGCACGTAGTCTGTTCAGGGATCTACGCTTCACGTGCAGATCCGGAAGTCTTCAACGTTTTCCGTTTGCTAGGGTATATTGGTTGTTTTGGTAATCTTAAATTTTTACATAGTTGGATAGTTCACCCTACGTACAACCCCAAACCTCGAGGACCAGGTTCATTTGGAGTACTCTTAGGCACGCTGGTCAATCCTGACACCAGTGCCCTGCTGCAAGGATTTGAGTTTATCCACCGCCATCTCTTTTTCAATATCCCATTGTTGAATGGAAAGACCCTGAAAGACGTTCAAGTCAAATATGTCGGAGTAGTTCAATTATGTCCTTCAACTTTTAGACTGCTGAAGTCCACCGCTAGTTCTGTAAGTCGAGTTCATTCGATGTAACATTTCCCACAAGTTTCGGCAGACCACTAAGATTCAGGTTGCCACTCATTACTCACAAAAGCTCTTTGCTCTTTTGTTCTTCTTCCCATTGACAACACTCACACTTACTAGTGGTTACCACTTTAATAGGTATAGTCAGCAGTCAGCACAATGGACGTGTACTATGAGTTGCAAATAACAAATAACTTCCAACACATCTGGTATACTGACGGTTCAAAAACAAACAACGGTGTAGGTGCAGGGATTTACGGTCCCAACTTTAAATCATCTATATCCCTTGGTAACACAACTACTATCTTTCAGGCAGAGGTAATGGCTTTAGAATTCTGTATTAGGGAATGCATTAGAAGAAACCTCCGAAGATCAAGCATCCTAATCTGCTCTGAAAGTTGGGCAGCACTAAAGTCTCTGTCCTCGACAAAAATCGAATCCAAACTAGTTTGGAACTGCCTGACATGTATATTTCAATTAGCTACTCACAATAAAATAACTCTTTCATGGGTGCCTGGTCACGAAGGCGTACCGGGTAACGAAGAGGCTGACCGCCTTGCTAGGCTTGGCTCTCAGTCCCAATTCAAAGGCCCTGAACCCTACTGTGGTCTCCCAATCAGTAGCCTTAAAAGCGAATTAACTACCTGGGAACGACAGAACATGATCAGCACCTGGAACAACTCAAATGGCCATCGTCAGTCAAAACTATTCACTGACTTATCCCACCAACGTATGAAAGAAATTCTTGACATGAGCAAACGTGACGCAAAGTTACTTACGGACTTCTTCACTATACACTGCTCTCTCAAGTATCATCTTAAAAACATGGGCATCAGCCAAGATGACACCTGTCGTCTCTGTCTTGAAGACATAGAATCAGCTGAACACATTTTATGCGAATGCCCTGCCTTAGCTAGATCCAGGCTTAAAATATTCAATAAAGGGTTCCCCAGTCCCCTTGATATCAGAAACACCTCTTCCTCGAAGATTCTTAGGTTCTTACATGACCTCAGCTTCGAATGAACTATAACCTACACACTACGTGTTTTTAAACCTAAGGGAACAGCACAAAAGATCTGTCAGGTCGACGTGCTTGTAAAGGTAATTTTCACCTTCACCCTATCAAATTTAAAAAAAAAAATATCAGTTGCAACACGTGTGCGCCGCGTCGCCGCCAAGTTTACAACAAACAGAACCAACCCAGATAAGTACACGCTATAATAACAGATTCTGAGAATGCACTAGCTAAGATCCTAGACCAGCTTTTGTCGATCCGCACTTGCAGCTTATGCTTATGTTTACGGTATTTTGGAAAGTTCTAAACGAATACAAGAACATAGGAGGTTCAGTAGAAGGCCAAAAGGAATAGATGCGATTACAAATTTCTAAATCAAATGAAAAGGACTCTTGTGGCCCACCAGAAAGGCCAAAATTTTAGAAAAAATTTGAAGTAAATCAAAGATAGAATTGTCACAACAGGCCCGCTTTCCTGATTGTTTACTAAGCAATGATATTTCTTTATGACACATTTCAAAAACACCATATTCTGATCCATTTACCCAGAACAAAGCTCGTTTCAAGAAGCGGCGCCAGGTTAAACACAACTCTTAGTTAACATCGCTTAAGCGTTCAAAAGCGCATCACAGTGATTCGTAAAGTAGCCAAGGCGGCTTCATCATAAGTAAGAGGTGATACAAAGACGAAGAACAAACTCTTACAAATTTATTTATCATATCAAGTCCGCTTTAAACAAACTTATCTGCAACATTGTTTCAACTCCAAGGCTATGTGGACACTTTCGGTCGTAAATTAGACTCAACAAATCTATTCGGCTGTCATTGGCATTCGACTGTAGGTATTAATACATCTAGAAGCCCTACAAAGTCTCTTCGCGGCATCATCATCGTAATTGTTGTCATATTGCCGCGACCCCAAAGCAACTCAGCCACTACTTCTGAAGCTGAACTAGCTACAGTTTAGAGAGAATAAAGAGGAAAAAGATCACCTCCACCTTAAGTTTGGATCTAAAGAATGTGTCATGCTGTATTGCGACGAATAAATTCGATGAGTTATGAGTTTTGGATCACAAAGATGTTCACTAGTTTCCCCTTAACATCAGGCTCAATCTCAAGTGACACATTTGTGCACAATACACTTCAGCATAAGTAGGCACACACACACACCACACAACTCTCCCCCGGCTATCATCCCACTCATGGCCCTCAAAATAAATAAACATTCGAAGGCATTTTTTAATTTACAACCGTCATTATAAAGTTGGCCGGTTTATTGGTGTGCCCCAGAATAAATTACCCGTCAATAAAGTTGTTATTTTATAATGACATTGTGCGGCACAGTGGTAGAAGTTTGTCCGTCTGATGTCCGGATACCGACTCTTGTGTGTCGACTCTCAATTCTCAAACACCAAGTGCAGAGAAACTTTTAAGATTCATTTCGATCGAATATGGATTCTTGTGTGAGTGCACAAGTGGAGCCTTACTGGAGGACCATCATATTCAGTTGCAAGCAACAGCAGCAAATCGAAAAGTTGCAAACCAAAAGCAATATTTTCATCAAAGTAACGAGGCGCTGCAAGATACACTTGCTCTTTCTCTCTCTCCCTCTCTTTCTTTCTCTATCTTGTTCCTTTGTGAAGAAACCTTTCGAATTGTCCCCCTAATAATTTGGTTCCATCGTTCCATGTCGATTTGTTTTATCAGCGGAATTTCTGGACGGATGTGGTAAATCATTTGACTGAGAGAAGGATGCACTGAGCCAGAGTCAGGAGGTGACATAAAATACGCAAAAATATTGTTTAATAGTGGATGGAATTCGGTTGAACTTTGCATCGGTTTCATAAAAACCAAAGACGAAGAAGTGAGACTTGATTGTAACAACGTGTCGTGACAAAAAACACAATGTTACAAAAACCATAAAGATGGATGGAGGACAGATGATTTTCCTCATCTTTGAGATAAGATTTTGGAAGGTCTGGAAATGTAAGGCACTGGGCAGGTGCATTCGATTGGGGAATAGTTAATAAATAAAGAAATTACACTGATAAAAAGTTTTTCCAACCGAAGTTGAAGGGAACAGCGGGAAACAGCGCTGTCAACACTACTCGTGGAAGTCTCTACTTCGGAGGACTAGAAGCTATTCACGAGGAAAGCACTTTGACTATTACTGGAATTCGAACATCGGCCTTTCTAATTAGAGCCCAGCGCACTAAGCCTTGCACCACAATTATCAATATAGCTTTAGTTATTGAAATGTAATTTCAGATTATTGTTATATTCTTTAGCACGGATAACAACATCAGTGCGGAGATCAATCGGAGAATAACTCTTGCCAACCGTTGCTTCTTTGGGTTAAGAAGGCAATTGAGAAACAAAACGCTCTCCAGAAGAACCAAGGTTACCCTGTATAAGACCTTGATCATCCCAGTCCTGCTTTACGGCGCGGAAGCATGGACCTTATCGAAAGCGGATGAGGAGACTCTTGGTCGATTCGAAAGAAAAATTCTCCGAATGATCTTTGGTCCCGTATGCGAAGACAATGTGTTAAGAAGAAGATACCACAACGAGCTGTATCAGTTGTATCGCGACATGGGCATAGCCAGAAGAGTACGCATCGCGAGGTTGGGTCATGTAGAGCGGACGGACCCAAACGCTCCGGCTCGACGGGGCCTCGTCTTAGGTGGCGCAATAAAGTGGAAGAAGACTTCAACTCACTTAGAGTGCAAAACTGGAAAGAGCTCGCACAAAATCGAAATCTTTATAGAAGGATGTTGGTAGAGGCCCCAGTTCAACCCCGAACCTAAGTTAGTAAGTTCTTAGTAACCACCTGTCCTTCTGCATTTCACTTTCAAGTAACTGCTCGATAGAAAAAGGATACCGAAGTTTCTTCAATGGGTGTTGTCAATATGGAATGAGATTTTGATCGAACTTGGCTTTGAACTGTTTAATTCTTCAGCTTTAAAATTAATTAACTTTCGTGATGTGCGCGTTTTCTAAATGGCTTTAAAGTTGGTACAGAAAAGCGGTCAATAAAGTAACAGGTGCGAATAGGATAAAATTATTTATTATACATATATTTCTTGTGCCCGTGCAGTGATGAAATGTCTGCCACGTCTGCCTGTTACGTAGGAGGTCGATGTTCGAATCCCATCAGAACACTATTTGATTGCATACATTATTTTGTAACAGATGGATGATTTCACACAATGTCTGTTGATAAATTGAACTGCATTTGTAGCAAGTAAGTAAAAGGCTCCATTCCCTCACAAAGCATGTTTGTGAGAAATGCGCTAGGCCCAGGGGCTCCTCGCTTTGTTGCGCCACCCTATTTATTTATTTTAAGTAAGAGGCTCATTCATTTTTATAATTGAGTTTGCCTGTCCAAATGAACTTTCTTATTCGAGAACAAAATAGTAAATTTGGAAGATAATTGTCAATGAGAGAGATTAGAACAAAAAATAAAACAAATGAACGTTTATCGCTCTCAGTAGAACATTCCTCCATTAAACCTAGGAAGATTTGTAGTCAAACTACAAACACAGGACTAAGAACCTGAGCCAGGTTCGTTGTTCATTCTGTGGATGTAAGTCGAAACCACAAACTTATTGCAACAATCTTGAATATTAAACAACAAAGCCGATTTAACATGTGCCCTGTCAGCGTTAGTGATACACAAAACAATTTCTTCAAATAACCCAGAGCACTTTAGTACCTTTGATAGGAAATGCAAATGAGGAATTCAGTGGATACATGCTTAACCTCTTCTCAAAGAAAAACTGCTATCTCAATCGACATCGCTTATGGTATACACGATACACTATGCTCATTCTTTTTCTCTTCCTCCTTTCCTTTCGGAGTTACGAGCATGGCTATATCGAAGTAATCGAAACTCTCCCTTCGCCTTATACTACAAACCTAGAAACCCTGCACTTATATTCTATGCTGCCATTGCACATTAACTGACTTCTCTGGTTATACCCACAATTGGTAAAAAGGTTTTATTAAATTCGGCGCTTCACGCCCAGGATGCATGAGACAATCACACTTTATTTGGTCCTATCCAGTCTCCTACAGATACGCACTCTATGGTGGTTCAGATCGTTATATTGTTGGGTCTTCTCTTGCTGAGTTGTTCTTGAGGCGTAAAATTAAAAATTCGATATGCGAGTATTTCGCTATGACAAGCGAAATACTCGAAAGCGAAAGTATGTACTCGACACATCAGGATTCGAATCTTCAGATTTCTGACCGCATCAATTTCACTATACAGCCCGTTTCGTCGTACTCTATGAATACAGGTTATACATCACCAGAAGAAACATTTTTAGCTGCTCATCCTCTCAAGACATGGTCCATGTGTTTGCCTCACGGGACAACTAGAGTCTTGAAGAGGGTATCTTAAGGGCGAAAGTATTGTAGTGTAGTCATGAGGCCAGACGAGTGGGTTCAAGCCCAAGAAAGATATCATTTTTTGATCAGCTTCCCAGTTTCAACTGGACGGCAATTTGAAGATTTGAACCACTTTATTTCGACTAACCCACTCAAGAGGGAAGGTTGCTATCATGATAGTAAAACGGACTGGTAATTGGTCTGAGTACTCCAACTTAAGTAAAGCTTGTTCCTATTAATTATTCCTGTTCTTCAAAATCAACTAAAAATCAGGAACTCTTTATCAGATCAGATTATTAGTTTTGTCAGAGAAAACAGAATAACAATGTTTAAGCAACTCGAAACTACGCGATGTTTAGGAAACGCAACCCCAGTGATGGGCAAATCTCAATGTATCTTAGATCCTGTGCACTGTCCTCAACATATTCGAACCATCGGGAATATTGTTTTTTAGAAATGAATTCGTCTACACTCCCTACTAAGTCATCTACAGCTGCTTTAAAGAGCTCAGTCAGGAGATGATTCAACCCAGCCAGCAGCTCAGTTAGACTAAAATCTTGATATCGCGGCATTGACCAGAAGTTTCGTCCATAATATTTGAGATTGAATAGTAAATAAATAAAATAAATACATAAGTATCTTTTTTATCATCGTGCGCCATTTGCTTATTTCCATTTAACTTCAGGTTGAACCTGGGCCTCAACCAAGCCAACAATTTCGACATTGGTCACGAGCCAAGACTACCTTCATCAGCCGCAAATTTTTCTAGGTTTTAACTTTTATCAAATTAATCTCTGTATTCTTTAAATGTTAATAAGTAACATACAACAAAATGGATACTAAAAATACTGACTACTTTTTTACGGCACTTCAGAAATTACCTGATGAATTTCTTACCTCTACACCAGAATACCCCCTTCAATACCATGTCTTTTCCTCAGCCACGTTGCCACTTTTCCAGGTTTATCCATGTTGCTTCTTGGAATAAAAACGTCAATATTCTTTTCTTGGCTCTCAACTTGTTGGCTGGCACGTTAAGTGTGAAAATCTTAACACACTCGAACAAAAGTTTGAAACTTTTTTCTCATATTGATTTGATTCTTCCTGGAAGATACGAGTACGAGCCAAAGTTAAATTTACCCAATCGAGTGAATAAGCAGCCCTTCAGAAGTGCGACTGAATTCGAACCAAATGGGGCATATTTAAAGAGCTGTTGCTGGTGACATCACTTTCCAATCAGAAACGATGTTCTTTTTTTAAGGTCAAACACTGATTCGAAGATTTATACATCCATCATCACACCTTAAAGAGAAATCACTAAAAACCTAACTTATATACTAATAAGCTATAACACGTGAATCACATAAATCCCTAATAGATTTCGTATTTATCTTCCATCGTTTTATGGATTCATGGCATTTAACCATCAAGCTGTCTGTCTGCCTTTGAGAGTTTTTCTTGTTCTATGTGTGTGCTAATTTTTGAATTTTTTTGACGAAAATTTATTACTCGTTGGACGCATTTATTAAATTTTATTTTGTCGTTTCTTGTTTTGAGGAAAAATATATTTTTTAATTATTCAAGACGACACAGACGACGGACGGGTAAACATTTTTTTTTTTCTGGTTTGAATTTATTGGCATGAAAGCCATCAACCAAAACCGATAGACCGTCCGGTTGACAGTCATACAAGTGGGCCATTAAAAGCTAAGATGAGAGTGATTGGTGCGAGCGGGGCCGCGGCCGGGGAGGGATTGTTGTACTAAATTAAATCTCACTCACCAACAAAGTGAGAAATGAATCAAAAATTTCAACTTTTCGTAACCATAAAACTGGAACCAACAAGGTGCGCGGTCGCGGTCGTCGTGTGCTCTCAATGAGTGGGCTGTATAAGCTTACGCTGTGTATTTTTATGTCGCCGAGGCAAATAGATTCGGTGGGGAAATTTAAGAGTTAATTACGATCGTAAATAAGGAATGCTTTATTGTCATATGTAGATATATGAATTTTAAAATGGTTTTTTGTATCAGTTTGTTTCAACAAAAAACAAGAATTTGACGGTCTTAAAGTTTGACGACGACAACGAAGACTCACGGACGCAATGCTGTGTCCATCATAGCAAAGGTATGTCTACGGCGCTGAAGGAGAAATCGAGATATTTCTATATTTTATTTAGGTTTTCAGTTTTATTGCCGAGATTTGTATTTTTTTTTTTTCAACTTTTGGTTGATTTGTCAATGATGAGGATTGTGAATCTTTTTTGTTTACGACGATCAATGGTCGTGCGGTTGTAAATCTTTGGTTAAATTGTTACTAATGGATTTCCACGCATTTTCATCTCGAAAATGTGCGCGTGATTAACCTACATGTTGACAGACAAATATTTTTCCAATAAGGTGATGAGTTTTTTCCCTCATAATGACATAGCAATGTTTTGATCGTTTTAGAGAACATAAATAATTATCGTTTTAGGAATACGTGTGGGAAGGATTTACTTTTTGTTTAATGAGTTCTTGACTTGTTTTGGGATAAATATTATTCGAAAATGGCAGGAGAAGAAGTAGAAAGTTAACTGGCGGACAACAACAAGGTAAGTTATGAATAAATTAATACAAGTTCTCTCAAAAATTACGATGATGTAGATACAAAATGCATCCCAGGAATAGAAGTTGTATAAGCATGACAGACAGGAAGAACCATGAGAAAACTTAATAGACTTAGAAAACAGGCGAAGATTTTGATACACAAATATAGCTGACCATTGTTTAAATGAATAAGTGGGGTGGCTTGGCAGAAGTCCCGGAAACAACACATTTCTCTCAACCATACCTTGCCATGAATGATGGAGGGCCTAAATTACACACATTTTCGAACGGATAAGTGAGAAAGTGTTCTTCAACGTTTTTATTTACTCTCTAAGCACGTGCCAACTTCTTCCGATAGAAAATACCTGTGGAATAATCGATTGGATGTTACTTAGATTTGCTCCTTGAACTCATTCGCAATAAGCAAACACTTAGACATAGGCAACGTAAGGTCTTCAAAGTTTGAAAAGACATAGAAGTGTTTGGTAGTCAGCAATGATAGCAAAATTGTTTGGGATGACGAAACAACATATTTCGAGGGTATACAATTATACACTACGCGCATAGTCACCATCATAATTGAAGGCGTCACTTAGGACCAATTAATATAAACAACAACTCTTACAACGCTTCTCCAGTAAAATCGGAGCACACTTCCCCTTGAAATATATAAGGGTAACCCCAAATATGCCAACCCAATAAACTGAAAACAAAATAAGCCCTAATTGTATGGCTTGAATACTTGAAGCTTCCCAATTTATACATCGTTGGACAATTGCGTCAGAGATCGGTGCTCAGTTCCCAGCTATGTTAGGTTAAAGTGGCTGTCAAGTGTGTTAGCCGAGCTGACAGCCACTTTCACCTAACTTCCCTGCTAAGAAATGAAGAGGTCATAGACAGTAGTTCCGCCATGAAAAATGCTTTCTCATCTAGCCGTTTCGAACCGGAAGAGAATTGAATTCCTGCTCCACGCCTTTGGAGAGCTTAGTCACAAACAGTTCTCAAAGTACACTGCTTTTATAGTTAGAGTGAATGTCGCTTTTAAAATAATAAAGTAGAAGGTCTCCGCATAACGTCACAAATTAGATATTTTCTGACTGAATTGTCTTGAAGTCTGAGAATTTACGAAAGCTATTAGATGGAACAGATTTGTTCAAGAAATTGCTTCAATCGACAGAATTTTTAGGCTGCGGTTGACCGTGAAAAGCAGCCGGGGGCTTTAGATTTCACATCGATAAGCACCATGTATTTTGACCAACTTCAAGGCCGAGCACGACAGTTTTGACAGAGATGGGCCTTACAGCGATTTGTCTTTCAAGGCATCTCTGCAAAGCACAGCTCAACCATCGATATAAGGAACTCGACTAGTCTTTTGAGATGGTTTTCGATAGAGTAATTATTGCCGCTTCATATTCTGGACATCATTCCCATAAAAAGTTTAATTTCTCAAACTTTGTACAGCTGTCAACATACGCAGACGATATTGGCATAGAAAAAGAAGCAAGCCTGATGCGACAGATGTGCTAACGAGGATTTAAACAGAAGCATCTAAAATGCAAAAAAATTATCATGAAGAGTCAAGGCAAAGAAATTAAGCTTAATGCCACAGTAGACGACTTGTACTTCGAGATTCTGTGCAGGACTTCATCTTAACCCAATCGGAATTAGAGTGAAAATCAAAAGTAGATTTGCATAATCGCTGTTTTTGGGTTATCTAAGTTGTAAAATGATGAAAGTTGATGAAAAACCAACATTCGGTTATTCCACGATGCTTCGGTACGCACTATAAAAAAAGAACAAATGATGAGAATAATCACTTTTAGGGAAATAAACCTCTTTAATGTCTGTTATAAGATCTTGTCTGCTGTAATATGTGATCGTCTGAAACCCCACGTCAACAACTTGATAGTACCTTATCAATGTGGTTTTAGACCAGAGAAATCCACAATAGACCAAAATTTCACATTACAGCAGATCTTGGAAAAAACCCGGAATATAATACCGATATACACCATCTTTTTATCGATTTCAAGGACGCGTATGGCAGTATTTATAGAGACGAGCTGTACAGAGTCATGTCTAGTTTCAGCATCCCTGCAAAACTCGTACGACTATGCAAGATGACTTTTTAGAATTCACGCTGCTCCGTCTAGGTCTGTAGAGAACTCACCAAGACCTTTGATGTCGAAAAAGGCTTTATGCAAGGCGACAAACTATCATGCGATTTCTTTAACATCATACTTGAAAGGATTGTAAGAAACTCAAACTTCAACAGCAGAGTCACAATCTTTTAAAAATCTATACAATTATTCGCTTACGCAGACTATATTGACGTAATGGGAAAATGGAAGCGTGATGTCATATGCGCGAGGATTGAAAAGAAGCGGCACAAATGGGTTTGATGGTAAATGAGGGTAAAACGAAGTATATGTTGTCGTCAAGCAAGGACACCAAACATCGACGAATTGGACAAAACATTACAATAGACAGGTAGTACAGGAATCCGTCGACCTAGGATCCGCTATAGACACGCATAGAACTTCAGTGCGAAGATCAAAAGGAAAATAACTCTTGCCAACCGCTGCTTCTTTGGGTTAAGAAGGCATTTGAGAAACAAACCCCTCTCTAGAAAAACCAAGGTAACCTTGTATAAGACCATAACAATGCCAATCCTGCTTTACGGCGCGGAAGCATGGACCGTATCGAAAGCGGAGTGAAAACTCTTGGTCGTTTTGAACGAAAATTTCCCCGAAAGATCTTTGGTCCCGTATGCGAAGACAAAGTGCGGAGAAGAACATATAACAACGAGCTGTATGAGCTCTACCGTGGCGTGAGCATAGCTAAAAGAGTGGGCATCGCGATTCGCGAGACTATATTGGTTGGGTCATGTAGAACGGATGGACCCGAACGCTACGGCTCCACGGTTTTTCGAAAGCACATTGCAGGGAAATCGTGGAAGGGGAAGACCTCGTTCTAGGTGGCGCAATCAAGTGGAAAAAATCCTCAACCGACTTAGAGTGCAAAACTGAAGATAGCTCGCCTGAAATCAAAATTGTTGATTGAAGATGTTGGTTGAGGGTCAGGTTCACTCCGAACTGTAATGCGCACCTAAGTAAGTTAGTAAGTAATCAAGTAGAGCAAACGTTCCATAGTTAGTCGAATTAATTGCTCCGTTTGATAGTGCAGTCAATGAAGCATTTTAGGTCCGAATTTTTTTTACTGTGAACCGATTTGCATGAAATTTTGGAATTAGGCTCATCTTACCCTTAAATTCAAAAGTGATAATGATTTGCACACCGCCACCACCCTGGGGGTGGTTGCCATCCCTTCTCGGGGGTGATTTTTTTTTTTTTTTTTAAATAACCTCGGATATCAATAGAAGGCCTAATGTTAAGCAAAAAAACAGATATAAAGTTTTTTGTTAAGTCCAATACTTTTCGAGTTATTGGCAATTGAAAATTCGCAATTTGTTCACGTTTTTCATCTATTTATTGCAAATATCTCCAAAACTATGCGTTTTATCGAAAATTTTATTAAGAACAAAATTGTAGCAGGTAAAACAGTGAATAATTTGGTTTTTTATAAAGTATTCTAAGAACAATATTAAGCTATGTATAAAAGATCAAAACCATTTTTTATTTTGTCTGAAATTTAATGGTTGTAGTCAATGCCATTTAGCGGCGAGCAGATGCATTTAATGCATTCTAATACAAGAGGATGTTTTGTAGTGCTTGAAATAAGCTTTAAAATGAGCACTTTTAAAAGTTTTTTGCACGTAAAAAAAGTGAGCTGTAGTGCAAATAAGGGGAGCATCTAATGTTTTTTTCTTTTAAATCAATGGCTTTCATAAGTGCCATTTCCACCAAAATTAAATTTTATCGTATTCCGCTTAAAATTAAGTTTGTTATGAAGAGTTTGATAGATATTATCAGTTTGGCTGCTTTTGGTTTTTGGACACATATTTTTCAAAAAAGTCACGATTAAAAAAAAACAACAAATTTTCAAATTTTTAAAAACCCCACTTTTTTCATAATATCTCAAAAATGACGACAGATACGTATAATAAGAAATAAAAAATTAAGTAAGAATAAAAAATTTTGGTATTTTTTTGACAAACAATTTTGTCTTTTAGTTTTTTCTGTCAAACAAAAATTGACGGAGATGTGATTGTTTAAAAAGCGCGTGGCAGCGCAATCACAGCCTCTCTTAAGTCCTTTAACCCTTCACCGTTTTAGCAAAAAGTTGTTTACTATATATTGCAATCAAGGATGTTTTAGCTCTCTTAATTACCTTTACAATTTTTTCTTACAAATTGTGATAGCATAAAAATTGAAGGAGTTATGGTCCAAAAACTCATTGATTTAAAAGAAAAAAACATTAGATGCTCCCCTTATTTGCACTACAGCTCACTTATTTTATGTCCAAAAGACTTTTAATAGTGCTCATTTTAAAGCTTATTTCAAGCACTAGAAAACATCTTCTTGTATTAGAATGCATAAAATGCATCTGCTCGCCGCTAAATGGCATTGACTACAACCATTAAATTTCAGACAAAATAAAAAATGGTTTTGATCTTTTATATCTAGCTTAATATTGTTCTTAGAATACTTTATAAAAAACCAAATTGTTCACTGTTTTACCTGCTACAATTTTGTTCTTTATTAAATTTTCGATAAAACGTATAGTTTTGGAGATATTTGCAATAAATAGATGAAAAACGTGAACAAATTGCGAATTTTCAATTGCCAATAACTCGAAAAGTATTGGACTTAACAAAAAACATTATATCTGTTTTTTTGCTTTGAATTAGGCCTTCTATCGATATCCGAGGTTATTTCAAAAAAAAAATTCACCCCCGAGAAGGGGTGGCAACCACCCCCAGGGTGGTGGCGGTGTGCAAATCATTATCACTTTTGAATTTAAGGGTAAGATGAGCCTAATTCCAAAATTTCATGCAAATCGGTTCACAGTAAAAAAAATTCGGAGGTTGGGCCCTATTTTTCGCTTCATTGACTGCACTATGACGATTGTGTCGACCACAAAAGTTTCAAGAAATAAATCAGCACAATTTGTGTGCGTTGTTCAGGTTTCGGTCGATTCATGATAAAATGGCAAACCAAGTTTAAGTTAAAGATCATATCGCAGATGGCAAAATGGTTGCCAGTTATGCCAAGCGAGAGGTTTTAACATATCTGCCTGTAAGGTGTTTTAGGCTCCGGTTCCAGGAAAAAGGATTATTTTATCACCGGTATTGTATTTTTCGAGCAATTGGTAAATTTTCCGGTTCGAATTGGCATAAGACTTGCAAAATCCTACAAAGTCTCTGAAATGTGTAAGATTTGAGACTCCCAGTGCTTTGTTGCACTGCTAACTACTCATTTATTTTTTTAAAAGTGCGACAGTTACAGGTCTCGTAAGAAAACTACAAATGTATAGTTTTACCTTCTCCAAACTGAGAAATTGTTTTTTCGGGATCTAAGAATCAATTTGTTAAGAGCAAACGTAAGACAGACAATACACTCTCTGGGTTCGATCGGTGGGCCTATTGCCAATAGATAGAAAAGCTTACTTCGCAATAACGAAAAATCAGAGGCAATTCGAATGGATCGCATGAAATGATTTCACAGTTCGTAAAATTACAAAACAAACAGCATATGCAGGTACACACTAATATCCGTTCGGATTCTCGTTTTCTATTAAAAAGACGAGAAACTTATCCCATGTACTTGCTTTTTCTCAAATCACATGCCAATATTTGAAATTTGAATCCTTTTTCGCTTTAATCTTCGATTAAATTTAATGGTCCAAGAAAAAACATCGTTGACGACGCGTTTCCTTCGCTTAATCAGGCCAACCGAAAAGTAAAATAAAAAAATAAGGAAAACAACAACGAGAGAAAGAAAAAAAAAATCCTGGTATTTATGTGATTCGTTTTGCCTTTTGCCGCTTGTGTGATGTTGCTGCTTGCTGCCTTCCATCAGGTGTCTTGTAGGCGGCAATTCGAAAAAGAAAAGCACAAGAAATCACCCAATAAATTCAAATCACTGGAAAATCGAAAAATGGTCCTTCGGCACGCACTTAAAAGGTGTTCTCATGTTATACTTTCACACCCTTAATTCCTACATAAAAAAAGCCTTTCATTGAAGAAAATCGGGTTGGATGAGCTGTGCTTCTTCACCCCTTTATGTCGATGGGTTGTTGTTTTTCCATAACAACCCTCTAAATTGCAATCATGGTCAATTTGAATCCACCACTTGCTGCTGAACACATGTTTTAGAAATTTTTTCGTTTTTCCGTCTTGTTTTTTTTTTTGTCTTTTCTGTCTATTTTTTTTTTTTTCATCTTCTTTTTCATGAACTTGGCAATTGCGAAGTCCTTTGTGCGAATTCATTTGACCCAGACCTTTGTGTAAGGGTTAGGTATGTCTGTCTATATCTACACTCTACTACGTCTACATCCAGCAAATCCTTTCAACAAAATGCAAATAAAATCGCATCCTATCATATCCCTTTTTGCAGATCGTTAAACACACACACAAAATTGGTGGATGATATTTTTTCTCTGGTGTTGGGGTGGTGGTGGTGTATGATGGTGTGACTATGTGTATATGCATAAGGTTAAAATGATTATTTTATTTCAGATGATGACGTCTGGATAGGATTTTGAGCAAAAACTCACAATGTGTCCGAAAATTCGAATGAAATGGGCCGCTACGAAAGGAATATACATAGAAAAAGGTCCTTTGCATAAATGCCTGTTAGCCATTTCATCAAATCTAACATCACACCGTAATGGCACGAAGATCAATTTCATTAATCCATTCAAGGATGCAAGAGAAATAGAAACGAAAAACCAGATGGATTTGTGATGGAAAGCGATTGTATTCTGTGCGGAATGGGGAAGGAGAGGAGAGGGATTTTCAAACAAAAAAAGGAAAGAAGGATTTCTATAGTCGATTTCCCTCTGTGCTATGCCCAAGAATATTGATGCCGCTTTGTAGTCGAGGTTGAACTTTCTCTGAAGAGGTCTTTGTGTGCTGTTGTAGTCATTCGGGAGAATGGAGCTATAACATAAAATTTTATCATATTACATAGAACAGGGGGCTCTTTAGTCCAAAACAACATTCGAGTCTGGGATGTTTTATACTCGCTGACAAGACATAAACAGTAGGGTGTGCAAATATAAATTAAATTGTTGGAATTATACTATTGCTGGGTGAGATGGGACACAGCACCAACATTTGTGTTCTAGTTTTCAAGTTATTTTGAAATATTCGGGAATGAAGACACATTTGAAAATTTGAATGCAATATAATCTGTAAGAAACTGGTTCAAAAATGTGTTCCGTCTTTAGATATATGGGGCCATTGTATATATCAAAATATAATATATATATTAAAGTATGTATATCAAAGTCTTAGAAAATTAGAAAAATCTTTCACTGAATTGGTCGTGGTTTCTGTTTTAAGAGCTATAGTCAGGTCCACTGGAGCTATTCATAAGCTCAGCTGGGATGAAAGCTGAGTGATTAGCCGAGTTCACACTAGACAATTAGTTGGACAGACTTCGTTTCACAAATATTGGATGTTCGGATGCAGTTCAGACTTATCAAACTTGTCTTCCAACTTTATGTCATGTATTCCTTATGTTATGCATTCCTCCGTCCAACTTCAAAATTTTCAAAAATACTAGAAAATCATCCAACCAGCTGGTCAAGCGGTCGCCTGAGGGTTCACATTATCAAACATTGGTCGTTCAAGCCAAATCCAACTAATTGCACAGTGTGAACTCCGCTTTTGCTCATTAATTGCTCACTACAACGTCGGCAGCTTATTGTTGCTAAACATGCTTCAGCAATAGTCTCGCTCTTTATGCCTCAGGCAAGACGTGTTGAATTGAACTGTTACGTGTTGAATTGATATGTTACAATAAGGTGGCAGTATAGGAGCAGCAAAATCAGATTTGGAACATTTTTCTTTGTGTTGACACCAGATTTCATATGAATGAGGTTAAAAACTTTCAGAGTAAACACAGAATTCGTTTTGGAGTCGGGTTTAATCTCTCTACTCCCAAATGCGTAATCCTTTGTGTAAGATAATCCGACTTATTTATGATTCCAATAGACTGAAGTATGACCTTTTCAGTCTTACGCGCCATTTTGGGATTTCAGTTACATGGTGTGCATTCTAAGTCATCTCATGGAACCATTTGTTCTGAAAACATTTATTTCACAGCTTTGATTCCGAAGTATAAGCAACTTCTGAATATTAGTTCAATAAGTTGGACCTGGACCGCAGACCGCGATGATTAGAACCTTGTTTTCGGCTGTGCAGTTGACGGTTTGGATATGACCGAAGCTACTCCCTGCGACGACGAAAGGAGAACAAATATTTAGACAATTTACATAAGATTAAGTAGCGACAACCACGACAACTCAAAACTTTCCCACAAGTGTGCATCCAGATCTGTTTTGCTAAATTTCAAGCATTGTAGAAATACTTGCGAAAGGTTATGCCACCTCCCTCCAAAGCAATGCAACAAATAAACGCGGTACTGATTCTGGACCGAGTGGAAATGTTCGGTCAAAGTTAGCCAGAATCCAGAGATCAGCAAAAGAATGTGATGAATTGGTCGCAGTTTTAGAGTCACGAGTTTAAACAATGAAAGTATCACTGGTTTGGATGGTATGCCTCCATTGGATGCAGACAACCCAAGCGTATGCTCCCCAACGTTAGTAAGAAGACTGCAACATTTTTGCTAGCTCGTAGCAGAAAAGACTGTAGAAAGCTGGGCACTTCTCTTTTGCCAAGCATTTAAACGTGTTAGGCTTTAAGTGATACCACACTCTGTGAATATTGTGAAGAAGATGGGGACACCACAGAGCACTTCCTCTGTGAATGTCCTGCTTTTTCTCGCATAAGGTTACAGTTACTCGGCGCAGACGAGACTCTCACCATAGCTGGTAACTTAGGCAGCGTCTTTTGGCTTTTCTCCGAACATCTGGAAAGCTATAACAAATAGAAGTTTGTTATCTGGTAGTACAATGGACCGGTATTTAGGTCTGAGTGCTCCAGCTGGTATTTTAAAAACCTCCAACAAAAAAAAAAAAAAAAATTACTGGTCAAAGTTTCGAACTGAAAGAATTAGGTGAGTCGAAATTGTGTGTGTTTAAGAAACGAAATGGCGGACTACTTGAAACAGAGCCCATCCTTTGTATGTAAAGTCAACAGCTTACAAAATCTTTTGTTATAAAACGGACCAAGATAGAAACGGTATTTGTATCATCCCTGCGCAAGAGCTATTAGGCAGAGTGTTGACCATTTCGAAGTCTAGTGAGCGTATGTCGCTTAAATTGGTGATGTAAGGAAAAGTGTGAGATTTGGTCATATATGCTCTTTAAATTGATTGTCAGCACGTGGAAAATGTTAACTAATATTAGGATATCCCAAAAGAGATTCCCTTTGCTGGCTGGATTTGAACGGACATGTGGGGAATAAAAATGAGGATTATGAGGACTGCCAGGAAGGAATGGGGTACGGCACCAGTAACCCACCTGGTGAAGATATCCTAAGTATGTACAAGTCACATGGGTCTTATTGTATTTGATACCATGTTCATTAAAAAAGACACATCTTTTCACTGACAAAAGTGGTTGGAATCAAACCCAAATTCTATACCATTTTTTTTCTTTTTCAAGAAAGCCTAAGCAGTTTGCAGCGTTTTGGCGATGTTAAGTATATGGTTATTTCACAAGAGGTGGTTGGTAATGCACATACAGAGGATTGAAAGCTGTTCTGCTTCAAAAATGCTAGAGCCACTCATGGATAGTGGCAAGGGAGGTAAGTTTTGCTTCAACGACAAAAGACAGCATTGAGTTTTTGAAGCATTAAATTCTACGCGGTTTGTTATTCCCCACTGGACAATGCTGTCTAGATCAGAATTTAATGAACTTAAAATACGTTGCCGCCCTTGTTCCACGTCCGAAGAGGAGGGATGTGAACTTAAGAACGAATATGAAAAGCTGAGCGTACTGTCGTCGGCAAAACAATTAAGTGGACTAGTAGTTTCAGACAGAAGATCGTTAATGAAAATTAGAAAAAGTGTCGAAGACAAAACGGAGCCCTGGGGCACACCAGCATTTATTTTGTGGGTTTCAGATTTATAGCCGTCCAAAACGACTTGTAATGAACGGTTAGTAAGGTAGCTAATAATCCAGCGAAGAAGAAACTCATCGAAACCAAAAGCACGCATTTGAGATAAAAGAGCTTGATGCCAAACTCTATCGAATGCTTTTAAAATATATCGAGCGCAATAATCTCACTTTCTCCAAATCGATGTAATGACTTATGCCACTGTTCGGTGAGATATACCATAAATTCACCAGTGGACCTATTGCAACGAAATTTGTAAAATTTTGGGTGACGGAATGAAAAGTGATACCTATTGGGTGAAGCAGTTTCCTCGAGACCTATTTGCAGGAGCCGAACTTAACTTAATGATGGTTACAGAAGTTAAAAATTCGAAAAAAGTCAAACTTGTTGAACTAGACGAGATACCGTATGAGTTTTGGAAGAAAATGGGAGACATTGTGCTTAAGTGGCCAACGATTCTCATCTCCAAGCTGCTAGGAGTGTATACCTTTACCTTACATACCTTTAACCAATGTACAATGGGAAGGGAAATAACCAAAGAAGCGATAACTAGATACCGTTCGACCAAGTTTCACTCAATCTCGCAAATCATTGAGCATTGCAGGTTTGTATGCGGGCAAGCCAACGGCAGTTGCAATTCAAGGAACAAGGATTCTAATGGGCAAACAAGATAACTCTTTAGGAGGTTTGCTCGTCGTGGGAGTTGACTTCATAAAACCATTCGATCGACAACCACAAAATCAAGTAAGAGTAACTGAAGCAGTCCAATTTAAAATGAGTGTACACCAAAGAACCAAGTCGCCTGTCCCTAGCCACAGTCCTTGACTATATGCTTTATGATTAAGTACAGAACACAAAAGTACATCAACTATTCTTCGCTGCTATCAAAAGTGAGGATCCTACATCCATACAAAAAGCACTTAACACAAGGGTAAAATTTTAGAAGGTAGTCAGTTCAGAAAAGACTGAGTATTTGTGTTGGCTGTAGACATAATATTGCTAAGCAAAACTATGTTATTCAGTAGTGATGAATAAAAATTATATCAGCTGTCTAAACAAAGATAGGCTGCATTATTTCAAAAACACTGTGGCGTATGAGTGCTTTTTTTTATAAACTCATGTTTTTCTTGCTGTTCACACTGTTCCTTTAAAATTCCCTGCAGGATTGTATTGATGATTCTCTCCATCATGGAATTTGAAGGCATATCGCCAAGGTTCCTCGAGATCTCATCCATATATATTCCAAGTATTTCATTCAAAGCCCAATCCACCCCACAATCCATCCATCCATCCATCTGGCTTTATTTATGAAACAAGTTAAGTGCTAGAGATTTCCAAGCGCTAAAAGGAAAGAAAGAATAAAAAGAAAAAAAGAAACACACTAACCCACCTTCCTTTATCTCGAGGATTTCTTTGAGAGAACGGGCAAAAGCAAAAAATCAAAAATTCCGAGCACAATCGCTGGCTAATGAAATGTTTTGAGCGAAAAATGAAAATGAATAAAATTTTATTTTATTTGTCATGTCGGCGGATGGAGGGTTATACATAACATAAGCATCAGTAGGGAGTTGTTGCAGGCCTGGCGCGCGAGCTTTATTATACTCATTGAATTTGGAAAATCGAACCGATTGTATATATACTTTTTGGGGGAATATTGCATCATAAAAATTTACTAGCCTGCGTGCGATACATTGTGATGGAATGTCATTCTAAACTACGACCGTCAGCGTCATGGTAAAAGCAAACATATGGTGAAGGATATGTATTTTGTGATCGGATCGTGGTAAAGGAAATCGAGTCTTCATTGTGAGTGAATGTTGCTGATGTTGATGGTATACTATGAGAGGCTCTGCCAAACAATACAAAAATTGCAAATTGACTTAGCATGCAAGGAAAGGGGGAATGCGCAGCAATGTATTTGATTTGAAACAACCTCTTCGGGTGAGTGGCATTTAACTATATTATGCTTATACAAGCTATTAAAGGCAGTTTAGTGTAATGTTATGTTATGTTTCATGGAAAACTCAGATCGTGCTTTGTATGAAAAGCGGGTGTTGCTCGTAAAAGAAAAGAGCTCGTCGTGTTGCATTGTCGTTGGCTTTTATCAAGAAAACAAATATTTGATTGACTTCGTTCTCTCGAAAACAGTTTTCAGAAGGATCTGAATGACTTTTATTATTGAAATTTAAAATAAATCACCCTCAGTATACGAGCCCATTAATCACACCATACATCAAAGCGAAATCCATAGCGGCACTCCAAGCGTTGATCAGTTCTAAGTGCTAGCAACAACAATACGAAGGCGATTTCTGGTCGCAAATTAGCTTGGCTGCCAATCAGAATGATTGAGAGTCTAACAATACATCAAATTGAGGTCTTATCAAATCAAAATTTAATCCATCAAATTCAAGTGTGCGATTTGGAAAAATACTCAGTTGCTTGTCTTGTGCCGGCTTATGAATGTTCAACGACATTTCGAAAGAAGACGAAGTAGATTCAAAGACAGTGCGCGTATTGTGTGATTGAATGATCGAGATTTAAGCACGGTTCGATAGATTTTGATTGATGTTTTGGTTTTGTTTGAGTCAGCTTTAGCGGCGGAGCTCATTCATGTTATTTTAGTTTTCTATTTTATTTGGTAGACAGCTTGGGTTTGGTGTTGATGAGACGCAACTTTTTTGATCAAAAGAGGTGTCGAATGATGCGGCGGAAAGAAGTGTCATCTATATTTTCCTGGCAGAATGACTTTGTTAGCTTCCAATTTCTAGAAATAAAAAAGGGGATATTGAAATTCTTTTTAAGTTCTACGCATACAGAACTTCCAAGCTCCTAAAGAAAAAGTGGGAATTTTCCTCTAAACAGTGAAGGATTTTCAATGGTTGTATTAAACGAATAAGACTACTAGAATCATGACTGCAATGAGCTCCTAGACAAATAAAATCATATTCTCATCAAACTTAAACAAGAGTTTCTTGTCCACTCGAACTCGATGATTCGGATTTGCTAGCCATGAAAGGACAATAAACTCTAAAAATGTGTTCCAAGAGAACTTGTGAGCTATAGTGGATGATTTGTGGGTCTACCACATCTCTATGCCCAGCACTATGCGCTGTTGAATATTGAATTTGTATGATATACCTTCGGAGAAGAGCTTCAGTTAACGCCTGGTGCGATGACGTCGCGTCGCAGAGGCGAGTGATAACTAGTGCGTTTTGGTGACTTAGCACAGTCCTTTAAATGCGTCCAGAAGTCGCCAGGACATGGTAACATGGGCGAGACGCATGTGCCACAGGACTTAGTCTTAGTGCTGAATATGTGTGGCTTTAAGAATTTCAGGACAAAGTCTGCATGCTCAAAAGTGAAAAAAGTACATTATTTCCGTTCACTACATCGCATTGCTCTGAAGTTAAGTGAAGTAAAATAACCATCGCTTTAGAAAACATGGAATACTGCATTACGAGACGGTGAAGGGATCAGTAGAGCATAGGGTTACAAAAGGTGTACTCTAAGGATCTATCCTGTGGCCACTTTTAAACAATGTCTATGGAACGGCCTGCTTTGTCTGAATATACCAATAAACACTAAACTTGTGACTTTCGCGAACGACGCGACGTTCCGATTGTCCTTAAAACGAATATATGAACCAACTGGAGGTTGTATTCTTCAGCGTACCTTACGAAGGATAAGACTGAGGATGTACGATGTCGGAATATAAGAGCGAAGCGCTTACCGTGAGCAGCTGGAAGAAAATTGAGACCATCAACATTATTGTATGCTTAAGGAGCACACCTACAGCGTAGCGTCAGCAGAACGAAAACAGACGATCAGAGCACGCTTTAGGGCGCAATACAAATATCCAAGGCCCCAGGCAAATCAGAAGGCAACTACTGCCAAAAGTGGTTACCTATCCCCTGCTATAAGAAGCACCAGATTGGACAAAATCGCTCGAACTAACAACCATCCGCAAGCAAATGTCATCAGTATAACGGCTCTTAACGATCGGAGTAGAGACAGCAAACCAAATGGTATCACAAAATGCGGTCTAGTTTGTGGCATCATATTTGCCAATCGAAATTCGTAGAACAACTATCCCAACATGATAAGAAGCAGGAAGACAAGAGAAGAGTTTTCTGTAAAGAAGAGAGATCTGAGACTCTTCGTCTAAGGCAAGAGAGATGAGGCAGTGTCTCCAATTCAATTAGGATCATTTTTAAAATACACGATCATAAAATTTCCAGGCGTTCGCCAAGCACTTGAACGTGTTAGGCTAAAGTAATACCACACTCCGTGAATCTGTTGGAGAAGATGACGACACCACAGTACAATTCCTTGGTGAATTTATTTCATTTTTTCGAGTCAGGTTTCAAAAACTAGGCACAGAAATGGTGAGAGCCAAAAAAAATTGGGCCCCTTGGTTCAGGCAGTGTCTTCAAGCTTTTCTACGAACATTTCGAAAGCTAGAACAATAGATGTTTGATATCTGGGGATCTACTAAGTAACTCGTTCTACAGTTAAATTGTTTGAATGCTTAAAAATCTTCAACTAAGCTGCCGTCAACTAACTCTCGTACCTTTTGAACATTGAGAACGGTATTAGAGAGCTGGACGATCAACTGCAATGCAGTGTCTTGCCTTCTAATTATTATCAAATAAATGGTTTGACATATTCTTCAGCATACTTTACAAATATGTACGAATAATCAAAATCTGACAGAAAAAATTCAATTAACAGAGACTTTCATACCTTAAGCACTGCTTTGCTGATTTCAATAGCTGTTAAGTAATTGGGTATGCACAACTCGAGTCGAAGATGTTCTAAAAGAAAAGCGGTACTGGTGGATGGTTTACTCAGAACCGATAAGACGTCTACTTACCAACCACGATAGAACTTATAAATAAGGTAGTGCATTTCGCATGCTCTGATTGTAGTTGTCAACAAATATGTGCCTCGATGACGTCATTCGTAGAAAGAAATGAAAATTTAAACGGAACGATGCTGTACAAATGAGTGCATCAATGACGTCCATGTGCAGAACGAGAGTAAAGTGTAAAAACGACGTCACTATATTTTTTAGTTGTATGAATACCAACCTTTGCAAAATGACCTTGAGTAAAGAACGATGCTTCATGAAGGTCGACTAAGAGCAACCACGTTTGATCTTTTCGACGTCATATTTCGAAGAACTGTACAAAACCCAAACATATGTAAATATCAGAAATCTAAACTTTTAAAAGTTGCTTATGGCCTTAAGATAATAAATACATAAACCAAATCTTACTTTTCAATATTTTAAATATTGAAAAGTAAGATTTGGTTTATGTATTTATTATCTTAAGGCCATAAGCAAAATTGCTAAAAAAAAATTCAATAATAAACTGTAAGGGCCTCGATGAGTAATTTCAATTTTGTTATTTTGTGTTAATTTTCAGAAATTAGTTTTGTAATACCTATAAAATAATTTGAATTCAACAATTTACATAAAAAAAGAACTCACCAAAAAAGATAAACTGTTGAACATGAATGAACGTGTCTGAACATGTCCGAACATATTTGTACATGAACAGACTTGTTATTGCTACCGATATGATCTCGACCCGTAAATTCACAATGTTTTCAAAAACAATTAACACTTCACAGACAATAGGCAATTATTTACTTGAACAAATCTAACACTAACACTTTAATTGCAAGGAAACCAAAAATTTAAGGAATCTACACTTCAAATAAGAAAATTATAATTTTTGAATAATAAAATAAAAAACTAAAGAGGCACTTTTTCCTTTATGACCTTAACAAACTGCGCAGTAACACAAACTGACATTACATTCCCATTTACCAGAAACTGGTTTGCTGAAGACGAAGAGCAATTCAGCAAGAGCTTACGGAGAGATTTTGCTCCATTTCTTCTTTTGTTTCTGTGTAGTGCAGAGCGAAGAGTGCATGATTGTGATCTCTGTAAGCTGTGATTCTGTGTTCTGTCTTCTGTGCTCTGTGGTTCTGTCGTTCTGTGACAAGAACAAGAGCCAATAATGGAGATTGAGAGTGAATGCAGTTTTCTATTGGAAGAATTATTGAAATTTAGCTTTGGCAGAGTTTTAATTAAAAGCTCACCTTGAACTCTATTGAAGTTCAGCTTTGGCAGTGGCCAAATCAAAAACGTACTGCGAATTTTGTAGAATATTATGTAGACTCTCTCAACTTGTAATTGAATTATTGAACTATCGAAATTGATTGGGCTTCTGAGACGTTCTTGGTTTTAATACAAAATTTTTCCATTTACTTTGAAAACTTTTAAAATTAAAACAATTCTCTTGGAGTTCGATTGCTATATTTGTTCTACCATTTTTTTCGATAACAATTTCAGAGGAGACAAATCAAAGTATTCAACTCAACTGATTGCTTAGAAAGCTGAAGATGAGTAGGTATTTCGTTTGAGTTGACGGCGTTAACTCTCATTCCTTGTAAGAAATTATTAGGAATAGAGACTTAGGGGTTAGAGCTAGTCAGAATTTGCAAGAAAACGATTTTTTTTTTTTGCATTTTCTTAAAGTACAGTATCTTAAAAATATTCTCTGAAAGTTTGAAGTGAATCCGAAAAATATCTTTCGAGTTATTTAGCTTTATTTTTATTTCAAAGCTTAATTACTAGTAAAAAAAAATTATTTAAAAAATTTCATATTTTCACGCTCCTGTTTACCCCTAACCCATTAAACTTTCTTCAAAATATGAAATTAATTTAAAAACAAACTATCATACCATGCTACCACTTTTGACCAAAGTCAACTTCCATTTAAGAATGCCCTATAAGTAATTAGAATTCCCATTTTTTTGTGCGATGCAATATACTCAGTATCCAATAAAAACGAATTAGCAAGCCGTATTCAATTCGGTTATCATTTTTTTTTAAACAAACTCGGCACCATTCAACATCATGAGCTATGAAAATCATTAAGTTATATTTACGTATTAAACCAGTTCAGTGCCATGAAAAACACTTTTCAAGTTAGACGTTCATAATAGGCGTTAAAGTGTATAAGGTAATGCAAAAACTATAGGCCACGAAGTTTCCTTAGCTTTGCTGCACCACATTCCTTATTTTTTTAATTAATAAACCAATGCATTTGGAACTATTTGGAATTTTGGAAAAATAAGAGGAGATTGAAAACACTTCTGATCCTAACATCTTAAAAGACGCGACCAAGCTACTGTCAAGCACACAAGTGAGAAAGTTATAATCACACAAAGATCGTGATGCAAAATGAAAGATGCCAAAATGGGCTCAGTGCTTTTTGGGTAAAAAGAAAATAGTTCGACGAAGAACATTTCAACCATGTTGAATACCAGGCAAATCCATAAATATCGAGCCAAGGTTTGTCAAACTGGATCGAATCCATGATCAAAACAAGAATATTGAAAGCAGAAATGGGTGCCCAGTACCCATAAAGTGAAAACATGTAGAGATACCCCACAAGCTTAACACCGCTGCTTTGGCTCCTAGTCGATAATCAGATCAGAGCGGGATCAATGCCGTAGCCTTAGCCGATGTCAAAGTCATCATGACTTCGGGAAGCTCACAACCACTTTCTGTGGGCTCTCTGTGAGCTCCTCCAGTCAGCTCTTGATAAGCTAATCAACTGAGCTGTAAGCTACGAACTGAACGTCAAGCCGGAAAACAGAACTTGTTTTGTTCACGAGAAAACGTAGCATTCCAGATTTGTTTTCAACAATCACAATTGGTATATTAACTCACTAATTTGGTACGGCGAAATATCTCGATATTCCCATCCCATCGTAACTCAACTGAAAAAATTAAGAAGAAAGAGAAAGAAAAACCCAAATCCACGGTTGCCAGTTTGGTCATTTATGTCCAAATCTGGTCATAATCTTTCACTTGGTCACATGGTCACTTTTTATTCCATTTGGTAATTTTTTTAACGAAATGAAATAAGAGAAACACTTCAGTTTATAGGTCCTTAAAATGGAAATGTATACGTAAGGCAGTTTTCTTATCGAATTATGTAAAAAGTGCATCAATAAGTTCGTTCGTTCAAACCCAACGATTGCTCTGAGGTAGCCGCAATGAGTTCTCTTGAAAAACCTCAGTTTTACCCTTAATACCATGCTAGGTGTTTTTTGAGTTCTGCACTCGCTCTGAAGTAGAACTAGGATTTTGCCGGGGAGAATTCAGGTGGCAAACACTGATATCAAATGACACGTGCTTTTCTACAAATGACCGGCATGTGTGGTGACTTCGTGATTAAATCTGTCTTGAGAACTGAAAACCAAGGTTTTTTTTGGTAACTAGACATGATGCTGCACAGCTTGTTTCTGTCAATACTGTCGTACTCATATTTTTTCCAATGTCTCTCGTGTGCTGTACGAATTTGTTGACGTGGGGGGTTTTCAGACTTTCACAAAGACAAGACATCACATCTGACGTTAAGGAGGAGTATTCCTCTATAATTGGTGCAATTGTAAGATTTTCCATTCATTGAACATGCTTTCTCCCGACTAAATCATGCAGTGCACTCTCCTTTCAAGCTAATCACTAGCTTCTTTGAAGATTTCGTCGCGTCGAGACCGTCTGGAAATCCAGTTTTATTTGTTTTAAGCTAACATACGAGTTAACAACCCTAACTTCTTCTGATCTAGAGTATGGTATTCTTGATAATCGTCTAAGTTGAGTCTGCATAATTAACTTTTCAAGATCCTCAGAGATGAATGCGGTTCTACAGCTATGTTTGCTTGGTGGTCTTTACGGGCTTGGTTTTTAGTTTTCCACCTTGGCATGATTTTTTAACTTTTGGTGCAAACTTTGAAGCTCATACTGTCATGAAATTTCTATATTTCCTTAAACAAGCGATTCTCATGCTGCTTTTTCCGTTTGGGAACCTGGTGTTCTTCCGTTCTTTCTTCATCGGAATCAATCAAAGTTTTGGTAATTTTTGGACACATATTTTTTTGGCAAGTGACAACCGTGCCGTATTTTTCCAAAAAAATAGGAAATTGTCACAAAATGATTCACTGGATGTGTATAACGTTTAATCATTATAAGACCAATCCTTACATTCGCCTGCTCAATATGGTTATTAGAAATGTCTTCAAACCTCAAGACCGTGTCTAAAAACCAAACACCTGCATGCATTGGCTCAATAATGCCCCGAAAACGACTCAGGCTTCGGCTCTCGAAAACTTCCTGTCGCTAGTTACCCCAGACCTTTTCATAAAAGATCCATGGATCCATGCCTGCCTGTAATGCGGGTGCATCGTGTTTCGAAAACCAATATAAAACAAAAATGTTTTTCCACGGGAAGCGCTATTAGCGATTAATTGACAAGTCGATTTGTAGTTCGTAATCGGCAGAATAATTTAAGGTCCCTCCATTGCCTCAAAAAGTATGGTTGTGAGGAATGCGCTATAGATCAGGACATCCTCCTCTGTTTTACCACCCTAATTGATTCATTCGTCTATCTGCTGCATGCAGTTATTAAGTAACTTTTGAACCTATGACTCACACGCTGTCATCTTACCTAGATGAAAATGCAAATCTGCTCTAAAAATGTGGAACCCAGGAGATCACAACACAAAGGCACCCAGACAGACTACCTTATAACTTTCTAGCGATTGCAGTGATTGTTGATTCTCAACACCGCCCAGACCACTTCAACAATCTCCCTTTCGGTGTGAGCACAATGAACTCTTCCCAATTCTTCCCAGGTCTCTGCGTCCAAGGACCATATTAAGCCTTAACCCAGTCAAGAAACTCTAGAAAAATTAAATTAATGTCGAAAACATTTGAAATCCCACAACTTTGAAATTGAAAAAAAAAAAAAAAAATTACAATTAAGCTTAACACAGTCCCAGTTGCTTTCTTCTTGATCAAAGAGACAGACAGGAAATTCAGGCCACATCTTCGATCGAATGTCATTTGAGTTTAACAATCACCTGTCACAAAGGTATTTCCCATTAAAAATTGTAATTATAATTTATCAATCACAGTTATTGCCAAACTGAATTAATACCCACCGACCAAACAAAGCCAAACACACCACCGTGATCCAAAATGCCTTTCCAAATCAAATAAAAAAGTCGTAAAAAAATATTATGACTCGCGTTCAGCAGAGTTTAAGTTCCATCAAACTTGGTCCAGCAGCGACACATGTCGCCGATGTTCGGCGTCACAACGTCATCCCAGCTTAAATGCAATTCTCTACTGGGAATTTTTTGTTTCCTTTTTTGATCAAATCCCCTTGTGCGAATTGATTTTTATCGGTTAATTGGTTGGTAATAAAACTTTTTACGACTTTCCAACTCAAGAATTGAGTAAAAAGTTATTAAACAAAAAAGAATAACTTGAAGCTTTAGGTGGATTAGTTTATCTCAAAACACAGATAACTTTTATTTGAAGGTTCGAGCTTAAAAGGACAGGATTGGTTTCGGTGGGTTTCTACCTTCTTTACCACACCATGACTACCAATAATTTTAATAATATTTCCCAGCTGTTGTGTTTATTTACGTTCGATGTTCTTTTGCTTGTCTTAGCACACTGCGTGATTTTACGATCTATAGCTGGGTCGTAACTTTTTTTCCCGCGCCACTTCCATGTATTTCGGGCTTATGTTGTTGTATGAAAAAATAAACTTCATTCACCTTTGGGATTGGGCTCATCTATGCAAATAAGGCGTTTATTTAATTTATATGGCAGTAAAAACTGATTTCCGCCGCCCCCTCTGTCAGGAAAGTAGACGACGACGCGACGGACAACGCGATGTCAGATCCTCTAAGCGCTTATTTATTGAAGGAAGCAATCAACCGCTTTTTTATTAGTCCTCCTCAAGTGTGTGCGTGTGCGAAAGTGCATTCTGATTTTTATTGATGTTTCGACGAATTCAATTTGAGGCATATACTAGGAATGAACCGAGGTGTTTCGTTAAGTATTTTCATTTTATTTCATTTCAAATCGTAAATGTCCGTTGAAGCGGATCTTGTCAAAACGGCTTTGATTTTAAAGAGCCCCAAACGGGTAGATGGAGGAGGAGGAGTAGAACGAATGGTTTTCTGTTGAGAGGCTATGGGCTTTATAATATTATGCATTAAGAGGAGTTTGTTTTATTCGTTATGTTTATGGCTTGTTATTTGACTTTATTCTTTGTATGTATATTCATGAAAGGAAAAAAAAGTATGCGTAGGCTTTCTCACACATCAGGTATTATGGTTGTGAATTTATTTGACAGAAGCTGATGGCAGAACGGTAGGGAAAATGACAGTAAATTTACCATTTTATTTGGTCGTTAAAGTTTTGTGGCATATCAATTCAGTCAGGGGTGAAGAGAGAAAGAGAGAGAGACAGCCAAAGAGACAAAGAGAGAATAGGTTCAATTGATTGATTGACGCTGATTATCATATTTTTACTACTGAGGTAGATAGCAAAGCCGTTCTTTCTTTTCCGTAAGCTAAGTTTGTAATCAAAAAGAGGCAAAAAACACATATAATAATCTACTACTGCTCTCCTAATGAATAGCTTTAAAAATTTTTGTTACGCTCTGTAGAAAATATCGCTGTTTCAATTACAAGTGTTGCTAAGGACTAGAATCTGTTATCAATGCAGTCATTTCGGAGCGATATGTTCAAATGGTATCCGGCTATTGGAGAATATGATATGGATGGTTTTTGGGTGTCACAAAGCCACGAAACACGGCCAATTAAAAGACATTATTGCGTTTCCTGGTCGCGTAATTGTACGTTTTGGCGATACAATTGTCTACCGAGATCCGGCGATTTGACATCGTCAAATATTTTACTGTGGGGCTATACAAGAAACCGTGCTTACGCGAAGGTAGAGATAAACTACTTCGTATGGTGATTCTTTTTGGTTGAAGGGCGTCTTCCAATCAGAGAAAATAGTGGGTTCCCTTTGAAGACAAGGAGATATCCGGTGAAGGATGCGAAACCAAGAATATCGACTAAATTCTTTACCACTGCACGACTACAGCTTCCAGATCTGTAAGTACATTAGTCTGCATTTTCTCACCAGCGCAGATTGAAAAACTCAAAGAAACGGAAGATATGGGTCAAGCTCACTCATTTACATAAAAGGTGGCTTCAACCGCACCATTAGCCGTTATTTTAATGATCTGTGAATGACACGGAAGAAGAGAAACCGAAAAACAAGCAAATCAAATAAGCTACTGCCAGAATAAAGGTTTGCAAGGGTCTTCAAAATACCCAATCCTTACAAACCGCTCCAAGACTATGGTAATTTAGACATTCGGCAGAGACTACCACTTGTAGATTCTTATATGACACCAGTCAAAGACAAATAATTCCTTACTTTTTTTTTTTTTTTAATTTTTTCTGTGCATCCCTTATCTACTCATTTAAAATCGTATGGTCCCCTTTGCATAACAAAGAGAATTGTCGTTATTCACCCAAAACTCATGTCTGAAAATGAGGAAGCTCGTCATTTCTCTTTTTCGATACTTTTCATTTTTACTTACGATGAATGGTTAATAATGCAAGTTTTGCAATCGTGCAGAACAATTTTTCTTATAACATAATAAAACATGACATAAAAATGAGAGAGAATACGAAAAAAGTGGTGCCTGGCACTTCTCTTTATCTATACAGCCTGAGCCACTTGACCGATTCTCTTCAAATTTTGCTATTAGTCTGTGGGGTACCATAATGGAATTAGAATTGGGCCTCTAGGTCTTGAAATAGCGGCACCTGCCTTTATGATATAACTATGTGATGATAATTATTTTTCTTGAAAACGAGTTTAATGAATTCGATAAAATTTTATGTGACTTCATTTTCTTATTTTTACTGATTTTCTGTTATAAAACTTCTAATGTCTTATGAGGTCTCAAAATTTCCATAATTGATTTTTTAAAAATCCTTTTTTAAAGAGGCAAATAAAAAACTATTCCTTAAGAAAACTTTTCTTACGATTTTGGATAAATTTTCAGTGACGCTTTTACATTAGCGCTTAAAACTTTTGGAACATTTCAAATTATCTTAATATTTAATGTGATTTTGTTCAGTTTTCATAATGAATGTTTATTTAGCAACCCTATACTGCTAAATATAAAATTATAATGAACAGCTGTTGAATGGAGAACCCAAAACGATCATGGAAAACAATGCCTGGAGACAAACAAGACTACAACCAGAAAAAAATTTGTAAAATTGACTAAAAAGCTTCAGGTAAAATTTGTTTATGGATGTTATTTGTGGAATACAACTTTGCCTAGAAAATAGTCAACTACGTAACGTAAGAGAAGCTAATGCAGCTAAAAAAGACTTAGATAACATTTTTTGTACTGGAATAGCATAACTCTGCCCAAAGATAGGCTAGTTTGGGAAAGTAAATCTTTTTTTGTGAAGTTATTGATTGTTATTTCATCAATCTAGTTCTTTAGGTGATTTTATGTTAAGTATTATTATTTACCTTAGCCTTATAATGCAAATCTTTTAAAAGATATCGTTATTTTGTACAATTTGAGTGAATTTTGATAATCAATAGTGAAGTGAAATGATGTGTAAAAAGCTTTTAGGGATAGTAAAAATAATAAGAAAATATAAAATAAATTCCGTGAAACTGTGATTTGGACAATAAAATGTTTCCGGAAGGAATTCACCATATTAGAATACCTGAAATAACTTAAGAAGAGAAGAGGAACAGCTTGACGATTCCGAACGGCTAAATAAGAAATCGTCATGGCAGTATAATTACTCTTGGAGGACTTGCAATATGCAAGCCATTACTCCACGTAGGCCAACGCAGTGTTTTTTCGGAGTGTGTTTTTATAATTCTTTTGTTTTTAGTAAATTTACCTTTATAAATGATAGGAACTCATCAATCGCTGGATATAAGCTGGCTGTCTTTCTGTAAAGCCAATAATAAAAAAAAATTGATAAACCTTTTTTTAATTTTTTTTTATGAGCTCTTTTTCAGCTACCTATTTATAAAGTCAGCTTCTTTGGACAGAATTCGAGTAATATTGAAGATTTTATTGCGGGTATGCGAACGAGCTCCCAACCAAGGATTTGAATTCAATCAAAAGGGCCTAAGAGCTCTTAGGTATAAAATATAAAATGCTTAAGTAGGCTAAATCGCCCTATAATGAAACTAATTCAAGCAAAAATTAAGGTAAAAGTCTAAGCCTAAGTCTAAGTAAAACTCACAATTACATACATACATACATACATAGGGTGGCGCAATAGAGCTGCCGGCTCCGAACGGCTAATCGAGAATGCACTTTTCATGGCAATGAATTTACTAACGGAGGACTTGCAAATTCTTCGCGAATAGCGATGTCCATGGAAAAACATTTTTTCCTCTGTTGAGATTCGAAGTATGAGCCTCTGGGTAAACAGTAGACTTGCTAACCATTACGCCACGGATACCGCTATTCCTAAGCTAAAATACTAGGTAAAAATACCTTAGCACAAGTTAAACAATAGACTATAAGAAATATGCTAAATTTGTGTCGCCACATTAAGGCAAAAATATAAATTTTAACTTTATTGCTAAGTAAAGAAAACAAGTTCTATGGTAAAATACTTGGTTTAATTTAACCTAGTTCTAATCTATTTAAAGGAAAGCTAGAAACCAATGCTTATTACCTTTACCATTTAAGGTACTATAGGTTAGAACTATGCAAGCTCAAAACGGACTTAGGCCTAAGATAAATTAGCCCATGACAGGTTGATTTTACAATTGTTTTTGTTTTTCTTTCGAACAGAAAAGAACGCTTTAATAAATTAATAGGTACTCAAACTTAAAAGCATTATTGTCCGCGTACATAACCCCCGTAAAGGAAGGAAACATCAAGAGTGTTGGTATTCTTTGGTTTTCATATTTTAATACCAATTTCACTTACATCCTCTCGGCTACGTAATGATCTTTTTCGATGAGACAGGATCTCAATAACAGGATTTTGTCTAAGTATAAAGTAAAATAATCATAAAAAAAAATTGTCCGTACCCTTCTCTTTTCACTCGGCATTGCAATAAATAAATGTGAGACAGCTTTGTTAACTCTCAATTAAAATTTATCCAACAAGCTCACGAGCAAAATAAAACCGATTTCACCGAATTTATAGTTGGAAAAGTATTTTTTTTTTTTCATAAAAGCCAGCAGTTCAATAAAACATTTCAAACAGAAAAACATCAAAATCGGATCATTCGTTTGCGAGTTTACCGCGTACCCACAAAAAAGGCAACTGATTTTATAGAAGAAGACAGATTCGTGTATTCGTACAGTTTAACCTTTAAAATGACAACTCATTGCGAGTTTTCAGCTTTCTACATAATATACCTACGATTCTATAAACACTTGACAAACAGACTGACTCAAAAATTGAACAAATTCATTTTTTAGTTTTTTTTAAAAAAAAGGTTTCAAAATCTTTGGTTTCAACATTTTGATTTTCAACGACAGCAATTTTAAGCCTCTGCCTCATTTGACATGACAGTTGAAAATCTGAAAAAATCAGACATTTAGCTATTTTCAGTCTCATTAAAGTATGTCATTAAGAGCAACCTCATGACAGTCAAGATAAAAAAGGGAGACAAAAACACCGCATTCTGAGGTCAACGTGATGTACCCTACGAGCGGATCACTATTGTGAATCAATTAAGTGAGAGATCTGTGGTAATTGCGTGATCACGATGTTCGTAACGAAAAAAAAAAGGAAAACGGAACATGAGTTTGCTCATTGCAAACCGAAGTCAAAATAAGTTGTAAGTGTGACACAAACTGTTCTTACAACTCACATTGAGTGACTACAGTTTGTTAGGTCCACTCCTAATGTGGTCATCATAAAAGCTGTTATCCAACTTCCATCACGGTCTAGTATTCATAAAAAATAAACCATTTTACAGAAATATAAGCAGAAATTAATTTATAGAAAAAAAAATGGAATATTCATTTTTGGCGATAGTCTTCCACCTCAATACACCACCACAATTTTCATACGCACATATTCACTTCACAGATTGTGCTTCAATGGAAAATTATTATATCGTTACATCAGAATGCACCGCGCCGCGTCTCATATCACACCGGTCGCAACTAATATTAATTATTACAGGTACTTAATTATTTCATATATTTTAATGTACCCAATGTCCCAAAACGAGGTGATTTTCGCCAAAGTCCATCGAGCGGGCTAGTGCGGCCGGCATCGGCAGCGTGCGGCATTTGCCATAACATCGATGGAACAGTGTTCGCAATTTATATATAGTCGGGTCATAAATTTTCCACTTCATTAACATGTTATGCGATTAAACCAGACACACAAAACCTCATCGCCAGGACCCACAAATTCATGTTTTGTCATAATCATAATTCTGCATCCTAGTATAGTGTCACTTTTTGTTCCCATTTGTATCGGCTGTGTGTAGTGGCACCTACTAACTAGGTAGGTATAGCTACTAGTCAGTCCATGGTGGTGCATCTTTTTTTGGTTTTTAGTACGCGATTGAAAAACAGGAACCGCGACGACGACTATGACACACCCACTGTTATGTCTTTTCTGTTTTTTCTACCGCCTCGTTCCTCTCTCACACACGTCCATAATAATTAATAATAATTATATTTTGAAACAATTATGCCGCGGAGAGTTTGGCCCAAATAAATTGAATGTTGGACGGGCCGGACTGCTGCCGGCCGGGTGGTTGCTGTTTGTGTGTGGTTGGTTCGGTAGCGCCGCATCCGAAGGTAAAGCTGGCGGATTTGTATTTCATAAATTTATGGTTTTTGAATTTTGTGTTGTTGGTGTTGTTTTTTTAATTTTTGTTAAATTTTGTTTTTGTGTGTTAGGGTCAAATTGGCGGTAGTGTCGTTTGGTTAATTTTTTACGGTTTCATTCAGAGGTGGAAGCGCCAAAAGTTACATTTTGCCATGCAACCGGGCAATAGATTTTAACCCGGTGAGGAGTGGCACAACCAGGCGCTGCTCTGATGGGGGCCGTGATTTTGTGTGTGAGATTGTCTGTATTTTCTTTCGTTTTCCTTCCAAATGAAGGAAAAACCTCTAATTAGTAAAAAAAAAAAAAATTGGTCAATGAACAATATGGTATCATTCGTTGATTCTAGTAAAACATAAACCTTTTGAAGTATTTTGCTTTAAATTTATTAGGTAGATCCTGTAGAGCAGGCCGTCCCGTTTCCAACTACAATTTTTTGAGTTTTTATTGGTGTTCATAGGACCAAGAAAACTCTTTAGGTACAATTTTTCTGGTACTTAAGAGTTGTGATGTTTCCTAAATGTTATTTTCAAGTAAGAACTTTTTTAGGCCTTTAGCTGAAAGACTTCGCAAATTGTTTTCAATACCGGATAAGATCTTCATTTTTATTAGCGGCTAAAGTAGACAAGGAAGTGGCTTACTTTTAACTAATCAAACCTTTGAAGCATTCTATAAAGCCATCAAGACAGTAAATGTATATCTCTTCTATATGTTCCTTGGACCATATCGTCGGCTGAGTTCTATCTTGTTCAATGTCCATTTTTCAAAATGTTGGGAAATCGATTTTTAAGGTTCAGATCGAAATTTTTTCATTATATTTGAAGATATTATTGTTTGGAAGTAAATTTTTTCTGCAAGCGTAGACAATTTTAGTTTTAAAACAAGTCACACTATTGATGTTTTTCTTTTCTTTTAAAAAAGTTATAAATTAAAATCAATAAGGAAGTCGTTTTGAATATTGAACAATTTTGTATGGAGCAATGACAAGTTGGAAATCACTTTGTAAGTAATTGAACAAAGTAGAATTGAACATTGAACAAGATAGAAAGAAACTGTTCAACATAATAAAAAATGAGTCATTAAGTGTTTATTGAACAAAAAAACATTGTACTGTTGAACAAAGCAGTTTTACATAACTTAAAAACCAAAAGAGATAGGACAAAATGGTTTGCGCCAAACGAAAGAGCGCCCCCAAATTATGAAGACTGCATACCTAACTCAATTTCGTGAAAAATGGCCAATTGAACAAGATAGAACTCAGCCGACGCATTGTAAAGGAACATTTTTGACATGTCTTACGTCTTTTAGAAACGACTAGACTACAAGCAGAGAAAGTGTGGGACTATGTCTCCTCTTCCTTCTCCTCGTCCATGGAGCATCAGCAGAAGCTATTTGGTGAGGTGTTCTGTTAAGCCTTGCTGCATGTCCGCCTTTGCGACAGTGTCCGGTTATATTACCGACAACGAAAGCTTCGGTGTGATCTTCTGAGAGACAACAAACATCTAGCGTGCTTTGATACAGAATTGATCAGATCATGTAAATAGTCTGACATGTGTTGATGTTTGTCGACCTATAGCGTTCTTTCCTCTATCGAATTTAGGTCTTTTTGAGTATATTCTGGTATAAAAAGTTTGGATCGCATGTGACCATAAGAGTTACGCTAAACTTTGTTGGATTCTTACAGTAGGATGTGCTTTGCAGTGTCGTTGAAGTTGTCTTGGTTTACTCCACAGGTTGGTTCACTGATCCCGAATAGTTTAGGGGCACCGTTTTTTGGTGAGATGTCTGCATTCTCGTTATCATCATAGATCATCATGTGCTGGAATCCAGTGGAGAATAACAGAGTTTTTTTGCTAGTTCGGAGAGCAACATAATTGTCTCCTGGACGACTTTGGATCTTAGCACTGACGACCTCAGTGCTGTTAAGTTAGCTTGGTTGTCTGAGAAGATAAAAATAGTTTTGTCGTTAGAGTTCGATGAACTAAGTACTCTCGAATATCATTTGAAGGTAAATCCAGCCTAGAATGTAGACGAATGGCTTTTTAAAATTACTGAAAAATTCGTTCGAAGTATGTCGCTGAAAATGCCGTAACTTTTCAATTTATAAGCCGTACCAGGCCATTATATTTTGCTTTGAAGGATAGAATAGGGGGTAAGAGATGTTGGGTTAGAATAGAAATTTAACAAGGGATTAGTATCGTCCAAGCACAAGTTCCGGTAAAGCTGTCAGTCATCTAAAGACAATTCTTCGAGCTAGGATTAAAGTTGTATTGCTCTTAATGGAAGATATGATGGGTTGCTAGCTAAGTTGCCACTTTTATCAAAAAGTGGACTGGTGGTAGTCCAAAAATAACGTTGAGAGCGAATGAAGGTGGGGTGCGCTAGCAGCTGGTAATGCATGTTTCTGTTTGTCTTTGATTTTTTTCCAGCTTTTTCAATTTACGTTATTCCTTTTGTTTTTAGCCACTATACAACTGCTATAAAATTCATTATTGGTCTGACTGCCCCAGTTTTTCCCGCATTTATGTTGTTGCAATTTCATAGAGACTTGGTAGCTTTATTAATTTGTACTAATGTGTTCTATGGGTTCCATGACAATTTACTGAGGACGATGATCACAAGATATTTTAATTATTTAGACTTTAGAGAATTTACCGTTTCTACATAGAGAGAACGGGTTATTAGACGATTAAGTTCTCTTCTTTTCGTAAACCGGGCAATAACTGTTTTACGAAGGTTAAGAGGGAGTCCTTACTTTGAGCAACAGCCTTGCACTAACTGAAGCCTTCCCGATATAAGACTGTCTGATGATCCTTGTATAACAATTTTGTAAGATTACCTGAGAAGCCCACATCATGTATTCTTTTGCATGTGAGTAATCTTTGTAGATTATCTACAACAATTGCCAAGATAAGTAGTGAGAGGACTACAGATTGTTGGCAGCCTACAGTTGTTATTGCTGAGAGTTCAACTTCATCAAATTCGCTGTGGATAATACTGCTGTTTAGCATGGACATTGGACAATATCCAATTACGAGCCACATGTGGTACATTGTGGTGTTTAAAAGCACTGTTTCTCAACTCGTAGGAAGTGTTTTGAAAAAAAAATTATTTATTTCAAATAGGGTACCGCAACAGAACAGATAGCTCCTGGCGCTTTTCTGACAACTATGCCTTGTGCGGGAATGGGGAGGACCTACAATTTTCTGCCGGTTCCAAACGGTTAATCGAGAGCTTTTCATGGCAATGAACTTACCATCGGGGCACCTGCCAACTCTTCTCGAAAGGCGATACCCGTTTAAAAACATTGATGTTTTCTGTTGGGACTCAAATCGCAAAAAATTACACCACGGGAACCACCAGTTTAATTGAAGTCCTCTAAAATATCCTTTCCTTTTTATTGATGGAGTACACAATTTTGTAACCAGATCATTCAAGGAAGTTTCTGTTGATTTTCCTTGCTGATATTCACATTATGTTGTATAGACATTGGATAGGAGGTTAGCGACTTATCCTGAACATGTCTGTCAATGACCTTTACCATTTGAGAATGAACGGCACTAAGCCCAGGGACTTTGAATGTTTTGAATGAGCATGTTGCCCATTTGACGGCATTGGTGTTATAGATTTGTCTGGGCGTGGCGTGGACCAGTCACCCCTAGATGGAAACAGAAGCTGTTCCCTTTAACATGGTGGCTTAATGCAAGCTGGTCTATAACAATTTATTCTGGAAAGTGCGTATTTAAAAAGAGTTCCAAAGTAGCTTCTTCGTTGTTCGCTTCAGAACCGTTCTCTTTGGTAAGCGTACCTGGTTTAGAGCGAGGATGCAATGCTGGACTTTACGCTTTCTTGACAAAAACTAATTAAGAAAAAGTTTGTTAAGCCTGCATATAGGTACATATTAACATATCTGAGTTAATATTCAAGTCGTATCTGAAAATCTTTTTCAGAAAAGATTGGCAATCTTCTGCGCAAGTTATGAATTTGCGAATTCAAATCCGGCCATGTTGTTTGAGAAAGTTTATCAGACGCGAGGACTTTGTGTAGTCGACAACTGACGGAACTGTGGTTATGGGGATAGAACGAGAGGCTTATATAAAGAGCGCCTGAAAGCAAACTGTAACTACCACACAAGACACAACTAAACAGCTCCATCTTCGATTCAGTACAAATCATAACTTTTCGCATGCTCTGGTATTCGTCGTCAATTGCACTTTACCTTTCCCGGCTGGTCGTTGCGTGAGATTGTCTCTACAAAAAAGATCCTTTTTCCAGGATTAAGAGAGCAATTAATATTATAACCAAAATTTCACTCCTCGGCTATAGTGGCTGACAACTTCGATACACAAAACTTTATCGTGGATAATATTTATCCTCTGAGCTTAGTCAGTTTCCTACAACAGCCTTTCTTTACTCCTGGTTTTTAAAAAGAACCCACTGCAGAACCAAAATCATCCATCACACATCACTCTTTTCGCTATCAACAATGCTTAACCTTTTTTTCAAAATAGCTATGCAAGGCAAGAAAAGATCCATTTTAATCGAAACAAAAGTAGGCGGTAAAGCGATAAGTTTTCAAACACCATTAACATACCAGCATCTGTCTGCTTTTTCGTCGAGTTCAACGCGTACCGCCTTATAATTAACACCTCTCATTTAATCCAAGCTCAAATTTAATTTGAATTTCACTCAAATTTCTTTGATTTCACTGTTCCTTCTTTCTTTCATTCTACGTTTTAACCACTGCCATACCAAACCACCTTGACTAAATCGAAGTTCCGATTGATCTCCTCCATAGAGAGCCACGACTTAATCATAATAACAACTTTACCCAATTTCCATTCATATTGTAACCTCAACTTACTAAGAAATAAAACGATTGATGACCCTAAGATCTTTAGCCATCTCTGCCACAAAATGATGCCTACTTCAATCCCAAGTGTCCCAGATACCAAAGATTTATTCAAAATATATGGAAATTTGTTAAAGAAATATCGAAAGAATTCGTAACTGCCCACATAAATCTGTCAATTTTAAGAAAACTAGAGAAATCAAACATTTACTAGACAAAAAAGAAGAAGAAGAAGAAAAAAAAATACAAAAACGTAAGTCAATTAAGAAAAAAATCGTTTCATCTAAATTAGTCAGTTAATCTTGTGCGCGATGACTTGTCAGCCACGTTAAACCTACCATAGGAGCTACTTTCGGACGATAGAAAATTACTTTGAGATTTCGATTAATCAAAAATGTACCCAAGTATCTAACATCTCATCACTGCTGGGCGTTCAATATTCGTCTTGAAGCGTTGAATAAATTAGCAAAAAGGTCGCTTCTATTACGAATGATTGGAACTACGAGTCATATATTTTTTTAAGGAAGGGTTTTGGGTTGATATGATGATTAGAAGATGCTATCGCAAATCTAAACTAAGGCATGGGATGTGAGTTTCTGTTTGAAATGGTGTAGAAAAATGATTTGGAATGTGTGGGAGAAAGCAGTTTAAACAGGAGATTGGTTTTGGCTAAGGTCTGCATCTGCACCCAAAACTGTAGTTCTTTTCAAATATCTTTTTCTGAACGAGAATTGAAGTTGTTATCTATGTAAAATTTTTCCTCTGAACCGGTTCCGCTTGTATAGCTGCGGAATGTTTAGTTTCGATAGCTCAAAACTCGATTTTCGCAAATCATATCGTCATTTTCTCGCTGTTTTAGGACCCTGCTTATGGGCGAAACAAAAGAATCGGTTTCTAGTCCTAAGCCAAAGTATCTCTTATGCATATACAAAAATATTTTGGTCAATTGAGGTGCAAATCTTACTCGCAGAGCGGTGAGAACACAGCTAACAGCTGGTTCTGCACTCAATTTCTGCTATTGAAATATTAAGTTCTATGCTGGTTTGACAGTGGGGCTAACAGTCAACAACCACCTTGTACAATTGTACATTGCACTGCACTACACAAAGGGTCTTCAGATTGTTTTCCTTGGTCTTTTACGCTGTTCGAAACAAGGAGACGATTGTGACGTTTGAATAAAGCGCGAATACGGTCTTAAGCGTATAAACAAGTAAGAGGCCACAATAGGCTTGGTGAGGTTTGGGGGCTAGCGTAATTCGCTCAACCATATTTTGAGAGAATTGAAGTTTTTTTTTGTCATTTCCCAATGGTTAAGTGAAAAGCACATTTCATGACAGTAAACTAACTGAAGGAGGAATATACAGCAACGGAAAGCAATTTCGCAGGAATAATAATTACATATTTTAGGGGGTCTAGTTCTGACCTTACCTCACGGCCATCCGGGACTACTATTTTATCATACAAAAAATACATTTTCGAACATTTTATGCTTCTTGAAACCTTGTGAAGAAGTTCATTATACTTAGAAACAATACTAACTAACTTTAATAGTGAAAGCGGTTATAAAATGCTCCAGCTTAGAATAAGCCTCCCCCGGGTCTATAGAAAATATCAAAGTCAAAAAACTAACTAAAATGATAAAAACCGCTGTTCCAAAATCAAAAATCTAATCTTCCAGAAACAAAGAATCTACACAAAGTTAGTTTGATGATGAATACAGAAAAGCCAAAAATGTTTTCTTTGCTGTTTATAGGAAAGTCAACAGCATCTTGATACAAGTAAACTATGCAGCAAATAAAAATCTTAAAATCTTACGCTTCGCAAAGAAAAAAGTGATCAAAAAAACATAGATTTCAAAAACGAAGCCAGATCGCCAGCAGAGTTTACTTGAACTCTCCAATAACACTGATTGCGAAAGAAAAAGGTGAAGACGAGATCTCGTTTGCATTTTTCAAAAACTGCATTCTGGAGTAAAAAAACATCCGCACACCATTTAACAAAATCTTTGACAAAGCTGAAGTAGCTGATACTTTTCTTAAACAATTCCATATCCGCCTCACAAAAAAAGGAGTCTTTGAAATTGCTGCTAATTATAAAGCCATGTCGTTTTTAAATACATGAGCCAAACTATTTTATTTTCATCCGTTCCATATGAAAGACTAACGCGGTGGAAAAGAACCATTTTTTGAATAAATTATATATGCTTGGGATATCATCCAAAATGAAAAATGTATTGAAAGCTTTGAACCAAACTTATATATAGCTCGTATCTGGGACGGAAAAAAAGGATTCTCCGAAGATTTTGAAACAACAGTGGGAGTAAAGCAAGGGTGCGTTCTTAGAACTCTACTGTTTATTTCATGCATAAATGATGTCACAAAGGCTCTTGAAGGTAGAATTATGCTCCGTCCAGACGAAAATTCCAGGGCTACTATTTGCAGATGACATTATATTCGTTACAGATATACAGTTGAAAGCATGCATCTTATGATAAACAGATGAGAAAGTTATTGCTACAGTTGGAATCTAACTAACTGGACAAATCAAAAATGATGATTTGAGAGATTGTGGAGGAAGATATTGACGGTACGCGGGGGGAGAAGTGGCTTTTTCAAGGAAAGCAAATAGACATCGTAAACGAGTGCAAATATCTGAGTGCGGGGTTTCATCGAACTATTATATAAAAAAACATCTTCAAGGCAAACAAGCAGATCCAAAAAGAGTTGTCTGTACTGATGGGGTAGCTGTATACAAAGGAAAAGGATTTCACATACATCAAAGCAGGTGATAGGTGGGGCAATTGCAACTACCACTTTTCTGTACGGAGCAGAAAAAATAAATAAAATAGAAAAAGAATTTACGTTACTTTAAAAGAACGTTTTTTTAGAATACCCACTAGTACCCAAGGTGTGATGGTTAGCATGTCCGCCTGTTAACCCAGAGGTTCGTGGTTCAAATCCCAACAGAGGCACATTGTTTTTCCACGGGTATCACCTTTCGCGAGGAATAGGCAAGTGCTCCGATAGTGAATTCATTGCCATGAAAAGCGCTTTCTCAATCTCTGTTCGAAACCGGCTGTAATGGTTGTGAGAAATGCGCTAGGCCCTAGTGCTCCTCGCTCTGTTGCGCCACCTTATTTATTTTATTTTACTAGTCCCACTAGTATATGATTCAAGTAATAGCAATGCAAGAGTAGAGAAAACCGAAAATAGTAGGTACTTTTGCACTTATTGTCAACTGAAGGAGGATGTGTTCAAGAGTGGAAGAAAATGGCATCTGAATGCGGAGCAAACTTAGTAGGTACTTACAGTTGAAGAACAAGTGGAATCCCTAAAACCAAAACTTCATGAATTACTTACGGCCGATTTCTTCACATTAGTACTAAGGCGGTCTAGTACCCGGTCTAGCTAGACCAGGTACTAGCTCTAATACCTGGTCTTACATAAAACTCCATTTCTTCACATCATTGATACGAGATCTAAATTCATACTGCATTACTAGTGACTTGATAAGTCTAAAACTGGTCGAATCCTTTTTACGACATTTGATTGACAATTAAAATTATAAATTTGAATTGAACTTCAAATTTTTCAGTTTTTTTTTTTTTAATTTTGTCTTTATAGTTGGTTTGGCTTTTTGAATTGGTTTTTGAGTTGATTAGATATGCACATATGTGAATGATCTGGTAAGTACCGTCGTATTTATGTATGTAGTTTGTTTTTTACAAGGAATAGAACGTATAATTGCATATACATAACGTTTATTTTAAATATACCTAAATATAGAGCCCTGGGTGGAAGAAAAGAATAAAAATCCCGCAAGAAACAAATCAAGTAACAGAATTGATAGAAGATACCTTAAACCATGCCCAACTACGTCGTTGGATCCTCTTTTTTAATTTTGGTTAGGCACTTTTATATAACTTGTATTTTTGGTTTTTTTTTTATTTTAAATAAAACAACTAAATAATTTGAGTTTCAGTTTAATTATTGCATTTGTAGGATGATACTTTCTCTGGCAGCACAATTTCTGTTGTTTAGATTTATTCCGATTGAGGCGGAATCGCTTTCAATTGATCTACTTAAAATAGCTCGACGTAAACGATCTTCATGTTGAGTTGACTCTTCAGGTGGCTGCGGGTCGTTAGCATTGATAATATTGCACAGGAAAACTGCGTTTTCATACACCATACTGCCTCTCAACAACATTTCTAGTACGAATGATTCGCCTCTGGTTATTTTGCATTTGTTGGTTTTGACTCATATCCGGATTGTTAATGGTGTATGTTGTTGCCAAATAATTCGTATTTGCATTACTAGAGTCACCAATCAATATACATATAATGTAGTTTTCAGATTTACCTGCTTCAAATTTGGCTCGCACTTCCGTATGTCAAAAAATGGTTTGATCAAGCACAGATCTAGCCCAACGAGCAACAACATTCAATATCTTTAAATCGGCCGACGATATTGTTTGCACATTTAAAGAAACCCAACATTTGCGGCTACGAAACCCTTCACTCTGTTTAAAATAGCTCAGCCGTATTATTACTACTAACTAGTTATAACTATAACATGGGTGCAGTCAATGGCCCTAATTGTTCGTGGGAACTGGGCAATCCTGCAAAATTCAGATGAGGCTCTCTGTTGTTCTGTGAATGTTGCGGGCATTTTCACAAACTAGTTCAAATGTCATATTAATGCCATATAGACTTTTGGTAATATGCGACAAACGCAAGAGGCCGACACATGCATGAAATCAGCAACTGGCAACTGCTAACTGCATTGATCCATATGCCATGAAACGCAAAGTAACGAGAAGGTGCTGTTCCGGCGATATAAAACGAGATCTGTGTAAAATCCAGTTCAAAATTAGCTTTAATGCTCTACAAATAATATTTACAATACCGTTTTTGCATGTGTGCTATAATTCTTCTATAGTTAATTGAAGAACAAATTGAAATGTTGGTTTTGTTAATCTAAAAAACCTCAAAAAAAAAGTGTACAATACAAAAAGTATAAATTAATTCCAATAAAAGAAAACATATTTAAAAAACTATACCCAATCGATTCAAAGCAAAAAAACTAAAAAATTTTTCTCTAACGAAACAACTTGATTTTGTATGCTAGACCCCCAACTTTTTGGTTCTAATTTTAATCGGGTATACTATTTAATTTATCGTATCAGTTTGACAGAACTTTGTGTTTATGTTTTGTCAAGAAATGAGTTGATACTCATTTGAGTACTAACGACTGGTATAATAATATATTTTTTGTTGTTTTTGAAGAGCTAGCTAGTACCGGGTCCTAAGTAGTACTCGGTTTCAAACTGACAGAACTTATTTTAATTTTTGATGTGAAGAAATGAGTTGATACCGATTTGTTTGTTATTTTTTGGACTAGTACCAGATCTATCGTTAGTTCTGTGTAAGGAAATCAGCCGTTAAGGAAACAGGAAACCAAATCTACAATAACTTAATGGAAGAAGCACAGAATTTGCAGTATGTCAATTACTTCAGCAAACTGGATCACTATACTTCAATGAAAGAACTTACTTTTTAGCAAACTTGGTATTCGAACCTCGAAACTAAGCAGATCGTCGAAAGTGGTACACAGAATCCTGGATATGGCCTCATTATAGGCTCTGAAATTCGTCTAACAAAGGAATAACATAAATGTTAAAACCTGAGAGCTTGTTCTACCAAATATGAAACAATATAAAGCAGAGAAGGAGATTTAAGTTTGAGGTATTCAAGAGACACGTTTACATCATTAACAACAAGTACCAACCATTTCGGTTGCAGGTAGACGACAGAACTGAACGCCCTGCAACAAAACTCGCTTACCCTGTTAAGAAGAAGTAATGCTGCTCTCAACAGGTATGGTGCAGTTGACTCAAGGATACACAGAAAGAGTCCTATAGAAAAGAACTGAAATGGTTTGAGGAAATCTCTTCTTGGCACTATATAACCACATGGGGAGTCAAGTGATACAGATTTGTCAGCTGTGGTCGAGAACGCCGAAGCTGGAATAATCACGTATGGATGTCAAGCAGTTGAGTGGGAAAGCTATGATCACTATACAAGATCGCGATACTCGTCACACCGGAAAAAAGAAGAAATAGAAAGAGGCTCTAGCAACTCTTGCAAAAAAGGCAATATTCAACTGTTGAAAGCGCCAGACGATGGAACTTGATTCCGAAACGCGTCGCAGCCTCAAAAAATAAGTTGCGAAACGCAAAATATTCTCATATTTATTTGAAATAAGGATTTGGCCACACAAGATAACACAAAACATGCTGTAATTTCCGCGTAAGTTTTTCTTGTATTTCAATTACTTGTCGTGCCCTGCAAGGCTGCAAGATATGCAGAGCAGCTCTGGATATCATCAGCGAAACTTAATACGCACTTCAAAGGTCAAGTAAACTTATTATGACGTCTTCTTCGATAGCTGCTTAGAGTGTTTCACAACTCCTAATGCATTTACTTATTTCCATATTCATTCACCCCCAACTCACAACGCAATACCGTTTGAATCATTCCATTACTTGACCAGATTCCTCTCCATTCAGTTTAATCTTCGCCCATTCGCTCCCTTTCTAAATGGAAACGTTTACGATTGCTTAGTAAAAATAAAAGTAAAAAAAAATACACAATTTTCTTTTATAGTGACCGGAATAAATTCTACCACACCTCCTTCCGGTTTGAAAAACACGGCCATCTTATTTTCCATCCCAAATCGTCTAATCGTCGTTTCAGGTGTCAACCATCACAAAAGTGTTACAATTCTTTGATGGTGGGCAAAATGGAAACTATATACTTCCAGGCACTACTACAACATTGCTATAAGGAGTCCCATAACCTTTAACTTATCACGTCCATAACCATTACTCGCTGTCAAATAAAACTCCGCTACGAAGTTTCCCGTGTAATATGTGTGGCAGGAGAGAATCAACTTTCCTCTCCCAAGCTAAAACTCACATCTATCCCAAGCAAGTGAAAGGAAAAAAAAAAGAATCACAGCCAACACACCGTTGCAAAGTTCAGTTCAAAGAAAAATCCTAGAATAACGTAGAAATCCTGTATAACTGTAAATAGATTGAAGTAAATCACATCACCGATAAGATCGAGTAATGCTAAGAAGTCGCATAAAGAAGATGCTATCTTGAAGGGTACTGTTCACTGTGCCTGCCACACACAAGTCGGGGAGCAACTCTCAAGCGACAGCTCAGCCATAATTCTAGCTGCCACCCAAGGCGTCGTTGTCGCCATTTTCTTTGTTGTACCCGTTTGAAGAGGGCCACCCATCTAATATACACCCCCGCTCCCCTTTCCACCTGATTGCCAGACGGTCCCTTTTTTTGGGTGAGCTTACAGATTAGTTTACGTTATGAGCTCATCAATTTTAGACCGACAAGGATTGGGGAAGGTATATGACTTTCACCCCTATATCCAACTTTATTCGTCGTCCTTTAATTACCTTCGGGGGATGAAAAAGGCAAAAGACACTCGTGCCACCCGCATATCAAACAGAATCACGGCTTTGATCAAAGTGGTGCAGCATTCCAATGTTGGTTGCTGTTTTTTTTTTCTCTTTCTGTGTACAACCCTACCGTTTTTGATTGAGGGGTTAACAATTTACAACCAGAAAAGTAACCTACGCCTTAATTGCAGAGATGCATCCGGCTGCGAAAAGCAAAGGCTACAAAGCTAAAAAAAAAAAATGCGGCACACAAGCCCTACGTCCTGACCTGTCCAAAAGATGGACCAGGACAGTTTTCAGCAAAAGGATGTGATCAGGCAACAGGATGTGCAGTATGCATGGCGTTTTTTATAGCTGTGTACGAAAAGTGGTCAAAGTGGAAAATTGCTTTAATTAAATTGAATCGAGAGAATGACTGAGTTGTTGTTGTTGACGTTTCTGCTTTTTTTTTAAATTTTATTTTAGACACGGAGTTGGTTTAACCATCCTCTGAGGACGAAAAATTGCATTTGGGATAAAGGACAGTGCAAAAAAAAAAACGCTCGGGGATGAATATCAGGTCGAGTGAAAGGTGCGGTCAGTCACGTTGCGGACAGCCCTGTAACCAGACTGTTGTGTGTGCATGTAATTGAAATGTTAAAAGAAATGAATTCAATCAGAGACCAACTTTTCGCAGCAGTGGTGGAAGTAAGGGTAGGTACTTTAGCAGAAAAATATGGCTTTGGGCTTTGGCTAGTGCATCAGTACAGCAAAGTTATGTCTGAGCTCCAAACCTAGTTTCATAAAGAAATGATTGAGTAGCTCTGCGGAAGCTTAAACGTCGACTTGATTCGAGGATACTTGTTACTAAAAGGTAAACCAACGCGTTGTCGTAGACATTTTCATTTTTTCTTAGCCGAGTGAAAGAAAAATGGCAAATTTTCATTCGGAAAACTTTCACTTTATCTGGTGTTCAATCAACTTTAGGATTAAGCCGCATTTCTACTTCGCTATAATTTATGAATATTTCTGTCGTTCTTAAAAGGGCGGAACAAAGCTGTGGAAACATCGATACCTTACATATTTTTCGTAACTACAAATTTTTGCCGATCCCGAATAATTTGAAAGAGTTTTCAATGGCGGTCTATTAAATATCGTAGAACCTGACAGTTTCATGAGGAAGACGATACCTCGTATCTGTAAAAACTGTCATTTGCGGGCTTGAAATCGATAAACAAGAGTTGTTTATCGATGTCATATTCCCGGGTTTATCGAAGATCTGCCGCAATGCGATTGGTCGCTTGCGGACTATTCTAGTTCTAGACAGCATTGATGACGTGGAGTTTCAGACGTTCACATTAAGGAGGATTTATGCTCAAACCATTTGGCTGACCAAATACAGTTTTGCAATCTTCGCAGGGAGTTCAAGGTGTTAAGTAAATTCTCGCACAGATATTATATTATGCAGGTTGAACTCAATTTAAAAAACGACCCGAAAAGTTTTTGGTCTTTTTTAAATTCAGAACGAAAATCGGTTGGAGTTCCGAATTCTAAAGTTATTAGCTCATTTTTTGAATTGATCTATTCGAACTCACATGAAAATCTAGTTCACATTTCTGGTTATAATCCTAAAGTAAGTATATGATTCTTACAGTTAGATTTCAAGGATGTCTTAGAAGGATTGCATGATCTTAAGCCAAACGCTAAACCTGGCGTTGATGGTAATTCTGCGATAGTTTTGAAAAGATGTTTCAGTTCCCTGGCTCTATTCCCTATATCTATTACTAATCACTTTCAGCTCTTCACTGTCATCTGGACTATTCTTAGATGAATAGAAATCCTCTTTCTTGATTCCAATTTTTAAATCAGGTTCCAAAAACAATGTAGAGAACTACAGAGGAATTTGTAAATTATCTGAAATTCTTAAGTTTTTTGAAAGCCTTGCCAAAAAAAGCTTGATTTCCTAGTGAAGGAACATATAAGTGATACCAAACATGGGTTCATCTCGGGAAGATCAACAATCACCAATTTAATATGATTCTCTTCTTTCGTTGTTGACGCTATTGAAAGCAAAGAAAATCAAGTGGGTGTTATTTATACCGATTTTAGCAAAGCGTTTGATTCGGTTTGTCACAAAATACTGCTTCAAAAATTGGAATCATTTGGTTTCCACTTAATCAATCGTCTTTCAATGGATCTGTTCATTCCTCATAAAAAGGGAAAAAGTCAAAATTGACGAATTTACTTTAAGGCAGATAAGCTGTACCTCTGGTGTTTCACAGGGTAGTCATCTAGGTCCTCTACTTTTAATCATATTTATTGATGATATTGTTAACTGTGTCAACTTCAGCAAATGACTCATATACGGAGACAATCTGAAACTTTTTCTGAAAGCAACCTCTATTAGTGATTGCCAAAAACTCCAATTGGATTTGGTGTGTGTTAAACTGCTTGAATCTTAACGCCAAGAAATGTTTTGTGATTTCTCTCTCAAGAAAGAATCATACGCAAGAGTTTTCATAATATTATTTTGATTGCAGTCCTCTTCAGAGAACTGAAAAATTTAAAGATTTTGGCGTATAAAGAGACACAAGGGTGTAGGGCCTACACCCTTGTGTCTCTTTATACCTCACTAGTAAGACCCAAACTAGAGTATGCAGACATCGTCTGGAACCATCACCAACAATGTTTTTCCGATCGAATTCAGAAAGTTCAAAATAGGTTTTACAGAATGCGATGGTGTTTTCATCCAAATTCCACAGCTAGGCAGAGTCTTTTAGGTTTGCAGTCGCTCAAATCACGTAGAACTAGTCAAGATTTATTTTTCTGCGAGATATTTTATGTTATCATATAAAGTGTCCTTCCTTGTTGTCCTTAATTTGTATTTATGCTCCAGATAGGCCTTTGAGGGATAGAAATCTTCTTTTTCAATCAAGGCACAGAACTAATTATAGTTTAGTGAAATTTGTGTTCATGTTGATATAGCCTTCTCTAGAGATAAATTTCGAAATAAATTGTATTACTTATTTTTAAGAAATTGAAGCCTATTTTGTTATAATGTGTAATCTGTTCAGCTCATTTCTCCTAGGTGAAATAAATATATAAAAAAATGTGGGCATTTGTGAGGATCTCCATTTTTGGGATGTAACATGCAGTACTGAGGTTTCATTCATCGGGTATGCTTACCTGCGAACATAATATGCAATTCAGCTGCCTTGAAAAACTCGGCATCAAGGCCATCTACATCTGCAATCTTATATCATTTGAGCCCACATATGGCGACTTCAACTTCTTTTAGGTAGGGAGACATTCTTAATCATTGTTGAAGAGGCAATCTGGTTGATAGTGGAATTCGTGTCTTCATCGCCGCCGCCGCGTTAAGCAGTCTGCAGAAGTGGTCTTTCCCGATCCTCAGTAGCAACCCTATTACTATGCCCTGTTGATCTTTACAGGTTTTAGTTCGGGTATGATCTTTTCACCTTTTGATAAAACTTCCGAATCTCATTCCTGTCATGGTATCTTTCAATTTCCTCAAACGAGCGCTTCTCATACTGCTTCTTTTTCTTTGAGAATTCGATGTTCTTCCCTTCTTTTCTTCATGTAAATCTTGTTAAACTGGTCGGAAGCAGCCCTTGCTCTCTTTTGCATCAACATTTGTCGAACTTTTTGTTTGGCTGCATTTGCCTGCCTGTATTCTTCATCGAACCATGGGTTTCGTTTTGGAGGCCGATTGAAACCCAGAACCTCAGAGGCAGCGGTTTTGATAGCTTGTTGGCATTGCACCCATTGGTCTTCAATGCTTAATGCTGGTGGCAAAGAATTCAAGGATGATTGAAGGGACACTCGATTTGAAAAGCCTTGGAAATCTCCGCGATTGTAGCTTTCCGACGTCATATCTCTTCACAGCGTTAGTTCGCACGAGTCGTTAGCAAGATATCCTCATTCTAACCTTGGCTACAACAAGGTAGGGGTTCGAGTCAAAGTTGGCTCCTCAGAAATTTCGGACATCTATCACACTGGAAGAGTGCCTTGCATCGATCGCAATCGATTAGCCTGAATCAAAATTGTGTTTCCAAAGTGTGTTTGTGTATCTCCTAGTTTTACGTTAAAATTACCAAGAACAACTTTCAAGTCATACGTCTAGGGCACTGCTAATATGTTTCTTCCAGGAGCTCATATATAAGCAATGTTTGGAATCATCGTCTTTTTTTTCTGTAACGGGCGGGGCCGTATAGCAGGCTAGTGTTGGCGGATGAAGTCCTGATGCGGATGGTTATTATATGCACATTCGCCGGATTTTTGCTCATAACCTTGTCTCTGACACCTAAGTCTTCGCATGACACAAGGTTCAAAGTTTTAACAGAAATCCGACTTCAAAAAGAAAACTGAAAGAATTGGCTTATTGGTAAAAAGTCAATTGGAAAAAGACATCTTTTACTTTTTGAATCGTGAATAACTCATAAACTCAGTATTAAATGCCCATAGGCTACCTTAGTACACATTTCACATGTATTTTTTTGACCAAAAATCTTCTCAGTTATTGGAAACTGGAGAATGCTTTTTACTCCTTCTTTGTTAGGAAGCTACAACTACCTACATGAAAACTACAACTGATTGATGTTTGACAGACCGCATTCAAGTAGAGCAACAATAATTCTCTTGAAACAGTGAATATTCGTTTTAGTAAAAACACCAACAAACACACTCAAAAGCATTCCATTGAAGAAACAATTGTCATAAATAACAAATTCTTATTTCATACGTCAAACCGACAAATTACCTCAAAATTCCCAAAACAATATTTAATTCCTCATAAATTTTGAAGACACAAATTAATATTTTTGCTTAATCGTGTTATCCCACACGATTAAAAAAAGATATTAATTTGTGTTTCATTTTCCAAGTTGATGAAATCTTTTTAAATTACTCAACATGCTGCCCAGCAAATGATGACAACGACAAAAACAAATTATCAAAAACGCAACGAACTTTCTTTTTGGCGTTGTTAGGAGAAGGAGGTGAACGGTGAACGGTAAACAAGTACCCGACATTTTGAGCTCAAAGCGATCTTCGACCCCATTTGCCAAATGCGTCTCGTAAAGAATTTCACGCGATCGAGGAACTGCATCAACGTTCTTGTTTTTTCAGATTTGTTTTATGACCGATTGTCAGTTTGTCATCAGAGTGGAAAATAAATTTTTCAATTTGACTTGTTCTGCTTAAATGGTATTCATATTTTTAAAGAACTCAACTTGACTCTGACCAGCAGGTTATTGACTTGCTGATTGATTGTTATTTACGAACATGTGCATTTTTAAATTAAAACAAAAGCTAAGTTGCGAACATTTGAATTTAAAAAGATTCATTGGCATTTGTGATGGTCCAGCGTGCTTTTGAAAGGCTTTTACATCTCCAGAGTTATTATAATTGTCCAATTTGAATACTGAATTTATAGCCGAAAGCTTTCATCGTAAATCCAATTCCATTGACTGAGTTAAATTGATAATATTAATTCAAATTTATTAAGTTTAATGAAGAAAATGTTTGATTGCAATAAATTTGAGATAAACACATTAGTGCTTGTGCCTTTGTGTTAACGATGCTATGTTTTTTAAAAAAATAAGTGTTTAATCCGAACAAATTTAAATTTTAGCAACCAGTTCCAGATACTTGAGGACAATACTGACAACATTGGAATCATCTTAATTAAGACAAAGCAAAGGCACGAGCTGTCAAGGCCTGATGGGTCTGAATAAAATTCGATTTTTGGGAATGTGTTTTCCAATTGGGAAACTGGAATTGGGTTTTACAGGGAGAAATGGCCTAGGTATGATGTTCAATAAACGATACCTATTGTTTGTTTGTTGAAACAGTACCATTTTTTAGCATACCGACACCCAATACTAAACTACAATTTACAAGAATGAACATAGAAATACATACTTGTTTCTCCCTCAAGTTAAAAGGGGATTACCTACCAGCAAATAATGTCCTTTCCGTGTTCACCCAAATTTGAATTCCCTTCTCCTTCGTAGATAACTAACTGCAGAAAGAAACCAAAAGAACCAAAGTATCGCAAACAAATTTCGCAAGTTGAACTCCTCTTCTATCAGTAGCAGAAGAGCGGCACGGCGCGAAAAACTTAATTCCAATTTATTAATTTGACAATATCGCGCACTCCCGTCCCGGCTTCCGCTGCTGCTGCTGCAGCCGCTGAACTTAACTCTCGTTTATGCAGTCAAGATATTGCCTCTATTTGCGGATAAAACTTCTGTGTGGACTGATTTTTTCTCCCTCTGCTTTTTTTTTTATTATTCTTTGCCTTATGATATAAGTTTACAATCGCCACATCGCATCGTTTTCTCGTGACGCTTAAATTAGGCATGACCAACCAAGATGGAGTAATAAGCACCTTTCTTGCGGATAATGCAGATGATGATGATGATGAGGCTGCGATGGTGGTGGCTGTTTGAAGGTGGATATGAATGTGGAGGAGCTCATGGAAATGGTTTCGCATCTATAGACCCATGAACTAAATTAACTTTGGCCTTAAGCTGCTTCTTTTTCATGCGCTCTTTTCGGAGCTTCCTGTATTCAATGTGGAAGTTGATGTTATGATCCGAAAGAAAAGAGGCAAACTGATTATCTTGCTGAAATGTGTGCTGCGAGAGCAGATTTAATAATTTCCATTCGGGAAGCTTTCGTTTTGCATATTGGCACCAGGGATGGAAAGTTTTTCTATATGACTTGACTATGCTTTAAGATGAAAAACAAAAAAAAAATTATAATCCAAAAGTTTACCTCAGGAGTGAGGAAGGGAGGTATTTTTCTTTTTGTTTAATCTCGAATCTAACAAATTATGGCATAAACAGGATAGTTTATTTTGTCATTTAGGTTTGTCGCAGTGATGACTTCAGAAATCGAAAGAAAGAGAATAGGAAATTTCGGAACTGTTTATTACCAAACCAAATCCCCCTCTGTTCGGAGTGAATTGTTTCTTTGGTTTTAGTAAACGGCTCGTGGTTTAGTTTGGACTTTTATGATGTGGTGTGTTATGAATGAGTTATTTTTGGTTCTCTGTATGGTAGAACTTATCTGCTGAAAGCAGCATAATTGGGACAAAATTGAACAGCTTAAAATCTTGCCAAAACATAAACAAGGCAGAGCCTTAACTGAGCAATTTTCATATACCAGTTACATTTGCAAGGTGGTGCCCGTGGATTGATGGCTAAGATGCCAGCCTGTTACGCAGGATATTCGTGGTTCAAATCCCAACAGAGGCAAGAATGTTCTCCCACGGGTATCGCCTCTATCGCGAGGAATTGGCAAGTCCTCCGTTAGTGAATCCAATGTCATAAAAAGCTTTTCTCGATTAGCTGTTCGGAATCGGCAGAAAATTGAAGGTCCCTTCCATTCCCTCACTGGGTATGATGGTTGTGAGAAATGCATAAGGCCCTGGGGCTCTTCGCTCTGTTGCGCCACCATATTTCTTTCATTTATTTTTATTTTAGTTACAGTTACAAGTGGGCAGTAAGCTTCCGCATCACAATAGGGGTTTTTCTTTTTTAGTTTCGAACAGTGAACTGAACTGAGAACGAACAGCGCCAGCGTGAACGTGTTCTGAGCTGAGCTATGTGAAGTCAGACTTTTGCTCTAGATGCCCCGTCATTTTATTTCGAGCACGTGGAGTGCGCTCGCGTAGTGTTCTGAATAAAAAAGAAAAGCATTTTGAGCGTTCAGGTGTTGCTGAATTGAAAAAGAAATACTCTTACGTTTTTGAAGTTTCACTTTTCTGTTCGGAACTAAAAAAGAAAAACCCCTAATGACTTTCTTTACATGAAATTTGATTTTAGGCTTAGATTTAGCATTTCCGCTGCTTGGAAAATGTGATGGATAAATCACACGACCTTCCATAACGAAAAAGACCAAGATGTTTAAAAACTATTGTTGATCTACCCTCTGAGAGATTGGCAACCCCGTGACAAGTGAGAAATACAGCTAGACTGGTAGAGTTCTAAGCCAAGATGTCTTTTAATACCAAAAAGAAAGCAAAAGATTTAAGTGGGCTTTGACTGCTCTGTGCTTGGTATATCAAATCACCGATCAGATGGAACTAAAAAAACGAAGTCCTTAACAATTTCAATCTTCGAAGCTACAACGCAAGTTAAAATGTAGAACCTCGTAGTCAACAAAAAAAAATGTTTATTCAAAAAATAAGGAAAATCAGAGCCACTTTTTGGCATTTTCAGTATACTTATGTTGTTCTCTAAAATATTTTGCATAGGTATCCACATACCAGGTGCTGCGTGTCTGCTTTCTGCAAAACATCCTTAAAATACTTTGTAGGTTCTGCATTTTAACACAGGGGAAATATCATCTATCGGGGGCAAAGCTTCTGCTAGGTTGGGTGCTCGCTTTTCTAAACAATCACGCCATTTTCAATTGGTGCTAATTTATTTGTCTTATCTCATTTCAGAGACTTCAAACGCAATTGCTGTCACTTGAGCTCAATTTCCATGAATCAAGCAAGTACCTAAGAGTAAGGAAATAAAGGGGACCTACAATTTTCTGCGCTTTCCATGACAATAAATTTACTAAGGGGCCAGTTATAGCGATCAGGAAAACGAATCAGGAAAAATTTTCAAATGGAATAATAACTATGTTCTCGTTAAAATTGAATAACAAATGTTATACCAATCGATGGCAAATCACTCAAAGAATTTTTTGTGCCCAAAAAAGATATAATAGAACAAATATTTGCTGTTTAATTTGTATTTTTCTATTTTCCTGTTTCAATTCTATCAGGAAAATAGAAAAATACAATTTTACGGCAAAGTATTTGTTCAATTGAACATTTTCTTGGCAAAATAGATTCTCTGGGCTGTTTACTATTGATTAGTATAACATTTCTTATTCAATTGTAACAAAAACATAGTGATAATTAATTTTGAAAATTTTTCCTGATTCGTTTTCCTGATCGCTATAACTGGCACCTAACGGAGGACTTGCCAATTCCTCGCAAATGGCGGTACCCGTGAAAAATGTTCTCCTCTGTTGGGATTCAAACCACGAACCTCCCGGTTAATAGGCATACATGTTTACCATCACGCCACGGGTATCATACGTACGTGGAAGAGTATACGCACCACAGCAATAAGATAACTGTGACATGTAGAGCGGATGGATATCAATTCTCCACCTCGACGCATAGCACATTGCAAGGAAGTTGCGGAATGGGGAGACCACGTTATAGGTGGCGAAACCAAATGGAATAAAACTTCAAATGGACATCAGAGGGCAACACTGGAGAAAGCATTCCCGAGATCGAAATTTTAAAAGTGAATGATTGTGATTGAACTTAAATACCCGCCTGACTTAGAAGCAATTAAGTAATATAAGACAATTTGTATTATTCTTGTTGTGTCCTTATCGTCACAATTAATTTTAATTAAGCTCTGGATTTCAGCGGCTGATCTAAACTGAACAAACTATTAGGGACAAATCGTTGCCATTTATTAACACTTTTGCGTTGTCTTAACTCTTAAGGAGCTTCAGCTTTTCTTTTTCTTTTCAAGATATAGGTTTATAGAAAGACGAATAAAAAATGGAATCGAAATTGCTGATTTAAAAAGCCTGGAAAAACCTTAGTGTATAGCTTGCTATATAGATGACATTTTTGATGAAAACATTATTTCATTTTGAAGTTTAGACTTTGCGATTGTGACAATATCATTCGAATTGCGAGAAGATGCGCTTTTTTGAGGTAAAACTTCTTTTTCGCATGTTGCTAGCGCTATATAAGCCATAATACTTAAGAGCAATGTTTAGTTTTAATACGTATAAAGTTTGGGGATTATTCGCATAAAAACGCTGTCTTTAATGTAGCCCGCAGCATTTCAAATCAGATTGTATTGGTTATGGTGGCCAATTGACGTTGCCAAAACTTGAAATTCCATGACCAGGAAGCTTCTAAAGCAATAAGGCCATACAATAGGTCGTGTTGCGCGCTTTGATCCTTGTTTCAATCACTTAATGTTCAAGTTGTGATCTCCAATCGCCGACCAAATCGTTCCGAATTGACTTTAACCGTGAATTCAGATCATTGGCACCACTTACACTTAAGCTAAGTGTACACGATTGCCCGATCTGCAAATATTGCCAGATCTGTCAGTGAAAAATTTGTCTCGAATGGCTGACAATCGTGTACACACCAAATTAATTTGCAGAAAAGCTTTTTGGCTGCTAATTTGTAGACAAATATCTGTTAATTAATTTGCAGATATCTGGCAATCGTGTACACGCAAGCTGACATTTGTGTACACACCAAATTAATTTGCAGAAAAAATTGTTCATCAATCATTTTGAAAACAAATTAGTTTGCAGATGTGGCAATCGTGTGTACACTAATTTTGTTCATTTTCTGACGTTTCTGCAAATATCTGGCAATAAATAAATTTGCAGACCCAGTTTGCAGAACATTTGCAAATTTATTCATTGGCAGACAAATTTGGCAAGGATTACAAGGAAGAAAAAGAAAACACGTGGGTTGTCAACTACAAAACTCATCGAAAATTTAAAGGTGATTTTTGTTTTTTATAGAAAATGTTTTAATTACGTGAACATTATCTATTGCTTTTTGATATTTCACTTTTAGCTTTAAATTTTTTTGACAGATGCGATGTGACAATGAACTGAATTGCAGATCCACAAATGAATTTGTGTGTACATGGTTTGCAGAAATCTGCAAATATCTGCAAAACTATTGCCAGCTATTTGCCCAAATTAGTTTGTCGACATTGTCAGCCAAATAGCTGGCAATAAACTTGCAGATATTTGTATTTTCTTTCTTTTGTTTTGTTTGATTTCTGCAAACCGTGTACACACAAATTCCATTTTCACCCTCATTGACAGCTCATTTGCACACAGATCTGACAATGATTGTCGTCAGACCTACCAATCGTGTACACTTAGCTTTACAGCAGCAAATATTTTCGACTGAATCGGCATTACCTACGACAATTTGAATATAAATTTCTTTACAAGTTTAACGATTACTGGCCCAGTTAGTTGATTATGACGACCATATTTATAATCATCGGGAAATGCGGGAAAAGTGGCTGCGTTTAAGTCATCACTTTTGAAGGATGTTTTAAAAATTGTAGCGCTTTGTTTATGTTAAGTGATTCATTGTCATAAATAGCTGGCCATTCAATCAATTTTATAACACTTCAAATGACAGCTGAGTTCGACAGATGTCAAATGCTACCTCTACCAACTTGAAACAAATATATGAATGCGCTTTTACATTTGACAAAAAAAACCGGCATCGGTGACGTTTCGCTAACCTCTAGCTTAGAAAGGTGATGTCTCCAAATCATCGGGACCGGCACCACTCTTTCATATGAAACTCACATAGAGCCTTGATTGCATGGCAGAGGATTTGAACAGGAATATATATTGATGATGATGAATGTGAATGCAACAGAAGCTATTAAGTAACCTTGTTGTTTGAAATTCGCTTTAATATCCTGCAAGCAAAAAGATTTCAATTCGACCGTGAACATTAATTTGCTACTTCACCAATGAATTCGCAAAACATTTGTTTATAAATTTTTCACACCAGTCAGAAGCAATTTGAATTTAAAGTTAAAGGAAATCCAACCACAGAACAACTCACACACTCTCAAACAGTTTGGTATATAGGTTGCTGCTGACAGCACACACTTTTGTATAAGTTTGTATAATCGCTTCTAATCGAGCCATTTTTGATCGAATCAAAACATTTTTCTATTTTATTTCACTATAATTCTTTCACTATATCCAATTATTCAGAATGCTGAAACATACCAGCGCTGTTTTTCAGTCAGCACACACTGAATTGCTCAATCTCTCTCAACAGCCCAATCTGACTCCAATCCGAATCAGAGGAAACCTAGCTCTACATCTGTCTTGTAAGAGCTGATAAATCTGTCAATGTACCATTTAAGACTCACCCAGGCGCCCTCTCGTTAGCACTACCATCATCATCATCATCATCAACATCACCCACCCGACCACAGAGTGAATTCGTTTTCCATCACAAAATCCTTAACACAATGTTTTACAATTTTACTACTTTTTTTTCTTTCGTTCTTTAATTTATAACAAACAACAAATCAACGATGGAAATTAAAATATTTACAAGAAAACAAGATGAATTTCCATATTTCTGTTTTAAAAAAAAAGAAAATCTTGATTCTTGTATAGTTCTTCACAAAAACAAAACAAAAAAAAAAACATTACCCTGCTCCTGGTTGGTGCTGCTGAAGGACAGATGTTTCCACTGTGACGGCATATGCGGGGATGTATATGGGCAATGGGGGCTGTTGGAAAATATATAATTTTGTTAAGACATGCACGCGGTCTTTCATCGCAACAATACTTCTACTTTGGTGAATGGATAATACAAACGTGTGGAGAGGATCTCTAGCAACAAATTTCACCGGCAGAGTAAATGTTGGAATAGTTAAGGTGAATCTTTTTTAATTTTTTTACATAAATCAACGTCTGAGAAAGACAGATTGTCATCCGGATATAGTGAAAACTTCGGGCATTTCTAAATATCGTAGAACACAACAAAATAAAGCTCCCTTTGCTGAATTCCGAGAAAAAAAGTTTTATAAGTTGGTCTTAGAGATTGCACGATCTCTCTCAAGTAAAAAAGATTGTATTCTCTGCCTGTCTCATGAGAGCTCGAGGTTCGAGTCCCAGAAACATCAAATTGCTTTTCCTCTGGTATCACCATTTTGCGTAGTGTCAGTGGCGTAGTTGTGGTTCGAATCCCAACAGAAAACAAAAATGTTTTCCCACGGGTATCACCTTTCGCAAGGAATTGGCAAGTCGTCTGGTGGTAGACTCACTAGCATGAAAAGCATTTTCTTGATAAGCCGTTCGGGACCTTCAGAAAATTGTAGGTCCCTTCCATTTTCTAGCAAAGCATAGTGGTGAGAAATGATGTAGGCCCAGGGGCTCCCCGCTCTGTGGCGTAACCCTATGTATGTATATATATCACCTTTTGCGAGGAACTGACAAGCCTTTCGAGAGTAATTACACCACCATTAAGAGCAATTTCTTACTTAGCCATTCAGCACGGTCACGTACTGAGCGGTAAACCAAAAGAACGGCATCGTTCTGCCGTTCAGCTTTCAATTTTGTTCTAATTTTGTAGTACAGCGTAAACTTCCGTATTAAATTTGTCAAGAATTAAACTGGTGAACTCCACATTACCTAGACTCGTCTTGAGATGAGAAAATAGAACACCAACGTGATGTGATGGATTTATGAGGCATTCTACAAACACACAGGAGGCAATTTATATATGCGCGCATGAGATTACTTACAACACGCTGCCTGATGACGAGCTAACACATAACCCCACTATAAGGAAAAAGGTACAAGTAAATCTCTTAACGAGGTAATACACAAGGACGCATAGACCGCCGCCGTGCCGTTCGTCGTCGTTTTCTCTTAATTTGAATACAAGTTTTGTTTAAGAATTATATCAGTGAATTTTTATAAATTTATTGCAATAATTTATGTTTATTTGTTTTTATTTATTCTTTTTTATTTTTATTATTTTTGAATCGAGTCAGGCTACGACTAGTGGGTGGATGTATTTTCAATAAAATGCAATAAATCTTCGAACGGATTTAACAAATCAATTTGTTTGGCTGTGAATAGCTATTTGGTGCCTGTCTGTTGCTCCAAGTTGTGGGAGAACGTATATTTCTTGTACTTTTTTTTATTTCGCTACGTTTTCGTGTTGATTTTCATTAATTCTTTCAAACATACTCGCTTTTGTGTTTATTTAGTGTAGTTGGACAGGTAAGGAAATAAATGGAATCTCAGAACAGAATGAGTCGTAGAGAGAAGTATAATTTAGTGTGGAAACGATTTTTTTGATTTAGTGCATATTGGCAGGGTTGATCAATAATCTGGAATCTGTAAATCTTTTTCAGAGAAAGTGGGCAGTGTATACCTGAGAATATCTGAGAATTTAATGGCAGGCAACAGTACTGGTGCTTCGATGAAGGAGTGGGAATGTCTGTGGTTTTTTTTAATCAAATGATTCAAATTTTTTGCAGATCTATGATCGAGGGCTAGGATTTGGTATGAGTACTCCAAAAGAAACAGGGCAAAGAAAGTTGCTTTTCACCTATGACGTTTAGAATCAGCAGAAGTTGGTAGGTCTCTTCTGTTGCCGCAGAAATGGTTGAACGCAATGCACGAGATTCTGGTCAGTTCAGTCTTGTAGTACCTAAATGTGGATTCGGCTTTTTAGTTCGCTTTATAAAGCACTTTATGCAGTTTTACAAAAAAATATTAAAAATAGCTCAGTATTCTCAAAAGCTCAAAAAAATATTGAGTTTTCAAAAGAATAGTGAATTGGGTACCACAGAAAAGTACCTTAGTACCAATTTTATAAGTTTCCTTTATACGAAAATATCTTCAGCAGAATTGTAGCCACGTTATCTACCAATGCAGCAGTAAAATTAAATAGCGCAGTTCAGTGCGTGATGTTAATGCGTTGACAGAGATGTGGCGTGGCGAAGTAAAACGTCAGCTGTCAATCAAGAATTAAATACTCACATGAAACTCATAACACACCTGGTAGACTCAATCGATTTAATACCAATTGTCTTTTTCTTCGTAAAATCTATGTTAACCAACTATTAACTAGAGCTTAGCCATAGTTCATGATCAGTTCGTATCCGTAAAAAGCTAAGGCATTTTCCGGTCAAATAATTTCAAAGCGTTAAACCTTTCTTGACAATCGTCATGTCTAGTCAATACGTATACTTAGGCTGACTTATCTGTGAAGCATTTTGTGAAGCTTAAGCTTATCCCTGGGTTTATTTTCATCTTCCACGATTTCCATATTAGCATACCTACTTTATTAGTTCGAACTTATCCTGCAAAGAACTTGTAAGACATATAAGCCCACAGTAATAAACTAGTCGTCAACAATGCGATGTCATATAAAACTTCAGAAAGCCATGATGTGACGTTTTATTGTTGTCTGTAAACTCGTACAATTGGCTATTATTAAGACTTCTTTTAATGATGTTCATTAATCGGATTACAAATGGTTTGATTTTACAACATCAAATTTATGTCTCTATTGAAAGATAAGACGTTTCAGAAGAGCGATACGGAATTTTTACTGAAATTGTATTCCAGAAATTTAAATAAAAGAAGTGGTTCCTATATATAAATGGTGGAGGTGAAGGCACTGGAATGAAAATGACGGCAACTATTCGAAAAGCTTCCTTTCAATTTCATTTGAATGGAATTCTTATTGCACGCATTTTTTAATGAAATATGAATGTAATTCGTCTCCTTACAGCCATTAAAAATACTCCATCACAAACATACTCACCCTTCCGTCTTAGATAAGAGAAAAGACGTATTTCGTGCGTTTTTCGAAAAGAAAATTTGGCCGAAATGAAGCACCCACTGCGCCAGCAGTGTGTAAGTTTGTGCAAAAAGTCATGAGACTGGCATGCTAGTGGACAACACTTACTGTCCCTATCTTTGTAGAGTGCGCATAGACGAGAATATGTGGATGCTAAAGTCGAGAGTTGTGAGACTAAATCCACATCGATTCACCATTGATCTCAACAACTCGACATTTTCACGCCCTGGGCTGAGGAGAACTCAGTATAAAAAAAGTCGGTTCATTATAAGCTGACAGGTTTGCAGTTTAGGTCGTAGACCAGCTCAAATTCGACACTGATTTTGGGCGAAAACTCACCTTTGGTGATGAGTAGCATATTTATTTCGGTAGCTACACTACCAAACTGAATTGTCGCATTTAGGGTTCGAAAAACACCTACATTTCTGTCAAGAAGCCATCCACAGAGTGTAGTGTGTGGATTGCAGAGTGTTCGAAAATGAGGCTGGAAGCAGCGCAGCGTTCCAGTCAACGGTGAGCATTATACAAACATGTAAGCTGACTTTTTTTAACAAAAGTTCATGATGACCTGGGATTAGATAGATAGACATTTAAGGTGGCGCAACAAAGCGAGGAGCCCCAGGGACAAGTTTACTTCTCACAACCATGCCTTGTGAGGGAATGGAGGGAACCTACAGTTTTCCGCCGGTTCCGAGCCCGAACGGTTAATAGAGAAAGCGTTTTTCATGCTGGTAATGAATTCGCTAACGGAGGACTTTCCAATTCCTCACGAAAGGCGATACCCGTGGAAAAAACATTTTTGCCCCTGTTGGGAGCTACGAACCTCGGGGTTACATGCTAACACTACGTTACGGGTACCAAATGACCTGGGATTGAACCACCACATATTTAAAAAAAAAACTTGTATTACTATTTATTATATACTACAGCTGACAGACAACGCATGATATACACTTGTGGCCATGCAATTAAGTCATTTTTATAAATGACGTCTACATATCCATATATTAAATACAAATTACAAAAAAAAACAAGATTTATTTATATATATATTTTTATATATTTATATTTTTATATATTTATTTTATTTCTAAATATCTACAATCACAATAAATAAAAAAAAATTCCATTATAACAATTGTCATTTCTTTAACGAAAAATCAATAATATATAAAATAAGTATGTGGCCATATAATTAAGTCACCTGAAAAAATAAGAAAATTATGAAAAAAGCATAGTTTTTTTAACCTCAACGTTAATATATTGTAGGATAGCCTTTCTGTTTTGAAACGGTGGATATTCTCCTTGGCATGGAGTCCACCAAACCTTTGCATTGCTCTACGCTCATATTTGTCCACTCTTCCTGCAAAATACTCTAGAGAGTAGTCGTGCTGGTTTATTTTTTTGCAGCAACTTTTTTCTGAGAATGTCCCCAAATTCTCAATGGGGTTTAAGTCCGGTGACTGCGCTGGCCACCCCAAAACAATCACTCTACGCTCTTCAAGAAAAGATTTCACAACTCTTAACGTGTGTTTGGGGTTATTGTCGTGCTGAAAGATCCATCCTTGGCGTGTTTGGGGTAACTGGTTCTGGTAGGCGCCGAGAAAATTTGTGTCCAGTATATCCCGGTAGTCAAAACCTGTCACTTTACCGTTTATTTGACACAGCGGACCGACACACCATGGCTTGTGAAACACCCCAAACCATTTAAGAATCGCCGCCATGCTTTAAGGTCTTTATGGTGTATTTTGGGTTCAGTTTAGCATTTCTTGGACGTTTAACATACGGTTTGCCATAATTTCCATAAATGTTGGCCTTCACCTCACACAACATTTGTTGATGCAAATGTAAGACAAAAAAATGTTTTAAATCTTCTAAAAATGCAATGACTTAATTGTATGGCCACAAGTGTATAACAGATGATAGACGAAAGATGGCTGACGAAAGATCGCCGTAGATGATTTATGACAGATGATAGATGACAGAAGATAGATTGAGATCACAGATGACAGATGACAGAAGATAGATGACAGATCTCAGATGAGAAATCACAAAAGAAAAATTAAAAATGGAAAATGACAAGCGACAAGTGACAAGTAACAAATGACAGGTAAAAGATGTCAAACAACAGTTGATAGATCCTTCTTTAAAAAGAAAACTTCTGCATACGCAGACATAGAGTAAAATAGCTACACATAAAAGCGAAGATACAATCACACGCCAAAAGTCCATTTATAAGAAAGCTGTGCATTTTCGCCCAATACCGCTAAGTTTAGAATGCTATGCTCAATAAATGTAAAATGCAACTAGACAAAACTTTCATAGGCCTTAAAGAGAGAGAACCTTCCACTTTAGCTCTAGATGTAGATTCAAAGAGTCGACGGGTTCGTATACAATGTTGTCCACTCACCAAAGCTTTGTTTGGAACTCAACCGATTTCCATTCTTTTATTCAGAAAATACATATGTAATGTTGTGCCTATTTTTAACAGATATTTATTTTAAATAGCACTCAACAATCTTCTATCAGACAGCTACCTATCTGTTGCGTGAAAAATCGATCCTAAGCATAATCAATTTATTTTTGAAAATTACAACAGAACAATATCGAGGGTTTACTCATTCTTTATCTAAATATGGTAAACTAGACATATACCTATACCTACCCAAGCTAGCATACCTACCAGAGATAAAAATGAGTATGTTCAAATCTGTTCAAACACATCAAAAATTTCTCAACGATCGCTCAGACTTGATCATTTTCCACCCCTATTCACAAGCAAATAGCTCGCAAGCATATTTACTCACAAGCAAAAATTCTTCTGAACAAACTAAATCAGTAAGGATGCTCACAAGTCATTTTTTCTGTATTGAACTCACAAGCAAATGACTTGCAAGCAAATTGACTTGTTTGAACTTACTTGAATATATTCAAATACTCATGAGCACGCAAAATGTTCACAAGCAGGTAGTGTGTTCACAAGCAGGCAGTGTGTTCACAAGCAGGTAGCGTGCTTACAAGCAAGCAGTGTGTTTATAAGCAGGCAGTGTGTCCATCGGAAAGCAATGCGCTGAACATTTATACCTAACTATAATTCTATTGAAAAACAAAGAAAGGCATACAAATGGTTGGCTTTGGATATGAGAAAGAACGGATTGGTTGCATTGCTGGATGATAAAATATTTTAATTTCTGATTCCAAAATTTCCCTTTTTAATATAATAATAATTTTTACAGTATAATAAATTTATATGCCTTTATTGCGGAAATGGATTTTGCTTATCATTTTTTTATGACAAGTGATTGCTTATCCTTTCGTTTTATGGCATGCAAATGTTTGGGTTTAAGCTTAGGTAGGTACAAAAATTAAAGGTCATCAATGAATTAGGAAGAGTTATAAACATGTAGGTATAAATACCTATTTTATAGTTGCATTTTTTTTTTAATGTTTTGCTTTTTTTAACTTCTAGTTGAGTTTTCTGTTTACTTGAAATTTTTGTTTCTATATACTTACTTACATCTACTTCAATGAATACAATAAATTGTTTCCATATCTACTGTATAATAACCATGCTATTAAATAAACGTACTTCTCACCTAGGTATACCTAGATTTTTATTTTACTTAAAACGATCACGCCATCAAACTACCCTTTTTGGTATGATCACATTGCTTGCTTTATGAACACACTGCTTATTCACAAACACACTGCTTATTCACAAGCACACTGCTTGCTCATGAACTTATTGCTTGCTTACGATCAAATTGCTTGTGATCACTTTTATTCACAAGCACTTTGCTCACAAGCAGTTTAACTCAATGTTATTCAAACTCATTTTGACTTGCAAGCAAGCCTACTTGTTTGGTTCGTTTGAAAATAGGGGTTGTTCAGAGTTGCTTGGTTCACAAATAAGATTGTTCAAATTTACTTGCTTGTGGGTTGACTCAGTTTGTTCAAACTCGTTTTTTTCAAGTAAATACTCATAGTTCACAAGCATACTTAGTTCATTTTAATCTCTGATACCTACCTAAAATTTAATGTACCTAGGTAGGTCTGTACCTACCTATTGATAATCAAAATGTGCAATTTAAGTAAAATTTCGATTAGATTCATTTCAATAAGATTTCATCACTATTTTTTACACTTTTATTGAATCCACCAAGTCTGTGCCGTTTTGTAATAGGTACCTTTTGCTCAAATCCCGACGGTGAAACACCATCTCCAAAGAATACCCAACACCGCACCTCGCCGTAGAGAAAAATTTTCATTATTACAAAGCTAAAAATCGTCACGATGTAGGTAAGTAGGTACTTACACATCTGACAAAAACCAAGGATGGAGAAGTATAATCCGTCGATGCGCACCCAACATTACGCATATTTATGTTAATCCAATAAATTCCATGTCAAACGCCATTGAAGCTAAGAAGAAAACTCCGAAATCCGGGCAACATTCTTCATAGCCATACAAAAAATTTACCAAACATGTGACTGATTCCTCAGGATAATCAAAAATTCACAATTATAATTCAATATAAAATAAGATTTACCGATGAAGAGTACAATACAACCCCGACTTCCTATTTTCCAATTGTCAAGCAGAAGCAAAAACTGCTAGTACTGTTCCCATTCACTGCACACCGCCATCTCTTTCTGATTGTTTACAAAAAAAAAAGCAAAAAGCAAACAAAAAAAAACATGTCTTCACAATGGAAACGTTCCAGTAGATACAGTAGCTAACGCGTGCAAGTGAGAAGGCCAATTGTTTTGAACTGTCATAAATCATCCCACTGATGCTGCTGCTGTTGTTCGCCAACAAGACCAACTTGAATGGCAAAAGTGTTTTCCAGTCTCATTTTGCACAGAAAACACTCTTCCATTCAAAGCACCTCTCTGAGGCAGAGGCAGAGTGTATAGATACTCTTCGAATCTCATAGATACTTTTCAACCAGAAGAAATGAAAAAAATAACAAACCTGCTAAGGAGAGTAGGAATCTGGAAACGGAACGAAATTCCTAAGAGAGTCATTAACCGAACACATCCTCATCTAGCGAATGTATTGGTAGTGATTTGAGAATTGAGAACAACAAAATCCTGTCAATGTATTGATTGAGTCTGACACACGCGCACAAATCACCGCCATTGCCTGGAAGTGTTGAGTGTTCGAATATCTCGAGCGGCGCGACTAACCGCCAAGGATTCTCTATGCACGGCAAAGAGTTTTTCAGTCAACCACAGACCGTTACACAGTGATCATGTCTGCAAAAGTTTTATTCGTATTCGTCTTTGCCGTCAGCGATTTACAACAAAATAAACTTCTGTCAATGTGAGAGAGTGTAAGCGATACAACAATAACAAAAAAGAAACGAACGAAAGATAAAAAAAAACAACTCAAAGAAGCAAGAGGGTTAATTAATATCTGGTTCAAACCCACACTGCGCGCCTTATACATAGATACACGAATCGAGTATCTTACAGATAGACAGACAAGACAGCAGCGGCTCTTCTTCAACTACGGATCAATCAGAATTTTTGACGTGCCACTCTCATTCGTGTTCGTGGTTCGTATCTTTGTGTATTTGTGTCTCAATGTGTGTACGTTTTGTGGAGTACGTTTGTTTGCAACAACTGCTGCTGTTTGTCATTCCGTATCCGTAGACATACGGTACGTTCGTTAGTTGGATTCATTCATTCATTCAGTATTTTCGGATTCTGTCAAACGAGACGTTGTGTGCTGTGTGTTCGTCGTCACGAGAAATAATCAAACAAAAAAAAAAATTTGTTCGTTTGTGCATCAGATTTGTAAATTGGCCGCCGCTAAGTGACAAGAAAAAATTTTTTTTCTTTTTCAAAGAGGCCAATATTTTCTCACGGCTTTTGTTGTTATTTTATTTTTTTTAAATATTTCAATCGTCTCTGCTAATTGGAATTCGCCCCCAAATTCATATCTAGTCAAAAGTTGATGAAATATTCTTGTGAATAAGAACGAAAAAAAAAACAAGAACTTAATTAAACCACTATACGAATCTCTAAGACTGATTAAGAAAAGAAATAATTTAAATATAAATCAAAAAGCTTAAAATAATATTCTAACCACCCCCACATGTATACGTAAATTTCAAATACAAATTTTTCGAACTTTCTTAAAAAAAATATAAAAAAAATTTGACTTCAAGTTAAAAAAAAAAAAAATCAAAAAATACAATACAAAATAACCCAGTATACGATCTTAAACGCCATAATAAATTGTTTTAATTTTTTCCATTAAATATTAAAAATATATTTAATTATTTTTAAAGTGTTGTTAAACAAAGTTACAAATAATAATTATGAAAATAATGTGAATTAGTGTTAAATACGCATGAAAAGAAGCAAATAAATAAATGCAATTATTAGTGTTTTAAGAAATTACAACTTTAAGTGATTTGAAATTTCAAAGTGCTGTTGAACTAACTGCAAGAAAGTTACTGCGTCTACTTAAATAAATCCACGACAAAAATGTTACACGAAGCATTGATGTTAGAAATCTACAGACAAGCATTGAACGCTGGGTGAGTTGAATTGTTTATTTTCCTTTGTTTTTCGTTTGAAATGTTTTCGAAACTAATTTTGTTTGTTTTTTGGAAGAGAAATAAGAAAATTAGAGGTATTTGTGGGAAATTTTGATAAACAGGTTGTATGTGAATATTGAAGTGATAAGTTCCATTCGGAGCTTCTTTGTTTGAATCCTTGCACCAAAAACAAAACTAAATCAGTTAGACACTTTGTTTCTTTTTCATTCACAAGTGAACATGAATTCAAGATGACAATTTATATTTGTTAAATATAAATGCATCATCGGATCGATGTAGTAGGTTCTAGTAACTGGCGCATGAACCTCCTAAAATCACATAAGCTAAATGCATAATTGTCTAGTTGCTGCCCATGATATTTAATCACTTTAAAGTCAGTTCTTAGAAGTATACATGTGCCATCGCAATATTCCTTTCCCGCTCTTATGAAATTGGAAGATTCGAGTCTACGTCAACGTCTAGTGTGGTCTGTGGTGTGCATAGTAAAGTTCTAGTGTAAAAATTCCACAGAATCGGTACTGATTTTCTTTGTATATTGCTTTTTAAAAACAGTGGTTTCGTTTTCCAGTGATCGTGTGATCATGAGCCTATGTTTTTAAACAATATTTTGTCGACAATGAGACTCTGTTCCTACCAACATCCCATTGAAAACCAGTGTAGTTTATTTGACAGCATAAGTTACATGTTAAGCGGAGCAGGTTTAGATTTAGATAGGAAGGATTACTAAAGAAAAAGATTAAATAAACTAACAATGAAAAGATTAGAAATTTTAATCGTTTCCTTATGCCCATTCTAAGTAAATGTTTGTGCGATCAAAGTTGTGATATTTTCATCATGAGTAGGTATTATAAATCAAACATTAGGGGCCCGAACGTGAGTGTTAGCATATCTGCCTGTAATATGGGAGCTTCGTGGATAGAAACCAGGAAAAATTAAAGAAAAAACTGTTTGCCACGGCTTTTCCGTGTTTTTCAGTTGTAGATTCTTAAAAAACGTTAGGCTCTCGTTAGAATATGAGATGAACGATCAGAGGCCGATAAGAAAACAAGTTTGCTGTTTGGTAATTCAATAGTTACTGTACAATGTATATTTGAGATATTAAAAAGGAAAACACTAATTGCAACATACGCTATTGATATTACAGTTCCTAAAGCTCTTAAGCGCAGTGGTGTAAATAAGTTTTACAACAGTTTCTTTAGTTTTGTTGAGCCTTCCAACTCATTTATTCATTTATTCGCTAAGACCATCAACGGTTCGACTATTCGAGGGAAGTTAAAATGAATACAATATTGGAACTAACTTTTTATGTTCCACACAATCAAAGTGAGGTAATTCCGATAGTCAAAAATTTCAATCATACGTTGTAAGGTCCGCAGTATTTTCAATTCTCTATTGTGGGTATGGAATACAGAGGGAGAATTGCATTTCTTTGATGTTGAGATTGTTACATAGCGACCCGGCATTAGATTCTTAGAAACCAACTTTTCTTTTTCAATGATCCTAGATACCTACCAATGTTGTCACGGCTGGAGTGAAGATATTAGTGTGGGATGTTAAATCAATAAAAAAATATCTGCATCATCTTTTTAACAGAAGCTCAACAAGTAGCTATCTATTTTTTATAATTTGCTGGGAGTGTTGAACAGGTTGTTGCCAAATGGCAGCACCCCAGGATATAGGTTAAGGCAATAAAGTACCAAATTACTTTTTTATTGCCCCATTTTGCTTTTTTTAGTTAATTAGGATACAGAAGAAGGAGAATTTTAAATAAGTGCAGTAAGACATTCAAGGAAATTGTATGGATGGTTGAAGACTTTATGTTTTTTCGGAAAGTTTTCTCAGTCCGTTTCTTTTTATTGCGCCAAATTGAATTGGTGTGCTCTTCAAATTTGAAACAGACATTCAAAGTTGTCAGTGTTTTGTAGTGGCAATGGCAGTTTCTTAAATTTTGATTCAATTTTGCTAATAGTACAAAAGTCATTGATTTCGTCTACAAAAAACTACAACCTAATACTTAAATTTTCTGTTAATATCAGAAAACACGAAAGTTTTTGTTGAGCTAAACCTAATAATACAGATTAAAGGTTGAATGAGAGTTCTGCAGTAAACGTCGTGTCGTTACAGATTTAGCTTTGCTTACGATTATTTGTTGGGTGAATCTTATGGCTTCATAAACGAAAAAAAACGATGTCTTAACATTTTGATTTCAATGGTTTATGGTTTTTTAAAATAAAGAAATAAGTATACGAATAAGGTGGTGCAAATGAGCGTAGATCCCAATAGTCTGATGTGTTTCTTTCAACCATTTAGGTACCTTGTGAGGAATTGGAAGAGACCTAAATTTTGTTTGTGATTTCAAACGGCTATTCGAGAAGGCGCTCTCCGTGGCATGAAGTTATTGTCGAATATACTTGAGACAGTATTTTGTTTTTGTGGTGTCAGTTAAATCCATTATATTTTGTTTAGTCATTGTAGATGCCAAATCACAACAGCAGAGCACCTATTTTCCTAAATGCTCGCACTGTGCTTTATAACATTAAAAGGGTAGTCATAACCCCTTGATGTGCGCGTTAATTATATAAAAAAAAAAGATTTTAAAAGATAAGACTTTGGTATCAAATTTATATCACAAAGTGGCTGCTCAAAATATTTAGCTTTACTCAAGGCTTCGTGCTTCGTATCCCTTAGAACAAACAGCGACATTTAGTTCATTTAATTGTTTAGTTAATTGAAAGTACAAAGTGTTGACTACATTCTGCAGTGAATCAAAAGACAAAATAACCCTTACTCCGAGATATTAGAATGGTATGAATCGGTATGTTGATTCTAGTCTATACTATGCTACAGAGTTTGATATGACTTTGAAGTGGGTTATTCATTTCACTTGCTTCAATTTATTTCTTGTCTCTCTGAAATGAAATTAACATCTATGCCTATCAAATTTTTTAGTAATTCGCTATTTAGAACCCAATTTGTTTAGTTGATATTGGTTTTTGACAAATATTGAAAATTGTAAATTTTTTTTGTTTTTATAGAACATTCAAAAGCTTTGTTCACTCATCTTTAAGTGGTATGTTTTCGCTCAGTCCTTTTAAAATACTTTATGGCTAAAAGAAAAAAAAACAGACATTATTAACCCACGAACTCATCCCTGCGGCATACTATTATTCATTTATTTCAAATTAAATTATTCCATTCTTTGTTTTTCTGGAAATAAATAAATAAATAAATTAATAAATAGGGTGACGCAACAGAGCGAGGATCCCCAGATCCACAATCATGCCTTGTGAGGGAATGGAGGGGACCTACAATTTTATGCCGGATCCAAACGGCTAATGGAAAAATCGCTTTTCATGGCAATGAATTTACCATCGGAGAGTTTTTCAATTCCACGCGGAAGGGGCTACCCGTGGAAAAGAAGTCACGTAGCATATTTTTCTACAATGCTTTTTATAAAACTATTCTTGCTTAACATTTCTGGTTTAATGGCGGTCTGAATAAAAAAGTTTAGTTTGAATAAAAGAGTTTAAATGAAATAATTATATTAAATAATTAATAATTGGGAGGGCAGAGGGCTTAACGTCCAGGAATACGTTAAGCCCTGTGCCCTCCTGCAATTGTATCGAACGGTTAAGTGAGATATAACTTTCATAGCAGGAAAAGAAATCGCCAATTCCCCTCGAAAGGCAAAAACCCTGGAAGAACAATTTTATTACATTCATACATGCTATAACCATTATTTAACGAACACCAATAATAAATTAGTTTCCATCTCCCAAACACACTACCATTTGAAAATCTGACGCGATGCAGTTATTGTTTGTTTGTACCGCTTTGCTGGATTTAACTCAATCTAGCTTGGTTTTAGACTAAAAAAACGAATCAAGTACGAGGTATGTCATCAAGTCGTGCTTTTCCATGTCTCACTCTCCAGGTGAGCTGGGTACCTACGTTTCCAAGTTTTTTTTCGTTTGATCTACTTATACATGAACGGGCTTAAGCACTGCTTGTTTCGAGTTTCAATCAAAAAACTCGTGAGCCACCTGCTACATATGAACTGAGAAACTGTTGAGAACATCCACACACCACAATTATAACCAAAGCTCAATCCCTCCCTTTTAACACATACGCCCCAGTGCATTCAGTTTTTTGACATATTCAGTTTAAAAAAAAAAATTCTATAGGAACGAGATAAAAGAAAACGGCTTCAGTAAACTTGCTGTAAAAGTAGATTTGCTATTCCTTTGCTTCGACAAAAATTAACAATTACCTAACTCTACTAATTTCATTTGGATTGAGTAAAGACTGATCTTTAAAATTTGTCCATGAAAACAAAGGATCCACAGAAAACTATATTAAAAATCCGAATTAAGAAGATGAGAGGGTAACATGGGCACTATCCATTATGAAATGATGGCACGATCGGCTTTCCAATGTAAAAGGCTCAGCAGAAAGTTCAGGACAGCATTCCAGAGCTGCATCTCCTTTCACTTTATCTACAAACATTTTTTTAGTATAAAGGTGAGGCATGGTGTACATTCCTTGCTCAAGAATTATGCCTATCTATCACCACCTGTGTATGAGGATCTTTTATAAGATTGTACTCACATACATACATAGCGTTGCGCAACAGAGAAGGGAGCCCCGGGGTCTAGAGAATTTCCCACAACCATGCCTTGACATCTGACTTCCTCGGAGATGAAGAGTCTAATCGACCCTTCACATTTCTTACGCATTAAGGTTACGTCCCGATGAACAACAGGGAATATGGATTGAGGTTGCCATGTGTTCAATGAAGCTTAAAAATATATTTAAAAAAAAAAATTTTTTTGAAATAATATACTTTTTCACCATAACCATGCAGTGTACGAAAGGTTTACGCGTTTACGAAACTTCTCAAACAATAAAGCCATATAATTGGTCAAGTAATGTGGAGTATTATCCCGTCTTGCTGGAACCAAAGTCAAAGTCATGATCTTCAATCGCCGGCAAAAAAAACTGTTATCATTCGACTTAGTGGTCCGAATTTAGTGTAATATTGAATTCGGATCATCAGACTGCATTTGCAACAGACTGACGGCGGTAGACACCCTTTAGGACATCATTATTACGCTTTCACGGGTCTAGATATGATCAACCTTTGTTACTCCTGCTGCCATATGAATCATCTTCATCTCAGCCACTTTAATACTTTTGGTAATTGTCTATAATTGCAAACCGTATATGAGTGGTGAACAGACAACCACTGTGTAGAGTCTACCCTTCAGCTTATTAGCATTTTTCTATCACAGTTCACAGAAGATACCGGAGTTTTCTCTAAACTCCATCCAGAATTCACTTACTCGATGACTGATGTCATCACAAGTTGTGTTACTATTGATCATAGATATCAAATATTTAGGCTTATACACACTCGGGAAGCACGTTTCCTATGAAACGTCTGGAATCGACATTTCTGGGTCAGAAATCAGGCTACACAAGAAGTACTCAGTGTTTTTGGACTGATACGGTATCCACTACTTTCTTAGACTTTTACCATACAGTAAGTGCTTCTCGCAGGGATGTGGGATCTTCCTTTAGACAGATCGCCAGCAAAGAATAGCTGATGTATGTACTTTGGGGCTCTGCACTTTACCTTTAAACAGGTAGTCAAGAACTATAATAAAGAGTAAAGGATTCAGGATTCTTTCTTGGTGTAGGTACACATACTGTGACTTAGAATGGTGAGCTTACAAGTAGTAAACAAAAGGCTTAAATTTTCTTTTGAATGTTGTTATGATTATCATCCATCACTTAACAACATCCCACATTTTGAGTTTTATTATTGGATTGGAATCTTGTTTTGAAATTGCATGGAAAGTTCGTTAGCGTATAAAAGTCATCACGTATTTTTTTCACTTGGTAGTATTTCAAAAGTTTCTTCTAATCAATCGTTGTGACATTTGGCGCCGCAGCCCCTTACACAGTTTCGACTCCATAATTCTTCTGCATTCTTAAAATTCGTCGTTTACTATATTCTTGAGATGATATTACTCAATCATCTCTGATTACAATTTTTCAAAGAATTATTTCCCAAATTTCAAAAAGCTTATCTGCATCATAAAACCATACCAAACAATTTCAATCAGAGAAAAATATTTTTTTTTTTTATATTTCCTGGAGAGAAAATCAAAAACAAATAATTTAACAATGTGTCAAGAACTAGATTGACATTTCATGTCCAATGTTATCAGCAATGTGTGAAAGTATATGATTATATGATGTACATAAAACAAAAGACCTTACTGAAGACGCAGAATAAAACTGTTGAAAACACATAATATCAAGCTGTGGTGAGTTTATTTTTATTTATTTTTTTTCCATACATGTCACGTGTGTGTATGGCTTATCTTGTACACTGTGGTTGAGTAATAAATCTTAAATGACTATCTTTTAAGGTTAAATGCAGTCGTAAAAAGGCAAATAAAACCAGAGCTAATAAATTGACATTTCTTAATTTGATTTGATATTCTCCCCAATCTGAATCTGAATGAAGAGAAGAAAACATAAATAGACCAAGTCGAGTGAAGGCTGAAGCAAATGTTGTTGTATGAGGTGTCCTTGGTAAGAAAGAATCATTCCAAATGCGTTCGACGTTTCTAAAACAGTGGTAAAGATATGTTTAACATATTGCAGTTATGCAAGGTTCCATACTTCACAGCACTGCCATAATCAGATAACGAATTCAACATTACCTTGTAAAGTAGGGGCTAGTGGAGTAAAAAGGGTTTGAATCAAGCCTAGATGAGAGACATGTTTGAATTGAAGAGAAAAGTAATTTCGAACTTTAAAGTATAGACTTAAATGAGTAAATCTAATTATCAAAATATGAAAACTCTACTTAGTTTAACCTCCATCTCCCAAACTGGCCCCACCTTCCTCTATATCAGCAATGTCACTTACAAGATAAGAAAAAAATGTATTTATTGATGTTTTTCAATATGGTCCCATGACCTCGTTTTATGTTAATTGGAAAACATATTTCCTTGTGAATTACTGATACACCTATGCGGCTCACCCACAACTTTGCTGCTTGATTTACATGCAGAAGCTTTAAATTACTTGTATCACATCAACAAGACAAGTTCTTAGATCTACTTCCTTCTACCGACTGATAAAATGGATGCAGATCTATTTTCTACCTTTCTGTCGTTGAGAATAAGAAGGTAATCTTTATTAAATATTTAAAAAAACGAACCCGCAATCAGCACCATCGAGTTTATTTTCGTAGATCAATTGCGTGTCTCTTGAACTTAGACGATCGGGTTCAGTTATTTTCTTGATTTTATTGAAATTTCATTGAGTAAGTGGCTGGATTTCATTTTTAACATCAGAACCAACGACTTTTGTACTCGTATGAAGTGAGCCTTACGTTCCCATTTCTAGAAGCTTTTTTTTATTTAAGGGTAAGCAAATTCCTTTTGCATCAACAAGAACTAAAACGCCTAGAAATCAAAATAAGTAAAGGAACATGGTTTTTGAGATTCTGTTCCATCCACTACTGTATTCTTAGAATACTTAGGATATTTGCGGTTCGGTGTGGTTGAAGCTACAACAGCAACTTCTCACTTGGACCACAAAGGGTTCATCCTACAAGCTGGACTGATTAGAATACACAAATATACAAGTTCCTTAGCTTCTTCGATGGATTTAATTTCTTTCATTTGATACACTTCACTCAAAAGCCTCTTAAATCAATGCACCCACTAAAAGCGAAAAACCTCATCAATATGTTTGTTCTCAAACCACTAAAACCCAACCACATCTATTCGGTTAACCACTAAAATAAGCTCATTTAAGCAAAATATTTGCATCTCCGATTATATCTATGCCCAGAGTTACCTAATCTTAAATACCGAAATACGCATTTGCACCTTCTTATACTGGCATCACAGTCACAAATGTAGACCCCATTACTTGTGCTCAAAAGCACCTTTAAATTCTGCTCAATGATCACGTCATATCACATCAATACAACTTAAAAGCCAAAGCTTACAACACGTAATCTAATATTACTTGGAGCTATAGTTAAAGAAAATAAAAGAAAAGTATAAAAAGAAACCTGTCCGAAAGGTGTAAACACGAAGAGTAAACAGGCTGTCCACACCCTACCTCTAGTTCGACTAAAAGCGACACAATTTTCAATTAATACTTATAACTCAACCAGTATAATTCTCATTTATAATCGATTTGCATGTCATTACTGAATCGTTTTATCGTTGGTTCTCAAGCATTTTGTAATCAAATCATCATTTGGAAACTAAATATTTTGTTGGAATTGATCTGTAACTGAGACTCGTGCACGCGGTTTAAAAGCCCATTGTAAATAATAATTATAATTATTATAATATTCAAACAAACAAAAGAGCTACTTTGCAATGGAAGATGATATGACGATGATCATTGTGAACACGCTGATTGATCACAGAATATAAATCATTGATGGTGATGAGAAGGGATCATTGGGTTGATTCTGTGTATGTGACCTAATCAAAATGACCAGATAGAAATATTTTTGTTTTGACTTAGTCGCATTGTTGTGGTTAATGTGTGTGATAACAGAGTTGTGCGATGAGGGGGAACGCATGTATTTATCGCTTGATGTTCATGTTCAATGGTCTCAAGTAGAAGTATGTAGTAAGTTCTTGAAATGTAATAGTAAGATTTTTTGAAAGGATTTATAGAGTTATAGGTCTTTATCGTGGTACCTCATCTATAACAGGATTTTTAAGCAGATGCTAGTCTTGATAAAGAACTCTTGAATGCCACTTAAAGACATTGAAGATTCATTGCACCGTTTTTTGAACTTCATCTTAAGAAGTTATGAAAAAAGTTATAAAGGAGCAAATCGAACAGTTAGAGAAAGTCTGGACTTTGCAATTAAGTATGAAAATCAACACCATTCAAATTGCCACCTCGGTAGAATTGATAGCATGCGATTCTTTTGAGGTCATTTCCAACCGCTTTTCGCACATTTCCTGTAGTATCTTCGCCAGAGCTTGAGTAATTTTAGTTTTGTATAAGTCCAAACTTCGGGGATTTTTTCCTTTAACATGGCCTTTAGCATAGGCTCACAGAAACAATAAAACGCTGCCAAATCGCATGATCTTGGCTTACGCGTTTACGAAACTTCCCAAACAATAAATAAACAATTGGTCAAGTAATGTGGCGTATTATTCCGTCTTGCTGGAACCATATATCGTCAAAGTCATGATCTTCAATGGCCCGCAAAAAATCGTCCAATTCATGATCTTCAATCGCCGGCAAAAAACTGTTATTATTCGACCTAGTGGTCCGGATTTAGTGTAGTCTCGAGTTCAGATCATCAGCAACACTTCCTTTTTCAACAGACTGAACGTGCATTTCGGCGGTAGACACCCCTTAGTACATCATTATAACGCTCCCCTTCTCTTTGAACTTCAGTTAACATTTTTTTGCTGATCCCGAACGGTTTAGTTAAGTTGAAAGCACTTCTCATGGCAGTGCAATGAATCTCGGGAGACTTGCTAATTCTTCGCGAAAGGCTAAAATTTCACGTAGAAAAACAGTTTGATGTTTCTGAGATTTGAACCTCAAAACTTCCACGTAACAGGCGGACAAGCTTACCACCGGCACAAAAAGTTTCACAAGTCGCATAATAATTTTAAGGATTTTAAACCGCGTGCAAACGAGACCAGTCTGCGAATGTCTTATGTGGAAATGTTTTTATTTCTCTCGAAGGTGGGTGCCACTCGCTTAGGTTACCTGTTTATCATTTTTGCAGCATTGGGATCGCGATCGCAGGCCTCCCTAGTTTGGACGAGGCTTTTAATTTCACGATTACTGCAACTTTTTACTGAATTCTTCTTCTCATTCCACAAATTTTAAGGCTTAGTTCCTTGCGAGGCACATTCTTTAGTTTTTCATCGAGGCTCTCAATTCACGGTCCAATTGAGGCGCATTCAATGAACTTTTTTCTTGCTTACATATTTTTGATTTTGTCTCGAATTCAATGCGTTCGAACGGGCACTTTTCAAACGATTGCATGTTATTTAGAATTGTTGCGCTGGTATTGAGCACATGCTGATCGGAATTCTGTGGACGTCCCAATAAACTTTCTTGTTTATAATAAGCCGACCCGAATTCAAACCGAACAAAATGGATTGCCGGACGCAACTTAACGATTCGGATCGTGACGAATCGGTAGTTTGCTTATCTAGAAAAAAGATGGCGTCAGAATGAGAGAGTTTGAAAGCTTCTTAGTTATTTCATCGAATTAAATATTCTGATTTCTTGATATGCCCTTATTGTGCTCGTGAGGTAATGGGTAGTTTGTATGATGTTAAGGTGCGTCCACACTATGCCGACCCGAATACGGATCCATTTCAATCGGTTCGAATTCGGTTCGGCTTTCGGTAAGGAGGAAGGCCGATCTGGACGTCTACACTAAGTCGGTATTACCGATCGGCATGTGCCGATTGATGCCGCTCGGCATAGTGTGGACGCACCTTTATATATATAGGATTGGAATCCCAGGAACCTCAAATCGTTTTTCCACGATTATCTGCTTACACTAAGAATGGGGAGGTCCCCCGAGAGTGAAAGCGCTTTTTAATTAGCACTTCGGAGTCAGCAAAAACTTGTAGGTCATTCACCTAAGAATTAGTGAGAGAAATGCGCTGGCCCCAGGAGTTCTTCAAGCTCCTATTTGTTTACTTGACAAGCCCTACGCTGATTTGAGAATCGAGTGTGTTACTGTTTTGCATTTTAACGCTCAAGGTGCATCGGCACAATTTAGTTAAACAAAAATGAGCGCTTTGTATTCGTGTTGTTTACCATGATCTGATTCATCTTTGACGAATCAGTAATTCACAATAAATAAAGTAATTCTTCATAAAACATGAGGCAATTTTAAACATTCACGTTCAACCAGTTTGGAAGAAGTCGAACATAAGTGAAAATGTCTTTGCCGAAACTCAGTCTCATGAACTTGGTTACGTTGAGTCACATTTTTTCTTACATTTATATAAAATGATGGTATGATTGTAGTGTCTTATCACGATTGACAAAGTCTACAAGCTGACTAGATAGCCATTCCTATAAAGACCTCACCTCCTGAAAGCTTTCACTGTGTTTTTACTGGGTTTTCCATTACCTACCAATTCAATGGTGACTTTTGTTGCTCTTAAGATGCGTATACATTATGCTCATAGGCATAACCAAATAAGTGTGGACATCCCGATCGGCCTTCGTACTTACTGAAAGCCGACCCAAATTCGAACAGAACGGTATGAGTCCAAGTGCAGCCCGAAATAGTGTGGTCGCAGCTTTATATAGAAATTTTAAGTTTTCATAGAGCGTCGATCACTTCAATGTTTATTTTTTCCTCTAGACAAGAGGGTATATGCCTTTCATTTTATACAAATATCGACATAAGCTTTGAACATTCTTCAGTGGACAAAATCGATGCCGTTGGCTGTAAAACATGTGCTGCCTTGTGATTGCTGATGCTTAACCTAAAAAAAAACGAATTCAAAAACACAAAATGCTTTATAGGCAAAGTACTTTATAGGCAAAAACGTTAAGGCAACTAAAAAACTTCAGTTCGGCTTGTATATTTGACAGCTTATTGGAGAAGAAGGAAAAATAGTTAGCGATATTTACAGTAATGCATTTTCTCATGTGTTGTTTACATAGTACCTAATTGTCCTTCTAAAATATCATACCATCGGAATAATTTTATCGAATTCAAGCTGCGAAGTGCACAAGAGCAGCCACAGGGTGTTTTGTAAAGAGATAATTGCCTGCAACTTATTTCGTGTTAACTAAAAGAGTTTGTTCGTTAATTTTCGATACAAACCGTTTCTTATTTGATTAAAAAGCACTTATTTACTACCTAAGATTTTAAAGGTACATATATGTGTTTTTCAAAACACCCTTTGTTAGTACGAACACAGTCAAAGACTTCAACCTGACTGCACCAATTTTCAATAAAACGTCAACAAACAAAAGTTTGATGTTTCCTGTCATGATATGAAGCTATTCAACTGAGATGAACTCCCCTTAAACCCAAATTCCGTCATCATGTTGTCCATTTTCTTTTTAAACCCACTCATTTCGTTTTATAAATAGTCATACAACCTTAACCCGCTTGTAAAATGTTAACGTCATATTTACTTCAACACCATTTCCTTTGATCACACACAATTAGTCACGATCAACTCCTCCGCACAGCCTCTTACCTCCCCTTCCCAACATTTACTATATGATATCCAACTAAGCGCCAATCTGAAAGCAACCCCATCCCACTCACTCCAATTAAAATGACTTTTTAATCTCAAGTCGTTCTTTAGTAATTAGGTGATATGCAAGTTAGTTCTATCTGTACTTCAAGTCGGTACTAAGTTAGTTTGACTTAATGACAATTGAAACGTCAATCATCAGCACATTCTACAAAAACAAAAATTATAATGATTACCATAAACACAAGTATCTCTAATAATTGCCATAAGATACTATCGCACACATACATTCTCCATAATACATTCACACTAAACGAACAAAATAGTGGAGATACATTTTTTTTTTACTTTGCTCATAACCGCAATGGAGTCCATGGGTTGATTGATATCGAAGTAGTTATTGTTAATTTAACGTGATTTTGAAAAATAACTCGCTGCATTCTCCTTCGATGTAGAAGTTCATGTAACTGGAATGCACGATCATTGTGCGATCAATTGAAAAAGATATATAAATGGCATTTTGTATGGGACATCAAGATGAATCTTGGGAATTAAAAAATAGCATAGACTTCACTTACCATATCTTTTATTTTTAATGGAAATTTATGGATTCTCGGAGTGTTTAAGCTGGTTGACAGGGGTATGTCTTGGCTTCAACTAATGATTGTGTTAGCGAGTTATTAGTTTTGTTGGAATGGAAATGTGATGGACTGACTGAAAGTTACCCATGCATCGATTGCCGACGGCAAAACAGACTTTTATTTTCCCGGAGTTGAGTTTTATTTTTAAGTCAAGTTTTAGTTGATTTCTGAAGATGGTGGGTGAAGGTTTAAGGAAGTACTGTGTAACTCTGCTCTGGTTGCTGATTGTAAGCTGCTTTTGCTACATTACTCGATAAAGAACTCCATAAAGCCTTTCTTCTACTGTTTTCGCTTTTCATTCAGTTAAGAATCTTCTGGGGTTGTCGACAATATAGCTTTTCATAAATGAATCGGAATCAGTAAAGAATCAGTCATAAAAATACCTAGTTTCATATTGTTTCCATTTCTAATCAAAAACCATTTTCTGATTTGTTTTGCAGAGCTCTTCCCAACCAGCGTCCACGATCAACTGAATCAGCCAATTCCAGTGAACGTTGTCCATCGCATGATTCCAATTCTTCGGCTGAAAATGGGAGCGCTGGTGGCAACGCCTCTAATCTTCATCCAACTTCACCCAATTCAGCATTCCCTTCAATGATTCCACCCTCGGCCAATAACAATTCATCTCACCATCATCAACCACACCACCATCAGCAACAACATCAACATCACCATCAGCAACCACCACCGTCCATGGAAGCCTACCTGCATATGGTCGCAGCTGCGGCTCAACAATACGCTCAGTTTCCTCTTGGTGGTGGGCGGATGCCTATGCCAATACCGCCAGCAGCTGTTGCTGATCCTCATTTCAAATTACCACCACAAGCATCACCCACTGCTTCGAGTAATAATTCAGAAGCTTTGGATTTCCGAACGAGCTTCAAGCGAGAAGCTTCCGAAGCTGAGGAGGAAGACGAAGTTGATGAACCCGATGAAATGGAAGAGATCCAAGAAGATGGCAATCCACTTGATTTGTCGACGAGTTCCCGTAAGCGCAGTGCTGATGAAGATGAGTCCTCTGCTCAAATACCACACCAAATTAAAAAGCAGTATAAAGGAACACCTCCACCATCTACGCCACCTGCAGCAGCTCCATTGATGCCAACAGTAAATCCATACCTAGCAGCCGTAGCTGCTGCAAATATATTCCAAAATGGACCATTTCCATCAGGAGGATGGAATGGCAAGAATGACTTGGTCATCGATCCTACCAGTTGCTTAGAAAAGATGACAGATTTAGTAAAAGGACCGCGAAAAGAGAAATCTCCCCGACAGCAAACGCCCGTGCCACCAGCTCCACCAACTGCAGCTCCCATTCCTCCCAGTGAAGGAGTAATGGCCTCTAAGGGACGACATAATATATGGCAGTCGCATTGGCAGAATAAGGGCGTTGCAAGTAGTGTATTTCGTTGCGTTTGGTGCAAACAAAGCTTTGCAACACTTGAGGCTCTCACTACCCATATGAAAGACAGCAAGCACTGCGGAGTAAATGTTCCTCCTTTCAGCAATCTTCCGAACACAGAACGTCCACCTCAACAGCCACAAATGCAAAACCACCAGCAAATGAGGAAACCCTCACAACAGCCGATGCAATCAAAGTCAAACTATAGCAACTATCCATCAAATCGAGATCCCAACACTCCGCTGCCTAGGAAGCTCGTCCGAGGGCAGAATGTGTGGCTAGGTAAAGGAGTTGAGCAAGCAATGCAGATTCTCAAGTGCATGCGGTGCGGAGAGAGCTTCCGTTCGCTGGGTGAGATGACCAAGCATATGCAAGAGACACAACATTACACAAATATACTCTCCCAAGAGCAGACAATTTCGATGAAGTCTGGGGGATCTGGAATAGGTGGAGATGGAAAGGACGCTATGAGCTCCGAAGAAAGTCGAACGCTAAGCGCCGTACTAACGTGCAAGGTGTGCGACAAGGCATTCTCATCACTGGGCGATCTCAGCAACCACATGGCCAAAAATAATCACTACGCAGAGCCATTGATGCAGTCAATGGCAGGAGGTGGAGCTGCAGGGCGGAAGCGTCAGATTCAAAAGAAACGTGAGAAGTCCTTGCCTGTGCGGAAGCTTCTCGAAATGAAGGGTGCAGCAGCCGCTCAAGCTGATGCTATGGACGCCATGGAAGCTAAAATGAATCGTAATGAAAAGATGGAAGCTGCTATGTTTGCAGAGCGTATGAGGCAGTACATTTGCGGTGTCAAAGCCGAGCCTGTTCCCGATGAGATGAACAAATCACCAACTATGCAGAAAAAATCTCCAGAACAAGATTCCCGCAATGGAAACGCAAAGCCGGGCTCTTCTTCAGTCCTCAGTGCCATTGAACAGATGTTCACTACAAGCTTCGATACTCCAACTCGACACAACAACGTTCCGCAACAAGCCAATGCAGCCAATAAAAACACATCGCCAGTTGCTTCAAGCATACTCAAGCGTTTAGGCATTGACGAGACCGTTGATTACAACAAACCATTGATGGACATTCAAGATCCTTACTACCATCACTACGCTCGTTACACCAGCAGTGAACGAAGCGCCAGTGAATGCAGTCTCGATAACCACGAAGCTCCCAAGCCCAAAGCTCGATCTGAAACCCCCGAAAAGCTGGAACCCAATATACCGATCAAGAAAGAGGAGTCTGAAGAAAAAGAAAACTCAGATCAGGAAGAGAAACTTGATGAGAAACCCAATACACCACAACAAGCTTCCACGCCAAATGGAGAACTCAATTTGTCAACAAATGATCGTAACAACGAAGCTAGCCCGAAGACTGTGGCCAGTCCAGACAGCAATCGATCTGGAACTCCCAAATCACCAGCATCCAGTCACAAGTCATTTTGTGGAGATAGTGAGAAAAAATATCCAAGTGATAGCTTAAACGCTTTGTCCTCAATGTTTGATTCCTTGACCAGCGTTGGAGGTGGTCGATCGCAGCAGCCGCCATCTATAAAATCCGAAGAACCATTATCAGCGGCTTCAAACTCTCTAGCCGCTCTTCGACAATTCTGCGATCAAAAAGAGAAAACCGCATAAAATTTCGATAAAACAAAACAACCATCAACAACGTCGACGTCACTAGGGTCGATAAGTTTAGCTTTGGAATCCGGTCGCCATATCGGCGACCGCAGTACAGACTCTATGCCAGGGTCTACAGATGCTACGGAATGGGCCAAAAATCGGTGTAATGCGGTCGCCGGATTGGCAGCCGGGCATCATAAAAATCATCGCTATCGCCTTCGTCGTCGTAGAAGCATTACTCAGCTAACGCCAACAAACGACACTAGAAAGCGACCGGGCTGATTTTGGAGCGGAGGAGAGTTAACTTCGCCACAAAGGAACAAATTCAATGAGGTAAGGAGACGAATTTGATTTTTAATTGTTTTTTTTAGTTTTGTAGTAAATTTCCCCAATGTCACATTTTCCTGATTTTTTTATTTTTATTCTCGTTTCAGGAATCTTCCTAGATATTCGCCGGACACACCGACACATACACAAATCCTTGAATAAAATAAAAAAATAAATATGAAAAAACTGGAACTCGAAACCTAATGAGAATCATCATCTTTCAATTCTTTTTGTTGTTGAAAACTACAAATCACAACGGGACGTCTGAACGTGATAGACTAACCAGGGCCATTGAAATGGATGGAACTATGGATACCATAAAAACCAAAACAAACTTCAAATTCGGCTGCCGAACAGAACTAAAACCAACCAAACAAATCGAAGCAGCCTCAGCCCTTATAAGGGCTCCAATCGCTTCAATAAAGAGATATAATGATTATGATTTCAATTAATGTTTTTACAAAGTTAATTTTTATTTAAATATTCCTTTTTTGTTGGAACAATTCTGTCCTGGTCTTGAGTCAGCGGAAAAAGCAAGTTAAGGCGGCTGGTTATAGAATAGAGTGACCAATAGTAGAGATTTTCGAGGTTTTTTTTAAATGTATTATTTTTTTGTAAACCTGTAATTGTTATGCACTGGGATTCTCTTACCTATCCTTCCGAGACTACTTTTAAGGGTTGGGGTCTAAATTCTGCCGGGGTCAAAATTCTTTTATCAAAATTCTGCTTTCAAAATTCTACTTTTCAAAATTCTGCTTTTAAAATTCTGCTTTACAATATTCTGCCAATTATAAAGAAAATTAAGGTTTGGAATATGTTAAAAAGCTTCTTTTTTTATAATAGGCAGAATACTGATAAATAATTGCAAACTCTTCTAAAAAAATTGAAAGTAAGGGTTTCCTCATTGTTGCTCTTCTACTCAAAAAAGTTACATAAATCAGTTAGTGAGATGCATTCCCAAGAACGCAAAACAATGTAGAGGCTTGGCATAGTCGCGTCGGCTGAAAGTTATTGTTGGCCGTAGCTACGCAGCACGCAGGTGTTTATAAATTAATTGGAGACCTACGGAGGGAGCTTATCAGTGCCAAATCAGAAATTGAGCGTGTGCAGCATGTTGAGAAGAAAAAAAAGAAAGATAAACAAATAAAAGGAATTATAAAAAAGAAAAGAGACTTAAGTCACACTGGATACAGGCTTATTGAAAATAATATTGTTTTTTTTTGGCCTTGTTTAGCTTTATATTTCATTGTTTTTTTATGCTGAAGGTTTTTTGGACTGTTTTTATATTTTGTTTTTGTTCTTCTTCAAATAAAAAATAATATAAAAAAATTTTGCAGAATTTTTTCTTCTTTAATAGGTAACCAGAATTTTGAAAAGCAGAATTTTGTTAACCAGAATGAAAAAAAAAACAGAATTTTGAAGGCAGAATTTTGACCTGCTTCCTACTTTTAAATAATCAAATAATTTTTTAGCTCCGAGCCCCACGGATGGATCATGGATCAGTGATGTGAAGCAGATAAGAGAGAGAGAGAGAGAGAAAGAGATTTGTGACAGCAGTGCACATAGTACCGAAAAGGAAAAAGAAGTTATTGAAATCATTTCCTTTTACAACTACCATCATCAAAAAAATAATTTCAAAACTATATAGCAACGACCAAGTCAAAGAGATGTAAATAATACGCTGAAGAAAGATAACGTACATTTTTCATGCAAATGTTAACAGTCATTGTATATGTGTAACTCATCTTCGCATTTCCTTGCTTAGGTTATATTTTTATGAATATTGATTTTTTTTTCTCTGTTTTAGAATTAAAGGCTATCCAAAAAAACATTACGCGTTAAAGAAAAGGTTTCATTATTTACAGGATCTACTTGTTTATCAGTGGTGACCGTGTCGTAATCGTAAACATGTTCGTTACGTGCTTATTCGAGTTTCGAGTTCTAGAAACAACCACCTGTTTTTCCATGAACATAGCTTTTCATGGCTAACGGGCAGCCTCTCTAGTAATAACTACACTGTCATGAAAAGCGCTCTCTCACTTAGCTGTTGGGAATCGGCAAAAATTTGTGGGTCCTTTTCATTCCTCGCCAATGCTTGGTTAAAAGAAGTGAACTAAAACTCCGCGATCGTAAACGTACCCTATTCAATCATTTGTTTGTCGGAATTTATAGGCTGTGCATATTCAAATCGGTATCCAAATGATTTTTAGTCATCTCATAACGCTGTTTTAACCGCCAGCTTTTCCAAAATAATGTAACGCAATACGGAATCCAAAACTTCGTCGTTAAAGGGGCTTAGTTTTGTCTCTCAGGACAACTTTCCCGTAGTTGTGCAAATGATAAATGCTTCCTTAAGCTTAGCCTTAACAGCTCTTGGCTTTGTGAGTTTTGGGAATAAGCGTCGCATGTTTTTTGACATCGAAAAATTACCAATCGTTTTGTGTGTTTATTTATTATTTGACGATGGAAGGGAATAGCATGAAAAATAATTAATATACTCAGCAATGCACAGTTTTCGTGTTAGCGAAGCAAAAAGTGTGCCTTACTTATTACTCTTTTAAAATGGAATGGAGGTTCGTGCATTATTTACGGAAGGAACCTGTGGAAACTATTGTCAAAAATTACATCTATATTCTGCTATATATTCAAACCAAACAACTTTTAAGGGAGTTGGGGTTCGGGTTTTCACTTTCGAAAAATCGAAAAAACAAATTTTTGTCTAATCTTATTGCGGAACATTTTAAAAGTTATTGTCTTATTATACTCACTTGTCCTCGAATTTTATTTTTTGGCTGTCGATCAGATATAAACTTATTCATTGTTATTGAATGTTATCAGTTTGTCGTGATACGTTCGACCATGCGCTTGTTATTTTATAATTTTCTCAAAAAACTTTTACCAGAAAAATGACGATAGTAAAAGTAAAGTTCGAGAGAAAAGCTACAAAAAGGAAGGACTTCTTTGTGCAGATCAAGAAAAATTTTAAATCCAAATAAAATAATCTTTTCTCAAGGCTACTTGTTCAAAGTCGGTGTTGCCATTTGAAAACTACTTGACCGACTTTTTACAAATTTTGCATTCCTTTTCTAGTTATAAAATGCCTTTTTCTACGATTAGTTTCTAGTTCTTTTTTACCTTAATGGATGTTTCGTATCCACAAAATTTTGGAACTTTGGTAAAAAATAACAGATTTCACTTTAGATGGCTACCAAAAGTTGTTAAATGAAAGGGGAATTTATCGGAGATGGTTGGGGGAAGATTTGATAATTTAAATAAATAATTTAACTAAAACCATTAAGGTTTTTCAATACTGATAATTTTCCGGCCAAGTTACCATTAACACCGCAAATGCTTTTTTCAAAGAGTAACAAAGCTTGATCGAATTAGAAGTACTAAGATCCGTGGAAGCCTTCATGTCAAAAGTACCATCTTGGACAAAATTCAGCACGACCGGCTCAGTTGGTAATGTCATGTTCAAAGGAGAGATCCGCAGAACCCCGTCCAAAAGGCAATATCGTACAACGTTTCAACAAATTCGCGACGAAAAAGAAAAGGCAGGCCAAAACACTCCTGGTACAAGCAAATGCAAAAACAGCAGCATTTGGTTGGCCTCAGACATGGAACAATCCAAAACCGGGAGGCTTGCCGACGCTTTCTGAGGTCAACGCGGCGTACCCCACAGGCGGATCACTAGTGTGAAGCAGAAAAGTGGGAGCGTTGTGATCGCTTCAAGATCACTACTCGTAACGCCGGAAATGGAAAGAAGAAGATGCTTTTTTCAAAGGTGTTCTGATGGGGAAAGCTCTGTTACCGGCTTATGTCTCAATATTTCAGCATGATAAATTTACACAACATAGTTTAAAGTATGCTAAACATTATACAAAAGATGCGAATGAAACTCATCAAAATCCGAGTCCTTCCTTTAAGGTGTAATATCCACCAAATGCTCAAGAAAACAAAACTTTTTTCACGATTTTCTTTAAAGGACATTTGAGATGTAAGGTATATAAATAACATATCAATGAAATTTTCCTTGTGCTTGGATGATATTGGCCTATTGTGCTCAAATCGTTTCCGGATTGTTGGCATGCCATCGGCCCTTCTCCGTGCGCCCCCAAAAAAGTTCCAAAGATACCGAGTTTCAGCTCTGAGGCGGTCAATTGACATCATGAAGACGACTACTTGACACTAGTAATACGTCTGTGGAGTAGAAACCACCGACAACCCTCCCTGTTTGACTTTGGTATTAGATGTTTAGAGTTGAATTTTGTTCATATTTCGGCCTTTGCCAGTTACTCTACCTGATCAACATTATCAATTTCAAAAATTTGGCAAAAATTTGCATATTTATGGTACGAAATCGAAATGAAATGTTTACAAACTACAGGCAGAAATAAAGGAAATTTGGATATGATGTTATCGCCCATTTTAGCTATCACCGTTTTGCTATAGCTTCTTCAATAATAAATTGTAACTTCAGTTCGATGATTTCTATTGGATTTGGAAACACGAAAATTTCAAGCCCTTATGAAAAAAAAAAAAACAGATAGTACCGTGGGTCTCACAAGTTAAGTCATTTGTCAAAAATTCAATAGTTCAAATGCACATATCTAAACAAACTAATTTCAAAAATTCAAATTGGCACTTACCACATTTTCTAGGTGTGTTTTATTCCTTTCCTTTTTTCCTTTATGTAAATGTCGGGGACACTAGTGCATGATGAAAATATCCTTAAGCGTAAAGGCTAGAACGAAAAAAAATAAGTTTCTCAGTTTGTGTATAGAGATGATCATCTGCTAATAAAAGATTTTAGTCTCATATTTATTGCTCTTAGATTAGTAGGTAATGAAGAAAAGGCGTCAAGACAGAAATTAGGAATATTCGAAACAAATGAAAGCGTGTGACTTTCAAAAGGAAATAAAACACATACCTAAAATTGACTTATGGCCATGAATTTAAGTTAATTATAAAGATAAGTGTTTGCTAGTATGTTTTAAAAATGATTTCGGGGGGTAAGTGCCCGCCATTATATGATGAAATGACAAATCAAACCAAATTGACCATATGCCAGCTATCAAAAAGATCAATTCCGAAAAAAGTACTAGATTGAAAACAAATGAAAATAAACAACAAGAAATGTTGACACGAAAACATTGATCTGACGAATATACAGGGTGTTTCGCATAAGATGCGACAAAAGCTCAAAACGGATAGCTTGGGTCAAGACAAGATTAAATGGTGTGTGAGGTAGGTCGCTCTCCCTGCATTAAGGAAGATGGGGTGATTTTATGAAAAGTTTACTAGATTATTTAAAGAAATATTAAAATTCAACTAAGCCACTACTACCTCCAATATAGTGTTTTGAAAAATAATACCTATTTTATTTTTCATTAACAATTTAATTTAAGTTAATTCAGAGAATTATTGAAGAGAAGCAACCAAGTCTAAAATAAAAAATTAAAAAAAAAAAATAAAAATTATTTTTTTAATTAGAATTTTTCAAAAATGTTTCCCCATTAGGTGCAATTTTTTTTTAAATTATCAATGCTCTTTAAAGTCTTTAGTCAAACAGAGAAAATCGAACGATCGAATCATTTTAAATTCTTGAGAAATTAAAAAAAAGAAGGTTTTTTCCAGAAAATCAATTTTTGTTCAGAAAATAAAGTTAAACCATCATATACTAAAAGTATCATTTTTTTACCTGATTTCACTTTAGCGTTAAGGCTGTGGACCTATTTAGGTCAAAAATATAGTCCGGGATCCCTGGTCCAATTTTTTTTGTGACTACTATCAAGCTAATTTTCCCTGAGTGGCTTTATTTTGTTGAGACGCCCAACAATTTTCAAACGAAAACTTTCGACTGTGGTAGCTAACATAGGTAGCAAGGGTGAAATATGTCGATTTCATGATACTAAAAAATTTATTAGTAACAGTTTCTTTCTTAGTTAAACTTCAAGATAATTATCTGAATTACGTAAAAAAATATTTGTCCTACAAATTGTATGGTTTGATCTTAAGAGTCCCCTTCCTCAAACATGTATCGATTACGAGGTCAAAAAAAGTGATTACTAACAAGCTGATTTTTTCGTTTTTACTTATTTAATATTTATATAATCTAACAGTCAGATTGTCCTACAAATTCCGTGGTACGTTTTTTCAGTCCTACGCTCAGAAAATGTCAATACCACCAGATTATTATTTTCATTACTAACTGTAGGACAAAAATATTACATTATAGGTTAGTGTGTTATCTGCCCAATTCAAACAATGTCCTACAAGAAAACAGGTATGTATCGCTAGTCCGACAAGAATTGTAATTTTTTTGTTTGTTTATTTGTAACATATGGTACAAGAAAAAATCTTGCTCTAATTTTAAATATTTAGATTTATTTTTTAGTAAATTAAGCACAGAGATTTCGGTATTTCTAAAAAAAAAATTAATCCTCCTCAGATTCATCCGACAACCTTTCGCTGCTATCGCTACTATAGCAACTATCGCTGTCATCGGCATCTACTTCACTTCCTTCATTCGTGATATCTGACACTGTAATAACATAAAAAAATTAAGTAAATCATAATATAATAATGAATAGTCAATCATAAAATAACAATTGTATAAATAGGGTACCTTGAATGTCGGAAGATATTTCTTCAAAAGATGGACTTTGGGGAACATCAAACCAATAATATTCATATTTGCCATCAATTATTGTCCATCCAAAATTTTCTGGCAATTTTTCCGTTGGTCACCGCATGTGTGCATTATACCATACATTGTAGATAAATACATTTCTTTTAATTTGTTTCAACAATTCTTGTTTTGTTGGTGGCAAACTGGAAGGATCATATCCTACGATTTTTTGTTTTAAAATATCTTCATTTTCATTTTTTGATTTATATCCTTTCTCAAATAACTCATACCGTCCTTTGTTAATATCATTTTTTGTTTTTAATGAATAAACCCTGCATACATACTCTTCGATAATTTGAAATACTTCATTCGATGTTGTTAATGCTGTAGTTTCAATTCGTAGGAGTTTAATAAAAGCCTCTTGAAAATTGTTATTTTTCTTCAAAATAGTGAAAGGTCTCTTTTTTCCTTTACGAAAGAAAGCAGGATTATAATCATTTCCTGTAAATATATGACATAAGCGAGTGAACAAGATAATTGATCCCTAAGTTTTTCATAAATTTCATTTATGTTTAAGTACAGTTTTTTTTACTCGTGCTTAAATTAGTTATTATTTGAATTTGATCTTTTAAATACTTAAAGTTTGGCAACATTATTATTGGTATATCAGAATCTGTACAATGTATCTGAACACTATAATTAGTATTAAGTTGACAAATGTGGTATACAATTTTGGTATCAGCTTCTTCATGATAACAAGAGAGGTTATAGTCAATGACTCTTTTTATTTTATTTTCACTAGACAGCTCGTAAGTGTAACATTGCTCATAATTAAGTTTAACAGTCTTTCCGATGATCAATGCAATAAATTCGTCCCTTGTCCAATCTTCAATTAAAAATTCTACAAATTGTTTTTTAAAGTTGTTGCTCTTAAATAATTTGCAAAAATCTGCAGGACGATTCGAGTCTTTACGTATTACGTCATACTGTGTGTCCTCTTCACCTCTCAAATCATGTTCAAAATCTTTAATACTAGGTTTTTTGTACTTGTTAAGTGGAATCTATCAAAAAGTTAAAATTTTTTTTGTCACGCTTGAAAAATAAATTGATTTTTTATTTCATGAATTTCAAATACATATATATTCAATTTGAGCACCGCTATAGCGTAGCGCGTTATTTTTTACATCATGCATATCTACTACTACGTACCACGGAATTTGTAGGACAATCTGACTGTTAGATTATATAAATATTAAATAAGTAAAAACGAAAAAATCAGCTTGTTAGTAATCACTTTTTTTGACCTCGTAATCGATACATGTTTGAGGAAGGGGACTCTTAAGATCAAACCATACAATTTGTAGGACAAATATTTTTTTACGTAATTCAGATAATTATCTTGAAGTTTAACTAAGAAAGAAACTGTTACTAATAAATTTTTTAGTATCATGAAATCGACATATTTCACCCTTGCTACCTCTGTTAGCTACCACAGTCGAAAGTTTTCGTTAGAAAATTGTTGGGCGTCTCAACAAAATAAAGCCACTCAGGGAAAATTAGCTTGATAGTAGTCACAAAAAAAATTGGACCAGGGATCCCGGACTAATAGTTAACCCACACATTTTACTATAGGACTTTGAATTTCCTTCGTAGAATGTCGTATTGAAAACTTTTGTCGGACTAACCGTTTCCGAGTGGTAGTGGCGTCATGATTAGCATGTCTCCCTGAGGTGAGTGGTTCGATTCCCAAAAGAAGCAAAAATTTTTTTAAAGGGGTATCGCCTTTCGGTAGGAATTGGCAGGTCCTTCGTTAGTAAATTCATTACCATGAATAGCACATTCCCTATTAGACGTTCAGAACCGGCAGAAAATTGTCGGTCCCCTCCACTACCTCATAAGGCATGGTTGTGAGAAATGCGCTAATCCCCGGGACTCAAAAATTAGACTTTCTACGTCTTTTCGTGCGATGTGATAAAATAAAAGTCAAATAAATGAAGAAATTAAACTGATACAATGCCGAACATAGGAAAAAATCATAATTAAAAAGCTATGGTGAAATATTGCAGCGAGTTGATCCTACAACCTACACCAAGATGAACGAAAATGGAAATGACAATTTATTTAAAAATTTCGCAAAACAAAGAAAATATATTTTGTTCATCGCGAGATAGTAGATATAGTTTGTGAAATAAAAACAACGAACAGTCGATTCGATCACCTCTTTTGAACATGTTTTCGAGGATGCAGTGCAATAAACCCTGCGGCAATAAGACCCGTGGGCCTTATTGCCCAAAAAAATAGAAACAACACCCACGGGCTTTGTTTCCACATTGAAGAGGCAATAATAATAAGACCCACCAAAGAATAGAATTAAGGTTCATGTCTTTTGTTGCCATTTTGAAGCAGAAGTTTTCTGAGTCTGATGCACATGGGATCTTAAAATTAGTTTTCCTTCATAGAAAGGATTAAGAACATAGTGGATGCTCTAAATGCATATATTCTAGTTTCTTTTTAAATTACATGATACATTAAATGTTCAAATATTGTGATATTTATATAAATTTTTCTTAGAAAAACAAAATACTGTTACCACTCAGACAGACGGCACTCGGCCATGTCTTTATTTTGTATGTACCTATAAATTTGTAAAAAAAAAAATCTTTTTGAAAAATAAAGCATTTTAATAATATATGTATAGTAAAATATTTTCTTTTTATTTGAAGGAAAAAACATTTTGAGGTATTGAAAAACAAAACTCCAAAATGTTGGCACTTATTTCAGCTTTCCATGGATTCACAGCTCCAGTTGTCTCCCACTTCGTGACATAGGATGATGGAAACTCAGTCCACTTTCTTATGCAGGTAGAATAATGAAGCTAAAAGCGAAGCGAAGTTTTTATTTTTACACCACACGTCCATACTCCCTTGAGAAAAGTTTTTCCGCTTCTCTTTTAGCTTCACTATTCTATCCGTGAGTAAAAAGCAAAGAAATTCGCTCGAACTGAGCGCACAAAACATATATCTACTATATGATACATAGCTCCATAGATTTTTCTAATGGACGTGTGTTCTTTGATATATTATTATCCAAAATCAGAGCATGAACTTTTATGCCTAGTGGAGTTGCGTCCCTGTGCCAGTTTATTCGCATTGAAAATAAGTAAAAGTACAAACGGTGAGACTTCTTTCCATTACGAAATGATATTTGAGTTTGCAAAAAAAGGAGCTAAGGCCCGCGGCTCTTACTGCAATTTCATCATGGAAATAACCCCCGTGGGCCTTACTTCCAAAACAAAGAGGAGTTAAGACCCACGGGTTTTTTTGACGCGGGCATTACTGCGCTGCACCGTTTTCGAGATTCTGGTTAGCTTCCATGGTATGAGTTCTCGTAATCAGTTTCAATCAAATTTTGCGAGGAATTGAGAACGAAAAGCCCATGAAAAGAGCTTTCTCGATTAACCGTTTGGAATCAGTAGAAAACTGTAGCCCCTCTCCATTTTTTTTTTCAAGGCATGGTTGTGATAAATACACTACGCCGTACGCTCTGGGGCTCCTCGCTTTATTGCGCCACTGAATAAATAGATGATCATGGAAATGTACGGTGAAACTATTATCTTCTGCGGTAAAAAGTATTTCCTGAGTTCAAGCGAAGACTCTACACTATACACATATCACAAATATGACAAATATGTCATGAAGTAATGGTAAGAATGTCTGCCTGTTATACGGAAGTTTCGTCGTTTGAATCCTATAACAGAAAGAAGAAAGTTTTTTCCACGGGCATCATCTTTCGGAATTAGTAGGTCCTGAGATTGTAAGTTCATAACCATGAAATGCGTTTTCTCGATCAGCCGTCCCGAATCGACTGAAAATTGTAAGGCCTCTCCAATTCTTCATTCCTTCAGAAGGCATGGCGCATGGTAGTGAGAAATCCAATGTGTAAAATGTAAAGGTATGTAAAGGAATACAATTTGACAGTCGTTGAAGGAGGTTCACTGACAGTAAACTGAAGGAGATGACAAGAGATAGTTAAGGAACATTTTTTTGTAATATTTCCAACAACAGAGATCGGCTTGTAGATTCTTCGTTAGCTTTAAAGTCTACCGAAGGCTGGTTTTCTTAGTTTAGATAAAAATCTAGTTGCCTAAAGGTATACTTTCCCAGAACTCTGTTAAAGCATTTGGTCAACAAGATTTATAATAATTGCCGTTTCCAGTCACGGGCCGGGCGGCGAGGCGCTTCGGCGCTTCATCATTTAGGTTTAAAATTTGTGCAAAGTTTCTAAAGTCTCTAAGCCAAACAAATTTCTGGATAGCTGAGCTTCATGTGGGAAATTTCATATGCTCTAGGTTGGCAAATAATCATTTCTCCTGACGGACCGAAATCGTCAAAAATTTGAAGACAAAGAGAAATGCGCAGGACAATGGTGTCAATCGAATTATGTAGATCGAAATGAGAGGTCCACTTATGGCGGTAACGATGACTACTGAAATAGTCAATTGAAGATGTTTCGTTTTGAATTCGATTCTTTACCATCAATAAACTTAAGAAAAACCGGAAACGGGAAAACCAGGTACTTAGGTATTGATGCTAAGAAGTGAATAGTCAACTTTTTACTGTACTTCTTGTTTTTGTTCTTTTAATAATGAAACTTTTTTCTATAAGAAACTGTTTATTTCATTTTTCAAGTTCATACAAGGCTGCTTCAAAATCCACTTATTGATGCGAGTCAGTAGGTTAAATAGGTTCTTTTTATTCACGCTGGAGAAAAAACGCTTTGAAGTTCGCAATAAAGCATTTGCCATTAGTTACCATTTCCGAGAGCCGTATATCGCAAACTATAGAGATTCAAACATCCTACTTAAAATATTAAAATACGTGAATGTTTTCCTTTACGGTCCCAATCTCATTTTCTACCATAAGGATTAAATGAAGAACTATTGAAGGCCTTCAATTGCCACTTAAAATTCATTTGAATTTATTAAAACTGGCACAGTCTGAACAGAAAAGTGTAACCACACGCATTCTGAATACGCCCTGTTCTGTCTGAAGTTGGTCCATAGTAATTTTATCATAAGGTGTGTTTTAAGCTCTCGTCGGCCTTCTTATTTGGTAATAATTTTATGAATAATCCATCATTTATAAAATAACCTTTAGGGTTCTAATTAAAACCAGTTGCAATTTAATAGAATAAAATCGTTATCATTGCCTAGGCAGGTCAACCCGAATTTAGGACTCTGCTTCTGAAACTACACCGCATCACCACCAATCACGAGTTAATCCAAGAAGCACATCTGTGTCCCACAACAAATGTGCGGTATCTTGTATTGAGATTTCAATTTGCACCAACCTTCTCACCCCATGCAATAATCAAACTCAAAACTATTTTTATCATCATCTCATTCATTTAAAAACAAACAACCAAGCCAAACACAAAAAAAGCGAACAAAATAACTGAAAGCCTCGTAACTTAAAACTTGAAAATGCTTCGATCACGACTTCACCCACGGCTACCCAGAAGCTACCGAAATCGAAAAATCCACAAAAATTTGTATCTTCCCTAGCAAAAGAAAGAAATGACCAAAACTAAATTACCCCAGCATACAACACAGTTTAGTAGCGCGACTATAATAATAGAATACCGCTGCTACGCGAGTACCTATAGATAGTATAAGAAATAACAACAGAAGCAATAGCAGCGGCGCATCCTTCCAAGCGCAACCAGCATCATTTAATTTGTAATCGATTGTGGTGTTCAGCAGCAGCGGCGTGGCGGCGTGGCGGCGCGGCGGCGGCGGCGGAGTCGATGGCAGTGGCGGTGGCTGTGAATTCATTCCGGGAGCCACCACCACACCACTGAAAAGATATTTTCCTAGCTTCCACCGCACAAACTGCCGCATTATCCTCAAACGGAATCTTAGCCATAAATACCCCCGGTATATTGGTTTGGTACTACCAGTGCAGAACATATTACCAAATCGTGACTAGGTCCACGAAAACTGATACAGGTCCGCGGCCAGCAGCGGCCAATCGACAACAAAAACAACAACAAAAACAAATATCTTCTTCGTATACTTTTGCGAGAATGCCCCGATGATGATGCATGGATGGAATTCCATCGTCGTCGTTTGTTGTCGTCGTTGTTGTATAGTCGTCTTTCTGTCCGTCTGTCCATATCTAGGTATCTATTATTGCTGCTACCTAATTCTATAGTTTGTGTCCTCCTAAATGTGTGTACAGATATAGAGAAACCGCGCACCGTTTTTCTATGTTCCACCGAATTTAACAAATTAAGCGACCGAACAAGAAGACCAGGACCACGATGACTGAAGAAAGAGACAAAAATCGTGAAAAGCGCCATTCTGTAGTAATCCCGATGGAAACAACAACGACAATCGAATAAAATGTATCTATTACAATTTGTTCATTCGTGTACAGTTTGGAAAGAGATATTGCAGATGGATGTCGCAGGGCTGCATTTCATTTGAAGGCGCTTTCGGAGCATTCGCGTCATGTTTTCAGACTGAAGTCAATGTGAATCACCCAACCATATGCAAGTTCATAGGATTGTTTCAAAAACCATCTCTCTCTCTCTTGATATACATTGTACTTTGACGTAGGCACCACAGAGCCCGAAGAATGTTGCATCAAGGCCCACTTTTGAACTGGTAAGGCCAAGTTGGTATTGGATACTTCACTTCCATCTAGGGGGACAATAAAATAAAATTCAGCTCCTTTCGCGCGCATCCTAGACTCAGGAATATCATCGATTCGCAATCAGCAAAGCACGCGCTCACATAAAGTATCTGAGCTGTACATTGTTGTATATCTATGGCATTGTTGTGTTTTAGTATGAAAATCTTATACTTCTGCTGCTGCCTGCCAATGAAAATTATTGTCAATGCAAGGCCAAGACAATGCAAGATGAGAGTAAAATAAGAAAACCAAACAACAAATAACCAAGCAGACGAGGAATGTCCTCCAGTCCTTCTGGCCCAGTCGCAGGCGATGCAAGCGGCTGTTATGTGTAGTCTTTACTGGTATTTGTGTTTAGAGAGCTGCAATTGCACTTTTGCACTCTTTGGTGAAGTATCCTGTAGTTTCAATGCTAATTTTTTGTCGTCGCATTTCTTTTTTTCTTTTGTGATGATGCTCAGTGCTACTCCAACTCCAAAGCTTAGAGTTGATTTAACAGATAAAGTTGAAGGAATTTATCGAATGAGAGAGGGGATGTCTATAGTATTGGCAAGCCATTGCAAAAACGAATCGAGGGGACGCAAAAAATTGGATCATCGAAGAGATGAGCAAAGCATCCATCCATATTGGTTTTGGTCGATATTCTCTCGGTTGGTTTTTATTGGCTTATCGATTATGTGAACCTGGTGGGGTTTTTACATTTTCCTGTGCTGATAGGATGGTGCACTGACGATCGCGATGAAAGACAATGGTTAATCAAGAAAGGGAGGAGACTGTCAGTAATATTCTTAAAAAAATTTTGATTTGGGAAAAATAAACCAATTATTGACTCCACTAAACTTTCATATTAATTTGAAACAACTCGGTTTAACAACGCAATAAATCTGCAAATCGGGTCTAGAAGGTGTTTCAGTCGTTCACATCGATTTGGGATGTTTCAATGACAATAAACTGAAAACTGATTTAAGAAATGAAGAGTCTGAGGCATTTACCGATTGATCTGGGTGCTTCTTAACAAGCTTTTTCAAGGAAATTCAGTTACAGATAATATCTAATATATATTTCTTTGGTCTTCGTTAGAAGGAGGAATAATGGAAACAGGGTGCTACAACAGAGCTCAGGAAGCCTCATGACAGCGCACTTTTTTAAAACAAACTTTGGAGAGAAAAGGAGGAAATCTACAAATTTTTTCGATTACGAACTGAAAAGTAAAAAACACTTTCATGACAGTGAAGTTTTTATTGGAGGACTTGTCAATATTCCTCATTTCTGGGACTTGACCTCCCACGTAATGGCAAATAGAACTAAAGTCATTCGTAAACTAAATGCAAAAGCAAATCAGTGAGATGTAGGAAGAGGGTATCCACGTTTTATTAACATAGCTACTCTTGAGCTTACAGCAAAAAAATTTGTTTTTGACTTTTGAAAAGTCTTAACGGGTGATGATCGGTACTTTCTCGTGCTTAGAGTTTTCAGGTCAAGGAATTTGCATTGATAAGCACTGATTTATATTTGCAGCATTTGTAGTTAACTGACTTCCTTTTCACTAAACTTAACTGAATTTAAGTTCAAATGCAATCAGCAACTCGTTAGCTACATCCGTCTCCAATTTATTGTTGGTCTTCCATAAAACATGAACCGAAAGTTGTATCTATAGAATGCTATTGATTAGAGGAACGACTGCCGTCGAAAAGCAACTCTAAAAATAAGTTCTTCAGCTCTTAAATTGAGACTGCACACCACGATACGTTGCAAAACTGGGCATGTCAATCGAAGCCAAAAACCACTCAAAACTGTTCAGTCGTCCGAAGAATGGGAAATACTCAGAATACCCAGAAAATGAACTTCGTCGACCGAAGAATTCCGAATATTCAGCTTTGCTTGAAGTGATAGTTTAAAAAATCCTTTTTGACGTGCGAGTTTATATGAAAAAACTCAGAACACTTACTTTTCTCACAACGGTCGTTATAGGAGTGCGCAAAATGGATAGAATTCTGGTGATTGAGTTAACGCCCCGGTTTATTAGATTAAAAATAAATCTTAAGCAATATCGAACTTAGAAACCAATCCGAACTTAATTTAAATTATAATGATGAGAAAATTTTAAATAGGAGAACTTTTAGAAGGGAATTGGAAGCTCCAAATTGAAATGAAATAGGATAAAATCAATTTTACTAAGCATGCGGGGTTAAGGCTTCGTTGAGATCATAGGATATACGATTAGCAGAAAAAAAAAATTGGGTTGGATCATACATTTCGGGGATTAGTGTTGAAGGAAATAATGTCTGAAAAAAGTAGTATTCAGTATCACAAGTAAGAAGCAGTTGAGTGACATTGATGCCAACTTCGGATTATTTGGGGATGGAGACTAATAAATTGAGCGTTCAACGTACTACGAACGAGAGGCAGGGAAAGAAAGTTTCTAACGTGGTCGAGGTCTCAAAGGTTGCAAAGCAAATGTTGAACGCTATCGATCCTTGAGTTATTAACTGTTTGAAATTATAGCCCATACTTGCCATTCATACTCAAAGAAAGGACGCATAAAGGCGATATAGAGCGCTTTGTAAACCATTGAGTTTCCGGAACTCTTTTGACCATCCCTTTATAAAACCAAGGGTTGAATTAGCTCTTTCTATTTCCCATACAAATTGTATGGGAAAAAAAACTTTTAAGTTTCGGAATTTTATATTTCGGTCTAGAAGCAAATTGCTGGGATGAACGATACTTATTTTTATAGAAAATTAGTAGCTCTACAAAAAAAGTTTTTCATTATTTTTCGACCAATTCACTCTTTCAAAAGTTATTCAAGGTTAAAGTTTAAATTTAAATTCTTTTTCTTTATTTCTGACAAAATGGTAAAACTTGTCACTTAAAATCATGAAATCATTCATTTATGATTACATATTTTCATAGAAAATTAGTTGTTCTTTAACCTAGAATAACTTTTAAAGGAGTGAATTTATCAAAAAATTATAAAAATTTTTTTTTTGTAGAACAACTAATTTTTTATAAAAATATGTATAGCTCATCCCAGCACTTTGCTTCTAGACCGAAATATGAAATTCCAAAATTTAAAAGTTTTTTTTTCCATATGGGAAATTGAAATCTGCGATGAGTGACTTCTAAATAATAATAAATACTAAGAGCTCTCCTTTTAACAGGGATATTTTTACACCACTTCGAAGGTATAAATGGAATTGTTTCGAAAAAAAATAGCCACTTTTTTTAACCAGTCTAATATACATACTATAACTTCGTCAAGGAAAACAAAAAATAATTCGTATAGTCACGGAGAACATTTAAGTCACTGATAAGCTGCACAAGGTTTGTTGGAAGATTTTAAAGATGATTCGATCTAGGAGAATTATTAACTTGCATATGTCAATGTTTAATTCAATAACAAAGTGAAGCAGGACAGACGAATTTTGGATCGACATCATTATAATGGCAAGAATGAAAAAGAGGGAGCCAAGATGGGTTCCTTTTGGGATACCCGCGAGGTTGACACAAAAGTAACTGAAACAGCTAATTTAAAACGAATTCTCAATTGGCTATTGTCTAAATAAAAAAATCTTGAAGAGAAGCAAAGTGCGAGAGATTTAAGCGAATGCTTTGCTGAAGTTTGCGTTAATGACAACATTACATCGCTTTCAGACTTCTGCCCTTTGCTATAGTAAATAAGTCACAAAAAAGAAGAACTGTTACCAAATGATTTTTTTTTTTTACTTGGAGTTTTGTGTTAAGTCAGTCAAATCTCATTCTTCATAGTCTATTATTGACTAGCAATGTTTCTTTTCAAATCAGTCACAAGTGCAGCACTTCAATGAGTTGGTTCATAATTAATATAATTCAGTGCAATGCGTGTAACAACTGAATGAGATTCTAGCAAATGTAAGTATGAAAGTCCCGATTATACTTTGGCAAAAGAGGGTACCTACCAGTCAGTAACAAAGGGGTCGGATTTGGCAAACTTTTTAAACGAATACCGTCTAATCGTCTATCTACTCTACGATTGTATCGTCAAAAGACTGTTACGCTTTTAGCAACTGAAGGATAGCTTTTTACTATCGTTTTAAAAAATTTGGTAATTTTCTTAATAGATTTTCAAACAAATTTTTTTGTACCTAAAGTTTAGACAAAAGTCGTCTCAAAAATTTTGAAATTCAGACACAGAACTACAGAATTAGCTTTCGAGTACCGACACTATGGTTAAATATATTGTAGTTTATAATGATTTGCAAGTGTTTGTGAGAGAATGGGGGCTCCTCGTCGTGAAGGGAATATTATTCTCCCCCACCAAAGCAAATTGATTTTAAGTCCTTGTGGATCGAAATGCAGAGTGTTAAACGGGTAAGATATGAATCTCTGTACTTAAATGTACTTCCGATATCAGGTTCAAGGTAAAACTGATAAAGATTCGCAGCTAGATTGCTGTTCGGGCTAAATTGCGTCAGAGGAGGAATGAAATTGCATACTTCACAAGACCAATGTGAGCAGTGAGATAGATGCTCAAGAGAATCACTAGATCCTGGAATTGAACAATCGCCGATCGGTCTTAAGGTTCTGTATTGAATCCTATGAAGTAGATGATGTATGATAAGCTCCTGACCAAGAAGTTGTAAACTATTTGGTAGGTACCTACACCATGGACTTCTGATGAACCGCTGATGGACTGCAATAATTTGCCAGCTCTTGTTCGCTTCACTTTTAGATGGCGGGCGGTTCAAATACAAAATACCTTTCTATTATGCTCGCTTCGTAAGAAAGCTTTTCACGCACAAATTTTACAAAAAAAAAAAACATATTGAAGAAATCAGAGGTACATAGTTAGGGGTTGGGTTTTGATTTGTAAGAATGTACGATGACATCAAGGACCCAAAGTCCATTTTAAACTTCTGATGAAATAAATCAGCATTAGTTTAACATTTGGTATTGCTATATACCCAGATTAACATTAATCACAATCAAAGATTCCACTCCCGAAATCCAAAGATTCTCTTTTGAAGTGGGCTCTTGATATAGTCTCTTGTTACAGTCTCTCCAATCAATGTGACATGCGAATGAAAATAAAAACCCCAAACGAAAGATATACGTACTTTTTATACATATCTGGCCCTTCAATATCTTTCCTCAGAAATCCAATTCCAGCCACGTATGTGTATCTCGCAAAAGAGATTCCTTCCGTCGCTAAGTCCTGCTATGGCTAAAGTGCACAATGTCGTCCATCAGCAGACACAATAGCGACAGTATAGCACGATTTTTCGGCATCGTCCTTTGTGTGTGCAGTACCTTGAGCTTGGTGATCGACCAAGAATGAAACGATCGCTGCATATATACACCTTCGTTGGTCTTCGTCTTCGTTATCGTTGTCGATGTCGTCGCTCTAACAACCAACAATAACAACAACAACAACGACATTAACAACAACAATGGCAGGATGAGTCGATGAAATGAAACGGACGCGTCCAGCCATAGTAAGGTGCATAACTCACTGACGGTGCGGCATAATTTATTGAAAGAGACCCCTGAAGCCTTGCGATTGTTTTGTTGATGGAACAGGTAGTGTGGCAGTGACCACCGTTCTCCCATTCTTCACCCACTCCAGCTTGGCTTGGCTACTTATTAGTGTCAAAGCCATGAGATGGCCGTTTTCTTCTTCTTCATCTCTGTTCAACCTCCATGTTCTGTATACACGAATTATCACCTTAGCCTGCCATTCCAACTGGTCTCCTTGAATAGTTTTTTTTTTTTTTGTTTTTGTTTTTAATAAGATGCGCATTCTCAAGATCAAAACAAAACACAAACAACAAAAACGCAGCCGAATGTTTAATTAAGTGATGATGACTATCTTGCTGGTTGGGACTGCGAATGTGAATGCCAGAATGTAGTTTGCTGTGGTGCGATTGTGTGGTGGTGCTATGGTGGCTTCTGTTGGAGAAGTGTGCAATTAATTCGCGCGATTCGCCACTGAAAATCAATTTTCATCCCAATTTTCGTTGTTAAAAGTTAAATTCCAATTGCTACTGCATATAAGGACAAACGGACTATCAATTTCGGGCGATCTTACGCACGACGCGGTGGACATTCTCAATATGCTTTGCCCACATATTGTATAGCTTAGCATAGTCGAGCACTTAAACGTTTTCTGGTTGTATTTTTGTCAACAAAAGGAGTGCAATCCGAGCTATAATTGCATGAACTTTAGTCTCCTAAGAGGGCGGTTTCTTGGAATTATAACTGTGGCACTTGAAAAGTGCTTTGTGACCAAAGCTGTTTTCCTTTTTGTTACTCCACTTATTAGAAATGTAATTTCCTATTCAAAGCAAATACAAAGGGACTCTTTCATATGAATTTTAAATTTTTATTCTGGCCTTGTTGAGCTTGGTTTAATTATTAAGAGTCAGTGGCTGTTGAGACCAGTTCAGAACAATGAAAATTAGTTTCTTGTTCTGCTGTTGTGAAGGATTCATATTCGAAAAAAGGATCTATTGAGAGAAAGTTAACCTAACAGCTTGACTTTTTGAGCACGAAAGCATCAGTAACAATCTGACAAAGATTGGTGTAGTATTCACTACATCGAACTGCGTGCCGAAATTTAAAAAAAACTAACTAGAAAAAGAATGCTTAGACATTAGTTTGTGAAGATGACTTGAAAGAATTGTCTGTGTGCACAGATGTAAGAAGATATGCTTCTTCGGTTAAAGAGAACAAAAATAAGTGAAGGTTTTATACGTAACGCCATGTCCTTGGGTCAGTAGTATGATGGTTAGGTTAGGTTGTCTCTGCCTGCTACGTGGGACGTTCGAAGTTCAAATCACAGAAACATCAAGAAAAGAAAACGTTTTTCCACTGGTATCGAATATCGTGAGTAAATGGCTGTTTCAACGTGCCATGAATAGCCCTTTCCGATTTGGCAGGAAATTGTGGGTCATTTCCAGGGTATGGTTGAGGAAAATGAGCCAGGGCCCTCAACTCATCGCTTTGGTGTAACGCCCAATTTATTTTTTTACTTTGTTTGTAATAGGTAAGAGTAATAAATCATTAAGAAATGCACCATTTTATTTTAAAAATAATCAGTCCAGAAATCTTCGAGTTCTCGATACCACGAAAATACTATAAATAAGATAGATCGCTTGTTGCTTAAGGATAATGTAGCCTTAAGATAACGAAACAATTTTTAAATCGGTGGATAGCAGCTTTTGCAATAAATCATGTCGGTTTTCGGCTGTCGGTGCAAGTGAAATGAGCGTTAAAAAGTAGGTATAACTTCAGAAATCTTTGCATCACTTGTCGCGTACTTATGTTGACAACTCTGATTCTTTAACACATGTGTCACCCCTTGCCCTTCCGTGATAGTTAAAAAAATTATAAATATCCTAATTATGCAGAATGCTTATCTTTTATCAGTGTGGTTTAGACATACTTGCATTCACTTACTCTAAGTCTTCATTCAAGTCCTAAGCATGGCTTAAGAGAGTAACGTCGTGTTAATAACTATTTACTTGGCTAACTCTTGAGGACTAAAAATAGTGCTTGAAGAGAGTTTTATAACTCATAAAGTAAGCAAAAGGAGAATCGATTTAACCGTTTTTTTCTATTGGCAAGCGATTAAGATGACAAATAAGCTTTCATTATAAAAATATTAATGAACGAACGACGACGGACGGCTTGAAATCGCAAAGACCAGAACTCGAAACTGAAATCTTAAAAGACTATAATATTGGTATGAATTGATTGATGAGTCTTAAGAAACCAAGTTGCTGCTATTTATCGCACTCATCACTTGATGAGTGAAATGTCAAAAATGATTTCACTGTTCTTACACTCACCAGTGTACTTTAGAAATGAAAACAAAAAAGCCAACACTGAGCTAAAAGTGTTTGGTTTGATCAAATTTTGAATCCAGTGGTAAACGGCATTGCTTTAGATTAGATAGCTTTTTGATTCAAACCCATTTTTTACGTCTTTAAAATAATACAAAAACATATATGCATGGCATTATGCCCTATGCCGTCTGCCCGATCGACTATTATTCATGATCACCGTAGATCATTTAAAAATTACAATAAATAAATTATATTAAAATATCCCACTCCTTATTTTATTCCTATAAGTTAACGCATTTTTGGCAAAATTATAAAGTTTTTCCACATTCAGCTCGTTTAACTCCTTTATACTCTCTTCGTCCGAAAGGTAGTTTCTCCGAACACCTGACGCCTTACTTCACTTAGGATTGGACATTTCCCAATAAAATGTAAGACATCTTTTCGTTCTCTCCTGGTGCATAGATCATACAGACATAGTAGATCTTCCCTATGTGGTACGAAATTCAGGTTTATAATTTCAACTCTCAATCTCATCTCAACATCATTGATATAACCTGAACACTGCTTTTATCATGGAAATAGTTTTTTATTATTAAATTGTGGCCCAAGCGACTGTACACTGCTCTATGTACTGATGCTTTTGCTTCTTCTCTTTACAACAGTAGCTTCAATTCATCAACTTTCTCCACCAGCTGATATAAAATTGAACCCCTGTTATCAACATTTCCAATTCTAAGATCAACCTCCATTTTGCATTGTAGCGCCAGATCCATCCATTCCGCATACCAGCTTGTCTTGCTTTCTACTGCTTTTACCGCCGCTATTTTTGGAAGCCTTGTATCCACCATTTTCATTATACCTTTAGTATGAAGTCTATCTGCAACTTTAATGTTTTTATAAACAAGGGTGAAAGTCCTGTTTCGATCATCAACAGATAATTTGGTGCATTAGCCGGAATATTGAAAATTCGTATAAACGGCATTACTGAGATGGTTTTAAGATTGCTGAGTTGCGACAAAAACGCACTAAATGACTTCTTTCATCACTTAAGTTGGCCTTAAATTTTAAGACTCTATTTGACTATTGTCTATACGAAAATGTATATGTACCTTTTTAACATAACGTCAATTGGGCGCCAATTAATTTAAATGTGAATTTGGTAGCTACATCGGCATTGTATGTCGTATGATTTCAAATATTATTTGTGCTGAGCACATAATATAGATGTACATATCTCGTTTTGTGTCCTTGAATAACATTATCATTTCATTTATAAAGTAACAACAAATTTTCAATTATTTAATGAGAAGAAGTCACCAAATCTGACTGTCTTTTTGCCTCGTATAGTGATGAAACCAAAACGTTGCGTAGTCCTATTATAATTTCTTACGGTAATAAAGAGAACTGAGGCAGGCAAATATTGTGAAGGTAAAAATCGCTCAACGATTTCATCCGATCGGAACTAGACAAAAGAGCTAAAGAGCAGATTACATTTCCTACACTGAGGGAAAAACTGTGTCCGATATTTAAATGGGAAAGCATTAAAATTGCAGTTGTTAGCGTTTTTAAAGCAACACATTTGAATTGAATTGAAAGTAGTTTGTTTCAAATACAAAGTGCTTTTGCGAAAGCAGATAAGTGACTTTGGCTTTTGAATTGAATAGTTCACTTCATTGAATCGAAATCTTACTTTTTCGAATTTAGATCAAAAGAAAATGTATTAAAAATAAACGAGAGTACGCTTTAATTTCTGGAAAAAAAACTGCATTTGCATTTTCGTTATTAAAATTAAAGTAAAATCACATTTGAAGCAAACGAAAACGCTTTTCTATACCAATAGTTCAAAGGGGTTTTCTTTGTTGAAATCTGTATTGCGACATTCGCGTATTAGTAATAAAAGAGTCAAGTTCTGTTATCGAGTGAAGTAAAATGAAATTTTTGGTATAAGTATTGTTCCTTGTTATTACTTTTACCACAATATCTTGGTAACTGTTGCAATTTATTTTTAGAGTATTTTTTTTTTTGAGCAAGCTTATTCAAGAAAGAACACAATACACTTTACGTGAAACTATATGGAATGGAGCAACCCTTAAGCCGAAACATAATTTTTTGGTGCAATATCCTACAGGAATAAAGAGATGAGGACCCTTAAAACATATTTTGGTAATGCGCATAAGGATTGTAAGTCTAATTTTAATACCATCACATCAAGACTAAACCCATCTAAGACTAAATCTCATGCAATTTAAGTTTCTTTACAGTTTTTCTATTTTTTAACTCATTATAAAAATGGAATCAAACCAATCAAAACCAAAAATGGAATCGATGTCAGTAATGTCAAAACTAATTTTTATTTAACTAATTGAAATTTAGATAGAAATAAGTATTTTTAGACTTTATAAATAATGTATATGCTTAGTTAATAACACTTTTTTAAATATAAATAAAATATGTAACATTAATTCAACAAATTTATTTTTTATTTAAATTTTTTTAATTAGTCTAGTTTGGTATTACTCGAAATTACCATACGTGCGATTACTAATTGAAAACATATTTGATTCAATTCGAACACGACCCTTATTTAAATTGAAGTAGCGAGCGCAATAGGTTGAATGAATCAAAGCTTTGATTTCAGAGTATTTCGATTGGAATTCAAAGAAGAATTTCATTTAGAAATAATGCACATTGTATTTCACTTATGGTGATTAAGCATTTAAGAGAAAAGCCATCCGTAATTAAATCAGAGCTAACAGTTTTTAGAATTACAGGTCTCCTGTCGTTTAAATCATTGTCAAAAAGCATTTATTTCAAAAGGAGTTTTCATTCCATTTTTATTCAAAAGCGTCGCAGCTTTGACTCTAAGAAAAACGCCTTTAGTCCTAAATTGTTGCCTTTTTTCTTTGATTCAAAGCCATTTTTTTTGATTTGGTGATGTTTTTTGGCTCAGTGATACATGATCGTATTTTCTTACGTCATACTTCCAAAAACCTTCGTTTTCCTCTTTGCATCAAGCGTTTATAATGCGGCGTACCCCACAGGCGAATCACTAGTGTGAAGCAGAAAAGTGGGAGAGTTGTGATTGCTTCAAGATCACTACTCGTAACGCCGGAAATGGAAAAGAAGAAGCATCAAGCGTTTATAATCCTGTTGGCTCACGTAACATAGGTATTCATCTTAGTTTTGCTATGTTTCCCGTAAAATTTTCCAACACAGCCGCCTTGTTGAGGTTAGGAGTATTTTTATGACAAATTAAAGCCGACAAGTTCTCCGCCGCTTTTTTTTATATCTTACACTTGAGAAACTTTTTCCATTCAATCAAAAATATTGAATTGGAAATCAAACAGCAGTCAACACATGAATTCAGACTTTTTGAACTAATAAATAAATAAATAAACAATCTTAAATCGGCACATCCTTGCTGTTGCCGCTGAAGCCTACGACGATATATCATAGCGGACTAAAAAGCACATGGCAGTTTTTAAATTTCGGTTTTTTGATGTTTCATTAAAGCATTAAATGGGAGTTTACGTCACGAAAATGGGCCCGAACAAGTTTCAGCGCATTTTAACATTTTACTGGTTGAAAACTTTTCAATAAAGTTCTTAGTTCTTGTCTTTATTAAGAGCTCAACCCCACATCTAGTTATTGTATGCCTACGACCTTAAGTCTTACAATGTTCTTCTTAGTAGAAGGGTGGCGCAACAGAGCGAGGAGCTCCAGGGCCTTACGCATTTCTAACAACCATGCCTGGTGAGGTAATGGAGGGGACCTACAATTTTCTGCCAGTTCCGATGGCTAATCGAGAAACCGCTTTTCATGGCAATGAATCTAATAACAGAGGATTTGCCAATTCCTCGCGAAAGGCTATACCCGTGAAAAACATGCTTTACCTTCGTTGGGATTCGAACCACGCACCTCTGGCCTCTATGGGTAAACATCAGGCAGACATTCTTACCATCACGCCACGGGTACCACAATTCTTCTTATATCTTTTATATTAAGGTAGTTCGGTGCAGTGCAATAACACCCGCGGCAATAACCCCTGCAGGGGTTATTTCCCAAACGAAAAGGAAATAGCCCCTGCAGGGGTTATTTCCTTTTTAATGTGGCAATAAAAACCGTAGGTCTTATTGCCTTTTACCTGTGGGGATTATTTCCAATTTCAAATGGAAATAAAGCCCACCATAGCAAACCTAATAGAACAAAACAAATTTTACAAAATAACCATATTCGCTTTATTTTAAGAAACTAAAGAAAAACATTGAAAATAATAAATAATAGAAAAAAAACAATTTTAAATTCAGTTCTGAAATTTGGAAAATATGCTAAAATTTAATAACTATGCAAATATTTTACTTGTAAGCTTAACTATTTGCTTACAATTATTAATTTCACTAATGCAAAAAAATAGTCCTGCTGTTAAATTTATATTGGTATATTTTTGTTAATTGCAGGACTACTTTTTTGCATTAGTAAAATTAAAAAATTCAAAATAGGAAAAAAAATAATCGTCATTCGCGCAGCGGAAAATTTTTTTTGCCCCAGAGAGAATCAATTTGGGGTGTGAAAATAAAAAAATTCGCGCGAATTTTTTTATTTTCACACCCCAAATTGATTCTCTCTGGGGCAAAAAAAATTTTCCGCTGCGCGAATGACGATTATTTTTTTTCCTATTTTGAATTTTTTAATTTTACTAATGCAAAAAAGTAGTCCTGCAATTAACAAAAATATACCAATATAAATTTAACAGCAGGACTATTTTTTTGCATTAGTGAAATTGAAAAATTCGCGACTGTAATACTTTGCGTTGTTGCTTCTATTAAAATTGTTTAATGGAGAGTTCCAACCTGCTTGAGAACAATATTTGAAACCGTAATTTTTTGCGTTGTTGCTTTTTATAACAATTTTTTAATGGAGAGTTAAAGCTTAACCCATGTGTGGGGCTTGTTGCCAATTCAAATTGGCAATTACACCTGCAGGTGTAAATGCCTTTTTGTTGCAGGGGTTATTACCACATTAAAAAGGAAATAACCCCTGCAGGGGTTATTTCCTTTTCGTTTGGGAAATAACCCCTGCAGGGGTTATTGCCGCGGGTGTTATTGCACTGCACCAGGTAGTTCACTCTTAATCGATGTTAGTGAAAGACGTGAAACAAAGTTTCGCTCTAGATAACCAGCTTGTCTTTTTAGCCAATTAATCCTTCAAATGGGTACCTACATAGATTTGAATAAAGTGATCACGCGAAGCCCTTACTTCAGCAAACATTTCACATTGAAAACCCACTATCGTCTCTTACTTTTTTCATCGTTCAAAACCATTTGATAATGGCATATGGGTCCTTTGAAAGAAGCAAGGAAACTCCACAAAAATTCAAGGACGCATGTTTAAGCTAAGTCAAATATCTATCTGCCGTTTTTGACAATAAAAAGAGATATCAACGAAATACCCAAATGAAAGTACAGCCCTATTTGACGGTTTCAAATTAATCATCTCAACGCGCACTCAAGTTTCAAATAGCAGTCACTTTGCTCTTAATCAACCTTTTTGTTGGACGCTTCTTGAAAAACATTTCAAGTCTGTCAAATAGAGATATCCTATCCAACTATCCAATCCAACGAAAAAGGAAAACCCACTTGTTTCCATTAAAAAGAAAGTTAGGAAAAGTATAAAAAAAAAAAGAAACACCGACAAGAACAAAACGCTCAATGCCAGAGTGACAGGCTAATTTTTCAAGACGTAATTATTTTCTCTTCCTTTTTGCTTAGTTAATTTCCCTTGCATCTTCATCATCATCATCATCTACATCAGCCTCATCAGTGGCAGCGTCTCTTCCCGTCTGGGAAAAGTTAGAAAAATCCAAAAAAAGAAAAAAAGAAAAATTGAGATATCGCGCAATGCATCCATGAGAACGATGCGGTGCATCTTCATTTGATTGGGTCACAAGATTAATTGCCCGAGGAAATTGTTAATTAAATTATCAGTCCCGACAGACAGACGGCGGGTGAAATACAACAGCAACCACCATGCCAGACAGACGAAACAGGCACAAAGTATATCTTACATAAAAAGAGATACTTGACGCACTCTCTATGGGATCTACTATGTGGTGGATCCTATATATGTATCTTTTGATCCCTTTGCTAATGGGCCAAATCATTTGCTTAAGATGTCAAGTGGATTTGAATTTTCCACAATTTTCCCTTATTTTCTTTTTCCATACATCTTGTTCTTTTTGCCTTTCAATATCTTCTTTGGCCCTTAAGTTCTTGGTATCCAAGTAAAATGAAATAGATTTCCGCCATTTTGTCTACAACGAAGCTGAGTCGGGACGACCCACGACGATGATGGTGGTGCTGGTGACGCGAGCAGCGCACAGTTCACAACAGCATAACTATACCAAGCCAAAGGAAAACAACACATCCTCGTTTTCGTACGTCAACCATTCACATCCCTTTTCAATCTTTTTTTTTTTTTGTTCATTTTGAGTGTTGTTGCTACTACTGCTGCTGCTGCTGCTGCTGACTTTTTGTTGATTTTGCTTTGGTTAAGAGTTCTGGTTTCATACCATGCCGTCGAGTTGTCGTCGTTGTTGCTCCTTTTTCCCAATGCCATCACAAAAATGTCAGAATAAAATCCATCAAAGGAAGCGAAGTGGTTGGTGCACTGTGTGACTGACGTACACACACATATTTATACACACAAAAGGAGAACTGATGGTTGAGTGAGAAAAAAAAAAAAGAAATAAAGGAAGACGGAGCAAAGCAGTTCCACCCCTTTCCATTGTTCTGCTCGTCAAGCAAAAGACTTAACTGCCACTGGAACTGCTTCTCTGCTGGTTGGGCTTTCGTTGCTGTTGCTTGCTGCTACTGCTGCTGGCAGTAAAACGATGTTGACTGGTGTTGGGTTTAGAGTCTGTTGTGTGCTATGTTGACACGTCACTGTGATAGGGAACGCAAGGTTCCATCAAACTTTACTCCTCCTCCTGGTGGATTACTTCACATACAGCAAGGATGACGACGGACAATGACTTTTGTTGTTGGTTACGGGGATACAAAACAACCTTTATATGAAAAACTGCGTCAGGAAGAAGGTATAAAAACTTAGTGGTTAACATTACCTACAAGGATTCTTAAAAATTTAGCTCGAGAAAATTCACATTGAAGTTATGCCAGCTCCTTGTATTTTTCATCAAAACTGGTTGTGAAACTGAATTAGTTCCGTTCGTCAAAACCATTGAAAATTTGATAAAAATGTGAAGAAATTTGCCTTGTGAAGGTTCACTTCTCCTACAACTAGCTATTTTACTAAATTTTGCTACGCGATCATCGATATGATAATTTGGAAAACCTCTATCATCAATATGGGGGGGGGGGGGGGTGGGGGGGGTTACATGTAAATATTTTTACATAAGTAAAAGTCGTTGTTCAATTGTATTGATTAGGTTTTTTCCAATTTATTGATATACAATAATAAAGTGCAGAAAATAAGAACATATGAAAATACACGAAATTATAAATCAATTCTTCTCTGCTTTGCGCGAATCATTCGATAATTTCTTCCACCTTAATGTCAATGTGCCTGTTAATCCTCATAAGAGCAAGCCCATTCAGCCTATCTTCGCCTGTAGAATTCCTAATCCAATATTTTTTTGTTTGGAAAAAGTGCATCGTTACAAAGATTTCATGATTCTATAAATGTCTTTGGTTGAGTTTTTGCCCTAACCCAACGTTGTCTCCACAATAACACTTCATTTATTACGGTTGAAGTAGCTGCCTCAGTCGCTGTTGGCCATTGATTCATTATTACTTCCACGGTTTCATCAATATTCTCAACGTCTTTCCTTTTTTTTTTCTCCTATAGACTCGGTTATTTTTTCAGCATCAGCGAATTTTCGTTGTACATTCTGATGATGGTGAGTAAAAATTTGAAAACAAGGACACAGTTGAGCTGAGAATTATGATCCACAAAACTGTTTGCGCTCCGTCAAAGTGACTTTGAGCCCTCAGTGAGATTTTTCTTTGTGGAACTGGCGTAATAGATCAATGTGATTGAAGCATTGTATTGACTTATGATACATGGACTGCTAGTTGGATTAATTCTCTATACAAAAGTTGGCTAATGATGATTGCATTTATTTTTGGTTACACTAGCCAATATCTTACTCTTACCTGAAACACTAACGACATCTGCTGTGATTTAGCTAGTGTGATTATTTAGCAGTGTCAAAAATGTTTCACTAGTTTTCCGCTGAAATGATGCTCGCTAGTAATGCTTAGAATAAGTGGAACCATAGTGAAGTTGGGTCCTAGCAGTCCATGTTTAATAAGTCAATGATTTTAATAAATAGGAACCCTACTAACGCATTTCAACTGTTTTCTATAGCTCAATGTAGGCAAAACACAAACATACATGTATTTAGATACTGATTTGTGAAAAGCTCGAACTTATATTTTAAATATGAAAAAAAAAATTTGCATCAATAAAACAAAAAAAAATAAATGAAGCGTTTAAATGATATTTGACTGAAATATTTTCGGGGGGGGTTTTATCCCCAAAACCCCCCCCCCTACGCTACGCCACTGAGCTGTTGTCAATACGACTATCGCAGTAGTCAATACCACAGTTTTAACAAACTTAACATATTGATTATTTCATTTATTATTTTATTCATCTATATGAAAACTTTCAGTTAAAAACCACTAATTATGAACAACCAATATTTTTTTCAATATAACGGGAAAAAATGTCTTTGCTAAAATTTGCAGTAGTATGATAATGCAAAAATTATCAATAATTGTACCAATCGTATATGCTAACTTGGTCGATCATGTTGACCGTGAAATGGATAAAGTGCTCTTTGACTTCTTATATTTAAATATCCACAACTTCAAAGCGCTGTTCTGAAGTTAAACGATGTTTGATTATTTGTCAAGCCTTTCTAAGCAGGAAAATCATCACTGTTTTAAATTCTCAATTGTTAAACCATAGACGAAAACCATTAAAATTTCTCACCCACTGGAGATAAACTCCATAGAAAAGCTCTATAAAACTGGCAGGGCTAAATGAGCAAAAATTAAAAAAAATTAGCTCAAAATTTGTTGCTAATTTGTTGCTAATTAGTCGCGAAGAAATCGATTTTGTTGCTCCAGCCGATCCCGAGAAATCGACGAACATGCTAGCTTCACATAAAAGTAGCATGAAACATAGCGAAGGCAGGACTAAATGATCAAAAATTAAAAACAAATAGCTCAAAATTTGTTGCTAATTAGTTGCGAAAAAATCGATTTTGTTGCTCCACCCGATCCCGAGAAATCGACAAACATTTCTTTTTCAATTTCTTCTTTAGGTAAACATATCAATACTTTTGAATACGCGTAAATTAAAAAGTATATTACATCTGACTAATTTTAGCTTATAATTAACAGGGGACATAGTTGTTTTTGAAGTCTTTGATGATGTAACAAATATGAAAAGGAAATTAAATAATCTACCAAAATATCTTAAAAATCCTACAAACTTTGGAGAAATGTAGAGACTTGTTGGAGTCGCAGATTTTATGCCTCCTAGATTGGTGACCAGTGCCCCTGTTCTGTAACTATCGCCTCGATAAAAGCAGGCGATAAACGGTGGAAAACGGAACGAAATCCTACTAAATTCATAGAATTTTGTTCCATTTTCCATCGTTTATCGCCGAGGCGATAGTTACAGAACAGGGGCACAGGACATCTTCTGGTCATTTTACAGCGGTATGTTTGCGAGGGACTCAATGGATAGAGATGATCGAAATCCAAAAGAAATTTTACGAAAAGCGAATCATTTTGTGTATCCGAGAATATTAATGTACGTAAAAGTGCAATAAAGAAGTATTCCCGAAAAATTATTCGAAAAATTTAAACTGTTTTTAGTTTGAAAAATCTGTATCGTAAGAGTATTTTTTAAATTTACTTACATTTATATGGATAAACGTAAATGTGCACTTTATTCACCAACTAAAAAACTAAATTGAAAATTTTTTGAAAATCGGGAAGTTATTGGTTTTACCCCGTTTTTCGAAAATCCATTTTTCATCTATATTGACGCAATATTGACGGTTCCCGTGAGGGGTGAGGGTCTCCGGATTCTTGAACTTAGCGGGAAGTTGCAGAAATGGCCTCTAGGTTACTTCTAAGTACTAGAAAAAAATGAAATCCAAACAATTACTATTCAGCAGAGTAGGTAATCAATTAGATATTGAAAAAAAATACGATTTTAACAACAAAATCAATTATGTTTATCCTGGGAAAATGGAGATTCAAGCAAGCCTGCACGGTTTACAAGGATACCGATCAGAAACTCACCCGATCTTCCGGTTTCTATTTTTTTGCTGACTCTCCGGACATTGATAACTGATGCAACGATGAGTAACAAAATCAATTTGTTTGTTTATTCCCGAAAAACCGAGAGTTAAGCAAGCATAAACGGTCAAAAATTTTATTTGTTTAGAAAACATGAAATTTTTTTTTTTCGACAATTGAATTTTGCACGATCTTACAGCAACAAATTAGCAACAAAATGCAGTCTATTTGTTTTCACAATTCTCATCCTTTTACGCTATGTTTCATGCTATTTTTATGTGAAGCTAGCATGTTTGTCGATTTCTCGGGATCGGCTGAAGCAACAAAATCGATTTTTTCACAACTGATTAGCAACAAATTAGCAACAAAATGCAGTCTATTTGTTTTCACAATTTTTACCCTTTTCCGCTATGTTTCATGCTATTTTTATGTGAAGCTAGCATGTTTGTCGATTTCTCGGGATCGGCTGGAGCAACAAAATCGATTTTTTCGCAACTAATTAGCAACAAATTTTGAGCTAATTTTTTTTAATTTTTGCTCATTTAGCCCTGCCAGTTTTATAGAGCTCCATAGAAATGCGAATGATATTTTTTTGAAGTTAAGTGTGTTAGTTTTCAGACGCCTTTGCTATGTTTCCAAAGTCTTCTTTTGCGTTTCACAAAGCCGTACTAAGCAAATATAAGCTTAAGCATGTATGCAATTATCTATTTTATCACTTTTCGTTCTAAATGCACGGGTTAGTGGCAAACAAACAACGCCAGTAATAGGACAAAATAGGGAGAAAAGAAAGAGCTTTAAATATTGTGCAAGGTTGACAGAAAAGTTTAAATGAATTCGTCTTTAAATGTTGTTGAAAGTTCACACTGCTGCACAATTAGTTGGACAGACTTTGGCTTGAACGACCAAAGCTTGACAATGTGAACCCTCAGATGACCGCTTGACCAACTTGTTGAAAGATTTTCAAATATTTTTGAAAACTTTGAAGTTGGATGGAGCGGAGGAACATTATGACATAAAGTTGGACGACAAGCTTGATAGTCTGAACGCAAAGTACATCCGACCATCCAATATCTGTCCAACAAAGTCTGTCCAACTAATTGTATAGTGTGTACTCGGCTATTGACTTAAATACTACAAAAATTAAAACGAATGATGCCAAGAAACCCGTTTGGCTTAATATAAGAATATAAAATCAATCAAAAAATAATGTTTATAAGCAATTTTGTAGGTCAAATAATGATCGTGAACTGTATAAACAATATCGAGTGCTGCAAAATTCAATACTTTGAATAAATTTCTATATAATCATTATCTGTTTTCTGTCGATAGTAAGCTCAAGTCAAATAGTAAAAGCATTTGGAAATTTATAAATGACAAGAAAAAATCAATGGGTATTCCCAAACGTATGCGTCATGATGGCATCTTCTGATCTCTCAGCTGTTTGTAATCATTTCCAGTTCGTTTATTTCAATGATTCTACAGCTACATCTTATATGTTACCATCACTAATACTCCTGAAAGCACTTTGAATATTAGTAATTTGAGTCATTTTACCTCCGAAATTGAATTAGCATTGCCACAGCTTAAGGCTGACAAACGCTCAGATATAGATGGAATTTCTCCAATAAATTTACAATTGTGTGCTAAAGCTTTGGAAATTCCTTTAAAAATCACTTTTAATCTCTCGCTATAGTAAGTGGTGCGTTTCTTCAAAAAGGAAGTGATCAACAATCACACCGATCTTTAAATCGGGAATCAGGCAAGAGGTTTCAAATTACCGTCCAATTTGCAAACTATGTACAGTTCCTAAAATTTCTGAAAAGTTGGTCTATGATAGACTCTTTTCTTCTCTTAAAAGAATAATTTCTCCCTACCAACATGGTTTCGTAGCTGGTAGATCTACTACCACTTAACGTACAATTTTTTGTAATTTAGTTTTAAATGAACTCAAGAATGGCACTCTGTACGACATTATCTACACCAATTTTTTCAAAGCTTTCGATCGAGTAAATCACGACGTATTACTGATGAAGATAAACAATGTTGGTTTTCACTCGAACTTCTTAAACTGGATCGATTCGTACTTAAAAGATCGTATTCAGTACGTTCGTATAAGCAATTTTTTTTCTACACCGGTATATGTTACTTCGGGTGTTCCACAACGTAGCTACCTAGTTCCCCTTCTTTTTTTGTTTTTTGTCAACGACATTCCTGAAATATTTTTAAATTCAGGCTTGATGTATGCGGACGATTTAATAGTTTTTCATTGCATAAAATCTGAAATTGATTCTTTGCTTTTACAAAAAGATCTTGATAGGTTGTCAAGGTGGTGTACAACTAACTCTTTTAATCTTAACATTTTTAAAAGTCAAAGTTTTGTCGAAACCGATCGCCAGTTAATTTTACTTATAAAATTAATCAGAAGAAACTGTCGGTGATACATTTTAAGAAAGATCTTGGTGTAATTTTTTACGAGAAGCTAAACTTTATACGACACATAGATTTTTTAGCTGCTGAAGGAAATTCAATGCTAGGTTTTATTTTGCGTAACTCCAAAGAGTTTTCCGATCTACAGACTATAAAATGTCTATTTTTTGCCACTGTGAGTTCTAATTTGTAGTATTGCAACACAATTTGGGATCCCTCATATGCCGTTCATTCGATCCGAATTGAAAAAAAGTCCAAAAACGATTTACGAGAATTGTTGTGGAAAGACTTAATTGGGACATAAATATGCCTTTTTATGAAACAAGATGTAAATCACTCGGTATTCTGCCTCTAAAGTATTGAAGGAAGTTCACTGCAATTATGTTTATTCGCGACATATTAACAGACCATATTGATTGTTCCCAAATTTAAGCTTTAATTAACTTCAATGTTCCTGTGAGACTGCTTAGAAACCCTGTATATTTCAAAATTCCCTTCCACAGACCTGTATATGCTGCCAACGCAACATTATCAAGCTGTCTAAGAAAAGCGAATTCTGTTTGCCATATATGATTGATTTTAATCTCAGTTGATGTCTATTTAAATCAAAATTATTGTTAATTTAAAATTTGTTGGTGGAAATGTTTAAAATTTATTTTGTATATCTAGTATTCACTAAAGTATTGTAACTTTGTTTGCTGAATAAACTCAGATAAACTAAAATCACATTTGTAGCAACACCAATGACACAGAGACAATAACGCAGTAACAGCATGGGTTGCTCGTTGCTCTGATGTGCCGCAAGGTTCGAATATCGATCCCATCTTATTTTTTTTTATACCTATATCGACGACCTCTCGAACTATAACAATTAATCAAATTCTTTTTTCTCACCCTTTCAAGAAAATCACCTGCGTAATCGATGAGATCTTTGAGTGCTGCTTAATTGCAACACCAAATTTAACAGATTTTCTACTAAATAGTGAAATATTAGGTACTGTCCGAGCTTGCACAACAATTACTCTTAATTCCTGATTTCAAATATCCTATTCTGTGGCAACTTAAGTTTTGCTGCTGTTTTGCCCATCTTGCCCAATTAGCTCCTCCAAACAGATATTTATATCAGACAACCAACAAAAATCTGTTCAACGTTAAACTTTGAACATCTTGATTTCTCTCCATCATAACTCAGCTTCTTCAACATCAAAAGCCAATGCAGATAAATATTCCGATTGTTTTACCCAAAATTAAACGTGCGTTGGCTAATCCACAGCTAAAGCAATGCTTAATGTTATTCACTATTCGTTAAAAATAATTTATCACAGCCGAATTGTGAAGTAAAATTGATCCTTCATAAATTGACTAGATATACTCATAGTCGTATACCAACCAAAATTAGCTCATTTCGAACAATTTAAATTTCTTTGATCGAAACACTTCTTTTTTAACTTGCATCTTATATCTCATCGATAACAACTCGTGTGCTTTTTATCGGAATTCGAAAAGTAAACACAAGTCACTAAAAGGAAAGATCTAAACCAGAAACATTCACAATTACCAAAGAAAAGAAAAAACGTATCTATACAAAACGATTCATCAGATAGAAATTGAATTTTGGCGCGACACCTCTACGACTTACTGTCGACAACGTCGCGTCTGCACTATGCCGTTTGAAGTTTAGCCGCACGCAATTGGGGGCGTTTGCAATGCATTGGGGCGTTTAATTGTCGATTACAACTACTGTAGCTATAGTCTCCACTGTTAAATTATACAAATTATAATTTCAAAATAAACTCACAATGAGACTAAAGAGCGAGAAGAAGAAGAGAGAAAGTGAGAAACAAAATGCGCGCCTTTATGAACAATCAAACCAATTGAGAAGACATGGTAGACCAAACAAATCAACTCCGTCGTCTGCCTTAATGCGCATAAATTTTCAAATTAACTGCCCGAACCAATCAAATTCGCTTGTCATTTGGTTTTTCTTATTATTTCTTTTAATTTTTTGTCGATGAATCAATAGCTAGCTATCCGGCAGATGCTTGGAGGTTTCTTTCTTTTTGTTTTTATTTTTTTATTTTTACTTCTTATTTAGATTTGGGGAAAATTGTTGGTAGATACACGGTGAATGGGAGAAATGCGTTAAACGCGCTTGTCTGACGCATGTAGATACATGTGTATATCTTCCGGATACAAGGTAGCCCCCGACCGTTAGCGTTCGTTTGTTGTGGCTCTGGCTTTATGTTGAACCAGTTAATTAATATAATACGCGATTTGCTAATTAAATGCGATCAGTTTGTTTATTCGAGGAAATTAAATTTTTGCCTTGCAGAGCGGCTGTTTGTGAGAGAGGAAGGTAGGTATTGGTATAGTACACAACATGAGCACGAGACGCAACGCAAAGTAGGTACCTAGATATCTACTTGTTGCTTTATTACAGCTAGCCGCCTTGTGTATACTTTGTTGTTTTTATTATTTATATTGGTATCCAATGGCGTAGTGCTGTTTGTTGATTGTTTCATAAGACATGTAAACAGACATGGGATTGTTGTTGAGGTTGCCGCCTATTTGCATGGCGATTAATCATGCATAACAATTATTATTAACTTTTTGTCGGTATGCTTGTTTATACATCTAAAGTAGATCTGTGTCTTATGGATAACAGGGCAAGTTTCTTTTCGGATGGAATTTAAAGCATTGGAATGCTGTTTTACTTATTTAGGCGATCGTTTGCATTGTAAAATTAGTAAATACTGAGTGAAATACCCGTTTACGTCTGTTTAGTTAGAAAGGAGAAAACTCACTCCCGTTTGAGGACGACTATAGAGAGCAGGAAGCCTTTTCGTAAGTGATCATCAGGTGATTTTCCACAAAAAAGTTGTTTAGGCTCAATGGCTTTTGATCAATTCTTATTGTTTTGAAACTGGTTTGAGTAGGTAAAATGAGTTGGCCTTGGAAGATCGGATAGAAATACTATCAGTAAGTATAGGTGTCCTCAACTGATATTATTAATCAGCATAGATGAGGGACGTAGATTTATCGTAAGGCTTCAGGCTTCTCTCAACAGAGAAGATTGAGAATTGTAGAGGTATAGGTAAATGGCCGAAAACATTATTATTACCAGCCCCTCCGCCCCTCCTTTACTGTAGACGAATTCTCTCCTTAATCAATGCACTTAAAAATGAAAACTTGGCAAGCCTCACAGCAGTTGTCAAATAAGAAGGTAGGTATACCAATATCCGTTGAGGACAATAAGTAAGCACATATTTAATACAAAATTCAATCGATTGCGACAAAGCTACATTGCCGACCAACGGACAGTTCATTCCATATTTGGCTTTCATGAAGTAGAAGCAGAGTTAATTTTTTTAAAGACTAAAAATGAGGGTGATCACTCCTACTTTGTGACTATAATAGGTGCGTTTTTGTCGCCAATCAGCAATCCTAGATAATCAGCTCAGCAATGCATTTTGCCAGTCAGTAAAAAAGCAAACTAATTCTGAGCACGTTAAGTTCAGCACCTAGTGTAAACATGAAATAAATAGGGTGGCGGAACAGAGCGAGGACTTAGCGCATTTCTCACAACCATAGGTACCTTGTCAGGGAATGGAGGGGACCCACAGCGCTTTTCATGACAATGAATTTACTAACTGAGAACTTGCCAATTCCTCGCGAAAGGGGCGATATTCGTGGAAATTATTTTTGCTTCTATTGCGATTCAAACCACGAACGTCCCGGTTTAGAGGCAGACATGCTAAACATCACACCACGGGTATCTACCAAAAACACTTGGTAATGTTTTAATTGATAAAAAAGTTGCCGAGACCCTGTAGAAAATGAAAAGTTTTGGTGAAGAAATGATCTTGTAAAACTTTGCAATTTCTGCTTACTGCAAAATATGGGTATGGTTAATGATCAATTCGAGGTCAAAATGAAAGGAAGAGGACCTAAATGACGACCCTTTGGGACACCGGAGGTGCGGTTTAACAGAGCTTGAGAGGGAAGATCTAAAACGAACACCGTAATAACGGTTTTTCATATAGGAGAAAATCCATTTCAATAAGATGGGTTTGAAGCCGATGGTATATAGGTAGTTTAAAGAGAATAAGAAAATTTGTTGAAATTACATCGACTTCACCTCCTTTTTCCAACGCAGAAAAGGTGAGACCAATTCAACGAGATTAGTGGTTGTTGACATGCTTTTAAGAAAGCGATGTTGTAGAGTACAAATGTAGATAGTGCAATCAAAACACAGGATTTCATACAAAATGCTTTCGAAGATTTCGAGTATATGTTAAAATTTTGTTGTCGGACGGTATTTTGAGAGTAAGGAAAGTAAGGAAGAACATTCGCTTAAGGGTACGGTGGGATATGATCAAGACCAGGTATGGAGTCACTTTTTCTCTAAGAGACGATTCGATAATACGAGGAAGAAATGGACCAACTAGCCATATGAAATTGAGCAGCAACAGCAACAACAAAGAAGCTGCAAATTTTGACAAAAACATATTTTGTATGGTGGAAATAATGCCTTCCTTAAAAGAGCCCAAAGCAAAAAAAGATCCTTTTCTGGTGGAACAGCGAATTTAAATTTCGCATTCAATATATTCGTACACAATAATAGGACGACGCTTCAATGATGAGATTTCAATTGTTTTTTTTTCTCCTCGATTCTATTAGTGTAAAAAAAAATTGTGGGGGAGAAATAAAAAGAAAAACAAGTTCCTGACACTGACGCTGCGAAAAACATAGGCTTTACATTTAATCCGCCTACCGGGCAATGTTATTAGAGTTGAGAACGTTGCTCCCATATTTGACTCCAAATATCTATCTAATGATTTCCTTCTTATATCAAATAACCAAAAATCGGTTATGCAACTTTATAAACACCATTTTTTCGAATGGTATTCATTCGCAGCAATTTAGATGGTCCACATATTTAATTTTACATCTATTGTCTAAGCGTTTAAAGCACTATTCGTTGACTTCAAAGATTATCATTGTGGTTTTAGACCAGAGAAGTCCACAATAGACCAAATTTTCACATTACGCCAGATCTTGGAAAAAACAAGAGAATATAATATCGATACTCACCATCTTTTTATCGATTTCAAGGCCGCGTATGACAGTATCTACAGAGACGAACTGTACAAAGCCATGTCTAGTTTCGGCATCCCTGCAAAATTCGTACGACTATGCAGGATGACTTTGGAGAATTCACGCTGCTCCGTCAAGGTCGGTAAAGAACTCACCGAGACCTTTGATGTCGAAAAAGGTTTTAGGCAAGGCGACAAACTGTCATGCGATTTCTTCAACATCATACTTGAACAGATTGTAAGAAACTCAAACGTCAACACCAGAGGAACAATCATTCAAAAGTCTGTACAATTACTCGCCTATGCAGACGATATTGACGCAATGGGAAGAAAAAAGCGTGATGTCATAGGTGCTTTTGCGAGTATTGAAACAGAAGCGGCAAAAATGGGTTTGATGGTTAATGAGGGCAAAACGAAGTATATGCTGTCATCAAACAAGGACACAGAACATCGACGAATTGGACAAAACGTCACAATAGACAGACATAACTTCGAGGTAGTACAGGACTTCGTCTACCTAGGATCCGCTGTAGACACGGACAACAACATCAGTGCGGAGATCAAACGGAGAATAACTCTTGCCAACCGTTGCTTCTTTGGGTTAAGAAGGCATTTGAGAAACAGAACCCTCTCCAGAAACACCAAGGTAACCTTGTATAAGACCTTAATCATCCCAGTCCTGCTTTACGGCGCGGAAGCATGGACCTTATCGAAAGCGGATGAGGAAACCCTTGGTCGTTTCGAAAGAAAAATTCTCCGAATGATCTTTGGTCCCGTATGCGAAGACAATGTGTGGAGAAGAAGATACAACAACGAGCTGTATGAGCTGTACCGCGACATGGGCATAGCCAGAAGAGTACGCATCGCGAGGCTACGATGGTTGGGCCATGTAGAGCGGATGGACCCAAACGCTCCGACTCGTCGGGTGTTCGAAAGCACATTGCAGGGAAATCGCGGAAGGGGAAGACCTCGTCTTAGGTGGCGCAATCAAGTGGATGAAGACCTCAACCGACTTGGAGTGCGAAACTGGAGAGAGCTCGCCCGAAATCGAAGTCGTTATAGAAGGATGTTGGTTGAGGCCCAGGTTCACCCCGAACTGTAATGCCCACCTAAGTAAGTAAGTAAGTTGACTTCAAAGCAGCGTTTGATTTGATGAACCGCATCGCTTTGGTGTAAAACCTTTTCAAAGATGGACTTGCAATGAGCTTCTTCAAACACTGTTTATGACGGTATCTTCTTCGTGGATCCCTTTTAAACAGATTCAGGTGACAAGCAATGATGTCCTCTAAGTACACTATTGTTCTTCCTAGTGGATAGGATAGGTAATTCATCTGCGTACAACGTGCTGTATGCTGTTGTACGCACATAAGTAATTCACTTACTTTCAGAATCACGAATCACCTGAAAGCTTAAAACTTATATTGAATAGATAAAACGATTACTAGAAAACAAGGGTCTTAGTTATCAACAGCCAGAAATCCAAAAGTATTGTTTTTAAGCGCGGTCAACTACAAGTATTTGAGATTGGAACTTTGAACTAAACGCTAGATTTTAGAAAGCACGTTGTGAAGAGAGCCAAGACATCACATAGCCTTTTAAACACGACATGGAAAAAGATTTTCTTCAATCAATACAATAAGCATGTCAAAAAAGTAAATTGTGTTTTGCTTAGACGAGTGGTTTTCAATTGGTTTTTAGTCAGCTATCACATGATTTATTCTTAGGTTGGGTTATCATTTTATTTTAAAAGAATTGAAGCCGCACGAAAACTGAGCACTGCGTACATTTGGTAAATTGTCTCGAAATGGAATCGCTGTTGACATCGATCCTCCAAGGGCGGCCGTGGTGCAGTGGTAGAGTGTTTCACTTAATAGGCCAGACGCGTGGGTTCGAAACAATCCCAGGTTTCATCCGGACGCCGCCCGCCGCCCTTTAGGTTATATATGTGAAATTACAACAACCTTATTTCCATCTACTGCACCACAAAAAAGGGAATGCTCCTACTCTGGTAGTACAATGGACCGGCAATAAAGTCTGAGTTCTCCAGAGTCTCCTCTTTCCATAAAAAAAAATACATAACTGGAAAATCCAAGATTGGACGATTAAGCATCGATGGAGTATTGTCTGTGTGGTTATGTGAAGTCGCTTGTCTACGCAAATAAGCCTGAGGTGATTGAGCATATTCGAAGCGTGCCCAAATGCTGCAGAATGTCTATCTCAGACAGTTTTTTTTGAATCTATTTTGATTTTAGACATCAAATGGATGCTATTTTCTAAAATTGAGTAGAAGCGAGCGACTGCTTCGTCAATATTTGCAATAGTTGATATATTTTCAATACCAGCAATGCATAGTTAATTCGATAGCAAATCGAAATTCGCTTTTCGATAGTCAAAAGTATATACACATTACACAGTCATTTAAATTATTAATATCTCGAGAGACGTTGCTTAATTCTATAAAATATCTAAAGGGGGATGGAGATCATCAATTCTAGTAATGCCCGAATTTGATTGAAGAACTACCGTGCTAATAGCTTCGGATGAGAAAACTTAATCTAACATACGATTTTGGAAATTTCTAATACAGCTTACTTGCTGTAAGTCAGTAGATATAATATTATCTAAACTAGAAAGCTCACGCTGCGGTGAGGTTAGAGAAGGTTTTTGGAAAGATCCATCGTCAGAGAGATTAATCTAACGTATGGTAGATTAAAGTCACCAAAAAGCTTTCTAAGTCAGACAATTCAAAAACATGATCCAAAATCAGGGCCAGTTCAGAATAAGCTGAGGCTGAACTTTTCGGAACAATATATACATTTACAATAAAAATATTTTTAACAGTGCACAGACTTTCACACAAACAACATCAATAGACAGTTCAAACGGAAAGAGTATACGAGACGACATATATGTATTCCTGACCGAAATCAAAACACCACCCCCGATCTCGGTTTTCAAGTGACTTGAATTTAGCCAAGTTTCAGTCAAAGCAAATACGTCATGTTTAAAAACGTGGGAATTAACATACAAATCAGCAGTTTTATTGCGAAGACCTCTTAGGTTTTGATAAAAGAGGGAAAATCTAATTAGTTTTTTGGAGCAGTATTAATAGCCAATTTGTTTTTAACTCTCCTGTTGATGGAAAATTCTTTAACAAGAGCACCAACAGGCCAAGAGTTACTGCCACAAATAGAGTCGAAAGACGAGGGCGGGACAAGCAATTTGAACGAAGACACAAAGCTATCAGTTTTGCTTATCTTACTACATTTAATAAAATTTGCATTAGGAATTAATTTCTTTCATACTAGATAGCGCAAAACATCGTTTGAATTAAGATCTGGCCTAAGCCAAGACACAAAAATTAATTTAAGTTTTGGATCTGCCTCTGTATGCTGCGACTTAAATCGCGCTCAGGGACTGTTTACTGAAAGGTTGACATTGCTTCTCACCGTTTTTGAATGTAGAAAAGTGGAAATAAATGTAATTAGAGAATGCAAAGAGATTGAATTTTGGAGGGGACATACAATATGTTGCCTTTTCCAAACGGTTTTCATGGCAGTAAAATTATTGCCTAGCGAAAGGTGATGCCAGCGGAAAAACAAGTATTTGCTTTTCTGTTGGGATTTAAGCCTCCAACATCCCTCGCAAGGCTTCACAGGCAAACATTTTCCCAATATGGGAAGTTTTCCAAAGCAGTTTTGAGTTCGGCCAATCTTTTCTTTGCATTTGCACTGTTCCAACTGTCAGATAAGTCTAGTTCTACACTGAACTTTTCAGTATCTTGGATATCAGACATTTATAAGTATAAATGGTGGAGGCCCAGACACATAAAGATGTCTTAACATCTTGGTTTTTGCTTTTTGTTTTTTGGAAAAGTCATTCAAACTGCAGCCATTCCTGAAGTTCCATCATCACATCTCCATTGCCCTAAATGGCCGTTGGCCGTGAAGACCTAAAACAGTTTCTCAATGTTGAGAAAGCACTCGGCATAGTGTGAATCAAAAGGATCAAAAGCAACATCCGCAAACGCATCAAGTTCTACCACTAGTAGGAATGTCACCGCACCCAAATCTAAACTGGTGTTCTTTTCCAATATAAGGTACAGAGTCATAGCCACGGGAAACAGATCGATATTAGCCTATAAGCTGAGACTTAACTCTCACTCATAGATTTGCCTATGAAAGGTTTTTTCTCTGTCCTTGTACAATTGTACATACCGAAATGTTTGAAGGTATAGATAATGTCGATGAAATTTGGTTTATTTCCTTTAATTCAAGAGTAGGTACATAAAACAAAAATGATGAAATTTGTTTCGATTGCAATTTTGCTTAAAAAACGAAATAAGCCTTTAAGCAAAGTATTAAACAGCCACAAGCCTTCTCTCAATGGTTTACTGATGTCATTGTCGTGAAAAATGTCATCTTTTGACTGACTCGTGCGTCGTGCATATTTGTATATGGCTATAAATTTCTGGGGTCTTGAGTAGGTATAAGAGAATATGAGAATACCAATACTCTTCCCACATTTTCCCAATCTTAAATTTGTCTAACCACTTACAATACAAGGCCTTGCACTACTCTTTTTTTTTTTTTTTGTTAAACACAAACAGGGACTGTGATGAAAATGCCAACTTTGTGAAATGATTTCCACTCTGAAACATAAATTAAAAAAGTTGCTACCTTCATTACAGGATGCTGGTCGATGCGGTACATTAAATTATTATTGCATCCTTACGCCCAACTTTATGACTCTCATTTCTGTAGCTGTCCCTTCCTTATGATAATGGCATATTTTCATAATTTACCGAAAAAAAACCCAAAGTACTCAATAATGATTTTTCAACCAGCATTTATTCAAGGATTCTTGTTTTTTTTTTCTGTTCAATAATTCATCTCAAAAGGACACAATTTACGACGTTTCACTGAATAATGACGAAAGGAAAATGTGTTGTGAAACTGAGAACTGAATAAGTGAACAGACTACAGACATCCTGCAATGTCAACGTATATTGTGCAATCAGTGTTCGCAGCACATGTCCCACTGTGTGATCCTTCAAAACGTGATGTGACGTCAACTGTGAATTAAGAAGGACAACAACAGTGCGTGCATAAAGCATAACACAAACGCATAGGTACCTAAACGCTTTCGTTTTCAAGCGTCTTTCTTTCACTCGTGTAGGTAGGTACCTTATTTTTGATCTATTTTCGTGTTTAGAGAAAGTGCATAAAAATATTCATTTTAATAGCTGTTGTTGTTGTTGTTGTTGCTTAAAGTCAACCGTCATCGTCGTCGTCAGGGTGAAAGATAAAAGAAAAATTCTCCTTCATCATCTGTAAAGATATTGCTAGTAAGTATACTCGGAGACAGATATGAATATAATACACACATAGGGACTCCTTTCTAAAAATGTCCGTCTGTTGGTAGTAAATCACTCAGTTTTTGACATTTTTAAAGTGCGTGACATTGTTTTATTACGTGTGCGTGTATAGTATCATCATCGATCGACGAAGTAGACGACACAATACACAACAGCAACATCAACCAAAACGAGCGCAAAAAATACCAGCGAGCTCTTTCGTATACCTACACCTATACATTCATACGATACGCGCAGCCTTACCCTCTCCCATTGCCGCACGCCGTAAATTTTGGTATGAATATCGGGTTTTATGATGATGTGTTTAGTGCGTTTTTCCAGAGTGTAATGTATATTTTATGGATTTTTGATATCGAACGAGGCATTTTACTTAATAAATGTGGAAAGTGGTTTGTTTCTTTTTTTCTTTGTGTGTATTAATAAGTAGTGTCGTCTGCCTATGAGTCCTTAGTTGAGGTGGCTAAAATAATCTTCTGTTAAAAGTTTGTTTTCTCACTATAACTTCACATTATAGTGGGCAGTGAAGCATCTTTGGAATTTAAATAAGTTTATTGATATAAAAATAAATTGTTTGGACCATTCCACTTCCATATTTGATGTTCGTGTCTCTGAGCAGAGAATTATAAGACTGACACTTTGATTGTTAAGGCCTTAGAAGTTTATTTGTGGATGATAAGAAAAAAAATTCTTATTTTGCGTTTGTTTGTTTCAAAGCCTCATTTTAAGAAGCTATAACAGTGAAGATAGCAATTCTTTAAATCAGCAGCTGTTTACTAATTTGAGGTTGCGACGTCTTCAATATAAAGAAGTACCTATAGGCATCTAAATAGGTTCATCTATAACCTAACAGTTCGATGTAACGGTTAGTTATCCGAACTGAAATTTAACTAAATTTTTAACAACTTGAAGCATCAAATACAGAAACTTGCAGTTCGATTCAGTTCGATTTAGCTCAAAAGTCACAATGCTGTAACCTGCAGGGAACCAAATCACAACTCGGTTATACTCGTACTGAGTTGGAAGTTTGTGACTGAGTGGGACGATATCAGGGACGTAGGACAGAATAAAGCTGTTAAATCACTTACATAAGTCGCAGTACATTTATTAAGTTTAGCTAAGCTCAAAGAGAGTAGAGAGGATCCCACGTCCCTGCAAAAGGAACTTGGTCTATATTGTAGGGAAAAGTTTAAGAAGTTAGTTTGTACCGTATTAGTCCAAACTGCAACACCCAAGTAGTTGCCTATTTTCTGACCCAGGCATGCCTACTCCAGACATTTACTTGAATATAAATGTACTTCCCAAATGGGAATATCAGGGATCTGTAATCAATAGTGAAGCAACTTGTGATAACGACATCAATCATCGGGTAAGCTTTGGGAGGATAACTGCGAGAACACAATGAACTGCATACGCAGACGGAGCCGGAGCCACAAGAGTTAAAATCAAGTTAACTTGTCCGGCTCCGTCTCGCGTTGTTTTTGTATTCGCTTGTATTTAATGTTTTGACATTTCTTGCGGTTGCGTCTCTGCAGCGATTGTGTTCACGCAGTAAAGTGCTGAGAAAAGTCCAATATCTTCTGTCAAAGAAATATGCACCCTTAGCAGAAGGACTGACTGTGTAGTGTGTACCGGTCTTGTGGTAAAGCACAACGCCTTACAACGTTGAACAATGCACAAAAATTATGAGAGTAAGTTGGCGGCAACTGATTTGAAGGTGCTCCGTATAACAGGGTTAAAAGCTATATCGTATTGCAGAAGTATTAGGACCCGTACAGGCCTTTACGTTAAAAATATCATCTTTGAAAAATAAGGCATCCCTGAGGCTCCGTTGGTATTGTCCTGTAAAGTATAGCTCGTCAAAAAGGCAAGACCATAAAACGTTTAGACTGATTCCGAAGAAACAAAAAGAAAGGCAGTTGTTTTACAGACACGGAACATTTTAACTGCCGTGTCATACGTTTTCGTGCGATTCCTCGTCATTCCTCAGAAGCCGCGTCGCACATTTTCGTGCGACACCTAATCATTCAGTTCAGGCCACGTCGTACTTTTTTGTGGGACAGTATATTGGATTTTGTATGGGTTTCGGATTGTGTGGCTTCTGATGGTGAACATTTTGGTAAATATACTTTGGCCTGGCATAAACCAAAATGATAAAATAGCTTGGCAGTCAAACCGCTAAAAGGCTTACCAACGCTGTTTGAGGTCATCGCAGCTTACCCCAAGAGCGCTTCACAAGTGTGAAGCATCAGCCAAGTGAGAGAACTTTGATCTTTTCGAGATCACTGTGTTTAAACTTGAACTGCTTTATTTAGTTAAATTAGTTTTCAAGCAGCACGGAGGCTCATACATTTGTAACATTTACCCTATGATACATTTTGGGCCTACGAAGAATCTGGCTTACTAATCTGGTTGAATTTTTCTTATGGCGTAGGTTATGTTGGCCTTGAGGATCCCTGTGGTTTATTCGAACACGCTTTCGACTTAAGGAAACGCCATATGATAATAAAGGAGTCAAATCACGCGATCTCGGTTACCATTTAACCTTAACATCAAATGACTGTGACCTCAAATCGCGCCTGCAACGAAGCATCGTCCTGTTGAAGCTAACACGTCATTAGTGTCTAGAATCCAGATCATTCAATTCATGCAAAAAGAATAAGGTTATCATCGACTTATTCCGTTCATCGATGACAGTGATGGTTTAGGCAACGTCGCGTCGTTCTCACAAAAATATTGACCGATGACGCCTCAGTGACTTCTTTGGGAAGCATTTAACGTTTTTGGATTTTTTGTGGATTGGTCTTCTTCTCTTCTTTGATTTTTCGGCGTTACGGCCATCGTGATCTCTATTCTGAACAAGTCTTCCTGAATGGTTATTCTTTTTATGAACAATGTATGTAAGTGGGCATAGTTACCATCGTAGTAATTTTTTATAGGAAGAGAATTTAAAAAAAAATTCGTTTTTGCTCTCAACTTGCTGCACATTGTGCTTACTTTGCTCATCAGTGAAATACATTGGAAGGTCATCAACACATTTGAAAAATACATTCTACAGAAGCTAAGCAACACCTTTCTATAGAATTTTGTAATTGAAATAACATGTAGGTACGTGACGTATTGGTGAACATGTCTGCTTGTTATGTGGTAGTGAGAGCTTTGAATCCTTCCTTCGATAGTAATTGCACTGCCATGAAAAGTACTCCTAGCGGGAATCAATATAAAATTGTAGGTCATTCAAATGCGTTCGGCCTCGAGGTCCTTCGAGCTTTGCTGCACCAACCTTTTTACTTTATTTATCTTCAAATGACGATAAAACGAGAATTGCACGAAGTAGTTTTTCTACTTTGCTTTCGAGCGGTAGCTATACGTAATTAGCTAGGTAAGTAGAACATACCTACAGGAATATAAATCAATGTTAATCTTCGCTCTAGAATCATAACTCTTCACCAATTGACATTTCAGAACAAAAAAGTCAAACAATAGAAGGTATATGACTACATACATAGCTACAAATCAGCCATTCTACGGAATCTTTGATATCAAAACCGGATATCATTGCCCTGACATGCATTAAACAAAACCCAAAATGACAAAGCCTGCGCCATCTTGATACACATAATAACCCTAAAAACGCAAAGCAAAGGAACCACTATGACAGCATTATCTGAGAATCATTGGTTTTTGGTCTCCTTAAATCATTCAGCAAAAAAAACGAAACTAAACCACCACCATATCCATTCCCTTCCCATTCGAATTGAATGTCCTCACGCATATTAAGAATGATCTATGACCATCAGCCTTTTGGATAAGTCGAAGTCACAATTATTGTGTGCCCGACGAAAAAATCAGATAGAGAAGAAGTGAAGTATAGAAGAGAAAGAGCAGGAGAAGAAGAAAAAGAAGAAGATTGAAATGGCAGGCAGCAATCCATCGCCATTACGCCATTATCCAGTGACATGTCAGACACAAATTTAACTCCCTTCTCAATGGTGTGCGTGCGTGTGCGTTAGGAATCCAATCAAATAACATGAAAATTGAGATGGACGAAGAACAGAGGCAGATTGATTGAAGAACACACACAAAAGAAGCAACGAAACATTATACCTACATAAGCTGTTAGAAGGGTCCTTTTTCCATTTTTAGTGCGTTGTGATGTCGGCAAAATGATATCATCCCTTATTTCTGGCGTGTTTTCTTGACAGGAATAAATCACTCAAAAAGGAAAATGGGATAGGACGCACTTACACACATAACTACGAAAATGTAGATCCACATTTATATACCTTCATATATTTCTGTACATGAGAACAACATGTCCGTTTCGATATTCGTAAATAAATCATCAGATTGGACATAGATATCATAAAAATCCTGTCGCACAGTGCTTTCACTCGTCCTTTTCGTTGGCTGTGATGTACGATGATATACAGTAATTGGAAAATCAACCCTCCCTGGTTGGAGGTTGATTTTGCTGCTGCTGTTTTTTTTTTTTTTTTTGATTTTTTCATTTCGTTTGGCAGGACATAGTGCGTAAGGGATTAAATGTTTTAGATGCGCATTGGGAGACACGCATTGATTTTCTACTCACACGTTCAGCCTGTCAGTGTTTTTTTTTGTTTGGTTGGCTGGTTTGTTGGATACTGCTTTTGCTGATGATGTGGATTTTTGGGTTTTAGTCCTGTTTTTCTTCACATCAGACTATCACCCTGACTAGGGTTTATTACGAGGTTGACATCAATAAATTATTAAAATGAAAAGGAAAACCCGATGAGAAATGTTCTCCATATGGCTATAATAATGACGGGTGAATGAAGGTGCTTTTGTGTGTGTTTGGTTTCATGGAAATATTTTTATCCCGCATCATTCAATGAAGTCATCATAAATCAATCTAAAAGAGGTTTACGTTAAGAACAAAGAACTATTTTAGGCATAATATGAGATCAGGTTTTGATGTTTTAGGCGGAATGATGAAGGATATGTACCTAGGCATAGAACTGATTTGTGTAGTTGTGTGTAGTTTAGTTCACATTTAGCTGTGAGCTTGTTTTATTTGTATTTAGAGCCTCAAATAGAAATATGGATTTTTGTGCAATAGGAGAAAAAAGGCAGATTTTTTGAGCTCCTAATTGCTGTAGGTAATCTTTTCTCATAAATAAAGATTACAAAAGTTATTATAAAATTTCATCATTTTAACTCATATTATAAAGTTACAACTTTTCAACTTTGCCTTACGGAACTTCAAGGAAAATGGTTGCAGCGGGGTAATTACCAAGACTTCTGTTCAGATTTGAAATTTCTCCAGAAACGGAGTTCTTGGAAGCATCAGGAGCTGTGCCATCAAGTTTATGACTAATATGTCAGGCCCACTCTGTACTTCAAAGATACGTCCTATTGGAACCTGCGTTGAAGAGATTCTGACGAAATAAATTCTTGTGGTTGAATAGCAAGTTTTATTATTGTTGTTTAAAAAACCTAAGAAAACAATTTATATTTTCACAAATAATGTCAATCTTAGGATACAATCACGGTCTCAGAACAAATATTTTTTTTAATTTTAATTGTTTTTCGTTTCAAAGATGATGCTTTACAATTGATATACATATTTTGAGGATGAAAAGAAAGAAAGAAAGGTGTCATCATCTTCAAACTGAAGACTTATAAAGACTATAGTGGTGAATGACCAATGTTACGATAGACTTACAATTTGTGTGGGGTTTTTATCAAAAAAATAGTATAATAATAATATAATATAATTTATTTTTGTAACATTTGAAATTAAACAGAAAACAATCAAACCAAATTATAATCTTTATATGTATATATAAAATTTCCCTGTCACAATGTTAGTTACCGTACTTACTCCTCCGAAACGGCTTTACCTATTTTTACCAAATTTTATATGCGTATTCAGTAGGTCTGAGAATCGGCTACTAATCATTTTCCATACCCCTAAGTGATAAGGACCATCTACCCTTAACATTGTTTATTTAATTTACACTGTGACACGAGAATTTTATATATTAGATTTTACAGTCTCAGTGTAAATGTCATATTTATCAATTTAATTTGTTTGAAAACAAATTCTGAAATCACAATTTTTGCTCAGAGAATTCATTGCGATAATAGTGTAAGTTATTCGCCTCTGCTAAGCAAGACATACAATGCTCATATTAATGTTGAGTTTTGCAGTTCTGTGAAGTGCATCAAATATTTTTGCAGGTATGTCCATAAAGGCAGTGATATGGCTGTGTTTAGAGTAGAAAATACTAATGTAACTGCTCCTCCAATGAATAAAAACGATGAAATTACGCGCTCTACCAAATGTCGGTACATCAGCTCCAATGAAGCTGCTTGGCGTATCTTCGTTTTTCCAATCCATGAACGGGATCCCTCAGTTGTTCAGTTAGTCGTCCATCTTGAATACGGTCAGCGTGTATTTTTACGAACGATACAGTGATTGATCGTGCTACAAATCCACCTAAAACTACACTCACTGCATTTTTTGAATTGTGTAATAGTACGGATGATTTTGGTGCCTTTGCAAAAACATTACTCTTTTCACAAGTACCAGGCCACATGGGCATGCATGCCCCGCAAGCAAGGCTCACCAGTTGATGCATGTCTCAATTTATTTAAATCGAACGCTTTTGGGCGATTATTTACAGCCAATCTGGGTAGTTTTATCTTCGACTGTTGTTGGTTAATGTTACTGGCCCATTATCATTTCAAGATATACGTAAAGTGAATGGGCAACAGTATCCAACATATAAAGACGCATGCCTCGCACTCGGCTTGCTGGAAGACGATAACCAGTGGGAGCTTGCTGAAGCTGCATTGAACTGTACAGCAATACAAAATCGTCTACTATTTTCTAAAGTGTTGACTACAAGCTTCCCAGCTCGAGCAAACATATTGTGGAATAATCACAAAGATTCAATGACTGATGATATATTGCAATCAACATCGTACACGGTGCAACGATCTAACGATAACACTCAGCGACGCTATGTACAATGAAGCATTGATTGCTATTGAGGATCTTTGCATTGTCATTACCAAGTTATCACTCACTCATTTCGGTATGAATTCACCAAATCGACCTGCATCTGATTTAATTAACACTAAAATGAATCGTGAACTGCAGTACAACACTGTAGAATTGGCAGCGATTGTTACTCGCAATGTCCCACTAATGAATGACGAACAAAGAACCATTTATGACCTCATTTTACTCGCAGTTTCAGCAGGACAAGGTGGGTTCTTCTTTTTTGACGCACCGGGTGAAACTGGCAAAACATTCCTTATTTCACTAATTCTGAAATACGATCAAATAATGGCATCGCATTGGCCGTTGCATCATCGGGCATTGCGGCAACTTTATTGGATGGAGGCAGAACAGCTCATTCAGTATTTAAGCTGCCACTAAATATTCAAAATAACCCCGACGCAGCGTGTAACATTAAAAAACAATCGTCCATGGCCACCGTGCTGAAACAGTGTAAAATTATCATGTGGGACGAATGTACAGCTGAAAGTAAACATGCGCGTTCTTCAAGATCCATTCGCTGAAACATTCTCAAAACAACTCTTAGACATCGGTGATGGAAACTTACTACAGATGAAACTGGATACGTAAAATCACGGACCGATTTCTGCACAATCGCTGATTCGTAAAATACTCTCCTTGACCAAATATTTCCCGATGTACACACACAGTACATAAATCATGAGTGGCTTGCTGAAAGAGCTATTTTAGCATGCAGAGACGTTGACAATTTAAATTTTAGAGATACAACAGTTGTTGCCAGGGAACTTGGTATCATACGAATCTATTGATACAGTTTGCGATGCCAGCGAAGCTGTCAATTTTGCCACCGAATTTTTGAACTGGATTTGAAAGGCGTGCCACCGCATAATTTACAATTGAAGATTGGATCTCCAATTATCCTGCTTCTTAATTAAAATCGCCACGGCTGTGCAACGGTACGCGATTACTCATTCGAAAATTGATGAAAATGTTATCGAAGCCAGCATTTCAAATGGCAAATTCAAAGGTGAAAATATACTAATACCACGGATTCCTATCATACCTACAGATGTGCCAATTCAATTCAAACGAATTCAGTTTCCGATTTGATTGACATTTGCAATGACAATGCCTATTTCACGCATATACCACATACTTACACCATTATAATAAGTAAGTTACTTTTTGTCTACACTAGAATTTATCTAGAAACTAGAAATAATTTACAAAGCAAAACAACGTTTGCCGGGTCAGCTAGTAAATTAATAAAAATTGATCTAAAAATACGCAAAACTTAATAATATAATTTTTATAAATTGAAGCAGAAATAAGAAATCACATGAAACATCTTAAACTGTGCTCGATAACAAATTTTTGACTTGAGAAATATCCATTGTACTTTTACTCGTAAATAGCCAAGTTTTCACTTTCTTTAAGAATCTACTAAGAACACTTAGTGTTCTTATCTTGTATGGTAAGCGATTGAATAATGCAGGTGCCGAAGCAGTAAAAAAATTAGAAATGTATAAGAATGATGTATTTAGAAGCAAAAAAAATATCTGGATAGTCTTCTATTGAATTCGTCTGTCCAATAGAGACCATCCTTTCGTAAAAAAGGAATGGTTTGAGAAGCCTCATTAAACCATTTGGAGCCCTGAATGAACTTTTGATATAGATGTTCTGCAGATACCGTCCTGCTCATCAAAGGAGAATTCTCCGAGGCTTTTTTTTCAAGCTCAAGAGGAAATGAAATGGTTTTCCCAATGAAGTCGGATGTGCTAAAGCCCATTCTTATCATGCGGCAACCCAATGAGTTGTAGATCCGCGAGAATGCAATAATCAATGGAAAGCGACGGTGCTTGCTCAGCTCCTACATCATTGTTTTGGAAATGTTTGTCCATATAAATTCTTAGTTATCCGGTGAGTTAGTCTCAAAAGATGACCACTTGTCATTGGCGGACTTAAAAACTTTTCATAGTATTCCGTTTTTTTTTCTTGAATATTCATAGGTGTTCGTTTCGCTGAATTCGAGTGATGACGCAATTTTGCCCAGCTTATCAACCATTTCATTACCAATCATGTCCCTGCTGTGTATAGTGATGGCACCCAATTTAAAATTACTGCAATAGTTTTCTACTAATAAGGAAGAAGATGTCGTTAGTAGTATTGACCACATTTTGCATAGAGATATGTCGTGCAGCTTCACAAACTTCGAATAGTTGGAAAAACTGCAAAAGCCTGAAAGATTTTTTTTGTTCTATTTACCAGGAGGATGATATCAGATTTTAACCTCGATCCTACCCTTCGTCCGTTTCGGAACCGTCTGGGAAGACCGAAACATAATTTGCATTTATTGCCCTCCCGCAGCATCCCGTTGTCGAGATGACTGTTGACGACCGACGCACGGGGGACGGGCCACTAGGTTGAAATGTGTGTATACGAATGAGCGTATTTTGTTTAAATCTGTATACATAATAAAATAATTCATTACATTGCTAGAGCCGCAGTGGGGTTTTGGTTGCTATCCGTTAGTGAAAATGTATAAAAGAGCTAGCGACTGGTAAGTTTACAGATTGGCAAGAGTTGTTCTCCGTTCGTTTTAAACACTGATTCAATTTTTCGTATTTATAGCGGAACATAGGCATAGATGAAGTCATACACTACCACGCTATATCTGTCAATTGGAGTTTCGTCCAATTTATCAATGTCAGGCTAGGGAACATCTTTGTGTTTCGATGCTTGCAAAACTAACCTAGATTAGCACATTTCTCCCAACTATGCCTTGTGAAGAATGAAAGGTGGCTACGAATTTTAATCGATTCCGAAAGAAAGCCATTTTCATGGCACGTGTAGTGTTAGAAAGTACCTCACTAGTCTTGGCGATCTGTTAATATGAAACAAATACAAACTTTTGTGCTGCCCTTTCGGCCGGGTTCTATTTAAATGGTTTTTGAAGCCATGTACTCTAGAAACTACTCTAGAGTCACAAAAAACTTGGGTATACAGTACTAATTTTGATCAAACAACTTAACCAACAGAAGCCGTCAGCAAACCACCGCAAACAATGCAACAACACATGTAATGACCTGCACAACACATGGTAGGCGAAAGATAATCTGCCAACAACACAGCTACGTACGACTCAGTACAAAGGTAAAAAGCAGTGGAATTTTCCATACTAGACCAGTACACAATCAGTTAACATCATAAGGCTCAAAATATACCCAGTGAAGATCGTGAAGAGGCTGTCTGTTTCCGACAGCTGTCGAGGAACTTAATATGCTCTTTGGAGAGTACCCTGGTGGCCTTGTAGCTTACAAAAGGATTCATAAGAAGCCACAAAAATCCAGAAATAGATTCAACTTACTATATCTGGATCGTGAAGACTTATTGAATACTTCTTGTATAAGCTGCAAGGACCACTAGGGCACTAGGTGACCAGTGCTACCTCGATGTCGAATTAAGTGGCTTTTGCTACATCAGAGCAACCATTAATTCATTCTCTTAGTATCATTTCAGTTAGCAGAGTTACGAGGCCCAAACTTAAGCAGTACCGAGTTCGAGTCACAAGAACGCAGAAGAAGAAGGACCAGATCCGCGTAAATACCGGAACGAAGCAGTGCCAAGCCATCAAGAATTCACCACCAGCGCTGTTCAAAATACATACTTTTCATAATTTCAGCTAAGTTCTTGAACCAAGCCATCTATGTATCTATCACTATCCCTCCAGGCTTTGAAGTCAAACAACCGGAAGACGTTCCACCAGAATCTACCACCGGAGCTATAACCGGAGTTATAAATACCTATATATTATCACATGAATTTGTAAAGCCTATTTTAGGAACTTCGGAATAAAACTAACTTCAAATAATTAAAGTTTTGATGCTACTTTAGTATATCTTTGATGCGATGAGCATACTTCAGGCTTGGATAAAAATCATCCTCACAATGTCTGACTCAGCATGTAAAAAATGAAATTGAATTTTAAATCTCATGAATTTTTTTTTTTTTTTTTGAAAAGTGACTTTTACTAGCACTAGACTCTTATCTAGTGCTTTCAAAATAGCTAGAATTTGAAAATGTTTGAAGCTTTCAAAAAATAAATAAATAGGGTGGTTCGACAGAGTTGACTCGGGCTCACATTTCTATCATTTCATTGTGAGGATTAGAAATTACAACCTACAAATTTTCCCGATTCAAAACCAGCTAAGTGAGAAAGCGTTTTTGATGACAGTGTTTTTACTCTCAGAGATCTTGCCAATTCCCCGCGAAGGGTGATACACGTGGAAATAAAATGATTTGCTTCTAAGATTCGAGCTGTGAACTCCAACGAAACATTTAGACAACATGTTTACTATATTAAGTCACTTGCAAAAAAATAAAAACTGTGAAAATAGGCTGGTGGCCAGTTTTTTATTTTAACTCTTCATTTTAAAAATCAACAAATTTTATTTTCCTGACAACTAAATTCAAATAATCTCCAACTCCTCACTCACGTACCGATTAAGTTTGGAGAAGCCTTCAACTAATCAGAAACAGAAGATTTATATCCAAAAGTTCTTTTTTGCATGACAACGCGAGAAAAACTAAGTAGACATATGCAAAAATGTTAGCGCGGCAGGTATTTACAAACAAAGGAAAGTATCCATCCATTGAATAATGTTTAAACTCAACAATTTAGCTCTTATCCTTCTAAAATACTGTATAAGCAGCTGCTGAGACCCGTCATCAACTACGGAAGCCCAGTTTGGTTCACCATCTCGAAGACCGCGATGAAGGAGCTTCTTTTTTTCGAAAGGAAGATTCTGAGACTCTGCACCGGCCTCACTTTCAACCACCAACGTCAGAGACATTACAGTAACCAGCATCTGTACGAGACAGCCAAGATGACGCCCTTGGACCAATACGTCTTATCGACTGTATTGCTGACGGCTGCAAATATGTGCAACCACCCTAATCCCCTGGTGAGAAGGATGGCCACTGAGGACCGACACCCTGAGCCAAGATACCTAAACGTGATGAACACCTTGGACGAAGAAGTAATAGCAACCAACGACGAAGCCACCAACTTCTACGCTGACCCTGGGTCAGCATACTTCCGTGGCTGAAGCCACCTCCTACAACCTCCCCATAAAGAGGGACACCAGCGACAACCAGGACGGAACATCCCGAGATAACTCAAGTCAACTGACTTATAATCAAGAATTCTCTTTCTTTTCAGCTATATAATATATGTATTTGGTTAGGCCCCCTACTACATTCCTACATTATTTTCATATTTTAATTTTTTAATTTTTTAAATTACCTAGTATAAGTATCAATTGTAAATATATATTGTTCAATAAACAAAACTAAAACTGCAAAAAAAAAAAACTGCCTTCTAAAATACTAACAACAATCCTCTCCGAAAAAGGCCAATTAGTCGGCAATTGCTTCTGTTCGACAACATTAAATCGAACATATGGGTCTCTCAGCTCTCACACCTTAAGGTGACCACAACTTAACTAAAAACTGGGTGCCAATCCGTAAGCAAACAAAAAAATTAGCACTTACCCGTGTTTGTAACGGTCTACACCTGTTGCCGAACAAAGGCGCAATGCGCTTTCGGCCAAAACATTCTCACTCGCTAATAAGGGGCAATGTTTGGGTGTGTTAAATGTATACGCTGCTGCTGCACAAACTTCGTTGATGCAACAACGTTGCACAAAAAAAGAACTCAAAAGAAAAATACACACACAAAACCACAATCGCACAATCGGGAGTTAGATACTTTTCCGCCGGAAGGCATATCAATCGGAATCTATGCAGATTTATCTTGTTTGCATTTAAAATAAAAAAAAAAACAAAGAGAAAAAAAGAAAACTAAAATAGCAAAGCAGTTGATGCCAAAACAAAGCTTCATTGCACAAGATATGCAAGAAGTCTGTGAAACTGAGACACTTGAATGCACACACAGGTAGGCACAACTTCGAGATTGTTGGACACGTCCAATCAAAACGAACGTAATTAAAGTAATTTTCTAGATTTCTTCGGCGAGACGTTAGTATATTGACATGAATGTCAATTGTCAACTGTCAGGTGTGTGTTACAATTATGGCACCTGTTGTAACATTTTCACTGTCAATTGTTTTATAGGTTCTGCTATTTATGTGTGTGTAACACACACTAACAGAAAACTCCGTGGTAGGTGATTTAACACGATGAAAATGCCGTGAAATAATGGCAGTTTGAGTTCAGGTTAGACTCTTTTTTTTCCTTCTTTTATACCTATGTCGCTATTTGAATGACATTCGGTGTGCGATGTGTGAGACACTTGGGTAACAGTTCTTAGAATATATTGCGCAACTGGGTCCAATTGATAGACATTGACATAATTGACAGGTTAAATGCTAAAGTTTTATGCAATGCTGGTGGTCGCATATTATGGAACACTCAAGGGAGTGGGATAGTTTTGTACTTGTTAATCGTCCTTAGTAGTCGCATTTTGACATCAGTGCCTACCTACTGCAGCCCTTCTAAAGTTTTCGCATTCAATTTAAAGGCTACGTACCTCATTTCATTTCGTTCAATGGTTTTAAGAAGTTTGAAAAACATTGCAAGCACAAAACTGATTTGAGTTGCTTCTTTTGCAAGTCTTGAAACTGTCCTTTATTTTGGTTTTGTAAAATGAATTAGCTAAAAACTTTCCAAAAAAAAAAACCAAAGTTGGAAGGAGAAGGAAGCTTCGCTTCTTCAAGATCGAATTTGATGTGTTAGCAATGGTTGTAGACTATAAATTCGAAAGCCAAACTTTTCTGTATTTTGATGAGTTGTAACGAGTATGTCTTGTTTGTTGAAACTGAAAACAAGTAGAGAGAGAGACAGACGTAGTCTTTTAACAATAAGATGAGTTGTCTGCAACTCAAGCTGCTCTGATTCTAATTCGATAAAAGAGGGAGCACGTAAGCAAAACCATTTTATCAAAGGGTCAGTAATTTTAAAGGCGAGGACTTCAGCCAAGGTACTCTCGTTGTTTACAAAAACACTTAAATTCTTAAATTATAAAGAAATAAACGGCGTATCTCGAGTGTGATGCAGATAAGTGAGCTGTGATCCTTAAAGATCACGATGCTCACGTGCGTCGCCGTAAAAAAAAGAAGAAGTGGAAATAGATAGCCACTTAAACCGCGCAGCTTAAAGTTTTCAGTAAAGCAATGGAAACACTAAATAACACGGTAGATATTTATTAAGGATGGGCTATTTAGTTGGTTCCTTTCTTAAGGTATGACTCCTTTAGAATCGTTGTGATCTGATATTCAATGAAACGAAAATGCGTCACGATAAAAAAAGGAGACAAATAAATGTAAGGGATTAAGTTGAAGAACGAGATAGAATATATTGCACATTATTTTTTATGTGGTTTGCTCTGCTTCATAGCGTCCCACTGTCGTCTTTTAAGCGTTGTTCATTAGTTCGCGCCTTGAGTAGTGCGATGGTGGATATATGTATCTATATCTACAGCTGTACCTCTTTATAATACTGTTAGCTTCTTTCTCAAGCTATACTTTGAACACTAACAGTCTCCTCTGTTTCCGCTCGATATCTAGACAGAAAGTAAGTAGGTATCATACCTCTGCAGACCCAAATTAGATGCCTTAAGTTTGTATAACTCTGTGAAATACTGAAAACTTTATCCCAAACGAGCGATTGAAGGCCAAACGATGGGTTTTTTGAAAAGAAGTTTAGAACAAAATGAGTCAGACGCCGCTCGTGCTGTTTGTGCAAAAAGTCCCTGAGATTGGCATGGTGATCAACATCACTCATGGTCACTGATATTGCTGCTGCAAGAGCATTAGACCCAACTCACAAACATCGAATCACCATCTATCTCAACAGCCAAACATTTCACGCACTGGACTGAGGAAAATTCAGCACAACGATTCCGAATTATTTGCTTTCAGACCATGTCAATTGGCCGCTCTGAAGCGATGTCAACTTTTATTGTGAGAAACCATAAAGCACCAACAATTCAGAAACGATTCAAGAGCTCTAGGCCGATAGCATCCACTTCGTGAGCTATGGCCCTAAAACATAAATAAAGTCTTCGGAAATTAGAGCAACTGAATAAGCTATACTCAAAGCCAGCTAAGACAGTAATTTGAACCTGGTTTTGTTCTATAAAGAGAGTGCTTCCGCTTACCAATAAAGTCAGAATACAAGAAAGAAAATTTAATTTTGTTGATTTTATTGCATTTTAAATTGCATTTGCATTTCATTTTAAAAATAAACACGTGTTTGGCTCACTTTTTTCAAATAACGTCAAGTGATTGAGAGCCTTATAAGCTCATTTCCTTCACACACTTTCGGTAAACTACTTTGAAAAGAATTAATAAGGCTTTTTGAAACTCATAACTTATCTCTTGAGCCTATGTCTGCCTGTTATAGCAACCACTACGAGAGCATATTTTTGAATTCGCCTCGGGTGCCAGAGAGGCTCGCTACGGCTCTGTGTGCTAGGTTCGGCCCATACTTCTGTGCCCGCATTACAATAAACAATTTTAAGCGGAACACAGAAGCTATTACGGAAAATGCAGACTTCACTTGCATTAGCTTTTATACTAGTTTCAAAAATAAGTGGTGCTGACTTATGCTGGGGTGGGAGTCAATCTCCAAGGCAACAACTAAGACTTTCAATGGAGTTCTTCAACGTTATCTACCTTACCCACTAATCTTCAAGCTAAGAGATGAGTTTTTCATCCTCTTTCTAAAAAATTACAAAAAAAATATTTGGTTAGGTTGGTCCTTTAAGAAATAATGTACATAATAATTCTATTGCTCTTTTGCCAGATGTACTTTTGTCAGAGCATGGGCAAAACTACAGCTTTTCTATTTTTTAAAAGCAATACCTACCAGGTTCTTCGCCCATTTGTAAACTGAGTCTTAAGCTCCCGGAAATGAAAGCGATGGTGGTTGAAGAATTTAATTGATCTCTATCGTCTGTGTTCCTTTAAAGCCGCTAAATTTTGTAAATGCCTGTCTCCATATTTCAGATTCATGAGCCATCTCCGGAATTGAATTTTTGAGAAGAACTTTTAATGAAATTAAACAAATCGTCACTCTAAACTATAATTTCCCCTCATCTTTGCCCGATCTCCTAAACTGAATTGGTGTTGACTGCAAAGTAAAAGCATTTAAAACACACATCTCGTTCACTCAGCGGTCGGTCTCTCGAATTTCCTCAACGAAAAGTTGAAACAGTGCGTGCAAAACTTATGCAAAACTTTCAAACAACCTGCATGTGCGTTCTCACACCACCTACCGATGTCATGCGTGTGTCAAAATGAATATAACTCACGTTTTTTTGCGGTTTCGATTTGGACAACAAAAATACTTCCCTTACTCCAAACTAAGAATAAATAGAAAAAAAAAACAAGAAACGCTATTCATATCCTAGTCGCAATGTTTTTCTTCCCAAGAACAGCAGGGAGTAAGGTAAAATAAGAAAAAAATTAAGAAAATCACCCCATAACTGCATTTGACATGTGCGTTTAATTTGCATGACACATGCCCATTTGAACGAGCAAACAATTGCAACATACGCACTGTTGAAACTTAATCTGCTACCACAGGTACAAACTACTCTGTGCGCAACAAATGACATTGCCCCATTCCCTCCCGATTCAGAAGTCAATGGTTTGTTTTATTTTTTTCTCTTATTATTTTTTTTAAATGAATACTGTACACTTCTTGTATGGGTTACTGGTTGCCACAATACACAATCACAGCGACGCAATCGACAGGTAGTTAAAAATTGTGTGCGGCTTGCTACCAGTACTCGCCAACCTTTGAGTTAATACAAGTTTGAGATACTTTTATATCTCGGTATTGCCTGAAGAATTATTATTTCTTGCCTCGTTGTCCATTCGTTTTCTATTTTCGCACTGCAGTGCAACTCAGAGGTGAATTTCACAGTGAAAAGGAATCGTTGAATTGTGGAAAAATATTGAATGTAAAAGGATATCAGACAACTTTTCTGGTCAAAACTTCTGTAGTGAAAGTAGTAGAAATGGCAGACGGGAATTTGAATGGAAACGTGAAAAGAGTTCCTTTTTGGTCTACTTATCAATTTTGTCTGTACGTTAACTCACAGTTTGAGAGTCTTTGAGTGCTTTGAACATGAAATATATCTTAGTTTACCCATAGAGTACCAGAAAGACACATCCATTCCTCCATAGCTTAATAAAAAAAGCAAGAAAAATTAGTCATTTAAATTTACTTGCTTTAAGCGGCCATAATTCAAGAGGAATTCAGAAAGCAGGCGAAAATCGCTCAACAGGAAAACAAGTAATTGAAGACGATAATTTACTCGTAAGAAAATAAAATATAATTTGGTGACAAAACAAGACTGTGATGGGTACCCTTTGGATTAAAGCATTTCAAGGACCTACATTTTTGTGCCGATTCCAAACGGCTAAGTTAGAAAATTATTTCCATGTCAGTTTGCAATAACTCTTTGAGAATTTACCAATTCCACGCGAAAAACCTTATTCACTTTTTCAACCCCCACGTTACATTAGACATGCTAACCAACGGGTATTACTCGTAAGTCTCCATTATTTTTGACCAGGCTAATAGCTTAGACAGACCTTTTTCAGCTATCTGGTTCCTAAAATATGATGTCAAAAGAATTACAGAAGTTAAGAATTAATCTATGTCTTCAGAAACATCCGAAGGGATAATGTGGGGCCCTTGAACACGGGCAAGCCTCAAGAATCCAGGACTATAGGACACAAAAAAAGGACAAATCTTCTCCGTCAGCAAAAAGTTTCTTCAGAATTAGTCGAAAACCAAGAAAGAGACCCTTCAGTTCACTAAACTAGTAATTAAATTTGTATCGAAAAATAGGTACCTATTAAAATTTTTGTCAAACCTAAGTTTTTTTTTAGTCAATATCTAATTGAAAAATGGGATATGTCTGGCTGTATACAATATACATATGCAGATGAAGCTCCAAAAGTACCTACTTCAAAAGATCAATTTAACTACGAATCCTTTGCTTAAAGGACGAATTCTCCAAAGAACGAAACCACACCATGAGGGCAGTTCGGCTTTTCTATTTAAAAATATATAAAACGATTTTTTGAAATTCTGGCGGAAAGCTTTGTACAGAGAGGAAGTTCCATTCAAAAACTTTATCCAAGTTCTGCAAAGATAAGGTTTTTGACACGATGACAGTTTTTGTAGACGAAACTAGAGCTGAAAATCGAATATTTTTGCAAAGTCTTCAGCAATGTCCATGTTTCAAATTTAGTACCCCTGATGCATAAGGCCAAAGTTAAAGATCTTTCAAAAATATTCATCCAAGTATGCATCCTTTGGCCTATGTGAATAAGTGCCTCAAGTCCTGTGCCCCTGTTCTGCAACTATCGCCTCGATAAAAGCAGGCGATAAAAGGTATAGAAAATAGAACGAAATCCTACTAAATTCATAGAATTTCGTTCAATTTTCCACTAATTATCGCCGAGGCGATAGTTACAGAACAGGGGCACTGGATAGAAAAAGCTATCGCCCGTAGAATCTTTGGTCAAGAACTGAGATCTGAATCGAAGAACGGTTTCATTTTTACAGAGAAAACGTCCCTTAAAGGCGGAGAAGATTGAATTTCTTGAGTATTGTTATGCGTCTGCAAAAGATCAGGAAGATTAAAGGCACCACTTTTTAATTTAAATTCATCCACACCACTGCATAGAGAATGTGGGAATTTTAAAGACTTAGTAAAATTTGTTCCTCAATCACGCCGTTGCTATCAGTTCGGTTGGGCGAATATTTTACTTATTATAGCAGAATCTTTTGTAAGGAAGCAATCTAGCACCGTTAGGCTTCATTGCCGGCCTTACTTGGAAAAGAAAATTTGATTCAATTTTTTATAAAACAAAAGAAGTATGGAGGTAGTTTCCGATGTGAAGATAAAAGAGAAACTTCCAGAGTCTGTCTTTTATACTGAACTAGAAAAATATGAGTATCACGAAGGACAATTTAACTCGACCTATGTGCCCAACTGGCGAAAATAAACTTCTTTGCAGAGTTAAAAGTAAGGTTAGGTGGCTGTTACACAAGTAGCTCCCATAGAAAATTACAATCATAAATTCTGAGACAAGTGCAACAGATAAACGTATACACAATTCAATATAAAAAAAGGAATACAATCTGCAGTTGAATGTATGACACTATTATCCCACAGAATAGCGATTGACATTCGCTTCATTCAATTCCTCCATCAGAAGGTGTCCCTGTGCCCTGCCCTGCAATTGTCCGTCCATATGACATTTCTCCGAAGAAATCTCAAAGTGGCAGTCGAACGGCTGTGGAACAGCAGCGGCAACAATATATACACGGCCCACAGATTGAATGTGGGTGGTTTGGCGGTCTGGTTGTGGTAAGTGCATATAGATGGTGGATCGCGCCCCGTCCGTCGTCATGGTGTCAATTAAATTGGCCAACTGCACAAAATATTTTCATATTCCTTAGCGGACCATTATTCAAAATCGAGAGCATGGCCAGGAGTAGGTATATAGGAAAAAACAGTGGTTGCTTGCAGTAAGGTGCACACATTCAGTATTCACTTTACGTCTCTCACGTCGTCGGTCGTCGTTGCAGTCGTCGTTGTCGCTGTCGTTGTCGTAGTCGTAGTCATAGTCATATAGACGCGTTGTCGGTGTCACAAATGTCGATGTCGTCGTTGGGGCTTTTGTCTTTTAGCCAACAGTGCCAATACAGAACCGGGGAAAAGAGTCAACTTATGGTATCCGTAATGTCGCGCAGATACAATTGGACCGCGCAATGCGGACGGACCCGCAGACAACTGGAGAATCGTGCGGTGGTATAGTGTCCTCTCATGTCCGCACTAACGCGCGCGATGGAATTACAAAATGTGTCATAGATAAGTCGCACTTCTATAAATAATAATGTGAAAAGTCAGATGTGAATTAAACATTGTATACGAATGGAGATATACGACAACGTCGACGACTGCGACAACGCGCGAGGTCCTGGTGAATGGATCTGGCTATAAGTTGCATTTGTTTCATTTTTTAAAATTTTATTCTCTTTTTTTTTCTTCTTGCCCGTTTGTCCACACGACACGATAAACTTTTGATGACAATTGTTGCACACTGTTATACGTCTCTCCGTGTTTAAGTGTCCCCGGATTGTGTTGAAAGGTTGTGTTTTATTCGCTGAAGCATATAAATGACAGATACAATGCAAAGTGGTGGCATATTCGTATTGAAGCACACCTACAATAGATGTAAAACTTGGGTAAAGAAATGACTATTTGATTGCCGTGTCGAATGAAGCGGTGGTTGGGTGGAAGTGAAGGAAGGGGTCTGACTGTACCGAATGCTGTTCCAGATGTGGACTATCGAAAAGTGTACAAAGACAAAAAAGTGAAATGCAATAGAAAGTGACAAAGCAAGGGGAATGTGGACCATCAAGTGAATAGATAAGAAAAAATTGTAAAGAAAGCCAAACGTCTGGTAGTGCAATTATTACTCGAGATAAAAGCGGAATGTCCTTCACTTATTTTTGCATTTTTTGTTTTGTTAGAGTTTGAATAGAGGATTGTTTAATTAATATCTGTTTTCCTAGGTTAAGTTCTTGTCTGGGGCAGATCTGTGAGAAATTTACTTTACTCAGCTTCTCTCACGCTCCCTTATAACAACGTTTCAGTTCTTAAAAAATCACTATAATCACCCCTATTACGAATGGCGTTCTAATAAAACGCCAATAAGATGACTTATCTCTTGGTGTCACAATTGCCGTTTAAGTAAAATAACTTTTGAGGGAATGGTAAGAGCGATGAGAAACAGATAAAGGGCTGAACTTATATTTTCAAGAAAACAAAAACTATTGCGACTGGAGCTCTGTCATTTTTTAGGCGTTTTAGTGAAACGCCTATCGCAATAAGGGTGAATATGAAGACAATTTCAATTCTAGATCTGTAGGAATCAACCTCAAAACATATAAAACTTCAACCAAAATATAGAAACAGTGGCGATTCCAACAGAAAAAGTATAAGGAACGCAGAAACATAACAGCTATAGACAATGATCTAAGATTAAACGGAGACAACTAACGAAAAAAGTAATCGTATTCAAAATACCATCTAAGGATATTTGGTCAAGCCAAAAAGAGTCATAGGAAATTGAGAACAATGGCTTTTCATATAATCGGAAGAAAGCCAGAAGACGCTAGCGTGATATAACACAAAGGAAGTACCTTGCGTTGTCGCCATCTTATCCACAGGATTCACAAAGTGTGTTATCATCACTTAAGCCTAACACGTTTGAATTATTGGTTCCCCCGTGGCAAGGACAACAAGCTTTCTTTAGTCTTTTTTGCTATGGAATAGAATATGTATCAATTTGTTTACTAACTATGGGGAGCATGCGTTTAGTTTGTCTGCATCCAATGGAGGTATCAGGTATGTCATTTACGGTAGTACTCTTGACAGATACAATCATAGATGGAAGAAGTCCTCACGGAGGACTACAGCAGACCAATCGCTACTTCAGATCCTAAGAAAGCTGCTTGAGATGATCTCTTTGCAAGTTCATCGGTGGTCTCTTTCCAGTTATGTCGTGATGGCCTAGAACTCAAAAGACACTCTCATAATATTGTCCTACGACCGCATTCAGTATGGTTGTGCACTCCTGCACCATTTTCGAAGTAGTAAGAGGATTGAGTAAAGCCTTAAGCGTTACTTTGCTCTGGTTCATAATCTAGAGTGAGCCAGTCCTGAGCCGACAGAAAGTTGATGATGTATTTTTGGTGGATTTTTGGTCTTGGGTTCGTCGTATCGGACGGCATATCCATTAGACTTGAGTCAATAATATACAGCTTGCAAGATCCTCAAAGCTCCAGTGCAAGAGATCACATCTCTTGCAACGGGAAATGGTCTTGAGAGTACATTTCATGATGTCGGTATCAATTAGACATAAGAGAAAGGTTTAGCAATGCTTCGAGAGCAGCCCCGATGTGCTGGAGAAGATCTCAGCACGGCCAAATATTATTCTTTAAAACTACGGGCGGGTAATTTAAAACTCCCCACTTTCAAACGCGTCGTGAAAAAAAACTAGACGAGTTACAAAGGTGGTAACACTGCAGGGTGCTCCAGACTATACCATTTCGTTAGATATTGTTGGTTAGTCGACATGGTTTACTGGAACGCGAAATATTGCGCTTTCTGCGTGGAAGCGTATTTTCGGTGTGGTGAAAAAATGGTCCTAGTTCGTCGCGCGTTTAAAAGAGAGTTCAAGTTAAAGCGTCATGAAAACCCTCCCGACCACAAAACAATTTTGTTATGGGTTAAAAACTTTCAAAATTCGGCCAAGGCAACATCGAGCACTCGGAAACTTCGTAGGTCGGTGAGAACCCCTGAAACTGTTGAACGAGTTCGTAGCGCTGTGTTGAGAAGTCCTGCGCGTTCAGTGCGTAAACAGTCCGTCGCGTTAAACATTCCTCGTTCAACTCTAAGAAAAATCATTAAAGGCCTCGATTAAACATCGAGGCCCTCAAAACATCGATTACGAGGCACATCAACGAAATTAATAGAGAAATGTTAAGTAATGTAATGACGAATTTTTGTAAAAGTTTACGTGAGTGCAAGCGTTGCCGTGGCCACCATTTCAATGGTGTCATTTTTAAAAAATAAAGCGGATATTAAATGGCATAGTGTGTACTTTATTTCCTTTTTTAAATCGTCTTTCTAGGTATTATAGTTTTTGTATACGACGCGTTTAAAAGTGGGGAGTTTTAAATTGCCCACCCGTATGACACTATACATGCTTACGTTTAAGCTTATTTGACCAAATAACTAACGTCTGCATAGCAAATAATTGATTTTATCAAAGCCGTGTAAATCCAAAGGACTCTTTTTGGTTACAGACACCATGTCTTGCTGAAGGCTTCGTTACATTGCCAGAAGACAGACAGTGCACCTAAGCAGTTTTCGACTCGTGTGTATCGACCAAAAAAGTTTATTACTCTAAGATGTTTGACTTCGTTTGTGACATAATGTTGGCGTCTTTATGTGTAAGTTGGGTCTGACCAGACAATTCTCTGCGTCTCGTAACAGAACAGGTTCGGTTTTAAGATGACTGACGTAGAGACCGCTTCAAACACACAAGGTGTCAATCAAGTTTAATCTAGCTTTTGTTCCTTATCAAAAGGTTTGGAGCTTAGATCTAACGCAGAGCAAGGCGATGCCATCGGCATATTATGCTTGGACGTCTACGGTAAGTTCATCGAGATTTTCTAGTATAGGATCGATCAGCATGCACTACAGAAGAGGAGATAGAACATACCACCTTGTGGACCGCTTTTACTCACTTCACTGACCACTGTTCCTTTCATTAGCTTTGCTTTGGTCCACAAGATTTATGATTCGTCCGCACGTATATCATAAATCATATTGCTACGGTATTTTAAGTATACGTGTTTAGTATATGCAGGCTCATAACATAAGAAAGAGTTCAAGTGTCAATGACAACTTTAACAGCTACCAAAACTCGAACCGCTATAGGCTTGAAAAATCCAACCTGCGTAACACCGTATAGTTGGTAGCATTTTACCAGGGACTTCAAATTTAATAAAAAAATTATTCAAAAATCTTGAAAGAAATAAATTTCTTAAAAGACAATGTTGAAAAGATCGTGAAGATCAAATCAACTCGTAGTTTGCGTTTCGGCCAGGATTAAGATTAGGTCTAGAATTGACGTCTAAGTCGTCGTTGAGGTTGCGGTGCTAATGTTTTTTAAGCATTTAAAAGCAATTGGCTCCAAATTTTTCGGCACAACGAGCACCATGATCTTTAAGGGAGTAAAGCTCTCCTTCTTATCAACATCTTAATGTATTCCGTAGGTAGAAAAGGCCGATTCAATTTCAAAAAAAGTCGGTACGTGTCTCCCGGTTTTGGAATGACTCATGTCTGAGGCCAACCAAAAGCTGACGTTCGAGTAGTTGCATTTGCTTGCACCAGAGTCTTTAGGTCTTTCTTCTTCGCTTCAACATGAAGTGAGTTCAAACATCATAAACAACGAAACTGTTATTGCTCCTACCGCGACAAAAAGGATTAAAATCTGTAACTGAAATTCTAAATTAACTTTTCTACTATGAAATATCACCCCAACTCATGTCAAACCGGAAAGTATAAAATATTTAAAGCCTTTCATATTGAATTTTCTGATTGAATATCAAAAAAGAGTCCACGTTCTTCAACGTGTTCATTCAAAATTAGCCTATTACAAATTTATATTGAAAGAAACAAATGCAAACTTAGCCAGACCAAGACCAAGCCTTGAAAATTCCAACCAAAAGTTAGTAATAAATTTTGTTTTGATATCAAACTAAAAATATCAACAAACACAACAAAATCCAAAGATAAAAACACAAAAAAAAAACAAAAAAAACATAAAATCGAAACATAACTTCCAGGCTTCATACCTATGCAAATAGTTCCTGCAATAAAAAGATCGTAAATTTAATTGATTTTAAATATACATATTAAATCTCCCCTAGAGAGAGAGAGCGTAGGTAGATATATTATTTATATCTAAGGAGATGGTATGTATGGTGTGCATGTGTGTCTACTAACTCAACATCAGCATCACTTTAACGGTTATTTGGGACGATAAGTAAGAGACGAAGAAGAACTTTTTCGATTTTATGACTTTTTTCGGTTTATTATAAGTCCAATTAAGAGCCTGATTAAATTAAATTAAAGATATAAAATTGAGAAGAATATGAAATGTTGAATTCCCAAGAACAGCCCATTAGGTTTGTGTGAATAAATATTAATTTTTTCTTTTTGTTTCTCGAGTTTGTGAGTGTGTGTGTGTGTTTCTTTATAATACCCACAATCCTACATAGCTAGTAAGTCAAGTCGTTTGTTTGGTCCATCACATGGGAGCACATAAAGATGTCAAGACTGATTCGAAATATTATTCAAAAATAAAAACGTTTGTCATAAAATCGAAAGTCAAAACAGATAAATTATGCAAATTTAGACAGACAGCCGTTGTTGCCTTTGGCTTGACAAAAATTCAGATGTATGTATCTAAATCATTCAATTAAATGCTTGAGAAGATCAAGGTTGTGGATATAGCGGACATAATGTTGAATGGAATGATGCTAACTGTTATGATGAAATAATAAAGATTTTTCTTATCAACTAAAGATGAACACCCGCCCCCTTGGTACTGCTGTACTAAATTCATATCGTTACCCTGAAGCTCGAAAATGGACGTAATTATGAGGTGTAATGGAGTGAACAGAAATGATGCCATTAAATAATACTCGTTTCGTAGTTTTAGTATCTTCAAATTACTGGAAACCGCATAGATGATATTTAATTCAAGGCTTTCAGTGACTTCAATGTACTCAACATAGTCGGACGACCTAGCGAAAAATACAGCCCACACAAAAGAGATTTTTGAAAAGAGTTTCAAGCTCGGACTATACTAGAAACAAGCATCAACGACAAACGAAAGACTTTTTACTTTTTTCCCAAACTGCATTCATACTGACTAGGCCACAGCAAAAGCTCTACTCAAGTTTTTAGGTGTTCATTAAATAGATGGTTATCATGTCTGCCTGTTACGAGGGAGGCTCGTGGTTCGAATCACAACAGAATTAAAAAATGTTTTTGGACGGTGCGTTACCTTGCGCGAAGAATTGCCAAGTCTTTTGATAGTAGATTAATTACCACGAAAGGAGTTTTCTCGATTAGTCGTTCAGAATCAGCAGAAAATTGTACGTCAACTCCGTTCTCTCACAAGGCATGGTTTTGAGTAATAAGTTAGACCCTCGGGCTCACCATTCTGTTGCGCCAGCCTATAATTGTAATATGTATGTATCAAATAGACATCATAGATTGTAGCGGCCATTCGTATGACAATGCAGAAAAAAGTAGCAAACAGAAAGTGATGCATCCGATGCAGTCTATAATTTTGTAAGAAAATTATTCATTGGTTTTTTATACAATGTTGAGGTATTTCTCTTAACTAAGCCGAAAAGGCAGCTGCCAACTGTTGTCCATCAGCTGTTTAGTTCTTTGATTTCATTCAGAGCATAGGTGTATTTTCCGAGCAAGTACAGAACAATGCGAAAGTCTGAAAGAACTATCAAAGGAAAACAAAAAAATACAAAAGCCTTACGTCTTCAAAACTCATGTCATAGATACCTAAGCCATAGTCGCTGGCTATTCGGAAATCGAAGAAACTCTAGCAGCAACGCACCTTTAACAGAAGATGAGTTGTCTTGAAACCGGCTTGTTCGTAATCTTTCTAATCGACATATTGTAGCTATCGACGGTACAATCTAGATGTTGCAACATACCAAAATGATTTTTGAATCGGAAATTACTTGCATTAGAATCATTGAACTCATTCGTGGAATCCAAAAGAAACGACTTTGATAAATACAAGGAGCTTGTCAAAAAATATCTTAGACTGACAAACAAGTACAATCAAAATCACGCACAGGGACCAGAACGAGAAATGTGAGGTAGAATCCACTCGATTACAGAATAACACAAGACGCAAATCAGTTACATAAGAAGAAAAACAAAGTATCCGCCTTTATCAAAACGGTTGACCAGCTATCAGTTTCCCTTACCAAAAGAAGCTGCGCGTTTGAGATGTGGATTTCTCAAGTCACATCGAGAAGATAGATGGAGTCAGTAGCACAAGTCTTGTTGAAAAATCTAGACTTGATGACTGGTTTCAATTTGTGACTATGGAAACCTCGAGGCTTAACAAGTACCAATACAGTTTTGCGTCAATGCTAAAAGTGTTTTACTGTCGGTGGATTGTCAAATTTTCCTCGCCAAATGTGATACACGTAGAAAAACATATAGGTAAAACACGGGCACGAGTTCACACCAATAGATGGGAATTCTGATGGCATTTTCAGTTCGCAGATTAATTCAAAAGAATCAAGAAAAACAAGAGTTTTGATTGAAGCAATAGAATTCTAGCAATCAGACCACGTCTGCCTTTTCCTTTCTTACTATTCCCTCAGATAACCACCATCGAATGGATAATGGAACACAGAGTATAGAATAAAGTGGACTTACCTTTGTACTATAGAACTTTGACTATCTTTCTTTGAATGTATTTAAATTTTAGTTCGATAAATGTTTTCCGAATAAGAGAAGAAAATATTAAAAGGCATAGATTAAAATAAGGAAACTATAAAAATTAGATTAATAAGAAAATGACCAGAATCAATTATTTGTGGAGATTTGTTTTGTTTTACTAATAAACGCGTAGGTACATCAAAGGGCTATTACTTAAGACTATCCTTAAAATGTTATAATGTGAGTTTTAAAGAATTTAGGTGATCATTAAGATGAAGCTGCCGATGCACATTGGTTTGTGAGTTACTTTAAAAAAAAAAAGGGAAAACATAGTCGGATCAAGCAACACTAATTTTTTCGGTCCATTGAAAGCAAATTATAAACGAGACGAGCTATTTGATTGGAATCAAGAACGTGAAATGCACCCAACATTTCAACTATCAACCTTTGGCTTTTTCGATGGAGAAAAGGGCCATCATGGCCTTTCTGACTATTTTATGAAATTATAATTTTCATTTATACTGGGGACAAGATATTTGAATCCATTCACAGGAGTCATTGCACCAGAACATGAAAAATACAGGTGCGCCGAAGATTTTCATACAAAAGTATCCAACAGCTGTTACACTTTTTATTACGCGAAAACTAAACTTTACGATGAATCGGAACTATTAACGCGTTTGGATTATCCGAATCCAACTACAAAGTAAACAATTAATAAAATAAACTAAAGTTAGAACGATTAAAAAGAAATATGCACAACCGGTGTGCCGCGAGGTAAACAATTAAACTGTCAAACGCGCTGATAAAAAAAAAGTGTAACACTCAGCAGGTAGGCTGCTGACACCACGGCTAAGCTCAGCTGGGCTGGGTTCGTATACAAAAAAAAAAGCGTAGCGCGATAAAGAGATCGATCGCGAATTAAAGAACCGATTAATTTAATTACTAAACGAAGAATTAAAAGTATTTTCTAAGTACAGGGTGTACAAAGAAAAGTGGGCGCCAGGAAATTTTATGGTTAAATTCCCAAACCGTGAACTAACTCTGGAATATTGAAATTAAATGAAAACAATGCAATTAAATTCCCAAAGGGATTTAAAGCTATTTATTTGTATTATTCGTGTTATTTGTGTTGGGAAAACCGTACGAAAAGTTGGATTAAAAACCCAAATCTTTTCAACTATAAAGTTACAATGGTGGACGGTTAGGCGAACCGTTTAAAAATGTAAACAATAGAAATAACCGGAAAAATGAAACGTTAATTGTTCTTTCCCGAAAAGAACAATTAATAAAAATTAAAAGGGGTCGCGTGTCTCACAATTTTGAGAGCTTTCGTGGGCAAAGAACAACCGAAACTATATTTGACAACACTTGCAGAACTATAACACTCTACTTATCTTTTTTTCTATCTCCAGCTATTCCTTCCTCCTTCAAGTTTACTATGTTTCGTCCGTCTGACGATTTCCAAATTCTCAATTCTCGCCTCCCACTGACTCTACACAATTTCCAAAACTTTTCTAACAATTTAAAAAAACTAATCTTCCAAAACTATTTTCAACTTTCAATAAACTTTCCTTTTTCTCAAAAATCACCAGATCGTAATCAAAACCACTTGACGTTCACTAGGTCAACCAAGAAGTCGTTGATCTTGTCAGTTTGTCCTTTCTCGACTTTCAAATTCACACACACATTCATACAACCGGCCAATCGTGTCTCGAGGTTTTCGGTCACGGCTTTCTAGCACATGCTGCCTTATGGCTGACAAGCACCTCCGTTGTCGAATTCCAGCGAGACCTTTCATTCGCACAATTTTCCAAACACATTGAACTGAAAAAGTTGTTGGGTGTTTGTTCCCAAAACTTATCCAGCTCATTAGTCGAGATCAGACCCCTCCCATAAAACATGTCGAGAAAAATGAAAGTTCCTGAAAGTTGAAAATAATACTTCTGGGCATTTTCCCAGTTACTCTACTATATAATCTACTGAGTCAGGGGAAGGATAAAATTCTCTGTGTTACAACTTTTCGATCCAGCGGGAAGGCTGGCGAGGTGGGCTGTACGTATGCAGCAGTTTGACTTCGATATCATCCATCGTAAAGGGAAGGACCATGTAGTGCCGGACATGCTCTCGAGGAGTGTGCCAGTTGTTTCTGGGATTTCCGAGCCAACAACCGATCCTTGGATTGGAAAAATGATATCGGAGGTGGAAAAGAAACCGTTGTCTTTTCCAGCGTGGAGAGTAGAAGATGGAAGATTGTATAAGTTTGTTAGGGCAAGTCATGTGATAGTCCATGACAGTAGTAGTGAATGGAAATTAGTAGTAGGTAGGGAAGATAGGAAAAAGATTTTATTTGAGAATCATGACCATCCATTAGCAGGGCATATGGGGGTAAAGAAAACATTTGCTAGGATAGGCGAAAAGTATTACTGGCCTAAGATGAGGTCAGATATTACTAAATATGTTAGGTTTTGTAAAGTGTGCCAAAGCGTGAAGCCGATTAATGAGAAACCGGCTGGGTTGATGACGGAGAGGAAAGGGGTTACCGACCCATGGGAGATGGTATGTGTGGACTTAGTTGGTCCATTACCAAAGTCTAGTAGGGGTTTTATTTATATTTTAACCGTTGTTGATTATTTTACAAAGTTCCCACTTTTGTTTCCCTTGAGATCTGCTACAGCCAAATCGGTCTGTAAAGAGTTGGAAGACAACGTTTTCCTTCTGTTCGGCGTTCCCAAATTTGTTGTCTGCGACAACGGTCCCCAGTTCAAGAGTAAGGAACTGAAAGCGTTGTGTGATGCCTACGGTTCGTCGATTCGGTTTACCGCGCATTATCACCCGCAAGCGAATCCCGCGGAACGTATTAATCAAATTTTAAAGACTACACTTAGGGCTTATGTGTCAGATAATCATAGGGTCTGGGACTCGCAGCTTGCGAAAGTAGCGTGCAGTATTCGCACGGCCCAGCATGAAGCTTTAGGAGTTTCACCGTATTACGCGAATTTCGGTAGGGGAATGGTGACGTTTGCTGGTTCCTCCACCGCAACGCCCATTCAAAATAGTAGGGATAGTGATAGGGACCAGAGTAGGAATAGCGATAGGGACTTCAGTAGGGAACAGTTTAGGAAGCTTAGGGAGCAAATAGCGATGAGGTTAGAGTCGACGTCTAAGAAGGCGGCGAAAACATATAACCTTAGACGCAGGGACGTTCAGTTCCTTCCAAACGAGTTGGTTTGGCGACGGAACTTCGCGCTTTCTGATGCAGCGAATTATTACGCTGCAAAGTTAGCTCCGAAGTTTGTGGGCCCGTTTCGGGTGAAGAAAATAGTGTCGGCTTGGACATACGTTCTCGAAGATGCCAATGGTGTCTCTCGAGGAACGTGGAATGTCAAGGACCTCAAACCTTATTCCGACGACCCTGAAGAGAGGGCGTAAGGTAGTCGCGTAGCAAGGATGTGCTCGCAAAGAGATACTGAGAGCAGTAAAAGCTCTGTGATGTGCTCATACTCTCGCCAGGAGCGATTGAGTTCTGGTTGTGTTGTCTGCTAGTGTGTGCTCCATTTTGTTGTGTTGTCTAACCTTTTCTTTTCCTGTTACTTCGGCTTTTCTTTCGAAAAGCCCAGTTTCTCTCTTTGGTAGGTAAGGGTGGAATTTGTTACGGTAAATTTTCCCGCAACAAAAACCATTCTTACATTTAGTTATTTTGATTTCGATATCCTTCTCTTTTCCTCAAACCCTTCCCTATCATTTCTTCGTCCCATCATTTCTCCGTGGTTTGCTCTTAGCAATGTGATCGAAACATAGCTTTGAGCAAATGACAAAATAGGTGCATGTCGTAATCAGCGGACGAGCTGAACTGATCTCGGCGTTTGGTGTGTCGAGCCAGAAGCCTCTGGAGACTCGCACACCATTTACTTAATTGAATGTCATACTTCGTCACTCACAAACATCATCATACTCATTTATCGACATTCACATCATTATCATCAGTTACACATACATACACATATCGCAGAGGAGAACAATAGAAATGGCACGTGTGAACGCCATACTTCGTTATGAGACACACTGTGCAGCGTAGTGCTGCAAGTGTAAACACCCTAAATTTAACTTTTAGTATTGTAAAACCGAATCATAAGAATGAAACGTTAATAGTTTTCCCTTTTCCCCAAATCTGCGCTAAGATCCACCGAATAGGGTAAAGTAGTTCATTTTGGTTTTATAAGCTTTTCCTCCCTTCTTCAATTTTCGAAAAGTTACATAGAGAATTTTATCCTTTCCCTGACTCAGTAGATTATATAGTAGAGTAACTGGGAAAATGCCCAGAAGTATTATTTTCAACTTTCAGGAACTTTCATTTTTCTCGACAAGTTTTATGGGAGGGGTCTGATCTCGACTAATGAGCTGGATAAGTTTTGGGAGCAAACCCCCAACAACTTTTTCAGTTCAATGTGTTTGGAAAATTGTGCGAATGAAAGGTCTCGCTGGAATTCGACAACGGAGGTGCTTGTCAGCCATAAGGCTGCTTGTGAGACACGCGACCCCTTTTTGATCTTTATTAATTGTTCTTTTCGGGAAAGAACAATTAACGTTTCAATCTTCCGGTTATTTCATTTGTTTACATTTTTAAACGGTTCACCTAACCGTCCACCATTGTAATTTTATAGTTGAAAAGATTTGGGTTTTTAATCCAACTTTTTGTACGGTTTTCCCAACAGTTAAACAAAATAAATAGCTTTAAATCCCTTTGGGAATTTAAACTTCGTATTTCAATTCGGTTCTTAACATTTCAGCATTTATTATTATTGGTTTGGAAATTTCACCTAAAAATTTCCTGGCGCCCACTTTTTCTTTGTACACCCTGTACTTAGAAAATACTTTTAATTCTTCTTTTAATTAATATTTAATCGGTCATTTTATTCGCGATCGTCTTTTATCGCGCTGCGCAACCTTTTTTTTTTTTGTTTACGAACCCAGCCCAGCTGAGCTTAGTCGTGGTGTCAGCAGCCTACCTGCTGAGTGTTACACTTTTTAGTTCATCAGCGCGTTTGACATTTCGTCTGTTTACCTCGCGGCACACCGGTTGTGCATGTCTTTTAATCGTTTTAATTTCGTTTATTATATTTTATTAATTGGATTCGGAAAATCCAATCGCGTTACAAATAGTACAAATCATAGTTTCGTTCATCATAAAGTTAACTTAATCGCAAAAAAAAGTGTAACACAGCGACGACAGGTGTCCGCAACATTGGGAAGTTGGTGGTTTAAAAAAGGATCTTGGAGGAATATCTATATTAAAATTAAACAAGTCTCAACACAATTTCAAGGTATATGAATGGTGATGGGGTCAGAAGTTGAAAACTTACATCGGGAGTTTCAAGACGATGAAGCTGCGGAGTTCTCGAACCACTCGGAAAATCCTTTTTCGACAAACTGGTTAGGTTAGGTTAGGTCGGTATTACTTCGAAATGAAGAAAAAAACTTGAATTCTTTCAGAAATGAACACAGCTTCGGGAGGCACCTTCGAGCTATAGACTCTAACCCATTTCGACATCTTTACTGAACCAAAACTTATCTACATTCTGAGGAGCGCAGTAAATTTAAGGGAATGTTAAATCTCATGACGACTGTATTTTAAATTCTTAAAAAATTGTTCAAAAACGTGAAATAGTTACCAATACTTATATAAGTCAAAATAGCTATTCTTCTATCGCTGAAAGTGAAGTAAGATGAAACAAACTTTTGACGATACAATCGATGATAGGCGACTACACTAGACTGGAGTCTTTTGAAATTTCGCGGAATCCCATTCCCAGTGCTTCGCGGGGAATTTGTAAGTCCACCGACAGTCAAATTCATTGCCATGAAAAGCGTTTTCTCGATTTATCCGTTCAGATTCAGCAAAAAAATTTTAGGTCCCCTCCATTCCATTCAAGTGGCAGCACCTCACTCGGATCTCAAAGATTGTGTTCATTGTGTTCCCCGAGAAAACAGAGGATGAAGAGGTGGGAGGATTGGAGAGGTAGAGGGTTGGGCTGGTGGTTGTGTTATTGGGGTAGAAAACACCCACCCACCACAATTTGGAGCCCTGAGTAAATTTCAGGACGTTGCTCAATGGAAGGTTTGAGATGTCGCCCAGTTCGTCGAAGAAATATTCTCCTAGGGCTTTTTTCCTAGTGTGGGCCAAGCTAGGACACTCACAGAGGAAGCGGAATGATCCTTCCTCTGCCTCTTCGTCTTGACATCCTCTACATAATTTGGATGTGCTAAAGCCCATTCTCATCATGTGGCCACCCAACGAATTGTGGCCCGTGAGAATGCCAATCAACAGAGAGAGCCGAGGTCTGTTAAGCTGTTAAGCTGAAGTAGAAATTCTGTTTTTTTTTTGGGAATATCTGGTCTTATCTGGGCTTATCTCGGTCCTAACTTGAACAATGTTCGTTTCAGCTGTGCGTCTAGAATTCTGAGATCATTCGCGTCTTTTGTCTAGCCACACAGAAAAAAAAAGAAAAATATACAGAATGTGTCAAATCGGTAGCCAGTTTAAGTCGCCAAAATGCCTGGAAGGTTCTTAATCAGTAAAGCAATATAATTGGTACTGCTGCGTGGCTTTGTTCCCTGTTTAGATAAAACTACATATTTGAAGAAGTCAGAAATTTCAATTGAAGAAAAAAAAATCGGTTTTTGGATTTCGGATCATCAGCAACATCAGCACCTGCAGCAATATCTTTAACTGAGTGGACATTTCAAGGTTGCACAGGTCTTAAGATGTCAGTAATGCTTTCTCTCTGTTCGAATTTGTTCACATTGCGAAGTTGAACGAAGGTATGGATTACAATTAACTGCACCGATTTTATTCGTCCTGGCTCCTCGTGGTTCACATTTTATTTTAAGTAACACAAAACAAACTCAATCTTTTAGTATCAAATATCAATTTCATTAAAAGAAGGCAAAACTATGGGGCAATCCAATAGCTTTCCGGGTTCTACCGAAATTGTTCTCATTGGAAAGGATTTGCGAAAATTTCATTTAAACCAGATTTGCTTACTGAAATTGCACATATCAGCAATCCATTAAAAACACATGCAGCCAAGCGCACTTACACATATTACCACTTCTGTTACAAATTTAGGCAAAAGCCTCTCTTGCACGCATAGTAACAAAATCAAAATGTATGCAACAAATTAACTATAAAATATGCAAAATTGCACAAAATTCCAAATTAATCCCAAAAATATTATTTGAAAAGCATGCTTCTAAAATCCTCTTCTAATGCTCTAAAATGCACTTGTTTTCTGTTAATTTATGATTCATTAAGAACAGAGCCGCGCTCTCATCCAACCAATATTATGAATTCTCAAAAAACAAAACGAGCAAAAAAAAATAACCATTGAACTACATCCGGTTTATCGTAATGGAACATTTTCTAACTGCAATTTATACGGACAGAGGCACCACCACCATCGCCACCACTTTTACAAGCTGGATGGACTATAACTTCGAAATCCAAGCGAAGCTCTATTTTATTTTTGGAAAACAGGCAAAAAGCTGTCCTTTTTTATATACCCGTACCTCTACCTACCTACCTACGCTCTCGCGTATACAAACAAGCCTTTACATCGGTTCCAATAATTCCTGACAATTACTAGCCAATTATCATCTAACGCGGGCGACATGCGATTCGCTTTCTGTGCCATGAAAGTGGATCTAATGCAGAGAGAGCCTACTTTGGGGATATCGCGAACTCGATGTGGGACTCTAATTGAGGTCTAACCGCAATTTTTGCGCGTTAAGTGGATTCATGTTTAGAGCTCTCGCGTTATTTGGTGCAAGGATATTTTGTTTATTGCCTCGAATATATGGTGGAATATTGTCCGGCTGCTGGCTGTCCTGGCTGGTGCCTGTCCCAAACCAGTTCAATATACTTATACCAATACCAGCTCTAGAGTACCACACGCTGTGATTTATTAAAAGAATGGATTCTGACAACTTGAATGGAGGAAGTGCAACGCTCAAACCGAGCCAAACCACCATATATGATGGCGGTAGCACACTATACCATCCATTTCTACCAACTAGCAGCAGGAGTTTCTGACGTAAAAGTGGTTTGAGTATGTACATATATATCTGTATGACTTCCAGGGTGTACTTAAGTAGGTACATCCGTCCGTCCGTCCGTTCGTTCGCCATATCGTCGGAACAGGGCGACAACGAGAACGACAACGACTGCTGAATGAATGGAAAAAGTGAGGAGAAAAAAAAAAAAACCAAGAAGAAAAGGCATAGCGAAAGCATTTCAGGATTTTTTCTTTCATTTCGTCTATTTCGATGGCTATAATTCAAAAAATTAAGACGGCTCCGATAGTCATAAATCTGTCAAAAATCCATTTCTTTTCTTTCCTCATGGTGGACTTTCTATATAGTTTGGAATTATAAATCTAGAGAATGGAAAAGAAGAGAGTGAATTGTAGCATCTTGATGGCAGGCAGAGCTATTACGGGAGGGTGTCTCTCTGTCTCCTTTAGTCCAACAATAGTATACCCTATGCATTAGAGTTGAGATGCCCTTAACCGAAAGTATTGTTACGAGAACCGCTGTCAATTTAAGATAAAACTTAAGAAACGAGCAGCGGTATGTTGTATGCTTTTTCTTTAGTCAATTAGAGGGTTGGTTGCGTTTAAGTGGCCGCGTTGGTTTTTTTATGTTGTTCATTTTTGGTTAGAAACGGAAAAAAATAAAGAAAATAAATAAAAGTAAAAAAATAAACATCATCTGTGTGAAGACAGATGAGGAACAATCCAACTGGATGGATGATTCATTGACATATTTGTTTGGAATTTGTTTTCTAATTTATTGTCAGGTTCGGAATTGACTCAGGGGATATTTTGTTGAAGGAAAAGAATCAACTGATTTAATTTTAGAAGTGAATTATGTGAGCCAAATGGCAGGATGAATCATTTTGGTGTGACTGGTGATACCAAAAATAAAAGAATTAAAATTCAAGACCGATGAATGAGCTTCAGAAGATGCGGTGCTTCGATTTAAGTTCGGGGAGAGTTATCAAAACTTCATATGGCGGTCTTACCTTAAGTTCACTCACTACTGTGGGTTCTACCTTCGTGAATTCTTTAAATAAAAAAAATAAATAGGGTGTCGTAACAGAGCGAGGAGCCCTTGGGCCCAGCTCATTTCTCACAACCATGCCTTGTGAGGGAATGGGGGGACCTACAATTTTCTGCCGGTTCCGAACGGCTAATTGAGTAAGCGCTTTTCATGGCAATGAATTTACTAACGGAGGACTTGCCAATTCTTCGTGAAAAAACATTTTTGCCTCTACTGGAATTCGAACCTCGAACCTCTGGGTTAGCAGGTGGACATGCTAACCATCACGACACGGGTACCACAGCACAAGAAGGGTTTAACAGTTTTAAAATCTTGGGAATATGATATTTTGTTGATTAGCACAATTATTGATAAATACTTTTGAATTGCTTCAATACTTCTTCTTCTTCTTCCTTTTCCTTTTCTGGCGTTACGAATAACGTGAGAGATCACAGCTCTCCCATTTAACTGCGCTTTACACTACTGATACATTCATAAAAACGTCCTGAATTGCTTCAACCATAAAAATGAAGAAACGCAATTCGGTCGAAACAACTTAACAGTAGATAATGGAATCCCAACTATCCGACCGAACAATGCCAGGGGGAGTGGAAATAAAATAACGATTAAAGGTACATATAAATAAACTTCTAAAATCTTTATCAGTTGTCCCTAGAGCACTCGAAGGCCTTGCGATTGCAATGCGCAGGACAATTTGTTCTTTACTTCGTCTAAATGGGAAGGAAAAAACAAAAACAAAGCAGTAGGTAGGTATAGTAAAGGAACATACTAGTGTCTACTTTTTTGATAATGCATTTTGATATGGCTCAGTCTCAGAGTCGAAGTTCGAGAATCAGGGCCCGGTCTCGATTTAATAAACTTTTTGTATGAAAGTTACTTACGAAGATATGCATTACAGTTCGGGGTGAACATGAGCTCAATCAACATCTTGTGCAGAGGAGTAGTGATTATTATATGTAATAGTCGAATCTCAAAACAGAAATCAAAATATGTTTTTGGACGGGTACCACCTTTCGCAGAAATTGATAAGTCCTAGGAGAGTAGATTCATGGCCATGAATAGCGCTCTCTCGATTAGCCGTTCGAAACCGGCAGAAAATTAGGTCCCCTCCATTCCTCTTCAAGGCACAGGGCTCAGCGCTCTGTTGCGCCACTCTATGTACATATGTATGTATGAATGTCTCTCCAATTTCACACACGAAGTCGGTTGAGGTATTTTCATACTCGACTGCGCCACCGCGGAGACAAAGTTTTTCCACTCCGATTTCCCCGTATAATGTGCTCTCAAAACCCCGTGGAGTAGGTAGGTGTACGTTGATATCGATCTGGTCTACATGTCCCAGCCATCACCACCGTAGTCTCGCAATGAGTAATCTTCAAGATATGCAATAGAACTAAGTTCAGGCTTAGTCCAAATTATTGAAATAGTAGAATTATTGAGCACTGATGCTCCTAATGTAACCGACTTGAATACTTTTCAAGATCGGTCGTTGTTTGTCGTTTTTTCTACGTCTTAAAAAATCAATTTCGAGAAATTATACCCACAGATTGTAGGAATGTGAGAGGCGAAACAAACAAAGAGAAAAATGTTTACTTTTGTGAATTGACTTTAAATCAAATGACAGAAATTTTCGTGCACTTCCAACACCTCTGGCTCACTTTTCGAACCAAGGGAGTCAAAAATATTCTATTACTATCTTTTCTTTACAGCCCCGAGTTATTAAATATTTCCTGCAGATATGATTTTGTTGTCTCAAATATCAAATAATTCGAGAAAAAAAAATTTGCTTTAAAAAAGAACTCACCAAAAGAGATTTAAGCTGTTGAGCACGTAAGGACATATTTCGACATGACTGAACACGTCTCGATTGGAACCAATATCACTGCGTACGCGAACCGATAAAGCACTACATGAGCTTTTATTACTGACACTAACACTTTGCAAAGAAATTAAAAGAAGAAATACTTGAACCTTGCAATTGAAAATTAATATAAAAATGATTTATGAAACGAACGAGAACGAGAACAACACAGCTTAATGAATTGCGCAATCAAACTGACATTTCCTGATCTGGATCTGATACCCAGCAGAGCGATTTGCTGAAACTTATTCAGCCTGAGAGACAATTCAGCAAGATAAAGAACAAGAGAGCGGTAACCTGCTTAATTTTTTGTTTTTGCTGTAGTTGTAGTTCTTAGGTCTAAGATATGTAGGTCGTAGGAAACGTTTAAAAATATGGAACTCATTTTCATAAGTAAAGCAATGCACAGAAATCATAATTCCACAAGAACCAGAAAACTCATTTGTTTCGGTGAATGGGCAAGCGATTTGTGCGCAAGTTAAAATGAACTGATTTTGGAAAGCCTGGATTTTGATATTATTTTTTTCTTAGTCAGCTGAGGTCAAATTCAATTTGATTACGCCATCGAAGACAGGATCTTCCCCTTTCGCCACTTCACTGAAAACTGGGATGATCAGAGTCTTAAAGGATTTCCAAAGTTTTTTTTAGAGAGGGCTTCATTTCTCAAGTGCCTTCTCAACCTAACGAGGCCGAGGCCGAATTTTAAATAGAGTTATTCTCCTTTTGATCTTCGCAGAGAATGATGTTATTTTTAGCGTCTATAGCGGATCCTAGCTTGACGATGTCTTCGATGAAACTTCGAAGTTACGTCTGTCTGTGGTGACTTTTTGTCGAATTCGTCAACGTTCTCTGTCCCTGCTTGATGGAAGCATATACTTCGTCCTTCGACGAACACCAAATCCATTTTTGCCACTTCTGCTTCAATGCGCTCGAATGCACTTATGACATCCCGCTTACTTCGTGCTATTGCGTCAATATCGTGTTCGTTAGTGAATAACTGTACAGACTTCTGAACGATTGTGCCTCTACGTTTGAGTTTTGCCCAATCTGTTTAAGTATAATGAATAAATAACCTCTTCTTCTTAGTCGATAAAGAAAATGACGTAGGTCTCCAATCGTTCAATCTTTGGACATAATTTATTCGCAAGTAGGTATCCATATATATCCAGTGTGTCTAAAAAGTTTCTTATCAATCAAATATTTCTGCTTTGTTTGTTGTTTGCTTTTTTGTCCAACGGCACCAGCGCCGGGGCCGGTGCGTAAGGTAAGTTGATAAATTGACGATTGCAAACTCTTCATCAGCGTGGTCTTGGCTTTCTTCGAAAATAAACACGCTGTAATAGTCTCTTAAGTTGATTAGCGCATTCAGCAGGCTTACAACTGTGTGATTACCGTCTATTCATTTCCCAAAGTGCAAAATTTTATGTGTGTCGGGGTCAGAAGGTTTTAAGATACTAAAATAATCACTAAGGCCTAAATACCGCTCTATTGCACTACCAGATAGCAACCTTCTTTTGTTATAGCTTTCCAGAGGGTCGTAGAAAATGAAGAAGACGCTGACAGGATGACTATAGATTACCTGCTTTTACTATATCTGCGCCAAATATCGTTTAAATGATTCGAGAAAATGCTTTAATAAAGTAAGAGCTAAAAGGTGTCTTCAAAGGATTCCAAAGGTCAAAAAGGCATGGAAGGATAAAGAATATCCAATGACCACAACTCTAAACATTTGGCGTTCCGCTCAGGTACGACAGTGGGCTCATCAGTTAGATGATGTCGTATACCCTTCTAGATTTAAAGGCAAAAAAGAAATGACCTATTTGAGCGCCCGACAAGAGTTTTCATACTGTTTTTCTAGCAGTCAGCTACGGTACAACAGAAATGTTGGAGCTTTCCTATTAACTTAAGATATACGTTCGATATTAAAAAAGTTATAAGCAACTAATCAACTAAATCACTTTTTTTGGTTGAAAATGAGGTTTGTTGTTTAAATGGTCGCCATAATGCGAAAATTGATACTCTTCAATAGCAAAACGGATGTAGATTATCAAATTTTTTTTTATCTGTTCCAGCTTCCAGATGCTGATGGGGCTGCGTAATGTGTCCGGCCGCGGAACATCTTTTCGAAATAGCCGCCATTTCGTTTTAAGTTTCAAAAACAATTTTTTTGTTCTTTCGAAGAGTTGTCGTATCGATTAGTATAATATCTGTATAACCTATTCCCCAAAATCTATTTAAAAGAAAAATCCTGAAAAACTCTTGTTTTTTAGACTTCACATAGGTATATAGCCTTAACACTTCGACTGCCGTGGCATACGTTTTCGTGCGACACCTCATAGTTCCTCAGAAGCCGCGTCGCACATTTTCGTGCGACATTATAACAGGCCATATCATCCTATTCCTGCTTTACGGCGCGGAAGCATGGACCTTATCGAAAGCGGATGGGGAAACCCTTGGTCGTTTCGAAAGAAAAATTCTCCGAATGATCTTTGGTCGCGTATGCGAAGACAATGTGTGGAGAAGAAGATACAAAAACGAGCTGTACCGCGACATGGGCATAGCCAGAAGAGTACGCATCGCGAGGCTACGATGGTTGGGTCATGTAGAGCGGACAAACCCAAACGCTCCGGCTCGACGGGTTATCGAAAGCACATTCCAGGGAAATCGCGGAAGGGGAAGACCTCGTCTTAGGTGGCGCAATCAAGTGGATGAAGACCTCAACCGACTTAGAGTGCGAAACTGGAGAGAGCTCGCCCGAAATCGAAGTCGATATAGAAGGATGTTGGTTGAGGCCCGGTTTCACCCCGAACTGTAATGCCCGCCTAAGTAAGTAAGTATTAACAGGCCATGTCGTACTTTTTGGTGCGACAGTACATTGGATTTTGTATGGGCTTTGGATTGTTTTGGTTTAACTTACGTGGCCGTAGGATAACTTTTGGTTTTCGTACGACGCCGACGTGGCTTCAACAAATATTTTCTTATTACAGGACCACGTTGTACAAAAACGTGCGACACACAAATACCCTTAGAATTACACAGTTATGACGAAAAAATAGTCGGGATAGGTTAAAAACTGCTTTTTAAACACTTAAGTACCAGAAAATTGGAAAAAAAAATACTTTGGCCTGGCATAAACCAAAATGTTAAAGTGGCTTGGCAGTCAAAGTGTTAAGGGAGCATATATGTATAACCGGTGGCATATCTATTTGTTGTGCTCTTGAAAGATCCAATCGCTGATGGAAGCTCTCACTGAGAACCAGGTCAAATCGAGCTCTGGTTCAGGTCCTGAGAAAACCTCCTTAGATCTTTGCCTTGTAAGAAATCGACATCCTGTTTTCCAGCTATGCCCTTACGGTCTGGAACCCAAACAAGACACAAGGAATTAGGTCTTCCGACCTAAATCAGACAGGTTTTGCATTGATGAAGCACTCTTGAGGTCGGTATCTAGTTAGAGGATTAACTAAACACTCAAGCACAGACATACAAATACATCATCAGATCCAGTTCACTTTTAATTGTAGGGAGACTTATAGCAATTTAAATTGCAAACTTTTCCGCTTGGATGACTTAGGCATGTATTCCTATTAATGCTCGCAGTCTTATGGTCATCGATTACAACAAAGGCACATTGTTCGTCGGTATAAATCGCGGTTTCCTTTTCAAGAAAGCAGCTTTCTGAAGTAATGGATCATTAGCACCGGTTTTTTCTTTAATTCTTCCTTCAAATGAATATGTGGTCGGGTTGATTTGTAGCAGTAGTTTCCAACTGCAATTCCCCAAAATATGAATTACTTTTTTGTATCATTGAACAATTTCGAAGTATGAAGCGAGAGTGTTGTTGGACTTAGAAAATAGTGAAATCTAATCCCTCCCCTGCAGTCTTAGGGACTACAATCGCGTTGCTATGAATAATCACTATATTTGAAGACAGTAGCTTAGTGTATTCTGCTTTTGCTTGCTGGTTTATCGTTTTTTCGATTCTCAGTTACATCCAACTGCGTTTTCAAGAGTATCGCCCTTCGCAAAAAACTGAACTGAAAGATTAATTACACTGCCATTAAAATCATTTTCTCACATAGCCATTTGCAGTCCTGTAAAAATCTAAGATGTCTGCCTGAAGTTCGTTGAATCCCCAAGGGCTTCCGAGCTTTGTTGTACGAGTAGCTCCTAGTAGGGAGTTTAAATCACACTGAAGCTCGTGCTAAATACATAACTATTTTCATGTATCAAATTCTTCACCGCCTTGAAGTCTCAAGGAAATAACGCACCTAATTCGGCCGAACCATAATCATAAATATTCTATTCCAAACTTTGAATAAAAAAAGTAGGCCTTCTCCCTTAAGTTGCAATAATTTTGAATTTCCCTTCAGGGTGCTTCATGCAAAACTGCTACCATCTTTGATACATAAAAATGGAATCTCTCTGATGCTAATTCGTGCATTAATTATTCACAGAAAACCAATTAAAACCACAGGGGTCATCACTGGCACAAAATGTCGTCTCATATCAAATGTCATCAACCATTTTCCAATGACAAAATGCTAATTTCTCTTATATTCCATTTGCTTCTCCCTCAAATAAAATATTTTTTTTGATTTGTTACCCAAAAAACCCATAAATTTATGTCCGAAACAAATCGAAACAACAAAAACCCTCAAATGAGTCAATAGATTGATGTCAAAAAAAAAAAAAAAAATTACAAAAAAAGAAGAAGAAATTATGGACCCTTCGCCAGAACCGCCCAATGGTAATTAATTTCAATGAATTATATCGATAAGACAAGACAAACGCCATCAAGAACTCGATTTCTTATTCACATTATTTTGAAACAAAAAATAAACCAACAAAAAAAGCTACAACACGATGAGATACTTTTATTAGGCATTGCGAAACATCATCAACTGCTCACATTCAATATATCACGCTGCATGAAATCATCATATTCTCTTCAAAGGATGGAATTCAAGGTTCTCGACTCTCAGTCAGATCCTGCAAAGCTTATAGCCTCCATGATTTGTTGTGTATGGTAGCCGGTTAAGAATCTTTTATTGTTTTTAACAAATACTCACAAATTATCGCCGGCCATCTTAATTTATTTTGCTTGTCATTAGTGTTGTTCAAAAGATCAGTCGTTGTTTTTTTGTTTGTTTGATTCTGTTTTGTTTGTTTTGCTTTCAAAGTAGTTTCAGTAATTAATTCTTAGATTCAAAGCATCAATCATGGGAATCTTAATGAATATCAAATCAAAAAAAAAAAAAAAAAAAACGGTGACAAGAATATATGTACACATAAAACAAATTTCGACTAAAGGCAGTTGTCAGTCGAAGACGCGGGGGTTTCGTTTAATTTTAATATACAACTCGATTGGTTTCATCGTTGAGTGTCGTTGTTTTTGTTTTGTATATGTGGTTTTCGGGTTTCTTTTTTTTCTGATGTTTCTTGTCGGCGTCTGTTTCACATAAAAAAAATCTGAAACACACAGAAAAGCAATAATAAATTTATCCGATTATTAATGGAACATAAATTAAGAAATACAAATCATTCCATTGATGACAGAACGTCCCGGACAACTTTGGGACAGTGGGGTCCAACTTTGTTTTGAGGGTAAGAAAGTTATAAGAACTAATTTACCATCGAATCTGCGTTATGAAGCAATTGATGCCTGAATGCTAAATCACATTGCTGCTTTAGCTTCGGTTTTCATCTGACGTTTATGAATTCTAAGGAAATCAGTTCATCCTATCGCAACAACGCTATGACTACAAAGATATATTGGTTCGTATACAAGATAATGTAACGATGTAACAAATGCAAAATGCAAATGCAAATGCATGTTCGGTTTGGTTTAACTTTAGCTAGCTTTGACAGTAAAAGACAATAGCATAGAATCATGTCAATTCAAATTGATTACAAAGCGGGCGATTCGAAGCCGGAGCCAAAATGTATGTGATTCAGGCATGAATTACCTATTTTTAATTACTGATAGATTTTTCTCTAACTAACTGGCACCCGTGGAAGAACTCTCTAAATCTATATCTTATCATCTACAGGCAACTGATCTCTTTCCAATTTTACAACCCAAGCCGAAGACATCATGTTCACAGTGATCTCACCTTCGCAAATGTTGAAAATTTTGACTTCCAGATGTTAGTTGACTTGGCCTAACCAGACCACCAAGTGGGACTACGATAAGCTCTTAAAAGACTCCATTTGTTGGGAAGACAAAATGTTGATTCCCTTTTTTCTTCTTCCTTTTATTTGTTCCCGCGTTATGAGCATTGCGATGTCGAAAGGGTCGCAATTATCCCACTCAACTAGTTCAAACTAGTGATCTGCTCTTGTTGACTGCCGCAAGACAAAATGTTCATTGACCAATGTCTGCTGAATGAAAGAAAGGTTATGATTGATGCAGTAAATGCAGGTTTGAATATCAGCGTTTGGGTACATTATAATCATAAAAAGCAAATTTCAGCATCATCTTCACAATATCGACATCTTTCTTCTGTTGCTTTTTCAAAATCAAATGCAAGAACTGAACCAAGTAGAATCCTAGAATATCTGACTCAAATGTCGGTCGATCACTTGTGACCTCTTTTAAAGGCTCCTTTGGGTCTATTCCGATGGTTTCACTAGAAAATACACCCGATCATTGAGAGTCCTCAAATGTCATTAGTTGTTTGTCTACCGAGATGCAGGATCCCATACAACGTCAACCATAATGTATCAAAAGTTTCCACAATTTATTGGGTTTTTTGACGTCGCCGTTGTACTATTAAATGTAAAGCAGTCAATTCCCTTGGAATTGACAACATTGCATTTAATTTATGAACGCACCCTTTCACTTATCTTCGAACGGTCAATGTGAATTTTTTCAGTAAACTCAGCATTTTAATCATAGTACCTAAAGTATACGAACGAGCAACTTCTGCAAAATTGTAAGCATTTGCTACCGAAATTCGGAGTCGGTGACCTCAATTTTAAGTGCGATTACTCCTATTCTCGGTAGTAAATCGCGCTTTTGTAGACAGACAATAACAAGTTTAGTGCAAAAATTTGAGTCTACATATTCGTTGTGTGATGTTGCCGTGTCGGTAGAGACATCGGTTTGGTCGAAAATATCGCTGCCGTTCATGCGTCCGCAGTAAACGATCCAAAATGTAAGGCTTTCGTAGCAAACGGTCCACTGGTAATTTGATGGCATATCTCACCGAAAAGTGGAACCAATCTTTACATTGTTTTGGAGAAAGTAAGATTATTGCGATTGATATTTCTAAAGCATTTGATAGAGTTTGGCACCAGGCTCTTTTATCGAAAATGCGTGCTTTTGGTATCGATGAGTCTTTTCTTCGTTGGATTAGAAATAAACTATAGTTGTATTGGATGGCTTCAAGTCTGTTACCCACTTCATAAATGCTGGTGTGCCCCAGGGCTCCGTTTTGTCTCCGACTCTCCTCCTCATTTTCATAAATAACCTCTTGTCTTAAACTTCTAATCCGCTTAGCTGTTTTGCTGACGACTAGACCCTCTAGACTAGACCCCTAAATGCTTAGGTTTCTTAAGACGATGCAGGAAGTTCTTCACCACTTCTGATCTAGCTACAATTTATAAGGCCTTCATCCGCCCAAAACTGAAGTATACTCCCATATCTGGTCAGGTGCTCCTCAAACATCTCTGCGCCTACTTGATAGGGTACAAAATAGAGCGTTAAAATTGGTAGGTGATAGTTCAATTGTAGAATCGATTGATTCTCTTGAACATCGTCGAAACGATACCTGTCTCACTCTCTTTTTTCGCTTTTTCTACAAACAGTGCTCTAGTGAAATAGCTTGTTGCATTCGTCCACTGAAACAATTTAGCCGCAACACCCGCCTCGTTAGGAATGCTCATCAGTTTTACCTTGAGCCCAACTTCGGGCGTACAGTCAAGTATTGAAATTCTTTTTTTAGTCACACTACCCGAATGTGGAAATGCTCTACCTGACCCTGATTTTCCCCTACATTACGATTCACAAAAATTCAAAAGCAACGTGCATCGATGTCTCCTATTAAACCCTCTCCTATTTTCCTAAATGATCGCACTGTGTTTAATAACATTATAAGGGTAGTCATAACCCCTTGATGTGCGCGTTAATTACAAAAAGAAAATGTATGTATCTCCACAGTCCACAACGTCCAACTGGGTCCAACGAATCGACCCCTGCAAACGTGCCCGTGGTGGCCATATATGTATGAACGAAGTCGAAAAACTTAAATGTTTTGATTGTCCTTTAAGTTGATATTAAAATTTTGAAAATATTTCAAATAGTTTAAGTTTTAAAAAGAGTTGCCAAGTCCTTATTGGAAAACCTGATAGTTTGGAAACAGTACCCTCAAACCGAGTGTTGAATATCAAACTGATAAGTCATTAGCATAAGCAGAAGAAGCAAAAAGTTGAGATAGAGTACTCTGAGAAATATGTACGTCGCTAACTCTTGCTGTTGGGATAGACAACAGAAATGTTCGACTGTTTTCTACCTGGATTGGTGTGGTGAATTCCCTGGCCAAGGCAAAAAAGTGAAATTTTGTTCAGCCAAGAATGCAGTACCTAACACTTCTGGCTTTGTGGCATGGTGCAGAGTCATGCATAAAACTATGTACCTACTCATTAACCTATCCTATAAATTAAATTAAATTAAATAAATTACATAAAAATGAAGACTGTCCTTAATAAAAGCCGCCAAATTTTCGCTGATAGGGAAAAATTATCCATGATTTCAAGCGCAAAAAAAAAAAAGAGAATCCTGTATAACTACCAACCAAGCAAAAGAGGTTTAATATTTCAGCTTCAAAAAAGTTAGGTATTGGTCAATGGCACATGTTTCCAGACCGCAACGGCAAAAGACTTGTAAGTTCCCGAGATGTAAGTCAAAAGTAGGTACTAGCCTGTTGCCCTATATTCAATTTGAATCTCCGCAGTTGGGCCACCAAGTCGTGCTTCCTGACATCCTATCAGCATTGTCGTTCTATTTTTGATTAATTTTCAGCTTTTTCTTTAATAAAAAATTTATTTCCCAAAATATGTCATTGTCTAACGATCTGAGTCCGGCTCAAGGTGAAGGTGGTATACATATTTGACCTGTAAATGGTGAAATCGAGACTTAATTGAAAAATTGGTTTCAGTTCAGACTCACTCCTATCGCAAGGATACACAGTTTTTTTGGAATCATTCAAAACAAAAAATGATGTATAAGAGTCAAAATTCTCTCCCGCAACTTGTCACTTAAGTTGTGTCAATGGCTGGTTTTTGTTCGTTCACATGAAATTCTTCTTTAACACATATCAGTGTGAAAGGATTTTGTATACGATTTACATAAGCCTCGCTAACGAATAGATTATACGCATTTATGTTATGGTGAAATTCTGAATATTCTCCACTTCACAGCATTTCTGAGGTCCCACTGTCTTCCAAAAACTCTTGTTCCCTTATATACCATACTCACTGAGCCAGCCAAAGTTGTCCGATTCCGATAGTTCAGATGATGAAGCTGACGATTATTTCAATATTTCGATGACTCGCTGAGTTTGAACACAATTAACAAAAGCTAGTCAATCGACTTCCACTGAACCGGTAAGGAAGACCAAAAATATATAGAAACAAAGTCACAGCGACGACAAGACGTCACCCGACAACACTACACTAATCGCCAATGACCTCTGATATAAATCAATCGAAATTATTGGCCATACTTGGAATCTCAATAAAACAAAAACAAAAAAAAAAAGAAGAGAAATGAAATCCAATCAGAGGAAAAGAAATAATTTTATAAAATATTGCCTTAGTCAGGCTCAGGGCTAAGATGATTTTGCTGCTTTTGGGTTAAACTATTAATGAAACGACAAACATAGTGTCATCCATTGATGTGAAATATTTTTGTCATTCTCTTGGTAAAGATGGGGGACGGTTGGTTTAAGCCATACACACACACTGAAGTGATGTTGGGTAGGTAGGTGCTCTTAATTTGTGTAACAGGAAGTTTAATGAAAAACAAGCCCACACCATCAAGAAATCAAAACATGCCATCTGCGAGATTAAAATCTTTTTGATTCATGTTAGTCGGAGTCCTAGACTGGAAGTACCTACTAGTAAAGGCTGTGGCAATTATGACGGAGAATAAATTTCATTGTGATTGCTAGCTGGCCAGTTTATTGACTCATATTCACCTGCATGCACGACTGGAACTGTGGCTGTTTATATTTTTAGCCCAATGGTTTGTTACCTGTCAGATAGTTAGGTATATCTTGTACCTATCCAACAAATGCTTAGCTGTGTGCACACATGTATAGGAATAATGAATGGCGGCCATCGATGTGATCAAACAAAACGTGATCCTTCATTGGCTTGTCCCTCTATGTCATTGGCTGATTGTGTATGGCAATGGGAAATTGAAAATAGTGAATGGCTGACTACCTGGCGATCTCAACTAAGGTTCGGTTAAAAGTTGCTAAATAGAAACAAATAAGTAAAAGTTTTTTGGAGTGGCTCAGGTTGGAATGAAAATGTTTAGAAGTGATGTTTGTTTGTTGGACACGGTTAAATACTGCACTGAAAAGTTTTGTGGGGTTTGGGGTAACTTAACCCTTTTGGGGCGGATTGTACACATGTGTACCAGCATGTTCAAACGTCCCTAGATTAAGGGGACGGTTAGAGCTTGCTCAGGTCTGGGCACTGCGGTGTCTGAATGAAACCTATTGTACCAGTTAAACGTCCCTAAAATCTGTCGATTACTCTTTTTTTTGATTGATAGATACACTAAGGTTCCTTAACTTATTACAATACGCTAAAACTACGTAACCTTAATTGTGTATAACTTGAATTGCGTCTCGAAAGGGAAGGGTTAAGAACCATGGTGCTGAACAAAGTGGAATACTTACCTTTCTGACCAAATTTTTGCTGAGAACATATTTGATAGCATGTCGATGTAGTGGATGACTTCTTCATCCACGACATGGCCAGGGTAGTTTATAGGTACTTCTAAGCGGATCGGATTAAACTTCGATAAACTTGAAGTTAAGGATCTGTTCAGCTTGAGTGACAACGTGGACATAAGAGATTTTGTTTGTGTCGCAAAGAATTATCTCAGTATTGAATAACTTCGAAAAAAGCCTTAAAAAGGAGGAAGAAAACATAATCTTCATGTTTTCTGTTCATGACTTGATTTATATACGATCTCGTTTCTTTAGAGACTAAGCAGATCATACCAACACGAAAGCTGCACAATTCTCCTTTATCATAAGGCAATTTACAAACCAAAAAGGTGGTACAAAAAAGCTTGGAGCGACTCAGGGCCCTGGCACTTGCAACTTTATGCAGAGCTTTTTGGGACAGTGTAATTAACTTTCAAAGGACTTGCCAATTTCTTCCGAAGGCCGAAACCTGTTGAAAAACTAGTCTGTGTTTTGAGGATTTAAGCCTCAAACTCCAAAGTAACTAACAGGCAGACATGCTAACCAGTACAGCCGTAGTGTCACAGCTTTTCCCATTTCTTTTTTTTAGCAGAATCTGTATTCCACTTCGAGGGAAGCCAATTTATTTCTATTACTTGAAAACCATTTTTTGAACGGTGCTCTTTCTTACTTATCACTGCTTCAAATTCATCATTCCACCACCGTGTGTATTTTGGTTGTTGATGGTGTCTTTACGAAAGCCTTAACAATCATTTGGGTATCTTTGAGCAGGGAAATATCACATATTTTGTCCTTTGTGGTGTTTTCTGAATTTTAGACTGTGTTAATGGTGCTACGCATATTGTAAATGTCTCCAAAATTATGAGCAAATCAATAAATAATATAGGTTTGTTACCGGGATACAAATCAAACATTCTAACGTCAAAGCTCTTTCAAGTGATAACTTTTCTTCGATGTATAAGCGGTTCTTAGAAAAGTGACTTTACCCTCAGTGGTGTAGTGCAGACTAGAGGCAACATACCAATTCACCTTCACCTTTTGGGTGTACGTGAATTTTCACTTTTTTTTTTTTTAGTAAATTCATTGCCATGAAAAGCGCTTTCTCAATTAGCCGTTCGGAACCGGCAGAAAATAGTAGGTCCCCCCCCATTCCCTCACAAGGCATGGTTGTGAGAAATGAGCTAGGCCCAGGGGCTCCTCGCTCTGTTGCGCCACCCTATATTTATTAATTTTTTTGACTGCAAAACGTAGTCAACGCTTCTTACATTCAACTAAGCAAACAATAAAATTAACTAACTGTCGCTATTTGTTCCAAATGATGGAAAACCGTTTGTGGAGTTAAACATATTCGCTTCCGTGCGAATAGAATTTGATACTAAGGTTTTAAAATTTGGCTGGTCAATGTGATTTGGCTCCAGTGACTATACAAAAGACAACAGATCTGACAGACACCAGACTACTTGGCTCCCACTAAAGTGTCTATGTGCGCCCAGGGGGTGGGTCGTTTAAGGTTGGGCAACATGATATCAGTGTTGTTAATCGTGTTGATTCGTTTAAATTGAAATTACTGACCCATTTCCGATAGTGATATTAGTATTTCTCTCAACCATACATATATCATGTGAGGAAGGGAGGGGACCTATTATTTTTCTCCGATTCTGGAGAGGTCATCTTGAAAGTCCTTTCGTGACAGTGAAATTACTATCGCAAGAATTGCTATTCTCGAGGAAGGCGATAATCGTGTTAGATATTTGGATATTCTGGGACTCGAACCACGAACCCCAAACGCAACAGGCGGTTATGCTTACCATTACGCCAAGGGTATTATAGAGATAAATAAAAACCCTGCTCACTTCTTTCCTTCAAATAACTACAATTTTAAGCTTTTCATTTAATATTGTCTATCACATGGCTTCGTGACTCTTACAGCTACTAATTGAGTTTACCAAAGATTCAAGCACTGTTTTTGATTGACTGAGTTGGCTAATTAAAAGCCATAACTGTTAACCGGACCAAGAAAAAAAGTTTGCATTATGTGTATCGACTAAGTAATTAATTCGACTTCACACTATGTAGGCATCACAAGCTATATCCATTCAGCTCCGCTTCGCATTTAATTAATTAACTTTACATGTCACACACAAATAACCTGTCCAGTTGCCTTCCATTCAACTATACACCCTACCAATCACTGGATTCCTTACAAAAACAAAAGACAAAAACACCACAAATCTCGATCATTCCACTTACATACGCGCCATGAACGACAGCAATAAAATAAAGAATCCCATCTCCAAGCATTCCGCGCTCATCAAAGAAGCCTCTTCGTACCCATAAGATGCACAGCCATACTTGAGCCAGCATATCCACATTCCGTCCAAACACATATTCCTATATCAATTTAATTTCCACCATAAAATATTCCCTGCAAAAAAAAAACACTCACAAAACTCAAAGTTAAGAAATTCCCGGTGTACGGTGTACTTATGTCTTTGCATCACATAGCGCATCACAAGCCAGGAGTGCAATAAGTATCCCTGTGAGAACAGAAGACACAAAAAAATCGGTTCAAATATTTTCCAATCATTTCCACCAATCAACTGATCCTCGCAACAAAAACAAAAACATTCAAAACTCAACTTCCAATCTTAACGTGACCGAGCGCAACAGACATCAATGACGTTGACTAGGTACGATGAACGACGACTTTTTTACTTCTTGTTTTTTTGTTTAGTTTGGTTTTGGAAACCCGAAGTGAGGATCGCGAATCCTGATACTCATCCATCCATTGAAACAGCTTTTTGAGAAAAAATCAAAAAAAAAATTAAACAAAATGCACACCAACCACATCGAGAACGAGAGAAAAAGATACGAAAAAATGATGACGGTATTTATAGCCGTGCAAATGGAACAAGTTACCTGACAGTGAATGAGGATACATGTATCTCAATAGTTGCCCTTGTGCCCACTACCAAAAAACTTCTCCAATCCCAATGCTGAGCTGAGCAATCATCAGCGCCTCGGATGGTTCCGAAACAGCAATAATCAAGTGAGATCGCGCGAGATCACCTTTAACCGAAGGTAATAAAATAATGATTGCATAAAAATTCACTGGAGCTTCAGTGTATCGTCGTTGTCGTCAGTCTTGGTTGGTCATGGTATGGATTTCATATATAAACATGATGGAGGCGAAACTGGAAGTGGAGATACCTGCCTGCCTGCCTATATTGATATAGCTTTTCATTTAGGTATGTTGTGGCAAAAGGTGGTGGCGGGCGGTGCGGCACGATGTGGCAAGAACTCCATGCCAAGTGGGGCGCATTTGACGGTTGCTGCTGATCGGTTGGCGTTACTTATTTTATACCCATGGCTGTTGATGTGTTTAGTTCTTGGTTTTTTGTTTTGGGTTTTAAAATTTTTCTGAGGCTAGAAAGGGATCGAAGATGATGATGAACAGGCTTCTGCTGAGCCATCTTTTTGTTAAGACTTTGATGTTAAATCAGAATGCACTGCCAATCGTTGAAGAATTTCTACCATTTTATAGGGAGGAAGATTCTTTTGCAACCAGATGCGGCTGCTGAGGAGCGGGATTTTAAGCAAACACTTTGGGATTGGCTGTTTCTAGGTTCTTTGAAAGTTGTAGAAAGATTTGAATGTTTCCTCACAATAGTGCGTGAGTGCGAGATTTACATGAGGCTGAATTTGGCAAATATGGGACGACCGGCCGGCGTAGACTCTTTCAAAAATAATTTACTGAATCAACTGAACACATATCCATCACTATGAGGAAATTCAGCTGTCAGACTTCAATTGAAGATTCCATTTGATTGTTCTATTTTTGAGGGTAGCAATGAAGTGTGAGAAAACTTTGTTGATGCGTTTCATTCAAGGAAAAAAATTTAAAAAATCGGAGGAAATTAACTCACTACGCTTAGTTCGTCAACAGTAACACGGCTGCTACCGATAGTCAGCAATTGCTTTTAGAGATCTTAAGTGGATGGATCTTTCAACACTGCAACTCTAAAGTTTCTTCGCATAACACCTTTGGCAGGAGCGGATCACCAGTGACAAGCAGTTAAGTGGGAGAGCCTGCGGGATCACAATTGTCGTAACTTGGAAAAAAGGAAGAAGAAAAGAATAGTAAATCTTGGAATGACAGTGCTTGGTGGAAGCCGTGAGAAAACAAGACCGTTGTGCATCGAAAACATTTTCCGATTTCCTTAAATGTTCTGCGGTGTGCTTTCAATGTGCGATTGTTTGCCATTGTACATTCGCTTCAATGGATGATTTAGGACCCAGCCGAAAGCCTCGCTGCTAGTGCTGATTTTTGTTTTTTAAAATTAATTTGTTACATTAATGTGATAATGTGAGAATTCCGGAATGTTTCGAAATGTTATATTTACGTTGTAAAATTGTTTGAAGGATTCGTGCCATTTTTAGCGCTGAATAAGCTATAACGCATTCTTCTACGAATGCGACCGCTATTCCATGAAGAAGCAACTGGTATCCCAATGTCCAATCCCGCACGACCAGAAGCTAAAGCCAATAACATCAAGAATGTTTTCCCAATTGCACAATGAGTATCAAAGGAAGTGATGCTTCATTTATGTATCAAAGACTTTATTCTATACGAAGGTACACTCGATATGACACTGACTTTCAGTCAAGATTCTGAACGAAAAACAGCTCTAATTGTTGAAACAACCTAAGATTTAAAAATAAACCTCTAGATGTCCCACCCTGGACAATAGTTCACTGTGTAGAAACCGACCAAAGTTTATCCTTACAAAAAGGGTAGAGCCTTGCTATACAATCCAAATTTTAAAATAAATCTTATAGTCAAAGAAAATGTCGGCCTCTTATCTTACACTGGAAGGGTTAGCTACGTTCTTTAATTGTGGTCATAGAAACACAGACATTGATATGCCGAAAGGGGTACCTAATATACAAATTAAGAAGCAGTCAATTCGGCAATTAAATTTACGTGAATAGTCAAAGAAAGGAAAGAAAAGTATGAGTATCTGAGGCAACTTCTTTTGTTTCCCTTTGCATATCTGCCTGTTGCGTGGGAGTTCGAATGAAGAAACATAAAAAATTACATTTCCGTAGGTATTGTCTCACGCGAGTAGTTAGCAGTTCATTCGAGAAAAATAACACTGCCAGGAAGAGCTCTTTTACACTTAGTCGTTCAGAATCGCTATAAAATTGTAGGTCCTTCAAATGCGTAATCTCCGAAGCTTCTACCCTATTAACTTATTTAGTTCGTCTAAGAATTCAGTTTAATTGTGAATTCTTTTTGGATAAAGATGTGTTCTGGTCTGCGCGCAAGTGTTCATGAAGATTTCGTAACGATCCAGACTGTCATCTTAAAGCATGTTCAGGCTGATTTACTTTCCTACTTACTTAGGTGGGTATACAGTTCGGTTGAACCTGGATCTCAGCCAACATCTATCGCCAACAATTTCGATTTTGGTCGAGCTGCCTCTAGTTTTGAACTCGAAGTCGGTTTATGTCTTATTAACATCATTACGTCACTGAAAATGGAGTTTTTCATTTTCACGATTTAACTGCAATGTGCTGTCGAAAACCCATCCAACGCTTTAATGTCCATCCGTTCTACATGCTTCACCCATCGTAGTCTCGCGATGTGTAACTCTTCTAGCTATTTGCTAGAACTAAGTTCAGGCTTAGTTGAAATAAAAGTTCCGTTCCTCAAGCTTTTGATGTAGTCGACTGTCGTTCCTATTCAACTTATCTTTGCTCAAAAATCTTTTCAAGAAATTTATAACACCGATTGAAGAGAATTGAGAGAAAAGAGACGAAAGAAAGGCACATATAGAAAACACACGAAGAAAAATGTTTACGCTTTTGAGACTTGAAAGTTTAACCAAAAAGCAAAATGATTTCGAGAGAGTCGCAAAGCCCGAACTCAAGCCTGTAAAGGCTAGCAAGGGAACATAGTAGTAGAGACGAAGTCGCTACTTGGAATGTGGAAAGACCACTTCTGCAGACTGCTTAACGGCGATGCGGATATACTAATTCTGCTGACAGGCAGAACGCCCCATTCAACTTGGACGATGATCAAGAATACCGTCCTCCCGACGTAGAAGAAATTAAGGTTGTCTTATGCAAACTTAAACCAAATAAGACTGCAGGTGCAGATGGACTTGATACCGAGCTTTTCATGGCAGCTTTAGACCAGTTGCAAAGGAGCATGCATTAGCTGATCTGCATGATATGGCCGGAAGAATGTATGCCCGATGAATGGAACCTCAGTGTCGTATGCCATATCCTTAAAAGAGAAGATCTTCACAATTGCGCAAAATTTAGAGGGATAAGCCTCCTTAACGTAGCTTAAGAGATCTTTTCTGCAGTAATATGTGAACGTCTGAAACCCCACGTCAACAACTTGATAGGTTCTTATCAATGTGGTTTTAGACCAGAGAAGTCCACAATAGACCAAATTTTCACATCACAGCAGATCTAGGAAAAAACCCGAGATTATAATATCGATAAACAAAATCTTTTTATCGATTTCATTGCCACGTATAACAGTATTTTCAGAGACGAGCTGTACAGAGCCATGTCTAGTTTCGGCATCCCTGCAAAACTCGTACGACTATGCAGGATGACTTTGAAGAATTTCCTTGCTCCGTCAAGATCAATAAATAACTCACCGAGACCTTTGATATCGAAAAAAGTCTAAGGCAAGGCGACAAACTGTCATGCGATTTCTTCAACACCATACTTAAAAAGATTGTAAGAAACTCAAACGTCAACACCAGAGGAGCAAGCTTTCAAAAGTCTGTACAGTTACTCGCTTTTGCAGACGATATTGAAGTAGTGAGAAGAAACAGGCACAGGCGTGCGCCGTTGCTTTTATGGTCTAAGAAGGCAATTGAGAAACAAAACCCTCTTTAAAGAAACCAAGGTAGCCCTTTATAAGACCTTAATCATATCAGTTCAGCTATACGGCGTGGTAGCGTTGGCTTTGTCAATACCAGAAGAGGAAACATTTGGTCGTTTCAAAAGAAAAGCACTCTGAATGATCTTTCGTCCAGTATGCGAATACAATGCCTGGAGAAGAAGATACAACAAGGAGCTGTATGAGCTGTACCGCGGGCATAGCCAGAACAGTTCGCATCGCGAGGCTACGATGGTTGGGAAATGTAGAGCCAATGGACCCAAACGCTCCGGCTCGACGGGTTTTTGAAAGCACATTGCACTGAAATCGTGGAAGGAGAAGACCACGTCTTAGGTGGCACAATCAAGTGGAAGTAGACCTCAACCGACTTAGAGTGCAAAACTGGAGAGAACTCGCCCGAAATCGAAGTTGTTGTCGAAATGTGTTGGTTGAGGCTCAGAACTATAATGCCCACCTAATTAAGTAGGTACCAGTGACTTTCGAGCACTTCCGACACTTTTAACTCCCTCCTCGTACAAAGTAAATCAAAGTGATTCTATAACCCTACTGGTTTATACAGCCCTAATTTGTAAGAATTGTTTTTCAGAAACTATTTTGCAGTCTCAAATATCAAACAATTCGAACAAGATTTATTTAAAGAACAGAACTCACCAAAAGAGATTTAAGCCGTTGAACACGTAGAGACGAGTCTTAACATGACTGAACACGTTCACATCTGGATTGCAAACAATATCACTAGCGCAACGCGAATCGATAACTAAAAAAGCACTACTCAAGTTTCAATTATAAACATAAACACTAATCGATCTCTAACACTTTACATTGCAAAAGAAGTAAAAGAAAAGCACTTTAAACTTAAAACTGAAATGTAATGTTTTTTTTTATACCTATTTATTTACAATGAAACCAACGAGAAACGACGTAGCTTAATGAAATGCGAATTCATTGTGACACTTTCTAATCCCCATTCCCCAAGCATGGGTCATGGCTCATGGCTCATGGGTCATCGCCATTCGCCAGACCCCAGAGAGCGATTTGCTGAGATTCGTTCAGCCTGGAGAGACAATTCAGCAAGATTAAAGAGCAAGAGAGGGAGTGCCTGTTCTTTTTTTATTTTTATTGTAGTAAAATTTAAGGGGGGACGCTGGTCTAGAATTTTGAAGAAACTGAAAATTTTTTTTTTGTCTGAAAAGGTACTTTAGGGTCTTAAAAATAACATACCAAAGGATGGATGCCGGCAAAAATGTTTAAATGCCCAAACTTTCCATTCTGCGGCAGTGCCCCTATGGTATGCCGTATGATTTTATAGTATTTAAAACTTTAAACGCGTTTTTCTCGAAATCACTTTTTTTTGACTGGCCGAAAACATAACTCGAGCAAATCTTCACCGATCTATACGAAATTTTGACAGTACATTCAAAATACCTTTCTCCAGAGCCGTATGTAGGATTTTTTTTTTATTTTGCATAGTTTTTTTTTAATCAACAGTTTTCTCGATTTTTTTTTAGTGAAAATCTGAATTTTTTGTTCAAACGTGAACCATTTCGCCAAAAAACAAACTATTGAAAAAATCCTACGTACGGCTCTTGCTGTTGTTATATAGAACTAAAAATTTTCGGGATTTTATTCCAGGATCAAAATTAAGGAGGTTACATTTTCCGCCATGGACCCATCTAAGAAATGAGGTGCCTCCGAAGAAATGCTGGACAGCCGCCATTTTGAATTTGATTGAAACGAAAAAATTTGTATTTGTATATTAAAACTTAAACTAAAAGACCTCTGTCACAGATTCTCGATAGATCTTTTTCTTGTCATAAAAAATTCATATATTATGCCCATTTTTTAACGCTCTAGACCAGCGTTCCCCCTTAAGGTAGGACTTAGGAGCAGGTCGTATTGTAGAAAATGCAAAAAAATTTTAAAAAAATTTGAAATTAAGCGATGCACAGCAACCTTAACTTAAGAAAGAACTGTAAAACTTACTTGTTTCGTTCACTTGTAAAAATGAAATGGTTTTAATCTAAGCTGAGACTACTCTTACTCAACTCTTTTTTGTATTGAACCGAACTATAAACTTATGTCTTTTTCCATTGGTAGTCCGGAAAAACTCTCCGATCCGGGATGCCAAAGTAACGCTTTTATTGTTTTGATGTTTTGTTTTTTTTATTCACTTTTTTCATTTTTTTCATAATTCACTTAAAACCACAAGAAATATGTCTTAAAATGTTTTTAGAACTCATCTCACAAAATTAATTAATTAATAATTAAATGAAAAGATTAGTAAAGTTTTTAACAGTTAAAACACTTATTTTTTTTCCTCAGATGTACATTTCAGAAGCAATGCTTCCATCGTCAGTGAGATTTATATAATTAAATTAAATTAAATTATTTGTCAAAAAACTAATAGCCCAGTTCACACTGTACAATTAGTTGGACAAACTTAGGTTTGACAAACCAATGCTTGATAGTGTGAACTCTTCATACGACCGCTTGTCCAATTTGTTGGATGGTTTTCAAAAATTTTTGAAAATCTAGAAGTTGGACGGAGTGGAAGGGTATGTGACATAAAGTTGGACGACAAGCTTGATAGGTGTGAACGAAAACTACATCAGACCATCCAACTTCCATCAAACAAAGTCTGTCCAACTAATTGTACAGTGTGAACTGGGCTAATAATAAACAAAAATGTTTCTAAACAAAATTACAGTTGAGTTGAGTTGAATCTATTAAAAAATTTTTTGAATATTGAATCTTTGATTGGTCCATCATCACTATTCATTAGATTATTTTTGTTTTTAAATATGTAAAATGATTCAAAAGCATCTTATTCATAATTGCTATTTACATTTCTTATTAGTTTTAAATTTTGCAAACTAAAGCTATGACTATTTTCTAGCATATGTTCTGCAACACTTGACTTTTCTTTTTCATTATATTTAAGATGTGCAAAATGTTCTTTAAATCTTTTTAGAATAGGTCTTCTTGTCTGTCCTATTTATTCTTTTGCACAATCATTACATCCGGTAGATTAAATTCCTGACTTTTGAAGTTGGTAAATTTTATCCTTAGATCCTCCAATCAGATTTTTTATTTTTATTTCGCTGCACTCACTCATACGGATATTATATTTATTAAAGATTGGTTTTATCTTAGATGTTATTTCTGGATAGAAATAAAATTTTGAATATTTCTTTTCGTCACTTCCTTCATTCCTTATTAGATCTAAAGTTGTATAATTTCTCAATTCTTGTTTTCTTCTATGTGCAATTGTTAAATCTTCAATCAATTCTTCAGTATATCCATTAATTTTGGCTATGTCTTTAATTTTTTGGAATTCTTTTATTTTTGTTTCTATAGTCATTGGAATATTTAGAGCTCTAAAAATCATTGAGTGAAAAGCTGACATCTTATGTTCAAAGGAATGGAACGAGTCTGATGTAATGTATCTCAGAGTATTCGTTGGTTTTCTGTATATATCCAATTCGAAATTGTCTCCATTCCGAGTTATACTTAAATCCAGAAAATTTAGTTTCCCTTCAATTTCTTCTTCATATGTAAATTTTATTGATGGGTATTTAGTTCTATTTAATTTGTTAATGAGCTGACGGAGTTCATGTTTTTTGATTATCGCCCATATATCATCTACATATCTTAACCAAATTCTTGGAAAATTTACTTGATTTTTCATTTCAGTTTCTATATGCGACATAAATAAATTTGCTAAAAACGGGCTCATATGTGATCCCATACTGCAACCAAATTTTTGTCTGTAAAACTTTTCATTAAACTGGAACCAATTTTCATCCATGCACAGTTTAGTAAGTTTTACAAATTCATTTATTTCTTCTGGTTTAAGTGTATTTCTTTCTAGCCATTTTCTCAGAAAAACTAAAGTTTCATCAATTGGAACATTTGGATATAATGAAACAACATCGAATGAAACTTGAATCTCATTGCTAGCTATTTTTAAGTTCTTTACTTTTTCTGCAAATTCAATTCCATTTTTTATAGCTGCTGTTTCAAATTTGATTGGGAGATTATTAAGTTTTTCTAATAACCAACATTCAAGTTTTGATAATATTGATCCAGTTGTTGATGTAATTGGTCTTATTTGTTTTCCTCGTTTATGTAATTATAACTGAGAATATAATCTTGGTAAAATTGGATTTGAAACATTTAATTTCCTTGATAAATTAGGATCATTAAAAACTTTAACTGCTTGTTTGATAGCTTCTTTAGTTCTCCTTATCATTCCCGGTAAAGGATTAAAAATTACTTTTTCATAAGGTCCAGTTCTTATAAATTGTTCAGTTATTGCAATATATTCTTGTTTGTCTAGTATTACAATATTATTGCTTTTATCAGCTTTACTGAAAATAACTGAAGCTTTCTTTTCTTTTAAACTTTTCGCTGCTCCTCTAAAATTTTTCATTTTAGCAGTCATGTTCGTTAGATCGTTAAAATTAATTTTATCTATAGTTTCGGACCTTACTCTAACTTTATCGTCAGGATCATTGAAATGTTTCAGAGCTGTTTCAATGTTAATCAAAGCACTTTGGATAGCTTTTTCTTTTGTTGGTTGCAATGCAAAATTTAATCCTCTATTGAGTAATTCCAATTCATTTGTTGTAAATTCCAAACTTGAAAAATTTTTTACGAAATCTTCTACCGGTTCTACGTCTTTAAAAAACTTCTTTTGCTCATTATAATAAGCAATAATATTGTAATACTAGACAAACAAGAATATATTGCAATAACTGAACAATTTATAAGAACTGGACCTTATGAAAAAGTAATTTTTAATCCTTTACCAGGAATGATATGGAGAACTAAAGAAGCTATCAAACAAGCAGTCAAAGTTTTTAATGATCCTAATTTATCAAGGAAATTAAATGTTTCAAATCCAATTTTACCAAGATTATATTCTCAGTTAAAATTACATAAACCAGGAAAACAAATAAGACCAATTACATCAACAACTGGATCAATATTATCAAAACTTGAATGTTGGTTATTAGAAAAACTTAATAATCTCCCAATCAAATTTGAAACAGCAGCTATAAAAAAAGGAATTGAATTTGCAGAAAAAGTAAAGAACTTAAAAATAGCTAGCAATGAGATTCAAGTTTCATTCGATGTTGTTTCATTATATCCAAATGTTCCAATTGATGAAACTTTAGTTTTTCTGAGAAAATGGCTATAAAGAAATACACTTAAACCAGAAGAAATAAATGAATTTGTAAAACTTACTAAACTGTGCATGGATGAAAATTGGTTCCAGTTTAATGAAAAGTTTTACAGACAAAAATTTGGTTGCAGTATGGGATCACATATGAGCCCGTTTTTAGCAAATTTATTTATGTCGCATATAGAAACTGAAATGAAAAATCAAGTAAATTTTCCAAGAATTTGGTTAAGATATGTAGATGATATATGGGCGATAATCAAAAAACATGAACTCCGTCAGCTCATTAACAAATTAAATAGAACTAAATACCCATCAATAAAATTTACATATGAAGAAGAAATTGAAGGGAAACTAAATTTTCTGGATTTAAGTATAACTCGGAATGGAGACAATTTCGAATTGGATATATACAGAAAACCAACGAATACTCTGAGATACATTACATCAGACTCGTTCCATTCCTTTGAACATAAGATGTCAGCTTTTCACTCAATGATTTTTAGAGCTCTAAATATTCCAATGACTATAGAAACAAAAATAAAAGAATTCCAAAAAATTAAAGACATAGCCAAAATTAATGGATATACTGAAGAATTGATTGAAGATTTAACAATTGCACATAGAAGAAAACAAGAATTGAGAAATTATACAACTTTAGATCTAATAAGGAATGAAGGAAATGACGAAAAGAAATATTCAAAATTTTATTTCTATCCAGAAATAACATCTAAGATAAAACCAATCTTTAATAAATATAATATCCGTATGAGTGAGTGCAGCGAAATAAAAATAAAAAATCTGATTGGAGGATCTAAGGATAAAATTGACCAACTTCAAAAGTCAGGAATTTATTCTATCGGATGTAATGATTGTGCAAAAGAATATATAGGACAGACAAGAAGACCTATTCTAAAAAGATTTAAAGAACATTTTGCACATCTTAAATATAATGAAAAAGAAAAGTCAAGTGTTGTAGAACATATGCTAGAAAATAGTCATAGCTTTAGTTTGCATAATTTAAAACTAATAAGAAATGTAAATAGCAATTATGAATAAGATGCTTTTGAATCATTTTACATATTTAAAAACAAAAATAATCTAATGAATAGTGATGATGGACCAATCAAAGATTCAATATTCAAAAAATTTTTTAATAGATTCAACTCAACTCAACTGTAATTTTGTTTAGAAACATTTTTGTTTATTATTAGTTTTTTGACAAATAATTTAATTTAATTTAATTTTATAAATCTCACTGACGATGGAAGCATTGCTTCTGAAATGTACATCTGAGGAAATAAAATAAGTGTTTTAACTGTTAAAAACTTTACTAATCTTTTCATTTATTAGATTAAAAAACACGTGGAATATCTCAACTAAAAAACTCATCAATTAATAATTGTTTTCAGGTCACTTTTTTTCAATTTTTACAGGTGTCAAATGATATTTGTCAATTTTGACGTCAACAGTGTTTCAGTGTGTAAGTGTTTCTGGCTTCGCTTCCTTCTTCAAATCAAGAATCAAATTTCTCTTTTTTCGAGGAGAGGAACTGTCATTTGATGCCAATGGAACGGTATGAGAAGCGTTCAGAAGGCTTCCGAACGACCAATGGAAAACGACATTAGTTAGTTAGATGGGCATCATAGTTCGGGATATAGCTGATCATCAAAAATCATCTTTCTACAACAACTTCGACTTTGGGAGATCTTTCCAGTGTTTAACTCTAAGTTGGTTGAGGTCCTCATTTACTTGATTGCTTCCATCTACGACACGTCGGCGTCGTCTCCCCTTTTCGCGATTTTCCCGCAACTTGCTTTCGAAAAACCGTCGAACTGGAGCGTTGATGTTTACTCGTCACGTCCCACTCATCGTAGATTCGCGAGGCGTACTCTTCTGACTAGGCTCAAGCCTATGTTGCAGTACAGCTTATATAGTTTGTTGTTGAATCTTCTTCTGCAAACATTATCATTTGGTACTAACGCAACCGAAGACTTACTTTCGAAACGAATTAGGGTTTCCTAATCTGCTTTGATAAAGGTCTTCCCTTCCAAGCCGTACTGCAGGACTTGCCTGATCAAGATTATATATAAAAGGTTACCTTGGTTTATCTAGACAGAGTTGTATTTCTCAAACACCTTTCTAACCAAAAGTAGCAGCGATTGGCAAGAGAAATTCTCCGTGTGATCTCCGCACTGATGTTATTTTTCTTGTTTGTATTGGAACCTAGGTACACGAATCACAGTTCTAACTCAAAGTATGCTACCAATTGTGACGTTTTGTTCAATTCATCTATTTTCTATGTCCTTGTTTCATGACAGCAAATACTCTGTTTTGGCCTCGTGAACCATCAAACATATTTATATTACCACTTCTTTTTCGTCTGTTTATATAGGCGAGTGAGTGTACAGACTTTTGAAAGACTTTTGAGTTTTGTACAATCTTTTCAAGTATTATGTTAAAGAAACCGCATGACAGTTTATGCCCTTTTGTCGAAATTGAAAAGCCTCGACCTTGAAAGATGGTGAATGTTCCAAAGTAATCCTGCATAGTTGTACTAGCTGTAAAATGGCATTGAACATATCGTCTTTGTAAACACTCTGGTATAGGCGGCCTTGAAATCGATGAAAAGATGGTGTATTTCCATAATATATTTCCAGATTTTTCAAAAGATCTGCCTCAATGTGATAATTTGATCGATTGTGGACTTTTTTGATCTAAAACCACATTGATAAGGACCTATCAGAATGTGAAATGTGTGCGCAATTGATAGGGTCTCCTTTTTTTCGGATCAGACATTGCATTCATCTTGTTCATAGTTTCTTCATACCATAGGATGCAGGTGCATGCTTCCTTCCAACTGATATCCAGCTGTCTTGAAATGATCGGAGTTAAGGCCATCTGCATTTGCGGTCTTGTTTGATTTAAGTTTGCATATAGCATGCCTTATTGCGTTGATCATTGTCTAAGTTGAAGGAGGCATTCAGCCTGACAGCGGAATTGGTGTCTTCATCGCTGTTAATGGTCTTTCTAATCCTCAGTAGCGACGGGTTGGAATTGCCGTTCCTAAAGAAGCGGATGGAAAAATGGCACACCTCAAACGCATTTTTAAGTCATACATTTTATACTCCTTAGGCCTTTTTAAAATTGCAGAATATTTTTATGATCAACCTACTGAGATATTGGTGTTTAAAATTGGTTTACAAGGGCCGTTTCTCTGATGTCTTTTCTTAGTGAAGCAAAAAGATGACCGTAGGTATATATAGTATATACACTCTACAGGTCTAGCTATAGGTACCTCCTGCAGCCTGCAGCTCTAAAACTAAAGTTATAACATTTCCAAACCAGGTTTAAAAGTAGCTCGATTACATTCGATTACTATGAGCGCTCTTTGTGTCAGTTGGTGGTTTTACATACTTCATATTTTTGAAAACTAGAGAGTCATTAGTTGCACTAAGATCATGTTTTTAAATAGCATGATGCAACTGCATTTCTGTAAAGCTCAAATCTTTTCAACACTTTTTCCGATGCAACTGTGTTCACTTTACACCCATTACCCTGGTGCTCCAACACTTACAAATTGGCGGCCTCTCCACTCGTCAAAGTATGTACCTATACAAATGCATATTCAGGAGCATTTCCACAAAATATTTGTGGGCCTCACAAATCAACAACAGTCAAGCATATCCATCTGTAAAATTAAAGAATTTCCTGGCATTCGCTGACTCTATCCCATAATTATAGCCCTTGGCAAAGTTAACCCTTTAACCACTTTCCATATCGGCTTGCATGCCTACCCTTCTTTTGCCATTCATATCCCACCTTCAGCCAATCCACACTAAAAAAAAAAATATTCCCGTAAAATCACTTTGTGTTGAAAAGTCTCGCTTACGTTTGCTATTGCAGAGGCAAATTTTCTGCACCTTCGCATTTTGATAGGTCGATTAATAACGGTGCTTTTTTTCCACTCCACCAAACGGATGAGATCAAAGGTTTCCGAGTAAAACTTGATGCCCGCCACTCACAGAGGTAAAACACAAAAAACCGTTCAACAAAATATATTCATTCAAATATCTGTGATCCTGAATCGGCGCATACGCGCCACCAATCCACCTGCCTTCAGAAACTGCTTTACTCACGTACCTACTCACTCACAATATACCTACTCCCACAAGTTGGCGTTCTGCACCCACCGATTCAATGCCGCCCGACCGGAAAAGGGTTGAAAGAAAGATTGATTAACTTGAAGTTTTGCCGCAGCGTGTAAATGAAAACTCGCCTCACCCTTTTTCTGTTCTCGTTCAGTTCACTTGGTTTTGAGTTTTTGACTGGAAGCAGATATAAAGGACATGAAAACATCGCGGGTTAAAATGTAAGAGAGCACATTGGTGGGTGTGAGGTTGGAACTGGTGATTGGTTCGAGCAGGGGTCACCTGGGTAGACCTTAAAACGTTCCTGTTTTACATGTTTCAGCGTTCATATACACGCAGTATGAGTTGGAAGTTAGCGAAGAGGAACGACCGCGCATTCCTTCAACTCACCGATTAGAGGGTTAATTTTCGCTCTAAGCGTATTTGCGTTGAATATTTTGAGGAGGAAGAAGAAGGGATATGGTGAGTCTTCCCTCTTTTATTTTTGTGTTTTTTTTTTTTGAAAGGCAGTTTGGATTTGAATAATTTTTTCCAATCGTTTGAACTTGATTGTTGGGTTAACCGGGGATAAGCCAGAGGGATGTTATAACAAAAGTTAGTTTTATTCAGGAAACGTGGTTGGGTTTGAGGTCGGAATTGTATATTGAGCCTTTGATGTGTGTGACGTTTTGATGAGGAAGCTAAAATTCTTCTATCCTTGGGCTATACTTTGGAGGCTATAAAAGGCTTTGTCTGATGACCTTTTTGTTAATTTGCAGTGGTGACTTAAATAATTCGATTAATTTTTGACCGCAAGGCATTTGGAAGTTTTGAATATAGGTATTCAATTGAATAGGTATTCAAAAAGAACGTGAGACTGTAAACTGATTTGAACTGAATGAATTGATCAAAAGCTAGGGGGACAGTTTTTATTGGTTCTTAGGAGCGAGTGAAAAGAGGTTGCAGGCAGGATTTAAGATGATGGAACAACTCTTTGAAACAGAACGTCTAGAGACGCTGACGCATTCGAATCAATCCATGAAAAGTTAGTAAGACTTATCGTCAAATGTCAACTTCCTACAATCTTCATTATGCAATCTCAATCATTGAAGTTCATTGACAGATGAACATTCATCCCACGAACTACCTTAAGTGGTGTTAAAACTGCAACATAAATTTTTAAAATGTACGCAGGTACCACACTGCAATCTTTTCAAACCATAAACTTAAATAGTCAAAAATTGTATCATATCGACCGTCATAAATCCTTCAACTGCTTAAGATAACTCAAAAACAAAAATCCTTTTCCAAAAAGTACCTTTTGTTCGAATATCCTGCAACGCATCTCGCTTCTGTTTCGTTGTTTTCAAAGGACATTTACGAATTATATGCGTGTCCATATCCCGCATAATACCAAAGGTATTTCAAGGATTCAATTTAACTCTGTTTTAATTGTGAAAGGACCTTTGCGACACACAGAAAAATAAAATCTGTCACATGCTGCGGTTTTTCGCCTGACCAACGAACCCAGGTAACGAACCCAACAGACTTTACAAACAATAAAAATGAAAGTAAAATTTTCACTTCGACAAGGAAATGGGACTCAACACGAAAAATCTTCTTTGTTCCAATTGTACAGCAAATAAATCACAATCCACTTTTGCCGAGGAAAGAAATCCTTTTGTATTGATATCTCATTGGTTTATATCTTCGTCATGGATTATGCAAATTTCAAAAGGAAAAAAAAATGTCTCTTCTGGTAACTTTTCCGTGAAGCAAGCACAAAAGAATGTTTTGCTAACCTCCTTTGTTGATAAATGCAAACATATCCCCGTTTGGAAAATGCACAAATTTGCAAATGCAATGAACTCATTATCCTTGTTCTATGGTCAATGTGGGACAATGAGTTGAAGGTGTTTTGTTGAGATTGAGATTAGCTCGCATTTAGGTGCAGGTAATTGAGAAAAGTTCTTTTGTGGACAAAATATTGTGGGAGCTAATTTTCATGGCAAATTAATCACAAACAGGAAAGTATGTCTTATATTTGTTCATTGAAGGTGATTGATTGGAGAAAGTTAAGGATGCCGGTATCGGAATGTGCCACTTGATCAGCCAAACAGAGAAAGTTACTCTTATACTGACATCTAATGCGCTCATAGATTGAGGTTGGTTTCTGTGCAAATTCTTTTACTATTAATAATACTTAAGAACCATATATGTTGCTCAAGTTATAGCCGAGATACATACAGAGCGTGGCTCAAAAGAGCGGAGAACCCCGAGGCCTAGCGCATTTCACACAACAATTAATTGTAATTGACCTAAAATTTTGTGCCGGTCCCGATCCTGAACGGCGAATCGAGAAAGTGCTTTTCGTGGCAGTGATTTTACTAACAGAGGACCTGCCAATTTCTCACGAACTGTGATACCCGTGTAAAAACAATTTATGTTTTCTGTAAGATTCCAACCAAGAAGCTTCCTCGTAACAGGCAGATATGCTAACCATTACGCTCCGGCGCTTCCGAGATGCCCCCGAAAAAAAGTGCAGGGAACTTTTAATTGATTGAAATGAATTCGATATGAGAGAGACTGACTCGCAAAGTTTTGTTCCATCAGCAACAAGCGTAACGGTTACAATTATTGGCACCCTTAAGGATTTTCCAATTTCAAATGTACGTAAATTTTTCAGTTTAAGAGTTAAAAATATGTTACATAATATAACATAATATATACCAAATTCAAATTTAAGAAAATTTATGTATATTAATAACCTTCACTCTTTTTTTGTAAATGACAAAGGGGTTAAAATGGAAAATTAAAAAAAGCTTACCTAAAACTGCAATTATTGGCATGTATAGTTATTGGCACCTATGAATCCACTGTTCCAAGCGTTTTTAAGAGGTTTAAAAGCTGAAGTTAAATTAAAACTAGTCAAATCACTTATCATACCGATACTATCTTATGGATGTGAGTTATTCGCTGATCCTGATTCTCATTCGCTTCAAAAGCTAAAAGTTTCTTTTAATGCGATTGCTCGTTTCGTTTTCAATCTTCGTATGTTTGATCATGTCTCGGCTTAGGCTCGTAAACTCCTAGGCTGTTCTTTGGAAGCTTTTTTCAAGTACCGCTGTTGTTCTTTTCTCTATAAAATAATTGTTAACAAGACTCCCAGCTATCTGTATACCGCACTTAATTTTTGCCACTCTAATCGAAATTTCTTATTGCGTTCGTCCAGATATACTTGTTTGACGTCACGCAGACAATTTTTCGTTTATGCTGTCAGACTGTGGAATGATCTTCCCAGTCACCTGAGATCTAGAATCGGACACAGAAAATGTCATACGCAATGCTTCGAACATTTTGCAAACTTAAACTGAGACTTACTTTTTTTTCCAATTTTATACATATTATACATGTTGCGACCTTAAGTTTTCTTTAATTCTTAACTTTATATTTATTTTTGTCTATCTTTTAATTTTGTTGAAATATGTAATGGTAAATTTTATATTATATTATAATTGAATTTTTTGTTTTTGTAAATCTTGCACTATTTATAAAATGTAATATATCCTGTACAAATTATAAGTTTAATCTTAATGTACAGTTGTTAAAAATCAATAAATCAAATCAAATCAAATCAAAAGTTGTTACATCAGCTGATTGCAGAATTCCTGTAAGAGTTGGGATAAAGGGCTATCGGGACGGTTCCTAGTTTCCCTTGGAGTGTAAGATGTGTGCCATTACCATCAACAAAGAGTAATATTGGTAATATTATTTTTTCTCGGATCAGATAGGGGTGGAGTACCTACTTTTGAAATATACTCGCATTCAGCCTTTTTCCCTTATACCGCAGCCTCACGTATCCCGAATAGTTTTCCGTAATTTCCTACCAGGAAAGATCACCATTGGAGGACGACGCGTTGAAAGAAAACATAACAGTCTAATTCGATTATGCTGGGCCTCGATCAACTTGAATCGTTCTTAACCAAACAATCTTGAACGGAGTCAAACCAGCCGAAAATATTTGCCACCGAACGTTCGCGCTTGTTGATGAAGCTGGATTAACTGTTCTAAAAGCTAAAGAGGGATGACGCTGCAAAAATGATTTTAACCTTTCTTTTCCTAGAATTGCTTCGCTACCAAATGGGTGGTCGCTATTGTAACTTGGTTTAGAAATTCTTAAAAAGCATAAAGAACATCTACTTTTCTTTTCGGAAATCCTTTAGCTTGCGAAACTTTTAATTATTCAACAATGGTTAATTGTTCTTCGTCAGATAACACTGTTGCGGACGCATTACGCAGTTTTGAAAAATGTGTACTCAATCGAAACAGAATAGAACGCGGTATTTTGTAGTGCTCAGAAGCTGCGTTTTGGATATCTGTCCATTTTTTATGGCCAATAGAGCTTTCTGAACATCTTCTTTCTGACATATTTTTCTTGTTTTCGACATTTCATCAAACTTGAACGATTAGCGGAAAGATTGTATAATTACTGCCAGTCTTAAAAATACATAGTATATTTTTTGGCCTCAGTGCCAATAAAATTGTTGTTCCATAGAACTAGTTATTGGCACCCAAGTGGAAATTTCTTCTTTTTTGGCACCCATTTAATTAAAAATCTACTAATAAGCTTTACAAAAAAAGCGAGTTTATAATCTTATCATAAAAAAACATAACTTTTTCATATGTATAAGTACATATAATAAGCACATATTAACAACTGAATAAGACTTACCAAACACTAGGTTCGTAGAAGAAATACATATTTTGCAAGCCTTTGGCCTTTCTAAAACGTGTTGACATATGCACAACCGCACACACCTAATGAAGAGCTTATTCAATCAAAGCAAAGACGCAAAATGTCAGAAGTAGTTTACAGTCTACGAAAAAAGTCAAATTGGCTTACTATGATCGGTGGTTTTTGAAAAAACCTTAATAAATGAAGGGGTGGCAATAATTGGTTAAAAAAAGGGGGAGCCAATGACTGTATCCGGCGCGTTACGCAATCTACTTGCATTGTTGAAAGGTCCATGCCTTCAGCAGTTTCTTCTACTGTTCCTGCTTGTTATTTTTTGATTTGCGTTTGTAGTACTCTTGTCTTTTGTGTATTAACCCTTAGGATAATGATGACTTATGCATTTTTAATTTTACTCTGGATTACCACTAAGAGCGAGGGGCACCGAATCTTTGTCGACCAATATAATAGCAGATCTTTTAGAACTATCTATTTCTTCCAAATTTGTAAGCTTACGTGAGTAGGAGCTAGAAGGTAATTGTTTTTTTTTTTTGTTGGAGAATTCGGCTGGGACAAGCCATAGGCCTCCAGGGGATGTCTTCTCTTGCCACAACCTTGAGTTTACACCAGGCCAGCGTCTTTTTAAGCAATCTTGTAAAGATGGTACGGGACATTGTCAATCATAGGCAATCACCATTGGTATACCATCCTTCATCTTCGAAGTTCTCAGACTATCCCGGATTCTATAGTAGAAGGCCTGGAGCTTCTGCAGATCTATTATACAACTGTTCAAACAAGATCAGGTTATCCGCACTGCTTATGTCAACTACGATATTTTTTTCTTTTCGTTCTTCACTAAAGGACAAGTCTTTCTATCCAAAATCTCCAGTCTAGGCACTAAAGCTATTGCCTTAACTAAATGAGTAGCAAAGAGATATAAGACATTCGAATGGATTCAAGTCGACTTGTACTGACTTTAGTCGACCGAAACCACGGTCTAGATCGACTCATGTTGTGTATGGCCCGAAATGCTTAGATATTAGGTTCCTATTCGTAACTCAAAATCAGCATCAAAATTGTCCTCAAGGATAATTTTCTCGATTGGTCCTGCAATCATTATGTAAATAAGCAAACAAGTAAAGCGGCATAGCTGAGCCTGATTAGTCCCGGAGCTTAGAGTTTTTCTCTTAACGTGACTTTGAGAGGAATGGAGAGGACCCTCATATCATTTGCCGATTCCGAATGGCAAGTTGAGAAATTGTTTTTCATGACACTTTTGAAGTACTTGACCATTCCTCGAGAAAAAGCGATACCCGTGAGAAAACATAAGGAGTTGCTGAGCTCTCAATCAACTGGCATACATGGTAACCATAACGCCACGGGTACCACTATTGCTCATACTACCACCAGCGTTTTGTTTTCATCAGAATTCATTGCGACTTGGGATTTTGCACTGAATAAAGGAGATATGTTTCCGTTAAAATATCAGTGGCTGGACGCTTTTTTTATTAAAATTATGATCATGAATCTGTTTGTTATGGCTTAACGTCACTATGTGTTCGTTAGCTGTAACCCAGCAAGCTCATTCGTAGTACAATGGATCTGTGAGTAAATCTACCAGTGGTGCCAGTGGCGGTGTTGCTTGTTGAAGGTTCGATGTTCAAGTCCCACCAGAAACATACAACTGTTTTTCACTTCTTTCGTCTTTCTTACCTGCTCGGAATCGGAACAAAATTAGTAGGTCCTTGAAATGCGTCAAGCCACGAGACTTCCATGATTCGTTGTGCCACTGACTGTTTCATTTGATTGGAAACTGACACTGACTATTCAATTGCTGTTCCCATTCAGTATTTTCAAAGTCATCATTTCCTGGTGCTAAATTCCAGGACTTCCCACTCATTGACGATTCGGAGGTGTCCAACTAACCAAGGTGTCATTATGACTTATTCTCACAATCTGCATAATATGGTAGGTTGTTGTAGGTTGCCCAAAACCCATTTTATGCCACCCACCAAAACGAACTCATCCCTACTAATCTAAAAAAGTAAAACAAAAATGAAACCTTGCCGAAAACATTTCCAAAAACTCATTTAATTGCGACTTCTGATTGTACAGACGGCTACCTATACCTGTAAATAACTCATTTTGAAGCACATACCTCATCTGGGAGATATGCCAAGTGCTAAGTTGATGCGATGGTTCTTCGGCTGCCAGAATGCGAGAGCTAGTATTGGAGAATCATCAAATAAGAACAAGAACCCCGTTCAGTTTTTGGCCAATCCCACTGAGCCATAGCTCGCACACTCATCTCTGGGGCACTTCAAAGTACTTCTTACTTGCCAGTTGCCAGCCCAGGCCGCCAGAATCAGTTCCTCTTCTATATACAAATGCTGAACAGAACACCCCTCCCAGCTGGATGATTGATTGCTCATCATTTTTCATTCTTAATGAAAATGCACCCTGCTGGGCAATCACATGGATTCTTCCTACTTGTGGTGGTGTTCTTTGCTGATGCTGATGGTGCTGCTGCTATATTCTGCTTCTGCCTGGAATTTGGTTGTTCCGAGTGTTGGTGTCTCTCCTTTTATTTTTTTTTCTGTTTTTCTTCATTTTTTTTTATTTTGGAACGTTCCTTGCTTTAGGCAGAGGTTGGTTCAACGAGAAATGGATTCATCATCTCTCTTATGGGGTTCCAACCTGGCCCGGGGTTGGTTGGGCTGGTGGGTTCGTCTCGGTCACATAAACAGAACCAAACTCAACACACAGAATGGCTGCGCGCTTATACACCTATAAACGTATAGCTGGTGGAACATTCTGCTGAAGAGTTATGTTCGCCAGAGTGATATTTCATTAAGGGGGTGTTACTAGAGAGATGTTCTGTTTTTTTTTTTTTTTTGCTTTTTTCTTCTCTGACTGAGTGTTTTTGCTCTTGTGGGCCAAAAAGTTGTGTTCTTTGCTATGTTGGAGCAGATCTCACTTGTATAAGAAACAATCTCAAGTAAGTTACACCCAAACATCATCATTAATCATTGTTTTGTTGCCGGTGTAGGTACTGTTTGAGTCTGCGGGTGAAATTGAGAGGAGGTTCTCGCGAAAAACCTCTTTGGAATGTAAAATTAACCTTTTTTTCTTATAAAAGAAAAGGAACTGCGAATAAATAAACTCCGATGATAAATTGAATGGTTATCACAGTGACGCAATGAGTGTTTTGCTCAAAAGATTTGAAAGCTGATTTGATGAGTAGGTACTTAAAAGTTTTTTTTTCGTATTGTAGGAATGGAAATGACATAATATAAATTCTAAAGGAATCAAGAAGTAAATTCTTTTTTCTCCTTTTTTTAACTTTAGACAAATGGGCTTAAGGAGGCGGTCATATTTTTGCAAGAGATGTTTTTAGAGTCATGTGAGCTGTTGACAAAAGCAAACCCGAAAGAACTATTATTACTTTGAATACTAAGTTGTCTCACTTCTTATTCCATATAAATAAATAAATTTTCCCGGACCTGATAGCACAATTCAATAATTTGGTCGTGCACCAGAGGTCGTTCGAATCCGTAGATGCCCATCATTAAAAACTTGCCGAGATCTTAAAGAACCTATGGCCAAATATTTGCAAAAAAAAACCTAGTCCAGCTTTACTGGAATCATCTCTCCCCGCCGCGCCGTTGATTGGCATTTTCACGAATCACAATTCATTGGGTATCCATTTCCATATGATGAGAATGGGCTTTAGCGCATTCGACTTATGAAGAGGATGCTAAGATGAAGAAGCAGAGAAAGGATCACTCCTCTGTGAATGTTCGAGATTGTTTCACAAAAGCTGTCGAAGAATACTTTTTGACGAACTGAGCGACGTCTCTTATAATCCACTGACCAGCATCCTTGAGTTCATTCAAAATTCTAAAAGGTTCAGTGGGGGTTCTCAACCTCAATAATATAGTCGCCAACTCAATCCTCCCCTATTACTCGCCTTATAACCCCCCTCCTCTTCCCACCTCCTCATACTCTGTTATCCCGGGAACCACAAGGATCCTTGAGATACACCTTGTTCAAGTGTAAGGCGACTCATTTTGCTCCGCTTAGGAATGATGCTGACTTTCTATCAAGACTCCGAGCTGGAAACAACTCTCAGTATCAAAGTAAACTATATGATTTAAAAAAAGACCACTACTTGGTCAGCTTTTTGCATCTGCATATATGATGTAGCATTCCTTTTTGGGACACTTTAGCTGCATTGTGCACGAACCTACTAGCTGTTCCTGGAATTGGAATCACGAACCTCTCACGCAACATGCTGACATGCTTACCATTACGCCACGGACACCACGAGATGAGACAGTAAGGATTTTCGTATTGAAAAGGCATTGAAATGAAGAAATTTGGTGTATATGTATAGGCTTAATACGTCTTTTGTCAATACCATCAGAGATAGGCAAATACTAAGCCTTCTTAACGCGTCTAGTGTGCGGAGATTATTCTTCTATACACTGTCTTTTGCCTAGCAAACAGAAAAGATCCAACGGTTTCAAATCGTATAATCATGTTTGCGAATTGACTTCACGAAATGGTAAAATAACGCAACCACGTAACTGGGCACGCAATAAAGCCATATAATTGGTCGTGTTGTATGGCTTGTTGCCCTGTCTTGTTGGAGTCACAGATCCACAATTTTATGATTTTAATCGAAAGCTAGAAAAAATAAAGGGAATAAAGGGTTGTTATTCCACCATGTTGCTCCGGGTTGAATTTAACGGTTGGACAATTGTCATATTCGAAGAAATACGGACCAATGTCACCTCCCAACCGTAGAACATACCAAACAGTCACTTTCTACGGATGTAACGGCACCCCTTCGATCACTTGTAGGCTTTTTAAGCGGCAATTTCGTTTGCTAACATACTCAACGAGTATGAAATGTGCTTCATTGCTGAAGAGCTTTTGTCGGTTGTTCAAACAGCTAGGTTCAATTGTTACGTTAATTGAGCTAATAAGGATGAAATAGATGCAAATCTTAGCGCAAAATACGCCATAATGGGGTCTCCGACTCGTTCAACTGCTGTGGACCCCACGAACTCCAAAATTTATCAGCAACACTCTTGCAACAGGAATATTTTCTACTGAGCGTCTATTGCGATGATGTACAGGCCTTGGGACATCAGTAACGCTTCCAGTCTCTTTAATTTTTTTGAACAATTTTACCGATCGTTTATGTAGTCGTTCGATTCATCGCGTGCTCCAAATGTGGTGACATTTGAGTTACCACTCTTGCATTAATTTTTAATATTTAATTTTAAAGATTTAACTCCAACTATAGTGAGGGCTTAATTTCACTGGTGTCAAATGCCAGCACTACCAACTCCAATCCACAAAATGAATGACTCTATGTCTCCACTTCAACACCCGAAACGGGCCAAATTGATGGTAGGTGGAATATTGAGCTTGAATAACTTCTGGAAAAGTAAGTTCCACATAAAATCATTTGAGTCTATTTCAAAATGAGTTCCATTTTCCTAAAAAACTGAAAAGTTTTCTGTTTGATGTAAAAAATCCAACGAAACAGGAAAACTGTTTGGCATGTTATTGTTACTTAAAATTGAAATTGTGAGTTTGGAGTAAGTATTTTGTGAAACAATTTTTTAGCCCCGTTTTCCATCATAGTAGAAAGCATACATTTTTGTGGCTAAATTTTACTTTTCTTATTAAAGATGATTCTTCAAAAACAAGACGCTCACTCGACATTTCCATACGTTTTCTTAAGTGATGACAGTTTATTTCAAGTTATTGACAGTTGACAGTAAATGGTAATTAATAAAAAACACAAAAGTTAATAGTTTTTTCCACTAAAAACGTGAATAATTGGCTCTCTTTCAGAAACATAATTTTTTTTTTCAATAACACCAGATTAAACATAATAAGACTATTTTTTTTTTTTTTTGTTAGAATTTCTAGAAAATAAACCCATCAAGAACTTATTTTAAGCTTTCCTCGTGTAATTAATCATTGTGATTTATTAGGACTTCGATCATCTATCTGATCACAAAGACGATCTTGAAAATAGGAACCCCATCACCACAGATCGAGCCAATAAATCTGGAGTCTTATGTTTCTTTGTATAAAACACTTCTGTCTTTTAAGAATGAATTTCGTTTGATTGAAACTATGAAAGAATATATATGAGACTTTATAGTCAATTAATTAATTAGACACATACACAGCCAAATCTTCACATAGATCACTGTCATCTTGAACAGTGAGAAAGTTGAGTTTAAATTTATTAAGTTTTCCAACAAATACCACCGATTAGAGCCATAATTGGAATTGAGAATCTTCTACATATTTGCAATCTTTTAACTGTCACATTCAAATAGATAAGAATCCGCATGTTTAGACCAATTACTACTTAAGATGAATTTGCATTTTCTCAACGTTCTTTTCGCTTACCCCGGAACTAACCACTAAAACTCCATTGTTTAGTTCGAAAACGTTTAACAAATTACGCTCAAACTTAAATTCAGAACTAAACCTTCGATTAGCAATTCAGTGTTTGATGAATTCGTAAAACACTTTTCAGATCCAACTCAGTCACACACTTCGTTGAAATGCAAATTAATAGCCAACAAATTGCCAAACGAATATAATCGATTTCTATGCTAATTTTATTGTTGTGATTATCCCAAAAAAAAAGACAACCTCCTCTCTCCCTGAAAAAATTAAATCAAATTCAAACAAAACTATTCATCTCGAACCGTAACCAGATTCTTGATCTCTAAGTTGTATCTGATGATAGATCTTAATAGGTCTAATGAAATGAGATTAAATTGAAAACCATACGAGCTACAAAAAAGAAATAAAAAACCGTGGGTTGTCATACGTTTTTTTTTGTTGTGTGATGAGAGATGATGCCTACAGTGAAAGAAAAATGTCTATGCCAACAGTTTATTGTGTTTCCAACTCAATTTGATAAATATTTCGGGAGTTTATGAATAAATTTTCAACCATTGGCTATAAACAAAAACACGTTTAATAGGAACGAACTTTACGTTGTTAATAGCTTCGGGTCTTTTGCGTGCGAATACCTGACTGACCCCATATCTAAGACAGATTGGTTGTGGTAGCAGAGAGATATGTTAACATCAAACATTTTTGTTTTTTTTCGTTTTACTTTGATTGGGTTTCGTGTTGTGTGTGTGTATTTTTTCTCGGAACATTTGATGTTAATCCTTATTTATATGAGTTGATCTTAAAGAGCTTCCTAGGGCATTCGTCTCTGTCAGATGACACAATTTTTATCATCACTTGGGAGCTGAAGATGATGATTGAATAATTTTTCAATTTACTTTCCTTCTTTTAAAAATATTTGTCAAGCTTTCAAACTGGTTACGATAGATTGAATTTTTTTTTGTTTGTAAGAAAAGTTAACTTTAGTTGGTATGATGCTTTGAGATAGAACGCAATGATCAGAGTGGGTGATTTACTATAAGATATACGTATGAGTATTTACTCAAACTTCAACACTAGCCTCCTCATACTTACCTCGGTTTAAAAAGGAAGAATGATAAAATCTAAGGAGGACTGTAACCTTCTTCGATAGAACGGTATTAACTGGCATTTGACAATGTTGAGCTCAAGAAAATTCTAAGAACTCGAGGGTACGAATGCATTGAAGTTGAGAATCACGACGAGAAGAGATCAAAAGTTGCTTCTTCAGCATTAATGCCGAGTCAAGGTGATTCAATTAACTTTTGGACTTAATTAATGGCAATGATAAACAAGACGAGTCCAATATGGCTGTTTTGGGATACTCCGGAGATGACCACAACAAATACTAAAAAAACGGAAGGATACCGGATCCTATATTTGTGGTTGTCTATACTTACTCATATATCGATCTAAGCAGGTTGAGACCGAAACATAGAAAGGAAAGGTTGCAAGAATGGAATTAAGAGAGACTTTGTTAAGGCATGCTGAAGTTTGTAGTGATGACGTGTACCTACTTCGATACTCCTTTTATAACATGGATTGGAAAGGAGACGAACTAAGTAGCTTTAGACTAATCCATAAAAACAGTTGGGCTACTTCGAAGACAATTGGGATTAGAAATAAGCAAATAAGATACAATGAATTCATAGAGTTCGAGGATGTGAGACAATTTTGAAAGATATTTTTATGGTTGAAAACTAAGTCCTGAGGACCAGTTTAAGGGAACGGTGTGACAAGACATGATTTTCAAAAGTCTTTTGAGAAAGTCTGCTGGAAAGTGAAAGTGTGAAGAGGTAAGTCAAAGGTATAACCAAACGCCAGGAATATTTTTTAGGTGAAATTTCAGACACACGGATCTTGAGCTTATTCGTTTTTGAGTTACAGAAGATCATCAATAACAACTGAAGGATTGACGTTACATTTTAAAGGTCAGTAGTAGAATGCGGTAAACAGTTGCCAATGCGAAAACAGAGCCCCGCCCATTGATTGTTTTTATCGATGCAGAGAATAAGGAAATCAAAGAAATAAAACCATTCAAGGGAATCAACCGAAATAATTTAATATCTACGTGGAACGATACTTGAAATCTCAGTAAATATAAGATCAACACACTTTAAAATCCAATGAGCACAGAACCGAGTTCGAGAGTAAGCTTTAACCAACAGCCAACTTGAAAGATCCGAATTAAAGCAAGGGGTTTAATAGAGCAAGACAAGACCACCTTGACTTGGTTTGCAAGAAAACTTGATGGTGGAGTAATGATGGCAAGACAGTGACATGCAAAAAGATATCAGCCTTTAAGAACTGGGTCAAAGTGATTTTCAATTGAAACAGAAGCACGGTTGCAAGTGGAACACAGATTAACCCATCCACTGTCTAACTACTAAAAGAATATTTGGTCTGGCTGGACCAATCTAGTGCCGAAAAATTAGTTTTGGGTCTCAACTTTGTAAAATGAAATTACTTGGCAGGTACTGCCACTGGGCTTGAGCAAATTGAGCCCGACACGCCAATCCATTCATTTTTAACAAAATTCTAAGTGAATTCATTTCCAAGTACCAGGCGAACAGAAAACATCAGAAAGGAGTAGTAGGTACCTCGCTGACTGGCAGCTAAGAGACAAACTCAGGGAGAAAGAAGGCAAAGCCAAGCAAAGCCAAAGAATAATATAACTAGAGATGTGTAACTCAAACTAGTTTCACGTTCCATTAGTCTCACTCGGGACACAATGGGACATCTAAAATTATCTCTGTGCAATTTTGACAAATTGTGTTTGTGTGAGTGAAACACTCACGCCTCATAAAAAAGTATTCCCTTAGTAAACTTTTTTTTTTTTTGAGATTTGAGTTACATGTACAAGTGTTTCTTGACTAGATTCTCACTCTCAGTTCAAGTCGAAGAATGGCTGTCACATCTATGATTCATGAAAAGCGATCATTTTGCACTAATGAAACGGTCTGAAAATGCTCCTGGACGCCCCTGTACGTTTTTTTTCGTTGAATGCAAAGTGACATTAGAATCAAAGTTGTGTACAGTTTTCTGAACTATAATTTAATTTTTATGATTTGAAAAAAGATATACCAAAAATTTATTCAATTGCTAAATGCAACACCTTTGAAAGCTATAAGAAAAAAGAACCCATCTACTCACTACAACAGCTCACAACTCAACAAAAAAATTTTTGTTTTTGCCACAAACAAAACTGAATATTAGCTTTGATAAACCGTTCTAGAGTTTAGGCATTGAAATGATAATCAAATAAAATCAGAAGCTCAAACAGTGTGAGACAGTGTCTCAAAACGAAGCTATACTTTGAAGCGCACATCTCTAGTCTTTGCTATGAGCAAGACGGTTACACATCTTTAGCATGCACAGCTTTATCTTGTTTCTATCTTGGTACGAAGGAGAGATGCGAGAGAATCAGAAGCAAAAAATGTTGATGGTTCTGTTCTAGGTGCTTGCCTGCTTGGTGGACCAAAATTTGGTGACTACTGATAAACAAAACCGGTTTCACACTGTCACACATCATTAGCAGAAACAGGTTTTTATTGCTATTGTTTTTACGAAAATGGGATAAGAGAACACAAGAAAACGAACAACACAAGCTGTGCAATCATACCTACTGCTGCTGCTGCTGCGGTTGCTGCTTGCCTGGTATACGAAACCCAATTCGGTTCATCAAAGTTGGTTTGTCGATGATGACGAAAGAAGGTACAAAGTAATAAACACAGGCATTATGCTTGCATTTAGTGTGGGCTACAATTTGTGTTTGTGAATAGAATTCCGAAGCCAACAAAAAACGAAACTAGTTTACTTACATGGCATAATCACTTGACTTGTAACACGTACGCCTGACAGCGAGAATCGAACTTTGGCTTCTGACGAGTATCGATATTTTGGGAGAAATAATTCTTTGGTTATTCGATAAATGTATTGGCCCCTTTCTTTGTTAGTAGTGAACAACTTTGATATATAATCTTGAAATCCCCAAGGAATAAAGTTATGTCAACTTTCTTAACATGCAAGGTACTTAGCAAGTTTGACGAAATCTTGCCTCTGAGCGATTCATTACAAAACTATTGAATAGCGGAGATATTTATTTTTATTACAAAATAAAAAATGATCACTAACTACTTTTAAGTTACTTTGGTCATATCATTTCCTGAACTTATTATCGTTGCAAGGTTCAGTAAACTCTTCTAGCAAGACCATTCCTTAAAATGAAAAATGCCATTCCTGATTTCATTTAAGAACATATTTCGTAGTTTTTCACTCACTTCACCTTAGCGTTATTTAAATTGCTGCCCAACTTTACCTGATCGTGTTTTTACCTGAAGAAACACAACTCCTTTATTTTCTAACGATCAAATCAAAACATGTGTGTATTTAACCGAGTTATTAATCCAATTTTCCTGGCCCAGATCTTCTTTTGTTTTAAAAGACAATCGTTCCATAATCTGAAAATGAAAACAATGTAAAAATAATTTAAATTGAATTTTTTGAAAACAAATCAAAAAAGACATCATGAAGTCCAACACCACGAAAACTTGCTCAACCGCAAAACATACTTCGTGTCACTCCGGCAAGAAGACAGAAATGCTACTGACTAGAAACTTTTTCCATTCCATGCATGAGGCGCATTAAGCCTTGCGCAAACCAATGCGTTGAGATCGTACGATGCGAAATGCGATTGCGATAAGTCAAATCCCTATGCATTAAGTCAAACGTCCATAAACGTTTGACTTAATGCATAGGGATTTGACTTATCGTACGATCTCACCGCGTTGGTTTGGCCAAGGCTTTAGGCGCACAGAATACACCACAGCGATATGCAAACTCATGAAGAAAGAAGACGAAGTAAAATGAAAGAAAAAAACATTTAACTAGAGATGAGCAACTCAAATGAACAGGTAGAGTTGTGTAGATTTGTAGAAAAATATTTTTTTTTGCTTCGTTTTTAGAGTAGAGGAACAGGGAAAGGTTTTGAATTGAAAAAATTAACCAAAACAAATGAGAAGATAAGCCCAAAGTAATGTAACTACATAAAAGCATGTCAAATAATCTGACTTAATTTATCCTCGAAGCCCCTGATCAGAAATAAACTGAGAAGATAAAGTGCTAAAATATTTGGCAAAGAAAGAAGGACCTCTCATGTCGCCATTCACACTCAATCATTTGAAGGTAATCACAGTGTCCAAACCATTACCAAGCAAAATCAAAAGAGTTTTAATTTTGATCAACTAGATGAATTAAAAAAGTGATCAAGAGCGTCAGACCCACATAAGAATGTAGTCAAGATCCCAAAGAAGCCAAAACCAAAAGCGATGCCATACATTATTCTAGCCAATAGTAAAAAAGATGACAGTGTGCGTCAACCACATTATTTATTAACAATGTTTGTACAAGCACACACAGAAAATGGAATTAGTTTGACAAATAAAGGTTCACTCAAACATTCTTCCAGTTGCGGCAACAAGTGATTCAGCTGTCAAATTATATTTACATAGCGCCTGAGAGTGCCTACACTGAAGGAACAAGAAATATACTGTTATTTTATACATTTGCAACTGTGACGAAGGCGTTCGACGTCTGAAATCATGTAAAGCGTTTCTGATGCAGCTGCAATTAGAAAATCGCTTTGGTTTTATTCCTGAATCGATTGACATTCTGTCATATACTATAAATTAACATATCCAGCAAAATAAATATAAGCAACAATCTATAAAACAACGCAAATGGTTAACAGCAATCAATAGTTATTTTATGAAATGCAGTTTTATTTTGAAGTGCACATCACTAGTCATTGCTATGAGTTACTCTGCCACACATCTCTAGCATGCGGATGTGTTTGGCCTCTCTAGATGAATTAAGAGAAAGTAAGAAACAAAAGCATGCTCAAGCTCAAAGAAGGTACACACATACACACAAACCCTATATGGTGGTAGTTGATTGTTGTTTGATGCCTACTGAAACTGAAACCGGTTTTACACTGTCATACATCTTTAGCAAGAACAGGTTATTGTCGCTATTGTTTCTCTACGAAAATGGGATGAAAGAAAACAAGAAACAAAGCAGAACAAATTGTGTAGGAATACCTACTGCTGCTGCTGGTTCTGAGCGCCTGGTATGAAAAAGTCAATTTGGTTCAAAATACTTTGAATTTACATTCTTTGGTTTCCTTTGATTAGAAAGAAACAAAGGAGTTGTAAGCTACTCGTGTATTGACTTTTTGAGTTGTAATTTCTATTTGTATATTCAATGTATTCGAATTTGCCAAGTCTTAAGAACGATACAGAAATATTTGATTAGTCTTTAACACTCGCAAAATTTTGTAAGCTCCGGTTATAGTTTACGTATTGCCCTTCAATTAACAACTTATCAAAAAATATCCTTCAGTTATCTTTTCTAGATCGGTTCTTGATTGAATTTGAATAAATAACAGATATGATTTTAGATTTTTTTTTTTTTTAGATTTAGATAGTTTTTATTATTCAAATTCATTTTTAACTACTTTAAAATAATATAAAAACATATATCATGGCATTATGCCGTCTGCCCGATCATTTAAAAAATTACAATAAATAAGTTCTCAAAAGTTCCCACTCCTTATTTTATTCCTATAATTTAGCGCATTTTTGGCAAAATTAAAAAGTTTTTCCACATCCAGCTCGTTTAACTCCGTTATACTCTCATCATCCGAAAGGTAGTTTTTTCCAAATACCTGACGCCTCACTTCACTTAATATTGGACATTTCCCAATGAAATGTAAGACATCTTCTCTTTCATTCCTGTTGCATAGATCACAAAGACATGGAAGATCTTCCCTATGTGGTATGTAATTCAGGTTAATAATTTCACCTCTCAACCTCATCATCATTGATATAACCTGCACACTGTTTTTATCATGGAAATAGTTTTTTCCTACCAAATTGTGGTCCAAGCGACTGTACACTGCTCTATGTACCGAAGCTTTTGCTTCTTCTCTATACTCCAGTAGCTTCAGTTCATCAACTTTCTCCACCAGCTGATATAAAATTGAACCCCAGTTATCTACATTTCCAATACTTAGATCAACCTCCATCTTGCATTGAAGCGCCAGCTCCATCCATTCCGCATACCAGCTTGACTTGTTATCCACCGCTTTTAACGCCACTATTTTCGGAAGCCTTGTATCCGCCATTTTCATTACCTTCAGTATGTAGTCTATCTGCAACTTCAAAGTTTTTATAAACAAGGGTGAAAGTCCTGTTTCGATCATCAACAGATAATTTGGAGCATTAGCAGGAATACAGAAAATTCGTTTTATATAGAACCGTAGGAGCTTCTCTACTGCCTCATGTTCTTTATATCCCCACACCTGTGCCCCATAGAACAAAACTGATTCAGCCACTGCTTCAAATACTTTATATTTACTGCTATGCGCAATTGCTCCATTTGAAAAACATCCTTTCCACGTCGCATTGATTGCAGCTTTTGCCTTGGATAGTTTTTCGTTGAGGTGTTTACTCAAATTGAGGTTTGACGAAAGAAGCATGCCTAAGTACTTGAACTCGTTCACCAGTTCTAATTCTCCGCCATTGTAGTTCCAAATGTCCTTACGACTTCTTCTACCACCTCCTTTTTTAAAAATCATTGCTTTGGATTTTTCTCGGTTCACTGTCAAATTCCAGAGCTTACAGTAGTCTCCAAGCCGGTTTATCATTAGTTGAAGACTTTCAGCGGAGCTAGCTAACAACACCACATCATCCGCAAACATCAGTCCCTTAATGCATGTATTTGCATAAAGAACACCCCCCGGAAGTCCATCCAGCAGATCATCTATGAATAACGAAAACAATGTTGGGCTCAAGGCGCATCCCTGTTTCACACCTGATTTTGTCTCGAACCAGTCTGACATCTCTTCACCATTCCAAATAGCAGCTTTGTTCCCTGTATATAGGTTTTGTAAGACTGTTCCAAACTTAAGTGATACTCCTTTCAAGTACAGCTTATAAAGCAACGCATTTCTGTCAATGGAGTCGAAAGCTGCTTTGAAATCCACAAAAAACGTGTAAAGTTTTTTGTTTTGATAACAGATATGTAAGTGCAGATAATGATACAATTATCGATATCAATTTAACTGCCATGTAGGCAGTAAAAGGAAGGTTTTCTACTAATTCGTCACATATACTACATTCATATTCGAAGTTACTGAGACTGCCAGAAAAGCATGTTTTCAAGGAACAATATCTCGTCACTAAGTCTCAAGTTCAGTCTATGGTTTTAATGCTTGAATGCAGATCAGTTTTTCAAACGTTTTCTCATCAGTTGTAAATTTTTAATCAATGTTTCGCTCATTGTGAAAATTAGTAAAATGGTAACGAATGATTGAAAAAGACTGGCAGTTGACAGATCGGAATACCAAGTCAATTGCTGACATCTTCTTCTTTCCATTTCTGGAAACGCCAGAAATGCGTTACGAGTAGTGATCTTGAAGCGATCACAACTCTCCCACTTTTCTGCTTCACACTAGTGATCCGACTGTGGGGTACGCCGCGTTGACCTCAGAAAGCGTCGGCAAGCCTCCCGGTTTTGGATTGTTCCATGTCTGAGGCCAACCAAATGCTGCTGTTTTTGCATTTGCTTGTACCAGGAGTGTTTTGGCCTGCCATTTCTTTTTCGTCGCGAATTTGTTGAAACGTTGTACGATATTGCCTTTTGGACGGGGTTCTGCGGATCTCTCCTTTGAACATGACAATACCAACTGAGCCGGTTGTGCTGAATTTTGTCCAAGATGGTACTTTTGACATGAAGGCTTCCACGGATCTTAGTACTTCTAATTCGATCAAGCTTTGTTACTCCTGCTGTCATCCGAAGCATCTTCATTTCGGCTGCCGTCAATTTGCTCTCATACTTTTTGTACATTGTCCAACATTGTGAACCGTATGTCAGAGCTGGACGGACAACTGCTGTGTAGAGTCTTCCCTTCAGCTTAGGGGGCATTTTTCGATCACAGAAGATAGCGGAGTTTTCTCGCCACTTCATCCACCCTACGCTTACTCGATGATTGATGTCGTCATCACAAGTTGCTTCACTATTGATCATAGATCCCAGATATTTAAACTTTTCACACTTGGGAAGCACATTTCCATTCAAATAAATGTCTGGAATAGGCTTGTCTGGATCAGAAAAAGGGCAGCACAGGTATTCAGTCTTTTTAGCGCTAATACGGTACCCATTTCCTTCCAGAACATCAATCCAAACGTCAAGTGCTCGTTGCAGGGATGTAGGATCCTCGCTTATGATGGCTCCATCGTCAGCAAAGAATAATTGTTGTACTTTATTGTCCGTTACTTTTCCTTCGAGCAAATAATCCAGAACAGCAATAAAGAGCAGTGGACTCAAGACACTTCCCTGATGTACACCTACTGTTATTTGGAATTCTTCGGTGACTCCAGCTGGGCATCTCACTTTTGTAACTGCTCCCTCGTACATGTCCATAATTATTCGCACATAGGCTTCAGGAACTCCTCGGTGTCTGAGGGCCACCCATATCAGATCTCGTGGTTGTCGATCGAATGCTTTTTCGAAGTCAACCAACACAATATGCAAATCCTCTAAGGCATCTCGGTGTTTTTCCATAATGATCCTTATACTTTGGATTGCGTCTGTAGTTGACTTACCCGCGACAAACCCGCATTGGTCATCAGAAAGCCTTATTATTTTCCGCAGTCGGCTATCCAAGACCCGCTCAACGATCTTCATAGTGTGGGACATCAACTTGATCGAACGATAGTTGTCACAGCTTCTGGTATCTCCCTTTCCCTTGTACATTGGAAGGAGAAAACTTTCCCTCCATTGATTAGGCAAACTGTCACCTCTTATAAGTTTGGAGATGAGAATCGTGAGCCATCTCAACCCGATGTCTCCCATATTTTTCCAAAACTCATATGGTACCTCGTCTGGCCCAATCGCTTTGCCTTTTTTAGAGTTCTTAACTGCCTCCCTAACTTCTTCGACTGTGACGTCGGATACTTCCGTAAAGTTAGGTGCAGCTGTTGGAAAGTGGCGCCGAGGAAACTGTTCATTCAAAAGATCATCGCAATACTGTCGCCACCTGTGAAGAATTTTGTCGTCATCCACAAGTAGCAGTCCTTGAGCATCATTTATGAACTTTGGCGAACGAATCTCCTGCGCATTTCTCCTTCTCTGAGCGGCTATTTTGAAAATGGTTGCTCCCTTATTCAAGTTGCTTTGTCTTAGCTCTTGGATTGCCTGATTTGCTTCAGCAGCTGGGGCAGAAATCTCTTCCAGCTCTCGATACAGGCCCTCCGTGCTTTTTGCTTGAAGTTGGGCGCACTTTTTCTTCGCTTCTTTTCTGCAGCTCTTGTATTCCATTTTGAGACGCGCTTTTTCATTTGTATTTCTTGAGGGGCACTTCGACCAAGCTTGGAAAGCTGCTTTCTTCTTTCTAGTCAATTGCTGACATAAGATTTGTTTAAGTAAAAAAATAAACTTAAATAAATAACTCGACTGTTTATTAATAGTTAAAAATATGCCTAAAATTTTAGAACAAATAATTTGTTGTTTTAACTTCTGTTCAGTTTGTATAACATTTTTTCGACAATTGGTTTTTGGCAGCACATATTGCAATTAATGAGAAGTAATTTCATATATTGGCACTCAGACCAATTTTAACAGGCTTCTTTTAAATGCTTTCATTTTTCCAAATGTTCTGATGTGTTTTTGCGTGTTAACAACAAAAAAACTATGCAGAAAAATGAAATGTTTGCCCTCAATCAAGACATGTCCTCTTCTAACAAACGACGGAATGGAGCAGTTTGAAATTATACCTAATAAAGGGTGTAGATAAAAAAAAGAAAACTAATTCTTCAAAATGTCATCTATGAAAAACACCTTAAATTTTACGAATATTTTCTATCCGCTAAATATTTTCTATCGATACATTGTGGAAAAAGTTTTCAATAGGGAGCACAGCCGACTATCAACGCAGTGCACCCTCCAAGAAGTCAACCATGGCACTGAAAATGAAAACATGAGAAGAAATAGAAGGTATACCTTGCTGATGCTGGGCTGGCAGCAGATATGGAAACTAAACAAAAGAGAGGATAAAAAAAACAAAGAAAAAGCACATTGAGCTAGAGATGTGTAAGTCGAACTAGTGACCAGAGTTGGGTACGTTCTTTTGAGGTGAGGTAAGTCGTTCCATATATGAAAATTGTGAGGGAAAAAACACAAGAACTTTTTCATTTGATGGGCTCACAATTATGAATTGCTGAGTTCAGTTGGTAAACTTAACTAGGAGATATTTGAAACTTTTTTTAACATAATTTAATCAATTATACGTATAGGTGGATTAACGCAAATTTGAATTTTTTTTGGTGTAGCGCATTTTTTCAATAATAGTCCTCTTGAGTGTTTTATCTTAGATTCATTCATTTACGAAACATCCAAATGTTTCAATAATTAAAAACTACTATACTTTAAAATATAAAAGAACACTGAAAAATCAAAAAGCGATAGCCAATGTTTCATAGTTAACAAATAAAAAATGAATTTATAAAATAGAGTTTTGCTTTGAGCTGCGCATCACTAGTCGTTGTTTTGAATCACACATCTTTAGGAAGCACAGCATTTTGTTGTTGATGTTTTACGAAGGCAAGGTAAAAGAAAAGAGAAACAAAACAACGTAAATCGTGTTGGCATACCTACTGCTGCTGCTCCTGCTCGCCTGGTACACAAAACCCAATTTGCCTTGGTTGTTGAAAACACACACAAACTCAGTTTGTTAGCATAGCTTGGTGAACCGAAACTTGAAGCTTGCTGAGAAATAAAACCAGTTTCACACTGTCACACATCCTTAGCAAGAACTATAAAAGTGGGGCCAAAGAAAACAAGAAACAAAACAACACAAGTTGTGTAGGAATACTTGCTGCTGGCAGCCTGCTGCTGCTGTTTCTGCTCGCCTGGTATAAAAATTCCAATTTGTTCATGAAATCTTAGCATTGCCCTCTGCTTTGATGCCGATAGTTAGTGTGAAAGAAGGCGCAATGCGCAAACAAGAACACATATGTATTGAATATTGATCGTACGTATGTATGATTGATCTTTTGTTTGATTTGACTTTGCAAAATGAGGTTTAAAATGCTTGCACGTCGCCGGCCTTAAAACCTTACATTGAGTCTTGCCAAACAGTTGAATAATCATTTTCTTATCAATTGATTTGATTGTCCCTTGACGGGTTTAGTAGAGAAAATATCAAAATGCTGCATATTTTAAGGGAAACGGTTCAGAGCAAATTAATCAAGATGCTAGGCCAATATTCTTCAAGTCTTTTTCCATTTGCTCGAAATACTTCAGTGCCAAGATTCATTTGAATAAACTTGTTATAAAACAGTTTTCAGAATAAAAAACACAAAATTCTTTGAATAAACACTTTTTATTTAGGAACCCAGTTAAGAAATATTAAGATTTATTTTTGCTACCCATGACCTTAGTTCGCACTCTGGGAATTATTTCTCAAGAATTAGGTCATATGTTTTAAGATGGCAATTCACATGTGGACTAGTACAATAAACTTCTACTTCCATCAAATTTTTTCCTCTTCTAGGTTCTGATGCAAAGTGCGAGATGATGAAATAAATCAGAAAAGAAATAGAAACTCTCTTTCCAGCTCCGTATTCATCTTGTGAGTGTAGGAATCGTCTTGAAATATGAAAATAGAATAAAAAAATTTGGTTAATATTAACAAAGTCTAAGTTTAAATTTAAATATGAATAAATATGCAAAAAAACAAAGAAATAAAAATGAAGTGCAACTTTTCAAAAATATTCTTAAACACAGGATAAATTTGAACATAGAATTGAATATACACCAAGCAGCTCTTAGTGCGGGTCAACTCGACTACGGAGCCTCTCCAGTGCCCCTGTTCTGTTACTTTCGCATCGATAACATCGATCGGGAAGCGGTTGAAGCCGGTATAGCCATAGGCAAAATGAAGAATTAAAATATTTGGCTAGAGATGTGTGACACAAACTATAAAATAGAGATGTGCATAGATGTGTCAAGGCAATAGATCGATTGTTTTTTTTCTAGGTATCATCAAATTTTAGCAAAGTAAAACAACGTGTTAAAATTTAAACGAAGCAACTTTTAGTACATATCGCGATGATTATAATCGACTAACTACGCAAGGAATCGATAAAAATTTTAAGAAATTCGAAAAGAGTGGAAGCGTTAATGATGTAGTACGGCCAGTGCGTCATTGTAATGCACATTCAGTAGAAAATATTGCTGCTGCAAGTGCGAAGATCCGAATTGATGAATTTTTCGGAGTTCGCAATAATTGAACCTGTCGTAGGTACACCTCACTATGGGATACTTTGCACTTGAACTTGCATCTCCATCTCTACAAAGTTCAAATTACGCAGTAATTGGAGATCGCTGGCCATTTACATCCCCATGAAGTAGACACGCTTCTTGGGCATTGGAACAACAAACACTAAACAAAGACTTTTGAAACAAAATTCTCTTCAGCGTTGAGGCACATTTCTCGCTTGGTGGGTACGTAAAAAAAAGAAGATCGCTGCAAACGTTTGATATGCTCTACGATCGGAAAGTGTTGTTGGTCCGTATTTCTTCTAAGATGCAAATGGCCAGACGGCTAATTTCAACCCGGAGCGATATGGTCGAATGATAAACTAATTTTCTAGGCCTTCGATTGAAAATCATGACTTTGACGATATGTGGGTCCAAAAAAACGATTGAAAATCATGACTTCGACGATATGTGGGTCAAACAAGACGGAGCAACAAAACACACAACATGACCAATTATATGGCTTTACTATGTGAGAAGATTCGTTTTTCCATTTGGTGACATCAATTGGCCACCAAGATCATGCGCGATTCGACACCGTTAGCCTTTTTATCTGTCGTGCTACGCAAAAGACAATTTATAATCCCCGAACTCTAGACGCCAAGCCACGCATCTTTCCGAGTTAACATTGAACACTATCTCATCTAAAATCAATCACCTACAATGGAAAGATGATAATCAACTTCGTCTTCAATTGCAGTGACTTGCAACTTCAATTCTGATGATTTTATTCCCTAGCGACTTTACCAGGAAGCATTGACTATATCTTATGATGTCATTATTAATAATTACTTCTCTTCTTTGACATACATCACTGTTTAAACGAACTTAACCATGCAGACCTTAATAAATTGCGAAACCCGTTTACTCAGCAGCCGCACAATCAATCTCCATCATCCACATCATCCTAGATACAGATCGTGATCGAAAGAAATCTCAAAGGAATCACATCAATCATATTAAAACCAATCAATGAAAACCACCTCATTCCGATTCAACTTCACTTACGCACCGTCAATTTCTGAAACAGTCGCGTCTTAAGTCAAATATTAATATATAATCGATCGGACAACTTCAGCGAAAAATTCCGGGTAATGATTGATCCCAAAAGGGGAGCTGTATACGGCAGCGATTATGTGTGCACACTGAAACCTGTACCTGGGATTTGAATTACCGCGCTTGACCTTGGAATTTAATGTATACTCTGTGGTCTGTGCAGACTTATACTTCAGCGCTCTGTCTTTGATTGATCGCTTCACAAACAAATTGCAGCCAAAGCGACACTTGTCCAGCGTTGTTCTGTGAAATAATCTTAAAACTTGATTGATGGCATCCCAAAATGTGAAATATTTGCGAACGATCGCGATGGCAGGGTCTTAAAAAAGTCTATATCTGACCCATGGGGGGATTAAAATTATGAAGCGGGAAAAAGGCAAAGAGCCTTTATCCGCCAGAGACGAAGGCAATGTCATTTTGACGGACTAAGTGTATAGGACTTGTTAGGTGAATTTCACACAGAGAAGGAGCCGTTTTCGGGTTCATATTGAAAGCTAAGAACAAAGTGCTTCGAATAGCTGGATAAGACTAAGCCATAGTCAGAAGCTCATTGCTGCGGTTATTAGAAGATAAAAATAAGTCTGGAGTAGAGCTACTGATTGGTGATCATTTTATGGTCACTGAGGACTGAGGACCTGCCAACAAAAGAATGAACGTAGAAAACTGTGAGAGGCGAACATATACCGTAACGAGTTAGAGAAAATCGTAATTTAATTAAACTACTTTGCTCTAAGTCTAATGACTTGTTCTAACGTCCACTACAGCGGTCATGCTGATGACGATTTCTTCGACAAGTCTTTATTAAATGTAATGCAAGAGGAACTTGACAAGGCGAGTGTAAACTATCATAACCATTCAAAGATTTCAGCGCACCTAAAACTAAAAAAGAGCCCCATAAGAGAACTTGAGGCACTCCGGGGCTTAGAGGTTAGAGTAGAGCACTTCTCTCGACCATACCTTGCTCTAAGATGGAGGGGACCTAAAGTTTCTTGACAATTCGGAAAGGCAAAGTGAGAAAGCGCTTTCCATTGCAGTATAATTACGAAAGTTTTGCTAGTTCCTTGCGGAAGGATGCTTCTGACGAGATTCTCGAACTTTCACTTAACAGGCAAACATGTTGACCATTACGCCAAAGGCACAATGTGAAACACTATAGCTTATTTGGTCTATTAACGATCTTTAGGTGATTCGCAAATGCTCCGACTACCCTTCGTTATTCACTATAATTTGCCGTGGTAAAAGTTTTTCCATCGACCCTACTTAATCTTAGACAGTCAAACACATACTTCACACTTGCTGAAATTCCCCTATATTTTCGATTAGCAGTGGCAGTGTCGGCTTTTGCTTCGACACAGTAACCCATCACTTGTCGTAAATGTATCAATGTCAAAATCAACTACGGCAGCAGCCTCATCATCATTGCGGATCAGTTAAACAACCGTCCGTCTCGTCGCTTCGGTTGCCCAGCAACAACCACCGCGCAGTACAAATTATATATCTCACAAAACTGTGATGATGATGAAAGATTTGTTCGGCCGCATCCAATATCAGAAAATTTCTTATTATTATTTGAAAGAAGCGCTACATGGACGAGCATATCCTGCTTGCAAGTCGCTCCTTGAGACTTAATCCAATTTTGAATTTAGTGTCAGTTCGAGTGGAACATTGCGGCAAGATGGAATTAAATGGACAAAAATTAGGTTGCAATCTTTGGGAGCTCCAGGGAGAGAGAGAGAGTGAACAGAAAAGCTCCACCTTCCGTCTGTTTCGTTGAGATAACAACTGAAGAAAGAACCGACGTCATTTGATATCAAAAAGACAAGCAAATGAAGTGATCCTGACAGATTTGCTGTTTGGATCAAATTATTATTCACATACCTGTGATATGTGCAGTGTATCTCAGCAGATGGATGGATGTGGAATGAAGCAGAGATGACTCTTTGGTAGCTTTAGATCGTTAATTTTTTTTTCTTTTCTCTTCGTGTTTTGTTGTCGGATCTCTCAGAGATGATGGTTTTCAGTAGAAGTATGTTTTTTTCTGTCGAGGGTAATTATAAGAACATTGTAGGGTAGGTTTGGCAATGTTTGGGCTGTGGCGATAATGCGCGTATCAGACACCTTCTCGCACAAGTTTCTTTTTAAAAATGCATTTTTAAAAATGCAAATGAACAGAATAACATTTTTTTCATTAAAAATGAAAACATTCTCAATAATTTTAAAACACAACGCCGTTAAAGTGGATGCCTCTGTTGGCTGTACCGTATTCTGTGAGGCGAATTTTCAAAGATCTTGTTAATAGCATCGGGTTATGGCTCACTGATTGCATGATTTTGGCATCAAGTGCTTGAGTCGTTTCCGGATTTATGGAATAACCTCAGTCTTTCATGGTTCCCCAAACACAAAACTCAAAAGTAGTCAAAACGCAGCTTCGAGGCGGCAAACTGGTATCAAGACAGCCAATATGGCCAAGATGGCGTATAGCAAGATTTGGAAATTTGGTGCGCAAAAGATCGACTGCGGCATAGGCTGTGTAGCTGAGTGCGTCATTTCGCAGATACATGTTATTTACTTCCGTTAAAAAAAACAGTCAGTTCGCATGGATCTGTAACGCCCAAGGTTGACCGAAGCTTTAGTGAACTGAATCTAATAATCTCGGCTAAGGCCTCATTCTCGCCAGAGTGCACCGTTTAAAAACAAAAACCATGAGTCTTTCCCATTAGAATGCTAGTCATACAAACTTTTTGGGCAAAATTGGTAACATCACGCTCGTTGGATGCTTCATTTCGAAAAAAAAACTTCTCTACCAAAAACTCATTGTTTGGACGGCACTCACTCATTTTGGAAATAAGTTTTAAAAATTTGATAACGCTGTTCAAGCGATAGGCGCCTCACTTCGATCTGCTGAGCTATAAGTTCTTTGATAAATTAATGTGTCAAGATTAATGGGAAACAGCTGTCAGTTTAAAAATAACCGGTGATCAGAAAAGAAACCACTGTACATCAACGATATTTACGGACGGTAAACCGACGCCGACGGTGACCTTATAAGGATCCTACTTCCTTTCAAAAAGTATTTGAGGAATAAGATATGATATTTTATGTAGTGCAGCTCAAGTTGCACTGTATTAAAAAACGGATACATGCTAACCGTATATTTAAGACCTTACTGGATAAAATAAACCAATATAAATTACAGTTGATCTTCACATTGAAAGAAAGCATTAAACAAAACTCTAGCACCTTTCCTATCCAACGCTATACCCGAGTTCTGAGTTGGAACTAAGTAGATACTATATCAATTTATACCAACAACGGCTCGAAAATGGAAGTTGGAACAGGTGCAGGTTTCTTTTCAGAAAGCCTGAACCAGAAAGCCAGCTATTTCCAGAGTTCCAAATCACAGCAGCGTCTTCCAAGCCGAGATCTTGGCAGTTACAAGCGCTGCAAAACAGGTGTTCATGATGGCGCTATCACATGCTGATATCACTTTTTTCATTGATAGTCAAGCAGCAATAAAAGCTGCCACTCTTGTCAAGTCAAAGCTTGTTTGTCGCGAACAGCTAAGGGTTCTTGGAACACAGCATAACGTTAGACTCTGCTGAGTTCCCGGTCATAGTGGTATACCAGGAAAAGAAAAAGCGGACGAACTAGCGAGAAAAGGATCAGCACTTGACCCTTCTCTCATTGATTAAACACCCTGTGAAATTAAGAAGATCATTGGTAACAAAATAATACGAAAATCAAATGAAAGATGGGAATGCCTAGATTCCTGTGTTACTTTCAGGAAACTAAGGCCGAAATACGATAAGAACGGATTTGAAAAGCTACTATCATTGAATAGGCCTTCTCTTATCAGTATCATAACAGGACACAACCAACTAGGCTATACTACAAAAGAAAATGGGTCTTTGCACCGATGACTTGTGCAGAAGATGCAATGACGAAGATGAACTTGAGGATACCACTCACTTCCTTTTTCACTGCCCAGGAAAAAATTTCTAGGAATTACTTTTCAATGAACTAGAAGAATTATCAGACACTCCAAGAAACAGCCTGTTGAACTTCATTAAGGCCTCAAAATGGTTAAAAACTGACCAAACATAAACTCATAGGTTTCTATAGGACGTTACAATACTCAAGGGTATCACAATGGATCTACATTGATCAAAGTGTGACGAATGACGATCTTATTATCAACCGTCAGCCCATTCTATCAAACCTAACCTAAGTAGATGCTGACTTAACCCAGAATTATACGACTGCAGCCTTATCCTAGCTGAGCACAATGATTTGTAAGCCCTTATTGCTTCTGAAACTGTCATTGAAATTTGAGCTTGGAGAAATACCGGCTCATTGTACAATCAGATAGCATTATATGTATGTACCTGCTTTTTTTAAGCTTTCCAGATGTTTGTGAAAAATCCAGAAGACGCGCCGTCATACACGCGTTACCAGCTATCACCATTTCTACGCAAAGCAATCTTTTCACAGAGGAAGTTGTCTACAGTCTTTTCTACAACCAACAAGTTGTCTACAATCTTTTCTGCGAAAATGTACTATAGCTTAATTATTAAGGTTGAGGTGCTTACGCTTGCATCGAAAAGTGGCATGCCATCAACGGCAACGGCTGCGTTCTTGAAAACCCTATCGTTGATCAAAGATTTTACTGAAGACTTCGAAAGACCATAGCCGCTGGTTCTGGTCCTAGAAAAGCTATCTGAGAGCCTTACCTTGAAAATTCATTGCCAACCTCGCTTTCTGTTATGTTTTATGTCTTGATAAACTGAAACCTAAACGAAACTCAAAGTATTTCTTAGCATTAAGTTGAAAGTCACAGAGAGGTTCAGAGATGAGTAAAGAGTTCCATGAAGAAACCCAGTAGAGGTCAGTTAAAAGATATGCTGCTTGCGAAATACGCAAAACCGCGAAATAAGACAGCCTAACGGATTTTTTGGTTTTATTGGGGTGAATATAGTTAAGTCCAGGGGTGGTTCCTGTCAAGGTTTGATCTCCACATTCCCACGGAAACGGGATTGGGAACGGAAACTTAGAAACAACTGAACAGACTTTAAAAATGCTTTCAGCATTAGAATGCTACATTGTAATTCGCAGTTACTAACACTATATTATTTGATACCTATATTTCCACGGGAACAAAAACGGGAACGATAACGAGAACGGGAACCTTAAACCTACTTGACTGATCTCAAAATTTCTTTCAGATTTATGATGCTCATGCAACATTATCCTTCAGTATCATAGATACCCATATTCCCACGGGAAAGGAAGAACGAGACAGGAACCTTAAAAGTACGGACGAGAGCAACGCCGGGCGGTTCAGCTAGTAACGAATGAATTTAAAGCCATGACATTGCTGTCAACTCAAAAAGCGTAGTACAGTCAAAACATATTGTTCTTATGAATTCAGAGAAGGAGGGAGTAATGTAGTGACGGTAGACTTTGGTTCAAAAACAACTTAACATTGGCTGGAAAGAAAATGAAGACGAAGAAGTTCTTATGTTTTACAGCGCGGATGCTTCTTCACTTTTCAACACTTAGCTATCTTGTCTTCAAGAACATTTAGTAAAAAAAGTTTCTCCAACAGTTGTTTTTCCGTAACTAGCTGCTCTCAATAACTAACCCGCAATACCCAGCATTACCCTATACTCTTTCTTGTATTTCAAACCGAAGCAATCCACGGTTCTTCTTTTCCTCTTACGCTAAATACGCGTAACCGATGAGTGTCGATGTCAATCATATGGAATCAACTGCAACTGCTTGACTGAGTGACAGCTCAAAACCGACTTATGATTGGCATCATCGTTTCAGTGTCGAAAAATTAGATCCCATTTGACGAAACCGCGAATAAGTCCGCTTCACAATACAGATAAGGAGGCTGTCTAGTGGTTTTTTCCTTTGCAGCGCTTTGGTTCAAAACCAGTTAATGTCTATCTGTAACAAAGACTCGTCATCATTAAACCAACACACAAAAAAAAAAAAACGTTACACTATCGCAAAGTTATGCTGCAAAAAAATAAAATCACTCTTTTCTATGTGCGGTAGTTGGGTGGGATGCATCCAACCAACACAACCCCCTCGCTTCGCTTGAACCCCGTGTGGAACTATAAAAGTGTTTTATGGACCTCGAGACAAGGACAAGAAATAATGGCGGCTAACGACGAAGATTTAAGGGTTTCCTTCCACCCTCACACCCATCACACTATGAAAGCAACCAAAAAAAGGGTTTCAAGTGCAACTCATTGGCTCCATTCACAGAGCAAAGACGACGCAAGACGAATTCCTTGCGGCGCGGTACGTTAGAATACAAAAAAGAAAAAAATGTCGAAAGGTGGTTGGAACCACCCCCAACCCGCATATAAACATCATTTACCCCCGCAGATCGTTTTGCAACAGCAGCAGCGGCATCTCTCTACTTTCTTAGATGTTGAACGGCAAGTGACAGAGCGAGCAGAGTGTTGTTGGCTAAGAAGGGGCTGCAAACATTGCAGAACAATCAGTGGTATGGGGGTTGAGAAAATCGCGCCATATATTTTCGTCGGTCTGACATTAACTGCTATCACGGAGAGTCCTATGGACGATTTATTGACAATGCTGAAATGTGCAATTGGCGGGTGGAAGAAGAGATTAGATTTTTTTATATTCTATTCGCTTCTCGTCTTCTTATATTCCTGTGTTCTTTTTGTGTGCCCTTTCCAACCCCCGCGGGGTTTTATATAAAAATCGTCTTGATGATTCATGTGCGTCTTCCTTGAGCGAAAATATTTTCCATTCCACCGCCCGTTTATAACACATTATGCCACCAACGTGCCCATGGCATATTTTAATTGCCTAATTTTGTGGATTGAACGGTATATACGGTACCATGGCGGTATAAGTTAAAGTTATACCCTTAAACCGTAGTGACACTGTATAGTATACAAACTACAAGAGAGAGAGAGAACCAATTTTAAGTCGCTGCCGATTTTCTGTTTTGTTTGTTGTTTTGGATGATGGAAGCATGGCGAGGCTAAAGAGCGGTGCGGAGCAGTGTGCCAAATGAAAATCTTCATCTGTCTTTCCGTTTGAATTTATTGAGATGGATAAGTTAATGTTTTGGAAGGAAATTAATGAAAATGGTTCGAGAGGAGGGTGGCAATGGCAATAGCTCTGGCGGCGAATGGAGTGTGCCAAATGGGTGACTGTTTTTTGTCGGTATGGTAAAGCAACGAAGTAAATAATCTCAGTTTGCCATGGAATGGAAAGTCTATTAAAAGACAAGGTTAGGCGAGAAAGCAGGGAATATGCTCTTATTTATGGAATAGGCCTAATCGGAAAGTGGTACAGCACTGGATGCTGCGATTGGATTTGCTTTCATAAGCATGTATAATTAAACCTGTGTGCCTTAAGAGATCATAAACATTCATAATTTTAGATCATAGAAAGCTATATACCTACGCGAGTGAAGGGGTTAACTTTTCTTACTAAAGAAACATCGAATGGCGTTTTGCGGGAACAGATTTTGAACAGTTTCCAGATTTCACGTGGAAAAGTTACAACGGAAACATGGTGCACCCCTCACACCAAAGGAAAATCTAAAATAAAAGAACCCTTACGCAATGACTAAACACAAAGATGAAAGTGTTCGCATTAAAAAAGTAAATAGTCCTTAATATTGGTAGAAGTGAACGTGCAACGTAGCGTAATCGTACGTGGTTCGAAAAGAGACAGTAATTTCAACAAAAACTTAAGTTTTGACACAATCTTTATAAAAAAGTAGGGCGGTAAGAGGTTTATTGATGCTAGTAAGGCCATAGTTACAAAGTCTCTTTCCAATATCAATATGTTTATAATGACTTCAAATAGTTACAAGACTGTAACCACCAACAATCTACAAACACTGCATAGATTAGGCTCTTTGATGATCGAATATCTCACGTAGCTAAGCGAAAATCATACCTGGGTCTACAATGATGCACAGGAAATTGAAACGAAAATGTCTACTTTCTCTTTCTTTTTCGGGCCTTTAAACTTTTTCATCATGTAATGCGGAACAAATGCTCACTATATACCCCAAAATAAACGAAAATATAATCCTTAAGTAAAATCATTGGTGAAATGCAATTTGCCGTTCATTCAACGGAATACAACTCACAGCAAGCTGAAAAAGCATACAGAATGAAAATCCGCCGACAACGACTGAGGAAAAGATTTCAGAGAATACGGCAACGTGAGCTGAACACAAGCAATCCCGATTACCAGTCCTGCCTGAGCGAACTAAACTGCACCAACACAATGTTCAGGAACGCAGTCGCAGTCCAGCAACCACAACAACATAAAATTTCCGAAGAGACTTCAAAACATCAAGCCTGGTGCGGATGCCTTAAAAAACATCAACAGGATCTTCGGTAAAAGGCCAGATATGCCAGAGAAGATCACCACCAAAAAGGGAGAAGTATTGTCATCTGACGAAAAAACAGAAGGATTTGCCGAATTTTTTGAAAGAAACATTTTGTCAACCGACCCCATATTCGTAAACGATGTGAAGCCAACCATCCATTAGATTGAAGGACGCACAGTCGAAGTAACCATTTTCGACGATTAAGACCCTTCATGTCATGAAAGCACCATTTTCACAAATCCATAAAGCTTAATAAAATTGATCCAAAGTGGGTGCCCCAAAACGTCAGCTGGGCCGTACAAAATCTCAAAATTTGTCCTAAAGATACATCCTCAGACGAAGATAGCCAGCCATCACTATGAAAAACTGTCTAAACAACTGCCACTTTCCTGAGCAGTGGAAGAGGACGGAGATCGTGGCCATTCACACAAAGGGAAACCGAAGCGTTATATAAGCCAATGTCTGGTTACAGGCCAATATCCTTAATCAGCAACGTCAGCTTAGTTCTGGCCGATCTGGTTCTTCGAAGGCTCAAGACAATCTGCAACGACAACAACATCATTCCAAAAATACAGTTAAGATTTCGGGAGAAACACTTCAGTCTTCATTCACTCCAGAAGCTATAAAGGTACGCTATAAGGAAACTCAATAATCACCAAACAACAGTTTGGTTTCCCTGGACATAAAGAAGGCATTTGAAAGTGTGTGTAACAGACTCATCTGTATACCTACTAACAATTTTACGCTTTCCATGTATACAAATTGAAATCGTATTTGATTTCCTCACTTCTATGCACTTCTATGTGCAAGTAAACAACACTATCATCAGCAGGACCCATCCGAGCAGGTCTTGCTCAAGGATAAAACTAGGACCTTTTCTGTACAGCATCTTCACCTCGGACCAATCTCAACCAGAAAACGCCACTAACCTTCTCTTTGTGTATGATTCCTTCAAATACGTGCACTCAATGTGAGCTGTGATTGCAGCTTGTATGGTTGCGGCCCATAAATGAAAGCTCTTCGAGTACTATCTACAATGGGGAATCAAAATTCAAAGTCTGAGCTAATTTGTATACGAAGACCTACACAAGGACGAAGACAATCAGGCACAAACTATCACAACATCTGCATCAACTTTCCTGAGGGAACATAACTGAAGCCAAAGAAGCGGGTCTAGCATCTAGTTGTCCACTACTTCAACGAAGCGATGCGCTTATATCCACACGCCACTGCCGTAGTTAAAACAGCTAACAATGATCGTCCGTCTGTAGGTATTCGAGAGAAAGGTTTTTGCGCATCTCCACAAGACCTGGTTAAAATCTGATAGATACACAGGAAAACCGTCAACAATAGATAATTCCAAGAGGAAGATACACACTCGGACCCGAGACACATCGATGCGATGACGCTAATGGACAATCACCAACCATAAAGCAATAACCAGCTACGCTGAGGCAGCGTCAATCCACAAAATCCGTATTAGCTTGCTTCAGGAGAATCAAAAGACTTCGGAGCACAAGATCAGCCGCAAACTGACACAAAACAACCACCCTCTATAGATTCCTTTTCAACGCTGCAGGAATCCATCAAACAACCTCATCAATCATCCGCATTCACTGTTGAGAAGACCTCTGTTAATTTTGTGTCGCTATCTCGCTGTGAGTTTAGTGGCTCGTGATATCTCAGAGCAAAACCCCTAATTAACATTCTATAGTCTCATTTCAGGAATCATCACACCAGACGAAGGGTGCGATTCCAAGACCAGTTTACCTCAGACTTCGATAAAAACCATCTTCATATTTGGATCCCTTTCTGATCATGGTTTCCTTTTTTTCCTCAAGAACTGCTGACTTCACAAGAGTTTCAGCAATTACCTCGGATTTCCCGAAATAAACTTATTTCGCGTTTAGGGTTTATGTGAGGTCACTACTTGCAGGTACTTTTGGTGCAATGCTAAGGGTTTTGGAGTACTACGCAAGAAGCCTGTGGGTGAAATCCTCCCTCAAAATACTTCTTCATAGATTATCAGTTTTTGCAAAGTATTGGCATGTCCTGATATCAACAATATTTTCATCCTGAACTGCTGCGAATATGGATGTTCCTATAAAAACGATCTGTGCTTTCCACTATATGTTTTTTAGTGATTATTCGAACTGAAGCTCACAGCTATTTAAGCGCATTATAGACGTCTGCATAGCAAACAAACCAAACCTTCAACGACAACAATATGCCTACAATCCTTACCAACAGCTCCTTTTCGACTCGTCCATTAAATGAACCGTACATGTGTGTGGGATTTTGTATTTCGCAAGTTCTAGTAGGTACGACAATGAGCTCCATTCCATCAGCAATGATAACGCACAATAATTCGCTTTTATTGAGTGTTTTCGGTAATAAAATCTTTTTATTATTATGAAAATGGTCGTAAAACTTTCGAATTTATTGACCAAAGGCAGCGGAATGCTTAACCGTGATTGTACACTGCGCTGTAAATAGAGGGAGAAGAGATTTTCTGTATTACATTCCCCAAGTGCTTCCTTGTGTTCTGCACATCCAAAGTAAAACCAAAGTAAAACCAAAGCATTGGAGCTAACGAACCGACAAATTACTATACACACGCAATAAAAACTGAAAACAAAAATACACATAATAAGGCGGCTAAAAATACTATACCACGATATTACTGTGAGTATAATGATGAGTAGAATATGAGGGTTGACAACAGTCTTTAGTCTTTTCCTCAAGTCATTAGTCAAAACATAAAAGTCTCCTTTCACAGTCGAAGGTTTAACGGCTCCCCTTCCCAAAAATTCTTCAATTCGGTGTCACCAAATTGTCGAACTGATCTACTTGCTCCACAGCAAACTGACGTGTGACGATGTATAGAAATATACTCTGGGTATAGCTTTTGGTAAGGAAAAATAAAACAAAACATTCGGTTAATCAACGATTAAATAAATTGTATTAATTCTTTATGCTTGTGAAAGCGACATGCCACCGCACTGTGCGGTGGTGGGTTTCACATGCCTGCCTATTCATCATGCAGTCGAGTGTTAAAACATTAAAATAAAATAAACTATAAACAAAGTGATTTGTTAAAAAGAGATTAACACGGGGGCGCGCAAAAGTTTAATTGTCTGTAATTTACTGGAGAATGGAGCAACGGTGACGCCAGGGAGTGACACTCTGTGTGCTTGTGTGTGCAGAAAACTTTGAATTCTTTATGGGGCATAAATAAGTGGGGAATTTATTGCAAGCTAAAGTCGATATATTATTTATTTTTACTTTTTTTTCTCTTTGTTTTGTAATAAATTATTGATTTATAATATCGCTGTAGACAGTAGACTATGTAGTTGCTAGTCAAGGAGAGAGATAAGTCGATAGGTTATTCTGATTTAAATTCAAACATTGAATATTTGAGAAACTTAGATCGTGAATGTGTGATCGTGGCCGTGTGTTGACTCAAAACGCTCGAAGAGTTTGTCGGCCCTGAACCGTCTGTATCTAGGTTCTACCATAGGTGTTCTTACGGGACACTGTCTAATAGGGAGACACGCCAAAAGACTTGGTGTGTTTTCCAATGATTTCTGCAGAAGCTGCATGGACGAGGAGGAAGAAGAAACCGTTCAACACCTTCTTTGCTCATGCCCTGCACTACTTCATAGGAGGAAAACTCATCTCGGTGAATTCTTCTTCGATGACACTAGCGACCTAGCTTACATAGACCCCAAAAGTCTTTCAAAATACATTAAAAGTTCCACGTGGTTCGACTAGCAGATGAATAACCGGCTAGTCCCGTAATGGAAGATAAATAAGTGATCAACTCGTTAATCTTACATCGGGTTTCTGAGATCAGTAGGTGATTAACTTGCTGATCTCTGTGGTATCACAATGGGCCCTTGCGGCCTAAGTGTGTTAGGCAATGTACTCATTGACTGACAGCCACTTCCACCTAACCTAACCTAGATCGTGAAAAACTTTTGAACAGATTCATCCAGACCCCTCTTTAACGCTGGGCCCACTGGGCCCAGGCCCAGGGCCCCGAAATCAACAGGGGCCCCCAAATTGCTGAAACAACACTCAACCTCTATTGGTCTATTTTCAATATAATAAAAAAAAAATTCGATACACTTAATAACAACCTTTGTTGAACATTTTAAATGACATTCCCTCCGAAAATATATTCAAATTCAACCAAAAAAAAAGAGATCACTCAAGTAATGATCAAGACAACGAAACCATAGACTCCCTCGTGTTCGTTTCAGGGCAATTTTAAAAATCCAATCAGAAAAAACATCCATACGTGTATCTTACGATCAAAGTTAAATGGTGTTGTGAAAATGGGAAAACTTCTTGTGTACCCTTCTGACATTTGCGATGCGATGGTCCGAAAGGGTTACTATAGGTATTAATCATTTTTGCCTGTTTTCACTAATAGTGGGTTTTTTGTTTTTTTGCTGTCTATTGTTAATGTAGGCGTTGCATTTGTGTAGAGAGTGTCCTTACTCATTGTTAGATATACTCTGGTATGAACGGCACTCAATTTTTTAAGATTTCAAAAACGGAGTGTGTAAAAATCTTTCTCAAACAAGATGATCAGCGCGAGCTGATGTACTAAGCGCCTTATCATAATGAACATCAAAAAATTGAAGAAGCTTTGATGCCTATCGCTAACGATTTAGGACAGGCACGAGAGGCCAGACTGGAATCTCTTAGTCTTTGCAAAAAAAATGTTGAATTTGCTGAGTGCAATCGATGAATTTATAATTGGGCTCAAGGACAATTTTGATAACTTTGATTCATCTTCCAGACAAAAAAAAACCCCGGATTCCGAAATCCGAATATAAAAACCTTTTTGAGAGGACTAGGTGTAGAACAGACTTTTTTTGACGGCTCTGATCCCTCAGTAATTTTGACTGGAAAAGAAAGGTTCGAAATTGAAATCTTTCTTCGTTCTTCCCTTTGTTGACACTCTAAGGTCTAAGCGTTGATTTAAAACAGCGACTAGGTTCGTATACGAATATTGGCCAACATTTTGACTTTTTTCGATTAAAAAACCTGAATTCAGAATACTTAAAAGAAAACTGCAAATCTTTTGCTAAATTTTAAACTGGAGATGTAAACGGAGATGAACTGCATACATGCTGAATGCCTGAATTTAAAAGAATACTGGAAAACTATTCGACACGAAAATGAAGAAACTGGCACTATTCTAGAACTTTATAATTTCTTAAAAACAAATAAAGTTGAAGATGAATTTCCAAGTGTTGAAATTGCACTTAGAATTTTCTTAAGTATGATGGTGACCAACTGCAGTGGTAAACGTTCCTTCTCTAAGTTAAAAAGAATAAAAAACGAACTCAGAACTACAATGGTTCAAGAAAGATTGACAAGTTTGTCACTGATGGCAATCGAAAGCGACATGCTCAGAGGTATCGATTTTGTAGATATAATCAATGATTTTGCTAATCTTATATCAAGAAAAAGACACCTTCAATAAACATTCCCCTTTCCATCATTTTGCATATCAATATTATGTTCCTTAAACTACATTCCTTAAACTATATCTGAATTTAATTTTCTGTTATTTAAATTTTGTTTATTTTTGAATTCTTATATGAAAATTTTTTTATTTTGCTTTAATTTTTACATTATTTATGTTTATGTTAACGTTTATGATAAAACACAAACATGATGCAATAATTATTTACTTTTATAATGATTTAGGTATAATGATTGATGAAATATTGATTCAAAGTTATGTGTTTATTTCTGTATTCCTTTACTACACAACATAACATTTTTATAGAATCATACAGGGGCCCCATTTTCAAAAAGTGCCCAGGGCCCCCAAAAGGGTAAAGACGGCCTTGGATTCATCGAAGGCTTTAAGTCTAAAAAAATACTTTGAAACAGGACTTCGCATGCCGTTCGATCATGACTGATGAAACAAAAAGTGTCCCAAGATTCACGCAATACCTAATCATTAGAACTCACCCCATTTGTGAGCGGCAGATATTGGCAACCAAAGATAGAAGCACAGACTGACAATTGACAGTTCATATGTAACATGTGTCCGTATAAAATGTTGTGTAGTAGTTCGAGAATCGAATCCCAGAAACATAAAATTGTTTTTTAAAGGCCTTGCGTGGAGTTTTAACAATGGTTTAATTACACGGTTCAAGAACATCGATTCAACGCCAAACTCAAATTTTTTTTTTGCTCAATACAAATAGTTTTGTTTCAACAACCTCATGTCAATAGGTTTCGCTTTTGTTCTTGGTTGTCAACAAAGTGATAACTAAGCAGACCACTGGTTGGATTTTATTAAAATTTTGAAGGAAGAAGCAGCAAAAATGGTTTCCTTGTTGGAATGCCCGCTAGGTTATTGACTTTGTAACTAGACCTCTATGGATAACTATATCTGCAACCAGACCCCTCTTTACCACTGGGCCCACTGGGCACAGGCCCAGGGCCCCGCAATCACCAGGGCCCCCAAATTGCTGAAACAAAACTCAACCTCTATTGATCTATTTTCAAAACCCAAAAAAAAAAAAAATTCTATAAATTTTTCTTTTTGAACAACAACTTTTGTTGAACATTTTAAATCACATTCCCCGAAATTATGTTCAAATTGAAATAAAAAAAAAAATAGGTCACTCAAGTTATGATCAGGACAACGAAACCATACACTCCCTTGTGTTCATTTCAGGGCACTTTTTAAAATCCAATCAGAAAAAACATCCATACGTCTATCTTACGATCGAAGTTAAATTGTGTTGTGAAGATGGGAAAACTTCTTGTGTATCCTTCTGACATTTGCGGTGCGATGGTCCGAAAGGGTTAAGCTAAGTGTACACGATTGGTAGGTCTGACAATCGTCAGATCTGCAAACGTCTGACAGTGTATGAAATTGAGCTGGACAATGAGGTGAAAATTGAATTTGTGTGTACACGGCTTGCAGAAATCTACAAATGTCCGCAAAACTATTGCCAGTTATTTGGCCAAACTAGTTTGTCGATATTGTCAGCCAAATATTTGGCAATAGATATCGACAAACTAGTTTGGCCAAATAACTGGTAATAGATTTGCGGACATTTGTAAATTTCTGCAAGCCGGGTACACACCAAATCAAATTTTGGATCTGAAAATTCATTTTGAGCTCATTGTCACATTGCATCCGTCAAAAATTTGTCTTGTTATCTTTGCCAAACTTATCTGCCAATGAATAAATTTGCAAATGTTCTTTAAACTGCATCTGTAAATTAATTCATTGCCAGACATTTGCAGAAACGTCAGAAAATTAAAAAAATTAGATACACATGATTTCCACATCTGCACATTAATTTGTCTTCAAAATGATTGATGAACAAACAAATTTTTCTGCAAATTAATTTGGTGTTTACACGGTTGTCAGCTTGCGTGTAGACAGTTGCCAGATATCTACAAATGAATTGGCAAATATTTTTCTACAAATAAGCAGCCAAACAATTTTTCTGCAAATTTATTTGGTGTGTACACTATTGTCAGCCATTCGAGACAAATTTTTCACTGACATACCTGCCAATATTTGACATACCTGCCAATATTTGCAGAACAATCGTGTACACGTAGCTTTACTAATAATAATTTTTCCCTGTTTTCACTAATTGTGGGTGAGTTTTTTAGTTGAGATATTCCACGTGTTTTTTAATCTAATAAATGAAAAGATTAGTAAAGTTTTTAACAGTTAAAACACTTATTTTATTTCCTCAGATGTACATTTCAGAAGCAATGCTTCCATCGTCAGTGAGATTTATAAAATTTTATAAATCTCACTGACGATGGAAGCATTGCTTCTGAAATGTACATCTGAGGAAATAAAATAAGTGTTTTAACTGTTAAAAACTTTACTAATCTTTTCATTTAATTGTGGGTTTTTATTTTTTGCTGTCTCTTGTTAATGTAGGCGTTGCATTTGTGTAGAGAGTGTCCCTACTTATTATTAGATACACTCTGGGATAAACGGCACTCAATTTAGTAAGATTTCAAAGATGGAGTGTGTTGACTGCTCATTTAGGTTCAAAAAAGTTGCAAAAAGTCTTTATCAAACAAGATGATCAGCGCGAGCTGATGCACTAAGCGCCTTATTATAATGATCATCAAGAAATTGAAGAAGAAGCTTTGATGCCTATCGCTAACGATTTAGGACAGCCACGAAAGGCCAGACAGGAAGCTCTTAGTCTTTGCAAAAAACAATGTTAAATTTGCTGAATGCAATCGATGAATTTATAATTGGGCCAAGCACAATTTTGATAACTTTGATTCATCATCCGAACAAAAAAAAAACGGATTCCGAATATAAGAACCTTTCTGAAAGGACTAGGTGTAGAACAGACTTTTTTTGACGGCTCTGAACATTCATTAATTTTGACTGGGAAAGAAAGGTTCGAAATTGAAACCTTTCTTCCCATTGCTGACGCTCTAAGCGTTCATTTGAAACAGCGTTTAGGTTCGTATACGAATATTGGTCAACGTTTTGACTTTTTTTTTCAATTAAAAAACCTGAATTCAGAAGACTTAAAAGAAAACTGCAAATCTTTTGCTAAATTTTACACTGAAGATGTAAACGGAGATGAACTACACACTGAATAACTGAATTTAAAAGAATACTGGAAAGCTATTCTACACCAAAATGAAAAAACTGGCAATATTCTAGAACTTTATAATTTAAAAAAAAAAAAAAAAACAAATAAAGTAGAAGATGATTTTCCAAGTGTTTAAACTGCGCTTAGAATTTTCTTAAGTGTGGTGGTGACCTACTGCCAGTGGCGTAGCGTAGGGGGGGGGGTTTTGGGGATAAAACCCCCCCCGAAAATATTTCAGTCGAATATCATTTAAACGCTTCATTTATTTTTTTTTTGTTTTATTGATGCAAGTTTGTTTTTCATATTTAAAATTTAAGTTCGAGCTTTTCACAAATCAGTATCTAAATACATGTATGTTTGTGTTTTGCCTACATTGAGCTATAGAAAACAGTTCAAATAATAAGGCTGTCTGATGACCAATGCGGGTTTGTCGCGGGTAAGTCAACTACAGACGCAATCCAAAGTATAAGGATCATTATGGAAAAACACCGAGATGCCTTAGAGGATTTGCATATTGTGTTGGTTGACTTCGAAAAAGCATTCGATCGACAACCACGAGATCTGATATGGGTGGCCCTCAGACACCGAGGAGTTCCTGAAGCCTATGTGCGAATAATTATGGACATGTACGAGGGAGCAGTTACAAAAGTGAGATGCCTAGCTGGAGTCACCGAAGAATTCCAAATAACAGTAGGTGTACATCAGAGAAGTGTCTTGAGTCCACTGCTCTTTATTGCTGTTCTGGATTATTTGCTCGAAGGAAAAGTAACGGACAATAAAGTACAACAATTATTCTTTGCTGACGATAGAGCCATCATAAGCGAGGATCCTACATCCCTGCAACGAACACTTGACGTTTGGGTTGATGTTCTGGAAGGAAATGGGTACCGTATTAGCGCTAAAAAGACTGAATACCTGTGCTGCCCTTTTTCTGATCCAGACAAGCCTACTCCGACATTTATTTGAATGGAAATGTGCTTCCCAAGTGTGAAAAGTTTAAATATCTGGGATCTATGATCAATAGTGAAGCAACCAATCAATCATCGAGTAAGCGTAGGGTGGATGAAGTGGCGAAAAAACTCCGCTATCTTCTGTGATCGAAAAATGCCCCCTAAGCTGAAGGGAAGACTCTACACAGCAGTTGTCCGTCCAGCTCTGACATACGGTTCACAATGTTGGACAATGTACAAAAAGTATGAGAGCAAATTGACGGCAGCCGAAATGAAGATGCTTCGGATGACAGCAGGAGTAACAAAGCTTGATCGAATTAGAAGTACTAAGATCCGTGGAAGCCTTCATGTCAAAAGTACCATCTTGGACAAAATTCAGCAAATCAACAAATTCGCGACGAAAAAGAAAAGGCAGGCCAAAACACTCCTGGTACAAGCAAATGCAAAAACAGCAGCATTTGGTTGGCCTCAGACATGGAACAATCCAAAACCGGGAGGCTTGCCGACGCTTTCTGAGGTCAACGCGGCGTACCCCACAGGCGGATCACTAGTGTGAAACAGAAAAGTGGGAGAGTTGTGATCGCTTCAAGATCACTTCTCGTAACGCCGGAAAGGGAAAGAAGAAGAAGATCAATATTCATACTTTTCCTGGATCTCTTCATATCATCCATATCTGACAGATTTGCGAAACACAAAAAAATTTTGTCAATAATCGGAAATACCATTCCTGAAAAATTGGTCAGGAAAGACGTTGAGAATATTGATGAAACCGTGGAAGTAATAATGATTGATTCAGGCCAACAGCAACTGAGGCAGCTGCTTCAACCTTAATAAATGAAGTGTAACATTGGGTTGGGCCAGAAACTCTACCAAAGACATTTATAGAATCATTAAATCTTTGTAACGATGCACTTTTTCCAAACATTTTCAAGTTTCTGAAAATAGGTGCAACATTGTCTGCGACAATTGCTAGCAGCGAGCGTAGTTTTTCCACTTGAGGCGTCCAAAATATTTGGATTTGGAATTCTACAGGCGAAAATAGGCTGAATGGGCTTGCTCTTATGAGCATTAACAGGCACATTTACATTAAATTGAAAGAAGTTATCGAATGATTCGCGCAAAGCAGAGAAGAACTGATTTATAATTTCGTGTATTTTCATATCTTCTTATTTTCTGCACTTTATTATTGTATATCAATAAATTGGAAAAAAAAAACCCCGAAAAATTTCCTAGCTACGCCACTGCCTACTGCAGTGGTGAACGTTCCTTTTATAAGTTAAAAAGAATAAAAAACGAACTCAGAACTACAATGGTTCAAGAAAGATTGACAAGTTTATTGCTGAAAAGCGACATTCTCAGAGGTATCGATTTTGTAGATATAATCAATGATTTTGCTAATCTTAAATCAAGAAAAAGACTCCTTCAAAAAACATTCCTCTTTCCATCTTCTTGCATATCAATATTTTGTTCCTTAAACTACATTCTGAGTTAAATTTTTTGATATTTGAATTTTGTTTATTTTTGAATTCTTTTATAAAATAATATGTATTATTTTGTATTTATTTCTACATTGTTTATGTTCCTGTTAAAAAATAAACATGCTGCAATAATTATTTACCTTTATAATGAATTGAAAAAAATATTATTTATTAAAAAATATAAAAGAATAAATATCAATTCAAAGTTCTGTGATTTTTTCTGTATACCTTTATTGCACAACATAACATTTTTATAGAATCACACATACAGGGCCCCATTTTCAAAAAGTGCCCAGGGCCCCCAAAAGGGTAAAGACGGCCTTGTCTGCAACAAGGTCAAACGAAAAATTACTTTTGCCAATCGCTTTTGATAAGAAATTAATGATCAGAAATTTAAACTTTTACAAAAGAAAGGATATAATGGGCCATTACAAGGTCCGCTGTAACGTTTCCGAATAACGAAAACCAAAAAGGACCATTATAGACGATATCGTAATGAATGATTTGTTACGAAAATTGATACTATTGATAAAACTGCTAAAAAGTTCTCAAGATTTGTGTCAAAACATGTAGTCCGAAATTGTCACACACACTGCGGCGCATTTTTGCAAATGTCTTTGCAAAATTCAATTTCCGAAAGCAGTTTGTTTACTGAATTACGAAATATTAGAAGCTTCCGAAAAAAGTTTTAGAATCGGTCGAAGGATTCGGATGGTACAGGTAGTAAAAGTTTTCTTACTTGAATATGCAAAAATATATTATTTTATGAAAGTTTTTAGAGTAAAAATCAAAAAACCCTGTTTACAAAATGTACTTCGTTTTTTTTTTAAAACCACCATTTTCTCAAACAAATTTATTTTGCTTATTCTTTTGATTAATTACTAGGTTTGACGTTACTTAAACGAAATCTGTTTAGTTTTTTTAATTTCAAAGGATCCAATTCAGTAATATAGTGGTCACAGCAGAACGTCTTTTTTGAGAAGAGCTCCCGGAGATCAGCTAAAGCTCCTTTCCAAATCAATATTTTTAATAATACTAAGTTATAAAAAACTGTCAAAAGATACCATAACATGTGTACAAGTTTTAAGATCAAAAAATATAAATGTTTTCCCAGAAAAAATTCTGGGAAATTCCCTTTTCTTCGGCCTCCTAATTGTATAACCCCTTAAGAGTTCTTGGCCTAAACCTAATTGAGTTTTAACTATTTCTGGAACATTTACAAGGAAATTCAGCCGGCAGTTTTTGCCTTTTAGCGTTTTAGAAATTTTATTAAAAAAGCTTGTTTATATTCATTTATGTTTTTTTTGTAGGTGTACATCAGGGAAGTGTCTTGAGTCCACTGCTCTTTATTGCTGTTCTGGATTATTTGCTCGAAGGAAAAGTAACGGACAATAAAGTACAACAATTATTCTTTGCTGACGATGGAGCCATCATAAGCGAGGATCCTACATCCCTGCAACGAGCACTTGACGTTTGGATTGATGTTCTGGAAGGAAATGGGTACCGTATTAGCGCTAAAAAGACTGAATACCTGTGCTGCCCTTTTTCTGATCCAGACAAGCCTATTCCAGACATTTATTTGAATGGAAATGTGCTTCCCAAGTGTGAAAAGTTTAAATATCTGGGATCTATGATCAATAGTGAAGCAACTTGTGATGACGACATCAATCATCGAGTAAGCGTAGGGTGGATGAAGTGGCGAGAAAACTCCGCTTTCTTCTGTGATCGAAAAATGCCCCTTAAGCTGAAGGGAATACTCTACACAGCAGTTGTCCGTCCAGCTCTGACATACGGTTCACAATGTTGGACAATGTACAAAAAGTATGAGAGCAAATTGACGGCAGCCGAAATGAAGATGCTTCGGATGACAGCAGGAGTAACAAAGCTTGATCGAATTAGAAGTACTAAGATCCTGGAAGCCTTCATGTCAAAAGTACCATCTTGGACAAAATTCAGCACGACCGGCTCAGTTGGTATTGTCATGTTCAAAGGAGAGATCCGCAGAACCCCCTCCAAAAAGCAATATCGTACAACGTTTCAACAAATTCGTGACGAAAAAGAAAAGGCAGGCCAAAACACTCCTGGTACAAGCAAATGCAAAAACAGCAGCATTTGGTTGGCCTCAGACATGGAACAATCCAAAACCGGGAGGCTTTCCGACGCTTTCTGAGGTCAACGCGGCGTACCCCACAGGCGGATCACTAGTGTGAAGCAGAAAAGTGGTAGAGTTGTGATCGCTACAAGATCTATACTCGTAACGCCGAAAATGAAAAGAAGAAGAAGAATGCTGGGTGTTTTGTATAAGAATTGACAAAAGTTGAAGACCCATAGGTTGGGTAAGTGCGAGACAAAAATCGTATCTAAAGGAGTCTATCTATTTCCTTTTAAATGGGAAGGGCACTTTTATAAAAAAAATTAAAAAATTTTCAAAAAAAAGTTGTTTAAAATCGAAAAAACCACTTACTACCATGTACTATAGTGTTTCTGAAAGTTAATACTTTGTTCTTTAATTAAACTCCCAAAAATACAATTTTTTTGAAAAGAATACAATCCCATTTTTAATTTATCAAAAACTCAGAAAGATTTTCACTTTTGGGGTTTTGTGTTTGACTCAGGACTTATAAAAACATTGATTATTTAAAATAGAATGAGGAAAAATTTGCAAAAGTTTGATTTGTAGATAAATTTTGACTATGAGACTTTCCTACTTTCACTTGGCTTTGAGACTTGATTATTTAAAAACCATTTACTTGCTCAACTTAGTGTTAGTTGAAGAACATAATATTGGGTTTCGAAAACACTATAAATGAATACGGTAGTAAGTGGCTTAGCTGATTTTTAATATTTTTTCAAAACTTTAATCATTTTCTAATTTTATCGATTTTATAGATTTTATTCTTTGACCAAACCTATCCGTCCTGAGCTTTTTTCGCATCTTAAAGGAATTTTCTTAAATTGTATTACTTTATACTTCCTTAATACCTTGAATTTAGTAGCATATTTTCACACTAGTATGCAGGAAAATATTAAAAAATTCACGCAAATATTCAAAAAATGTAGTTTGATTACTTTTATGCATCATTCTTGATATTGTTTGACTTTAAGACAACCTGTTTTTACTTGAGATATTTGCTTTTGACAATTTTTGAGATAAAATATTGAGTCCATTTTCAGCTTAAAATTCTGAGACACCCTATGAATATTTTTTCTAAGTGATGAAAAGTCCCTTCAAACTGAAAAAAAGTTTTCACGATATCTTTATTTGCTTACGAGCTACGATTTTTGCAACCAAAAAAGCCATAATGCGCCAATGTGATGGTAATAATGGTAAATATTTCGTGAGATTTTTGACCTGGCGCGTGATAACGAGACATGAGGAAGACGACTAAACGATGAACGATCAGACCCCTCTTAACCACTGGGCCCACTGTGCCCAGGCCCAGGGCCCCGCAATTACCAGGGACCCCTAAATAACTGAAACAACACTCAACCTCTATTTTCAAAAAAAAAAATATTTCGATATATTTTTTTTTTTAACAAAATTATATTCAAATTCAAACAAAAAAAAGAAGTCACTCAAGTAATGAGCAGGACAACGAAACCACACACTCCCTTGTGTTCGTTTCAGGGCACTTGTTTAGCAAACCTGGCAACGCCGTAGAATAAATTTCCCTTCGTAGGTCACCATCTTTTTATGATCTGCCATCTTTTTTATCTTTGGCCATCTTTTTTATTCTATAAATGACGTATGGCAAAGACGAGAACAAAGGCAGACAGCAGGGAAAATAGACGCGTAAAATTAACTTGAAAATTGAACTTGAAATTAAAGTAGAAAAAACCAAATAGAAGAAAAGATAAAGAAACTAAACGTAAGTGAAAGATTATAAAATTATAAATCGAACTAAACACATTTATATATATAGGAAATAAAAGTCAAACAAGATTAAACAGTGTTTTAATTGAACTTTGGCAGAATCGTCAGGAACAAATCAACAGCACTTTTAAAAATCAAATCAGAAAAAACATCCATACGTGTATCTTACGATCGAAGTTAAATGGTGTTGTGAAGATGGGAAAATTTCTTGTGTATCCTTCTGACATTTGCAATGCGATGGTCCGAAAGGGTTACTATTAAAAATTTTTGACTGTTTTCACTAAATGTGGGTTTTTTATTTTTTGCTATTGTTAATGTAGGCGTTGCATTTGTGTAGAGAGTGTCCCTACTAATTTTTAGATATACTCTGGGATGAACGGCACTCAATTTTTTAAGGTGGAGTGTGTTGACTGCTCCTAGGTTCAAAAAAAGTTGTAAAAAGTCTTTCTCAAACAAGATGGTCAGCGTGAGCTAATGCAATAAGCGCCTTATATAATGATCATCAAGAAATTGAAGAAGCTTTGATGCCCATCGCTAATGATTTAGGACAGGCACGAGATGCCTCTTAGTCTTTGTAAAAAACATGTTAAATTTGTTGAGTGCAATCGATGAATTTATAATTGGGCTCAAGGACAACTTTGATAGCTTTAATTTATCATCCAGACAAAAAAAAACCTGATTCCGAATATAAGAACCTTTCTGTAAGGACTAGGTGTAGAACAGACTTTTTTTAACGGCTCTGAGCCCTCAGTAATTTTTACTGGGAAAGATAGGTTCGAAATTTAAACACTTCTTCCCATTGTTGACACTCTAACCGTTGATTTGAAACAGCGACTAGGTTCGAATATTGGCCAACGTTTAGACTTTTTTTTCGATTAAAAAACCAACAAATCTTTTGCTAAATTTTACACTGAAGATGTAAACGGAAATGAACTACATGCTGAATTTAAAACAATAATGGAAAACTATTCGACACGAAAATGAAAAAACTGGCAATGTTCTGGAACTTTATAATTTTTTTAAAACAAATAAAGTTGAAGGTACATTTCCAAGTGTTGAAATTGCACTTAGAATTTTCTTAAGTATGATGGCGACTAACTGCAATGGTGAACGTTCCTTCTCTAAGTTAAAAAGAATAAAAAACGATATCAGAACTACAATGGCTCAAGAAAGATTAACAAGTTCGTCGCTGATGTCAATCGAAAGCAACATCCTCATTGGTATCGATTTTGTAGATATAGTCAATGATTTTGCAAATCTTAAATCAAGAAAAAGACTCCTTCGATAAACATTCCTCTTTCCATCTTTTTACATATCAATATATTGTTCCTTAAACTACATTCTGAATTAAATTTTCTGCTATTTAAATTTTGCTTATTTTTGAATTCTTTTATGAAATATTGATTATTTTGTTTTTATTTTTACATTGTTTATGTTTATGTTATTGTTAATATTAAAACATTTTATGTTAAAACATAAACATGCTGCAATAACTATTTACCTTTATAATGAATTGAAAAAAATATTATTTATTTAAAAAAATAAAAGACTACATATTAGTTCAAAGTTATGTGATTTTTTCTGTATACCTTTATTGCACAACATAACATTTTTATTGAATCATACAGGGGCCCCATTTTCAAAGGCCCCAAAAGGGTAAAGACGGCCTTGTATACGATGAAAACAATGCTGCGTCACAGTTCTGACAAAAAGAGTTATTAAACACAAACCGGAAAAAGCAGACTATCTAAGAACACTAATTAACATTTAATATCTGAGACAATAAGGAATACATCGAAGGTATACCAAAATATCTCCTACAGCCCTTTTATCAAAGGACTTTTTTGTATTTTGTTGTCCACTTGGAGATAAAAATTATTTTTAGAGTGACGCCTGTTTTTAAATAAAAGTCACTGTTGGGAAAAGAACTTGTATCTGTAAAAGTTGTTTTTTTTCTTCTCAAAATAAAAGATACAAAATATTTCTTATAGAGTAAGAGTACTCCTTGTTGAAAGAGCCCGTCTTGAGTGATCCTAACTAAGTGTTGCTAACTTAATCAAAGAATATTGTTAGAAAAGTTTAATAAATGAAAAGATTAATCTTAACAAAAACACGTGGATCATGTCAACTACAAAACTCACCAAGAAAAGTTTAAATAAAAAAATAAATCCCGGAGATATACGACGAAGGCATTTATTGCAACGCAAAGGCAGTGGTACACCATAGTTCATCAAAAGTTTCGAGAACCACATTTGGGACTTTTGATTTCCGCAAAATTTCCTTGCTCCACTGATTACACGATTCATTTTTTCGTTTGCGTGACAACAGCTAACTGAGCTCGTTGAGGTCTCTTGCGATTTTATATTTAAGTGGCGCAGTCAAACACTGAAACAAAATTTGATTCCTTTATTTTTTCTCCGTCAATGTCTGTAAATCTTGCAAAATTTTGTAACTCATTTTTTATATTCTGTTTCCCAACTACTTTTGTTTCAAAAGAAATAGAAACAAACCAACCTCTGCTCTGTAGGTACTGTCAATTGAAAACACAATTTTTTTGTCAAGCTATATAGACTGCATGCAATTGTCTTTTTTAGCAGTTTCTAAGACTTAAAGCTTAAGGGCACTGCCCACCGCCCACGGCGCACTGAGCGGCAGAGCGGCAAAACGGCAAAATAAGAACAAAATTGCAAATTGAGCTGCATCATTCTGTCACTCAACTTTCAATTTTGTCCTAAGAGTGACTCTCTGCGACAATTTGAAGCTTAATGGCAGATAGCCGATTCCACCTTCCACCAGTCATTAAACTAAAAACTCGAAGTACCCCCCCCCATCCAGCATCCCCCAACAACGATTGAAGCAAAATGAATTATTATAGTCTCCCACCGTCTACGACAGCCTCCCCCCGATTAAACATCGCCACACTCACACAAATAGAATGAGGAAAAACAAAATGAGAATTTAATGGACTTGATTACTGATGGGCAATAAATTTTCTTCAAATCAAATATACAACGAAAAAATAAAAAATAAATAAATAAATGACAAGAAATATTCTCAAAGATGCAACAACAAACAGACTCCAATCAAACACTCACAAGAAATGAAACTAAAAAAAAAAGAAGATACAAATCGCACAGCTCCACATATTGTCATCATATCCAGAAAACAGAAAACAGAAAACACTAACAAGTCAGAAGCATCGCTCTATGCCTCCACCACCACCACCATCACCAACAGGCGAGATCGGTGCCTCCATCAAGTGTTTATTTGCTGCTCCCTTCACGGTTTTTAATTTGTATTCTTCAGATATATTCTGACATCGGATGGATTTATGGCCGAAAGATTTATTGGACTCAATGGCAGATGATGATGATGATGATGATGACGACGATCATGATGATGGTGTTCTGTTCTGTTCTGCTAATGCTGATGATCTGGCTTTGCCATCGCTTCATCGTTCTAAAGCAGACATTCCATTAAGGAATATCTCACAATATTTCTCATAATTGGTTTGGCGAGCATTTTTGTCAGTCCAGCAGCCAAATGTGACAAAACGCATTTTCATGTAAAAGCGCGCGCAAAACTCTTCGTTGCGCAAAAAAAAAGAAATGAACTCTCACATGAGAAGGCGTAATTTTGATTTTTTTTCTTGCTTATGGGGAAAATGGGATAGCAAATTGAACTACGATGACAATGGGTGCTACAAGAAGCAAGCTGCAGATTGGCAGTAAATGTTCAGAACGCTCAGATCTTCTAAGTTGCAATGCAATTCTCTCAATTTAAGTAAAGTAAAGAATCGTATTATTATGGTTGCCAAATATCAAATATGCCAGTGGAATGTCTGTCTGTTACGTAGGACGTTCGTGGTTTGAATCCCAACAGAAACCAAAATTGTTTTTCCACGGATATCACCTTTCGCAAGGAATTGGCAAGTCCTCTAATAGTAAATTCATTGCTATGAGAAGCGCTTTCTCGATTAGCCGTTCGGAGCCGGCAGAAAATTGTGGGTTCCATCCATTCCCCCACATGGCATGGTTGTTAGAAAAGCGCTAGGCAACGGGGAATATCAGTAGAAATGTAAATATCAATACGATACTTATCAATGAAATTGGCTAATTATACCTATGAGTAACAGCCATCAGAACAGTTGTGGCTTATTTGTGGGCCATTCTGACTCCGTTTGTTAGTTTGGTATTATGGTAACCAAATTTTTATATCCATAAACTTTTCAGTTACTTGTAAACTCTTACCCCGCATCGAGTGTCTTCTCTTTTTTTTTTTTTTTTTGATTTCAGGACTTTCTTTAAAATCATTTTCTTACCATGATGAGCTCAGGGTGTAGTAATTCAATTTTTAAATAGAAGGACTAATTAAAGTTACAAAAAGCAGTGAAGGGAGAAACATTGAAGATTTTAAGTAAAAAATTTTCTATTTTCAAGGCGGATGTAAGAATATGGTGGCTCAAAGCCTGTAAGATCAAAGGAATTTTCTTAAAGCTAATGCCAAATGACAAACAAGAGCACTTGAGCTAAGAAAAGATGTGGTAAAAAAACAAAGAAGTGAATTTCGTGTTTCGAGACATCTTTCGAACAAGCCTGTTAATGTCCTCAATTGTGCTATACACACATGAGCTTAAGAGCTTCTGGACAGAACGCTTTTAAGCTTTTAACAGAATTAACAGCAGACTCAAAAGAGCCAAAGAAAAGCCGAATAGCATTTGAAAAGTAGCAGGAGATAAATTGTTTGGCGAGAGGAGACGCTTTGGCAGTATAGGCGTAGAGAAACTATGACGAAACCTTCAAACCAAGGTAATCAGCAGGAAGTGTGTTAAAGAAGATCAATCTTCTAATTTTAGCAATGATAGATGGAAAAGTTTGTAATGCTATGACTTCGAACATTTTGTAAACCAAGTCGATGATGTTATTGCACGACGACGCGCACAGTGGGGCAGAAGTAGAGGTTATGTGCGATAAACTATTTTGATCTTTGTGTTTTAAGACCTTGTAATAGTTAAAATGAGTGAAAATTTAATTTGTTTTAGGAAATGATGAGTTTGCAGCGTTGCCTACACTCAAGTTTATATCTTTTCATTTTCGAGAAAATTTCGTATTCAAGTATCGATATTTCGAAAACAAGGCATGATATCGAACATTTTTACTCAACATTTTCGTTTTATTTTGGCACGATTGAACCTGTTTCGTTGTCAGTTTGTGGTACAACGCATATCTTATCACGGATATCCCCAAAAACAAAAATCGGCACTCTTTTAAAATCGTTAAAAAAACAACAAATTTCCGAAAAAAATTTAGCACTTCAGCTTTAATTTTTATATTAAGGAAATATGTCTCAGGCTCTCAGGTATGAACAATTTACAGATCTGCTGAACTTCTGCCGGAACAGAAGATATTAGGCGATGCTAAGAAACAGACGGTTTTCAAACCGCTTAGTTCATTTCGTTAAAAAAAAAAAAAAAAAACAAATAAAATGTACACAACTTTAGGTACCTTTCTCGCAAATATGTCGGTTATTAAAAATAAACAGTAGGAACTTCTTTGTATACCTTTTCCGGATTGCAAATTTCTCCCCGGAACTAATTAACTTTGATCGCTTGACTTAAATAGTGCAAAACATAAAAACAAAACAAAATTGCATTTTTCTTATCAGAAATACTTTATGAAAAGTAAGAGTTTTTGTTGTATACTAAAATTTCAAAGTAACTTTTCGCGCACTGATCTCTATGGAGCTGCCCTAGTGTGCGACACGGTTAAAAACCATGCTACAACTACAGAATAAGATAGCGCCGCGAATTTTCAATTTCCCTTGTTCTGCGCATAAACGTCATCGAGGAACACATTTGTGTGGCACAAATGTGCTCATAACCGAGTTTAATGGAAACTGTATGGAGAACAACGAGGATAAACATAAATGGAAATATGGTAACACTACGGATGGGCGGTTTTTACAAAACCTTGAACTGTGAGTCATAACAAAACTAGACATAGGGCTCATTAAAAAAAGTACCTACACAATTGTGATCGTAGCTGCCAGTTGGATGAGACTGATATTAAAAAGTTCAGAAAGTTCGCACGTCACACAACGAGATTCAAGATTCTTCAGCAAATATCCCTGGCATCGAGCCTCTCACATTGAACAAACATTTGATTCATGGCCCAGAAATCATATCATCTGCACTTAAGCCAACAACTCAATATTTGGGGGAAGCCCAAGAAGTGCGCAGCAAAAATTTTAACAGAAAACTTAAAAAAACCAAACCGTTAAAAAAAACAATAAGAAGATAGATGCCAAACCAACGCTTATTGGGCTCAGATTTAGTTAAAAATTCCAAGCAAAAATTGAACAAAAAAAAAATTCAGTCTTCTCACAACGAAGCACTCAAGTTGTTAAAACCTCCAAGAGCTCATTGATCAAATGCTCTTTTTGAGTTTGATGACACAATGATGATCGAGAAGAAATTGTAGCGATGATTTCTTATTTTTTTTTTTACTTACCTACTTTGTAATAATTGAATAGTTTTATTTTTAACCCAAAAAGCAGGGCCGGCCCAATCATATGTGCAAAATGTGCAGATGCACAGAGCGCCATGTTGTGGGGGCGTACTGGAAAGAGTAAAAAAAGTTATTACATACTATAACAATTAGCCCAAAGAAAAACTGATTTTATCTTATACGAACAATTACTACCATTTACATTGTAAACATAAAATATTATCCAAATATCAACATTCTTCCTTTTTTGCTTAGTACCTAATTATTAGCACATTATCTCAAATCACTTGCATTGATGCAAATTGAGAAAGAATCTAGTTGAAAATAACGCAAAATGAAAAATCCCTCTAGACTCAGGAAAGGGCCCTTTCTATAAGATTTCTACACGGCGCTGGTCTATCTGAGGCTGGCCATGGTCATAAGTCTCAATAAATGGTGGAAAATAGTCAAAGAGAATTTTTTGAATTTGTTTTCGTTCACAAAAAATGGGAGCGTGTGAAAAAGGTAAATGCAGTTGACAAAAATTGGATTTTCAAAAAATATGCTTTAAGTTTCCAATATGGACAAGCTGTCAACCAGGGTATCAAGAGAGTGGGCTTGAAAATATCTTTGCATTGGTCTCAGTTCTGGCGCAAATTTTCGGCTTCCTATCTGTTACGGGTGATTTAATGCCACATTTTAGGACATCCTGACCCACTTTGTGCTCCCCATGTGGTTAAACAAGAAATAGAGTCAACCATTTTTCATCTACTGCACAATGAAAAAAGGGTTTCCGGTAATTGGTCTGAGTATCTAATTGGTTCTTCGTATTAAAAAAACTGACTTTGATCCTCTTACTATTTAAACAATTCCGAGGACACATGCTTCTCTTTATGGTAATTCCAGTCCAGGGTACTGCGAAATACGAGCAAAACAAGATCTTTATTTTTGTTTTCAGTAATGATTTTAACATATCTACATTGACTAAATTTGAGCTAAACTAAAGAGTAAAGATGAAAAAGCCTACCCAAGCTCATTTAGGTCATAATTCGTTGTGAATGATGAACAACTGATGTTCCAAGCTGAGTGCTAACATTTCAATAAATGTTTTCTTTCACGACATACTGTAACGATTGTCATGCTCTGCTTAGCGGCGAAACTTTCTACAAATGTGAGACCAAATGAACGAATTACAAAAACCGCTCACGATCCGCATCTTGTCATAATCCTGTCAGTTGAAATTATGATGAGGTCGAGGCCCACTATTCGACGACAAAGTAACGTACAGCAACTTGCAGCATCAAACTGTACCGTGTACTATGCTGCTGCATGATGAATGTAACATTGGTTCTTAGCGCATAGTCGTCGCCTGGCACTTGCCATGATCACCGTAGTCGCGTTGTCGTTATTGTCGTCCAGACGCGATCATCATCATCATCATCATGATCAGAGTCCGTCGTCGTGATCATCCGCGCAGTGGCTGGTACTGCGCTGGGTGTCATCGTCTTTTCTTTTGCTTTTTATAATAAGTTCGGTCTAATAATAATTGGTTATGACAGCTGTTCGAGGATAATTAGAGATTAATTGTTCTCTTCGCAGATCCGACTACTGTATAGACATACATTTTGCACTTATGTAACCGCGCACTATGCGAGTGCGGTGTATGAGTTGGTATATCTATCGGTTCACATCGGCTGTCTGTCTGGGATGTCTTCTATAGAACCATAATACAGGCAGGGGTGCTTGCCTGCTCTGCTCTGCCCGCGCAACTAATTCTCAATTTGTTATTAATACCACACACTGCAGAGTGTAGAAGTGTTTCTATCTTTTTTTCCCAGAAAATGTATCTTTGGCTTCGTATTTATTGTCATCAGTTGTAAATATAATTCATTACGAAAGAAGAAGACAGAACGCGGACACAAAATGATATTTTGCAAACAAAACAAGTGGGTGGTGTGTGCGAGAGGCGTGGTGGCATCATAAAATTCAAATTGGTTTTAATGACGTGTGATGGAACACAAACAAAAAAGTTATATGCTCCGACAATTGTGCTGGTCTTGATGGTTTGTGGTTAGGTGACTTTGCTGATCAGAAGGATTTGTGACTTTTCGCGGTGAATGGAAATGCAACGAGTAGGCAATTGAGTAGATATGGCATATTTTTCGAATTGGATGAAATGTTTTATTCATTTAGACAATTTCTTAAGAAGAAGTTGCGTTTATCATGCTTTTACCAATGACTTCTGGCGCCCAAGGTGTAATGGTTAGCATGTGTGTCTGTTACGTACGCTTTCAAGGTTCGAATCCCAGAAATGTGAAATTGCTTGTCCAAGTGTATCGCCTAGTGGGGTAGTCCCTCGATAGTTATTACACTGCCATGAAAAGCACTTCCTCACCGTTGGGAATCGTCATCAAAATGTAGGTCCTTGAAATTTGGTAGGCCCTGAGGTTTCTATGGATTTGCTGTGCAACTTTCTTTATTTTAGCAGATTTAAACACAGACATAACAGTCGATGGTCTAACTACAAAATATAAACACAAAGAACCTCCAAACGTCGAGGTCTGATCAATAGTCAAATTCCAAACATCGAACGACAGCCAATGCCATCCCAACCAACTTCAAGTCAACATTTAAAAAAGGGGAGCTTTAGAATCCTTACATAAGGTTTTGGAAGCACATAATAATCATGATAGAGTTGGAAGTCTCGTGGCCTAGCGCATTTCTCACAATCAGGTTCAAACCTGGCTCCGATTTTTCGAAGAAAAATTAAATCTGCTCCGGCGCTCTAGTTTTTTTTCGATATTTGCATTACTTTTACCTACACCTACATAGAAAATTTTGGATATCGAAACTCCAAGAAACCGTGGATCGAATTGCTTAAAATTGAAGTAGTAAATTAATAAAAAATGAAAAAGGCAATAGGGACGCAGCAAAATCTTGGTGATCCTTGGGGCTTGTAGCGCATTTCAACTACCAAATTCGAATGGGTAAGAACAATGGTGATTTTCCTGGCAATGTCTTCTCTTGGCATGTCAGTTTCTGGCGAAAAGCAGTTCGTGTTTGAATAGTTTGCGAATTGTTGACATTACATAGGTTTTAAGAGTTTCCACAAACAATTGTAGAAAGGGATCAAATTGCAGCTCCTAGAAGGCCAATATTACTGATAACACGATTTGGCAATATAGAGGCAAAATATTAATTGCGGCATAGGCTGTGTGGCAATGCACCCCATCCTGTATGAAGCAGAGGGCTTCTATTAAACCCATATCACCAATCTCATTAAAAATAATTTGTCAAAATCTGTAACACCCACCGATAAACGAAGCATAGAAACGTGCTCGTGAATTGATTCTCACGCTCTCGCATATTGAAGTTGACTTGCTTGCAAGTCACTTCGAAAGCTTACTGCTACATGCTACCTAATCCAAATCAAAGTACAATTAGATTTGCATTCAAAATATTTCAATTCCGGAATTGGACTCTGATATCTCGATGCTTAAATTGACAAATTCAACAATAAAAATGAAAAACAACAAATCCTCTGGTTTTGATGGTATTTTTGTCGATTTTTTAAGAAAGGTGATCGAAGCCTCTCAGAGGAATTTACATGAACATTAATTAAAGACTAATTAAAGCACCTTAATGTTTTCACACTTTTAGTTTTGTCTTTTTTTTTCTCCGCGTTTCGCGTTAACAAATAGTCACAACAAAAAACGAAAAAACGATCAAAAACACGTACCTTGAATGCATTTCGGACTGCATCCAGTCCATCATCAGCATCACGACTGATCAAATCAGTGGCATCTTCTTTGGTATTGGTGATTAGATGAGAGAAAAGAGGCTCGAAGTAATGTTGACGTTATCAGCATTGATAGAACGGCTATCTCTTTGTATGAAGTAGCTTTCATACGCATGCAATTTTCTCTCATCTGTTATTTGCTTTTTTAGACTCACACAGCTTGCATTTATATTAAAGTGGTTGAGCTTTAAGATAATTGAGATTCAGAGGAATTGTTGTTCTCAACTCACTAAGAAAGGTATTTACGCAAATTCTTTAGAGTAGACTTGTGACGTGGGCTGAGCAATAGTATATAATATGTTGTTTTCAAGCTGATTTTCAAGCTAAGCTCTCAACCCAATTTTTTGTTTTTAATAAGGTAGCAAGTTGATTTGATTTGATTGACAGCAAGAAGTGTCTATACGAATTTCTCATTGATTTAAACTCGACATTTGACATTGTCAATCAAAAATCTTTGTTCTTCAAACTTGCTACTTGCTGTAGTAGGAATTTGAACCAAATGTAGAGAAGTAGGTATATGAACAACTTTTAGAGAGTATGATTGCAGTTGTACAAAACGAGAATCGAGTATCTTGATCCGTGAAATGTGGAACAGGAATTCCTCAAGAATGTGTGTAAGTCCATTAGTTTTTGCTCTATTCATAAATGACTTTGAAACCCATATTCCAAATGGGGTTGCCTTAAGAGATCTTTTAATCAAAGCATTGCTCTACGCAGACGAAATGGTTATATCCTCTCTGAGAATCCACTTACCTTAGGTTAGGTTAGGTGGAAGTGGCTGTCAGTCAATGAGTACATTGCCTGACACACTTAGGCCGCAAGGGCCCATTGTGATACCACAGAGATCAGCAAGTTAATCACCTATTGATCTCAGAAACCCGATGTAAGATTAACGAGTTGATCACTTATTAATCTTCCATTACGGGACTAGCCGGTTAATCACCTGCTAGTCGAACCACGTGGAACTTTTAATGTATTTCGAAAGACTTTTAGGGTCTATGTAAGCTAGGTCGCTAGTATCATCGAAGAAGAATTCACCGAGATGAGTTTTCCTCCTATGAAGTAGTGCAGGGCATGAGCAAAGAAGGTGTTGAACGGTTTCTTCCTCCTCCTCGTCCATGCAGCTTCTGCAGAAATCATTGGAAAACACACCAAGTCTTTTGGCGTGTCTCCCTATTAGACAGTGTCCCGTAAGAACACCTATGGTAGAACCTAGATACAGACGGTTCAGGGCCAACAAACTCTTCGATCGTTTTGAGTCAATCCACTTACCTTACAACTGCAAATTTAAAAACTAAAGTGATGTTGTGATATGTCGGATCTTAGAATTAAAACATACAAATCCAAAATAATGGTTCTCAGATAAAAAAAATTATAAATTATGACCGAAACTGGATGTTGAACGGCAGGGTTATAGAAATCGTTAACGAGTTTAAGTGTTTAGGATATGTGTTCATCCCAATCTGAGTTTAATAGCACATGAAAACTTCAAAAGCAAAAGCAGCAATAAATACAATTCCGTTACAGTTTTTACCAACAAAAACGTTGATTCAGCAACGAAATTTCCAGTTTTCATGGCAATGATAAAAAATTGTCTTTGTTATGGAAAGGAATTATATGGGTACGAACAGATTGAAGAATTGGAAGCTGCACTAAGACATTTCTTTAAGCGCATTTTCAAGCTGCCTTACAATGCGCCTTCAACGCTTATTCTCGCAGAATCAGGCTTATCCCTGATATCTTTATTTCTTTAAAGTCAAATTAGAAAAAAAAACGTATTCTTTTGATTTGTTTTCAACGTGGATACAGTCCTGTAAAGAGGGAATGGAGGGGACTACAAGTTTTTGCCGATTCCGAATGTCTAATGAAGAAAGTGCTTTTCAATGAATTTACTACCGGAGGGCTTGGCAATTCCTCGCGAAAGGCAATACCCGTGGAAAAAGATATCTTGTTTTCGCGTAACTCAGATTTTTTTGAATTGCAGAGTCAGATTTGGGCACGCCAGTTCCTATCCTACTCTCAAAAGAATGGGTTCAAGCTCTACTGATACTAATTTCAGGGCAAACCCGGCTGTATAGGTATTTGCTTATCAAAAAATCGATTTAAATCAAATCAAAACCAAATGCCTCAAAGATTATACTAAAACTTAGTTAAATTGGGGATCTATCGTTAAAACAATATAGATCCTAGAAATCCCAGGTTTGGCTTTCACCAATGCCAAAAGGTATAAGCTTTGGTTTCTTTTATGAAAACATTTGCTTTTGTTTTTCAGTGGGTTTCAAGATTGGTTTGGATTGGATTGGAAATTGGACTGAACCAAGGGCAATATGATTTCAACAAGCCTTTTGAGTTTGTTATGTAGGAAAGGAGCTTGTCAACAATTGCTTTTCGTTTCTTCTGAAAAGGTTTGGTATAACTCTCACCGAACTTGATTAATTAATTTCGTTTCACAGTAACAGACATAAAAATCTCGCGTAATAGGCAGTCGAAGAGAAGATACATAATATATTCAAGGACTGTGGCATCAAAAGACCTGAGGGACTTCTTGATTCTATTAAATTGCTTTCCTCATCTTACTGTAGTTGCTTACCGCCTACTCCCTTCAAATTCTAATTAAGTAAAATCAGTTAACTGCCATAAGGAATTGGCCAGTGCTTACTGTTCGATGTCTAACAACCTCACTAGTGGATTAAATCGCTAAACGAAAAAGCTAAGACTTCTTGGCTTCTATCAATGAGCATCTCATATCGGTGCGAATCCAATCCCTCATCGAATGCTTTCTTTTTAAAATATGCACCTTTAAGTGAGTAGTGTGGAAACACTACCTAAACAACCGCACTTAGTATGTCTTTTAGCTATATACATTCTCTCCAAGTGAAGAATTTCACAGTCCCTCAATTTAAACAATGCTTCAAAAAATTATTCATTCAACACCACATTTTTGCATACGTCAGTAATTTGTAATATAAAACTTCCAATTCAAACTGTCACTTTCCACAATGTCATCGTTCTCAACCTCGAGCTGTAAACCTGAACACCCCAAATTGCGATGTGTGAACACTGAACACAAAAACAAAACAAAAAAGGGAACAGCTAGCTATCCTCATCTAAATCAGGAATTTGAAATCAAACAAACCCATTTGCCACCATCACCACCACCGCCACTTTTGTTGTTTCCGTTTACCACAATTTGATATGTCTGTCGGTTGTTTTGGACCCAGGATGCTGCTAATACTTGGCATTGGGAATTTGTTCTTTTTTTCTATGTGTTCTCATCTCATTCGCTTATGCCATTTGGTTTTTCTGCACCGGGAGGATGAATATTAACCGCCTCCGAGTGGTGGGTGATTGATTAAAAGTTGAAAGCATGACAACCAGCTTGATTTATTAGTCCCAAAACTGTGTTTTTCAAACTTCAGCGCTCAAAATATGTACGAAAGTGATGAGGAGAGAGGCGCATACAAAAAATACACGGAAACAAAAAAAAAAAAAGAAAACAGACATAAAAAAGTCCAACAAGCTAACAAACAAGAATCGGAATTGAAAGGAAAAAATTAAAAATTAAACGAACATGTACCGCTATCCTCTCACGCCAAATGTGGACGCGCGGGTGTTATGGGAGCAATGGAAAACTTTTAGGTTACGTAGCGTTGCTGTCGTTTTGAAGGGATCTCTGAATCTGGATTTGGATATGGATTCATTCGGAAATGGCAGAAAAACTTTACGTATGCTAGATTTATATATGTATTTTTTTTCTTCTATTTTTTTTTTTTTTTTTTGCCAGTTTGCCAAGCGCATATCTCGACAATCATACACTCATTCCGTTTGTGAGGCACATACTTCGTTTTTTATGACAATTCATTCCATTGGTGGCGACATTTTTCGATTTGTAATTAGAGGAAAATCTCACTCTTACTCTTTTGGTGAGTGAGGCATAAATGCGGAGAGATGCTTGAATTTTCGCATAAAACACACGACGAAGTGACAGTCGTCGTACACTGAGTGCAACAGGAACTGAAGCATTGCAGAATCACATTGAAAAATTGGAGTAGTAGGAGCATCGTATACCAGAAGCGACAATAACTGTGCAATACAGCAGCAGCGCCATCATCAGCCAACAAACAGTGACAATACCAAAGTGCCAACAGAACAAATAACCGAACAGTGAAATTTTTTGACAAGCAATCGGGGACAGTAGCAGCGGCAGACAATTGGAATTATTATGTGGCGGTCATAATGATGACAGTTCTGCTATAATGCTTCATGGTTCACGAGTGCGAATACTTCAAGACTAATAGGATAGGAAAGTATTTTATTTATGTATCTAAGCTTGATCGTTTTTGAACAGACACACAGAATTGATTTGAAGAGGGTTGCGGTCGAATGAGAACCTTCGAAGGAAGCCTCAGATTGAATCGCTTAAACGTGTACTAGTACCTACTACTTTTGAGGTTTAAGTAGCATATACCAATTCTGGGGGGTATATTAAAGGCATTAAAGAAACTGAAGCCCACAATTCACCTTTTAACTCCAAATCAGGGATATTTGTTTAACTGATTCGATTTACCAAAATAAAATTATTTGATCTTAAAAGTCTTGAACTGAATAACGAGATTCTTTATTCTACTGTCCTCAACTACCTGATTGCTTGTTGGAAGTGAAAAGTTTACAGGTTGGAGACGTTTTTTTTTTCTTTAATCATAGCAACATTTTGTAAGGCTTTTGGAAAATTTTCAAAACAATTTTGGAAATGAAATTAATTGCTCAGTTTGATTTCTACCCAAGTCATTGCCTGGTAGGTGTTGGATGCTGCATCGGAGATGAGTACTACGAATGTTTTGCGATGTGTGCAGCTATTAAGGAATTGTGTAGGTATAGTTTTCCAAGAAAATCCTTTCGAACAATATGAAATCAGAGTCTTATAAAATGTCAAGAGAAATAGTTGGGTTGGTTTTTATTGGGCGAGTGATGAGTGTCCTAAGAAATTGTTTGAGAATAGTTTTTTTTCTATGAGTGCTTCGTATTCCTTAGACTTTCAATCAAATATACCTACTTTTGCTCCGTCAAGCATTTTGCACCGCTGGCGCTGCAAAGGCACTCTTGTCGAACACGAGCATAATAATGAAGTTCTAAATCAGGCTAAACTCAATACCATCACTGCTGCCTAGAAACTTGGTGTTGGTGTTAGAACCTTGGTACATTTTGCATTTTCAACTCATTTTTAATTTTCTTTATCTTATAACTACTTACATGCTAGCAAGAAGATTTAAACTAGCTTATATAATAAAGGGTCCGCCAACTAACGTTGTTTTTTTTTTTTAACTAGTGCTTATTTCGTGAATGGTAACACTTAGCTCATGTCTGATTTGACAAATAATTAGTTTTATCCTTCCGCTGAACGAATATGTTTCGTTTTCGCTTCGCTAAGTGGGCCTGCGTCCTCCGATCGACTTAGAGAAGATTCCGATTTTGCCAAAAAAAATCATCTTTTCAGATGAAGCTCATTTTGATCTTGGCGGGTATGTAAACAAGCAAAATTTAAACATTTGGGGCACAGAAAACACGCACGCATACATTGAAAAGCCTATACACCCAAATCGAGTCACTGTTTGGTGCGGATTTTGGTCCAGAGGCATAATTGGGCCATTTGTCTCCGAAAATGAGCAAGGAGTGGCCGTTACAGTCAATGGCGATCGGTATCGGGCCATGTTGAACAAATTTTTATTCACAAAAATTGAAGAGGAGGATATTGGCAGCATTTGGTTTCAACAGGACGGCGCTACGTGCCACACAACTGAAGCTACACTTGATGTTTTGCGCCCATTTTCAAAAAAAAAGTTATTTGGCGAACCCTTTAGCTTAATTAATTAGAAACTTGGTACCAGAAGCAAAGAGTGGACCACCATCAGAAGCTGTGTTAAGGATTCAAGGAGCTGGCAAAGTAACTGTTTCTGGAAGCAAAGAGTTAAAACGAGTTACTCCTGAATCGATAGCATCAATAACTCTTCCTCAGTTTAAATTTACCCACATCTTGGCATACCTAAGGAGCAACGGCTATTGTCAAATATTTGCTACCACCAGTAGCTGCCGAATTAGATGTGTCGCCAAAACCACAAATTATCAATGCTAAGGAGACATTTGTGAGAACCATTTATGCAGGAAACGCTATCCTTACATAAGTCCAAAAGTGACGTCAAAGGTCAGCTGGTGGAAGTACTGGCACCGATCAGATTTGTCATAAGATATAACTAATCTGATCGTCCAGATCTCGCCAGAGCCAAAGCTATTGAGTCTAGATGACGTGGTCTCAAATCGGAAGGTGCTGTTATACGATCTGGCTGATAAGTTCGCATCTGGTTTTGGTGCTTCTCGTGCCGCTGTTGACGCCAGTTATTTTTCCAATGGCCAAACAGAAAAAATTGGCGCCCGATCTATACATTGCGAATCAGTGGTTCTGTTCAACATTTGGCCAGCAAGGAGGACTCAAAGACAGTTGTTCCTATCAATAAAGACCCTGTGGTTTTAATCGTCCAAGCCGCCGACTTTGGGCAACTAGCTGATGCTTTCAATGTCATACTATCAGAGAAAGAGAAGAAACAGAAGTTGTGAAAGCTCATTTCTAGCTGAGCTGATGCTGAGAACACACATTTTAACTTTCACAGTTTGTACTTTTTATACAAATTACCACATAAATTACCATATCAAGTGTTTTTGAGGTTTTAATGTAGGTATAAAAACTAAAACAAATAATTTCAAAAATGACTTCTATGTTGACGAGCATAGCCAGAGAAATAACGACATTGACCTTTGAATCTATCTGCGTTTGTAAAAGGATCTAAAAGGCCAAGTTTAAGCATAAAAGAAATCGCTGCCAAAAGGTTACCACAGAGCAATTACAACTGCCATCCAAAAAGTTCAATGAAATGTGACTAGCGAAAAGATGTTAACTGATGACAACCAACGAATTTGTGATAGCAGACTTAGAGTGAGAAGCCAGTCATCAGCCACCATTAGACCAACAAATGCCTCATGACAACTTTATGTGTGACAAATTACGTCAACATAAGCATAACTGTTCACTGCCCTTGCCCCACACCACAGAATAATGTAGATATAGGTCAAATCATTTGTGATTTTTGATTTGACTTGAAAAAACTTTACAATGGCAAAGAAAAAACAAGTGCCTTTTCCACTGTCCTTCATTCAATGAGTAAAATTCCACTAGTATCAGATAAAGAAAACTATATAGTGGCAAGCCGCAGCTAGCAGAAGACGAATGTGACATGAATACCGCTGTTAGTCACGAAATTCCGTTCAACGTGTTCAACGAAATCCCACTTTCATTGACTTGTTTGACTAAACACACATAAACTGCATCAAGTTTATGAGCTCAACCGTTGAAAATCGATACATCTTCTCACAATTTTGCTTTTACTCAAACATAACGATAATTCCTGTAAGATAACGCAATGCTTCTTTAACTCAAAGAAAATGGTTTGAAAACTAGTTGAACCTTTCTTATAGATTTGCCAGCTCAGAGAAATGAAAAAAAGTACAAAGCGTACTTAAAACGATTGAATGTAACAAGACTAAAATACTTGGTATCTAATCTAATGACTTTTGTAGAAACTGCATGGACGCGGAGGAGGAGAAAACTGTCCAACACCTCCTTTGTTCATGCCCTGCGCCTCTAACAGACGGAAAGCTCGTCTAAGTGAATACATTTGGAAGACGCCAACGATTGAGCTATCAAAGTCTTTCTCTTTTTAACAACAAATAGTTCATTTACTTGTTAGTCCAAGGGCCGAAATACCGCGCACGTGATCGAATAACAGGTAACTGAATTATATGTTTTTGGCATAATCACGTTATCGAGCACTTTAGTACCACAATTTGAGATTCATCAGTAAGTTTTTGAACGAAATGAAGTAGATAAATGAAAAGGAGACTAATATTGTAGAGCGAATTTTGAAAGACAAATAATACTCACTCACTCCATCACTAATGCTGTAATTCGCCCCAGGTTCGATCAGAAAAAGATCAACTCTCTAATCCCCTAGATGGAGACCAGAGGATGAACAACTTTCTGGTCTCAGTGGTATCACAATGGACCGTCAGTGACCTAAGTGTGTCAGACTCCGTATCGTGGCAGAAACATCTAACCTAACCTAACCAAGTATTTGCCTTCATTTGAATACCTTAGCACCTAACCTAACCTAGCAAGACTAAAAATAGTTAAGCGTTTTGGTGTCTCCTTTCGGCAGTCTTCTTTAAGTTGGATATAAAATCTTCTCTGTCGTACCAAAGCTTAAATTGTCAACAATTTGATGTTTTTCATGCAATTTATTTTTGTTTTCAACATTGAGCTCTATGAACTATGAGGTTAAAAAGAAGTATATAGATACACATTACAGGGCCATTATACAAGAACAGGGAGCATCTACGAATAGGATAAAACATCACAATAAACAGCCATAACATAGAGTGACCTTAAGACTTCGTCTCCCTATAGGCTCGGAACATAACATCAGCGCGTAGACTAATCATCGGGAAGACAGCCCATCATAAGACTCCGATTATCAAAGTCCGTCTAAATGGCAGAGAAGCTGAAGCAAATGAAGAAACTCAAAGTCTATTGGATCGAAAAATACCTACAGTGAGTGGTCTTGGACCACGTTGTAGTGGATGAGAGCGAGGTATAAAGTTGAATTCATAACGTAAAACTGCATAAACTCTGTTGATATAAGAAATGAGCATAACTAGAAGAGTGGGTATAGATTGAGAGACTACGATGACAGGAACATGTGTTGTGAAGGGGATGGCAACGAACGCTGCGGCTCGACAAGTCTTCAAAAACACATTTCTAGTATTTTGCAGAAGGAAGATATCTCGCATTATTGGTGGGGTAGTCAAAAGAAATGCGACTTCAACCGTAAAACCTCTGAGACAGCTCTCCTGGAATCGGACTCGTTGGCTAGGTGTGCTCGTTCGGTCCAAATTTCACCCAAAATCGAACTAAGTAAGTAAGTAAATGAGAATTGTAGACGTTAGTGGAAATGAGAATGATCTGTTAAAATGGACATTGTAGGTATCGCATGGTCAATCAGAAAATGCGTCAATTATTGGGAAATAAGCCAGCTGAATGTCCCATTTAATATCCTTTCTGATGTTCATATATTGGTCGTCTAAGACCCCTCTTCGACAAGTACAAGACGCATTACAAGACTACGATGGCTGGTCCGCGGATGGATTTCAACGCTCTAGCTACCCAAGTTGTCGAAAACCAACTGGGGGGAAGTCGTACAAGTGAAAATCCCCAATTTAAAAGGACCTGGACGACAGATTTGAAGGGCAGGTTCACTCAGGACTTTAACGTTCACTTAAGTGAGTAAATGACTATTTTTTTTTTACAGAAAGACTTTTTGACTCAATTCTTACAACTCATCGCAAATTGATTCTTTCAATCGGAAAAGTCTAAGTCAGAAGTTAAACATAACCATAACATCTTTCATTCAATAAGTTTTTTTGTTTGGCTTTAGTTTGAGAATGCCAAAATTAACGGGAATATCATTTGAACAACTTCAATTTATTCTTCCACCCACAAACAACTACATCATCACAAAATATGACCTCTTCTGCACGTCACTCACTCCAATTAAAAACTCATTCTTACATTCGCTGACACATCATAAACTTTACCACCATGTGATGGAGGGCAATAAAAACATCCCTTGCAAACATTACCCGTTGTGTAACTACAACTACCACTGTAATGAAAAACAATCAGCGGGCGTCTACCTTACTTCCACTGCCACCCACCGCCTATACTGAACGGACCGAGCGAACCGCTCCTGATCGTTAATCATTCGGTTAAATGGCCATTAAATGTGTCCAATCCTGAGAGCGTCCAGCCATATAGTCGAACCGTGCCGGCAATGGCAGCACCATCAACATCATATCTAACGGATAAGTGCCCATATTCATTGTCATCCATCAAAGGACTAATAAACTGCTTCAGACTGGCTGGGTGCGCGCACCCATGCAATGCGGTGCAAAAATTCATCGTCAAACAGTCGAATCTTTGTATTTTATTGTTGTTTTTTGTAGGTACTATGGGCACAACTGCAGAGTACCCTGTCGTTCTTTGCATTTAACTCCTCCAACTGTTGTCCACTTTGCATCATGTGTGTGGCAGCAAAAGTGTCGCTGGCGGGCGGGGGTGGCACAGTGAAGTGAACATCATGACTTAAATTACCATCATATCCTGTCGTATATCCTCGCAGTCCATTTATTCATCAGATGCATGTCGCCTGTTTCTGTTTCCACACACATACTCTCATACTGAAACACTCATACACAATGTGTATAGGAATTCATCATTCGGAGGACTATGCAGAGGACTTTTGCAACCACTATCGCGCGTAAACAATTCAATCCAAATCCACTGACAATGCACAGGGACAGTCACGAGTCACACATCCAGTTGAAGGATGAATGCGATGGCATCCGAAAGTCTTCGTTGTCGTTGGATTCTGCGAGTGTGGTCTGCATACGTCTCGCGTTATCATAACTTTTGGCACTTTCACCAGACCACTGGTGCTGCTGTTGCAAAAAAAAAAAAAAACAACAAAAACTGTAACAATCACGTTCCACCACCGCACACGACACACATCCTGATCAGGCTTAGGAAGCATATCCTCTTTGAGTTGGAACTATGAGCTGGTTCGCATTGTCCCTGTTGTGAATTATTCCTCGCTTTGGCTTTGCTTTGGATTCTTTTTCGAGCTCGTTAATAATTCAGAATTTTTATTCATGTCTGAGTGAGTCTTAGTGTTTTACAGAGTAGCTCACTCTGTTGTTTTCCTCAAAAAAAAGAAGCATAAAACCGACACTTTGCAATCATCAGGACGAAATATGGTTTCTGTCGCGTTTGAAATACCACTAGATACATAAATTCAAGTGTCCTTGGTCCTCGTCAGAGTGTGGTGTGCGGTACGAGAGTTGATTTAGAAAAGGGAGACACTTCGTCAAGAGAATGTAAATAAAATTCTAAAAACAGAAAGAGAATAAAAAGTCCTGTGACAGGATAACATCTTTGTTATTAGCTTTGTGGCTAGTTTAGTGAATATTTTTGTTGGAAGTACGATTTTTCTTTGCCCATTTTTGGGAAGGCCATTGGATAGCACATCCACATTTCGGTTTGTTTGTCATATTTTGATGTTAACTGTGAAATTTATGATCCACTTCTATTTGAATGTCCTTCTACACGTAGAGTCGACTTGAGCAATTTTTTTTTTGCTGTGTTCTGTAATGTAATTGAGCGGAGCAGTTTGGATGAAGGACATACAGCGATACACAGCATACGAAGAGTTGATGGAACATTGATGGTTGCATATGCGGCGAGTGTCGTAGTTGGACATAAGAGTTACTTTTTGTATCCATCATGGTTTTTTTTATTATTATTTTGCGGTCAAGAGGAGCTAGAGATAATAATTTTGGGTTCAAAATAATAAAAAAGGATAAATGAAGATAACTTTGTTTGCCCCTACTCTGTAGAAAGATTAATGACTATTTTTTGGAGGAACCATGTGATAGTATCAGTCGGTGCTTAAGTTAATTTCAGTCTATTGCACCGTAGGTCCTTAAAGTTAAAAGGCACAGGCATGTCATAACTGGCGTCTGAATGTTTTCCTTAGGATTCAAATTATAATAATGGTTTCATGTGTTGATTTTTCCTTCAGGCTGCCGAACCAGGAACAGGGTATCCGCTTTTAAGGGAATGAATTCAACAAATACTTCAACCTTTCATAAGCACCAAAGAATAAGATGATTTTCTGCAGTCTTCGTTGGTATTACTTGCTGCTATTTCGGCGCTAAAGTATCCTTTTGTCAAAGGAGAACGCGATATTTACTTAAGGAACATTGGCAATGAAAACAAGTTGCGAATTAGAAATAGTGTTGAAGAATTCGTTAAACTCTGAGGCTAAAATTCGTAGACTTTTCAGAAATTCGAGGTGTAGGGAAACTGAAAAAATATGTTTTGAATTCCCGAACTATATTGCAAAGCAGACAAGTGGTGAGTTTTAATCACTAAGGTTTTTGAAATTAAAAGTGTCGTTAGAGATAATAAAAAAGAAAAACAGGTGTTTAGAGTTTGAATTCTATAAAAAAGAAAGAGAGAAAAGGGATATTCATAAAATTGAATGCTACAAGTCAACAAAAAAAAAAACTTCTAAGAGGAAACCTTAAAAAGCACATCGTTGAAAATAGCCGAATGCCAGATGTCAAATGACAGATGACCAGTGACAGATGAAAGGTAACACATAACAGACAACATACGACAGACGATCTAATTGATAGATTTAATTTTGAAGGCACATGACTCGGAATACTTCTTCAAGCGGTTGACGAGGAGCTACAGTAAGTAAGGGCTATCAGCTAGCAATACCATATCGTCAGCATAGAGCAAGGCCCTTATTTGTTCCCAAAATGAAACTCAAGAAAGATTGGATAACACAGCTACGGAAATCTGAGGGCTTACACATTGAAATGTCCTACAAATTTGTATACTGATTTCGAACGGAAGAGAAAGAAACTTTACATGGCAGTGAAATTATTCCCGAAGAACTTGCCTTTTCCTCGCGAAAGGTGATATTCGTACAGGCACCCATGTTAACCATCACGCCCCGGCGCACAGTGGTGCTGTTTGTATGGGAGAGCGGAAAAAAATCCGTAAAGTCTGAACCATGAAGTGGAATCGAATGAAATTTTGCAGACTTGCTTGGAAGTGGCGAACACACATTTTGACAAATTTTGGTTGAAAAAGAATCATTAAAAGAAAAGTTATTGACATTTTTCGGATTTGCAGCGTTTATTGACATGATCGAAATTTTTTCAATTATGATAATATTAACGTAATATTAATGTTAATAAGTTTTTTAGTTAATTCAGGGGCGTCTTCACTCAAAAAAAATGTTTTTTCCTTGGTTCAGGTATTAATTGAGTTATATATGGATCGGATGATATCAGGATCATATGCAATATATCCTAATTCGTCGATAACCGGGAGAACTTCCTTGAGTAATGGGTCCTATAGTACTTGTAGTCCTTGTTCCTGCATTTTTGAGCACTGATCCAACTGGCAAGGATGCAATTTCTATTATTTCCGTTCAGTGTAGTAAAATTTTGTGAACAGTTGCGGGCATGTGATACCAAGGGTATAACGATATCGCGAGATTAGCTGTCTCTTCAGTATAGATCTTAAATTTTTAGGTATCGATTGAAAAATTGCTGCAAATAACTTCTAATATAGAAGGATTTTGGTTGAGGCCCAGGTTCACCCCGAACTGTAATGCCCACCTAAGTAAGTAGGCAGCTTCCAATATGACTGCGAGTCTGGTTATCAGTCTTTTGTACTACTTTTGTAATATATGCAGCTACACTTGGATTTCCAAATAATCTTCTCGAACTATTCCCATCGTTTATTGTTACAGTTCCTTGTTTCACAACGTCTACTCTTATTCGAACCTTTGAGAGGAATTCCACTTGAATTCTTTTTTTTTCCTCTTCTTTGATAGCACGAGTAGTCTCATTGACTCTCCACGCTTTATAAAGCTGAAGTTATTTCCCAGGTGCAATATGTACTCCATAAATCAAATTCGTGCATGCAATAATGACATTCCTAGAACAAGAATTTCTTCATTCAGGATCTTAGATTGCCATTTGGATAAGTCATTCGATTAAATAATCCGTAATAGATTAACATAGACCAACTATTTAGCATTTGGGCTCGTAGATCAGACATTTGTCAAAGGATTAATCATATCTTATATTTTAATGAAAAATATAAATTTTTGTCAAAAACAAAGTCCTGGTGCCAATCTTTCCAACGATTACTGTCTACGAAATTGCATCTTTTGCAACATGATCAAAGTCAAAATCGTGATTCATAAATTAGATTCAGTGAAACAAATTTGTACACTACGTTCAAGATCGGATCAGGACGGATACGAATCTTTCGAAAAAAGTTAGTAGAATATTGTAGCTTTCCAAAAATAGTAGCCACTAGACGTAGCTTAGTGTAGCTAAAACTGTAGCTCTAGGGAAAGAACATTAAAATATTTTTTCGAGAGCACTCAGTCTAAACCCAACTAATTGGCGAAAAAACAAAATTTTTTACAAATTTTTTTTTTTTTTTTAAAGTTTAATAGCATATTTTTATAAAAAAAATTTATTTTTCACATATAGCTACCAAAATGCTACTCTTCATTAAAAAGAAGTAAATGCAAGAAATTACATACTTTTCAAAAACTAAAGATAGGAGAACTTTAGAGCGCTGTATCTCCCATATTCCTTGATATAAATGTCCCAAATTTTGGAAAAAGATACAACGGTTATATGTCTATGAAAATATAAATCAAACAAATCCGTACTCCAAATTTCATTTTTTGTATTTATTTCCGCAGAAGCACCACTGTGCGGCGTAACTCCTATTTGTTCATCCATGAATAATGCAAAAAAAAGAACATCGGAATTCATTTCAAAGAAAAGAGACAATTTGGTACAATTAGAAAGTTACTAACTTTTAGTATAGCCTTTAAGACTTCGACGATAGACCGATCCTTCAATGTTTGTAGAACATCAGCAAATTTGCCATAGGTATATGAGGTCACATGCAACCGTAAAATCTACAAAGAACGCGGAAAGTTTTTTGTGGCTGTCCCTAGCAATAATGCTTAGCGAAAAAACTGATTTTGGTAGATAGTCTAGCTCTAGAAACACCTTGAAAAAAGATCGGTATCTTGTTTGTTTTCACAAGTTCTAAGTATATGCTAACCTTTTGTAAATACCGGAAACGAAGAAATTTCTTTGTAATGCTCTGAAAGTTCTAAAGCCACTAGAACAAGAAAAAAACAGAATCAGGCACAATTTTCTAAAAATCGCCAATGACAGGTGGTCATCTTTAGAAAAATGGCGAGTCTCCAGAAACCTTTGGGCAAATATTTCCAAGAAAAAAACAGAATTTCTACTCCAGCTTAGCAGACCTCGGATCTCCTTGTTGATTGGCATTGTCACGGGCCACAACTTATTGGGTACCCACATGATGAGAATGAACATTAGCAAGTTCGACTTATGTAGAGGATGCTAAGACGAAGAGGCAGAGGACGGATCAATCCACTTCCTCTGTGAGTGTCCTAGCTTTGCCCACACTAGGAAAAAAGCCCTCAACAACTGATCAATGACATCTCTAACCTTCCATTGAACAGCAGCCTAAAGTTTACTCATGGCTCCAAATGGTTTAGTGGGGGTTCCCTACTCCAATAACCCAGCCACCAGCCCAACCCTCTATCTCTCCATCCCTACAACTTCCTCATCCTTTGTTTTCCCGGGGAGCACAATTGATCCTTGAGATCCGAGTGAGGTGCTGCCGCTTGTGGCTGCACCCCCTATCCAACCAACCAATGTTCTGAAAGAGAACACTCACCTTTCTTGAAATATTGGACAAATTATAGAATTTGAAAAAGATTCTAGAATAACTCATCATATATGAAAACTTGTTGAAGTTGAGTACTTGAGTGGAAAGAGAACACAAATTGATGACGAGGAAAATAGCTTCCGAACTACCATCACTAAGAATTTTCTCGCAAAGTGTATTTATCTTGTCTGCAAGCTTATTAGCTGACAAGTGCAAATTTACAAACGCATCGTCAAACATTCATAAATGCATCGAACTAATAGCAGTAGGTATTTTTTATGTTATTGAATTATACAAAGTATTTTAAAAAGAGAAATAAACTTCTAAAAAATGTATGTTGATGATCGAAAAGATTACCTCAACTTCTTATTTTTATGTTAAGTGCTCACTTGCACTAAATGCGCTAAATTCAAATAAAGTAAAACCAAAGCGAAACGTATAGAAAATGTTAGGTATAATTTTCAAAACCTAACAGTATTTTAATTTTAGTGTTACAGTAGGTATTTTTTGGAGAAAAAAAACAAGATCTGCGAATGCTAACTCTTACACTCTTAGTCATTTAAAAATGAATTCGCCCACTTTCTACTTAATTTGAATTTTGAACTGATGTGACATTTACCTCTTACAAAAATTTTGCAAGTAACTTATTGAACATGGAACAAATATAAGTACTTGAAAATTTAATAAAGATCGTTAAAACACACTTAAAACCCAAACATTTTCTTCTACGGAAACGTACAATAATTTTTTTTTGCAAGATTTGTCATTTGATTTGTGTCACTGTGCAGATTTACAGGTATTTGCAGCTGGATTTGATTTTAGTTTGAGCTTTGATGTGTCTACCCCAAGAAAATACCCCTTTCCGTATAGCAACGCGTTGATTTTTTTAATGGTCTGCAACTTTCCATAACTGCGGACCAGTGGCGTCGATAGGGGGGGGGGGGGGGGATCAGGGGGATATATCCCCCCCCCCCCCATTGGGATCGATAATTGTTCAACATAACCAGTCATGTACCAAAAAAGTCAAGGAAGCACAATGTGAAATTTAGTACCTAATTTAGTAATATAATATAATAATTTAGTTTCAACGTGAATTAAGTCTTATTAGTACTCACATGTTTGTACATTCTATACTACTTTCATTCTACAGGGAAAATACAAAGTCAATTTCATCTGAAAGAAATTATTATTATGGTGTTCAGGCAATTATTCGCCAACAATCTGCTTCGCATGCTCTGTACGTCCATTGTGCAGCACATTATTTGAATCCTTGCTGTATCTATTTCCAGCAAAATACCAGCCATAGAAACTGCCTAACCACAATTGAAGCAGTTGACAATTATTTCAATCTCCACAAAAAAAAGACATTAAAATGGCTGAATCTGACGCGATGGATTTCAAAATATAAAGCAAGATTTTGAGAAGCTATTTCCGTTTGTGTTCGAGACTCTTGACCAAATAAGAATATTGGAAATTGACGCAAGGAAATTAAAAAACGCTATGGATTTCGAGTTTTTGATTAGCTTTAAGACTGAAAGTATGGTTTACCAACTCTCGTTGTCAATAAGTCGTGAGATTCATAGAGTGAATTTAGACTTGGTCCAAGCTATGAATATCGCCAAAGATTTAAGGGATCAACTAAAAATTAAACGGGCAGAAGATGACTCATTTTTGAAAGTGTTCGAAGATGCAAAAAAAATTAAATAGCTGAAGTCCTTGATATTGATGTTAAACATAAGAGAATAGTGAACGACAAAGGAATAGTTCGAACCCTTCGGTTCCAAGTACAGAAGAATATTTTCGTGTTATAAAAACAATCCCTTTCTCGATTTCTATGTAATGAACCTTGGAGAGAATTAATTTGAAGCGCTCGATAGCTGCCCCACAGAAAACTTTCCTAACATATATATATCTTCTAACAGGATATTAGCTACACTGCCCGTTTCAACGTTAACTCCCGAAAGAAATATCTCCTATTTAAAGAGAGTAAAAACAACACAAAGAAGTGTGACCAACGAAGTGAGATTCTTAAAAATATGTCTTTTTTAATAACAATAAAAAGAACAGAAATAAAAGGATTTTATTCTATTACAAATTTCTTAAATTAATATTATTTCACCTATTACATCAATATTTATTTTAGTTCACATTCAAATTAATGCGCATAGTATATTATCTTTAAAAAATACACAATCCCACAATCTTATGGCATACATAATGAATTCAATGAAGTCTTACTACCTATTTGTTTTTTTTTTTTTTTTTAATTATTAAATCTTTTAAAAAAATGAGCGAACTAGGTTTATCCCCCCCTTAGCCAAAAGCTATCTACGCCACTGCTGCGGACTGAGTTACATTGTGCTGCCGTGGTTCACTCAATTTTTTTTTTTTGCTGTTCGCATTATTAAATTAGCAAATTAGCATTAAAACAATCACATGCTTAGTTCACCAAGATTTTACGTAACACCCTAGACCCTAGTAAACTTAAATCAAATTGACATAGATACGATTTCAAATGTGTCTCCTAGAATCAAAACAACGTACTCCACTTTTCGAAAAAATCGCGTTGACTATGCAGTTTACTTAATCTTTTCAAAATCTATCTGTAACTGTGATTGAAGCCTTCGAAAGTGGACTTATTCCGGAGAAAATTTGTTCTGAATATCAGGCCTAGAATCAAAAGCAACGAACTCCTAAGGTTATTTTGAATCAAAACAACTTTATTCCACTTAAAAATCTAAGCAGAACCACCAAAAGTGTATGATTTCAAGATTCTCAAAGGTCTCGTCTAACGTTTTTTTTTTGAATATCTCAAAACTATAGAATACGTTGTCTTTGAATCTAGGGGACACAAATAATGTTACTCTGGATGTCTATTTAGGTGCAAGGACTTAGCTTTGGCTCAAATTCTTAGCGTATTCAGATTCTTTTGCTGATTTGATATAAAAAAATGCCAAACACAAATCGAAATCAGCAGTTTGAAAAATCGACTTTTCTCGACCTTGTCCTCACAATGCGCCGTCTCTTCATAGCTGTCAGTATAATTTAATGACTAAACGTAGCCTCACAAAAATCATTGAGAGTCATTAAGTCGTATAGAACTAAGGGTATACGTTAACAGAACCACTCCTACAAGTCAAGTTATCAATAAATTGAATCTGTTGCGCCGACCGATTTATTTTTGAAGAAAAATCTGTCAGAATGACTCCATTGCGCTAGAAATTCACCGAAACGTCAGCTGCTTTCTTTAAAAAAAAGAGGAGGCTATACTAAACCGGAGCACTCAGACTTAATAGCCGGCCCATTGTACTACTAAAGTAGCAGCCCTTCCCTTAGATGGAAAAAATTTGGTTGAAATTTCATATACCTATACTACTTAAAGGGCGGCGTCCAGATGGAACTGGGAAGCTAAAAGAAAAGTAGATACTCAGAGCGGGATTCGAGCCCACATGGTTAAAAATTTTGATATACTTTTCAATACAGCCCTTGTATTATACAGCTGTATGCAATACCTACAATCAAAATCTGTTTTTAATATTTCCCAAATATTAACTTTCTTTCTTAATCATTTTGTATTTCATTTAAACATTTCTGTATTAGGCTTACAATTTTTAATATGAAATCGATTAAAATGTAATCAACACTATTAAAAAAACAATACTTTAGTATTCAAATCTAATTATTCAGACCTTTTTTAAAATCATAGACCTATTTACTATTTAAATTTAATACAATAATTCTTAGCTTTCAACTTTTTCTATATTACAATTCAATAATCAGAGGTTATTTTATTCCATTTGCTATGTCAATGTATTGTTTCCAGTATTGGATTCAAAGTTTTGTTGTACCCGCTTGGTGTGATGGTTAGCATGTCCGCTCGTTAACCCAGCTAGCGGTTCGTGGTTCGAATCCCAACAGAGGCAAAAATGTTTTTCAACGGGTATCGCCTTTGGCGAGGAATTGGCAATTGGTTAGTAAATTCATTGCCATGAAAAAAATACACATTACTTTTTAATATCTTAACATTATTACATTTTAATATTTGTTTTATTACCTGCTCTCTTTTAATATTTGCATAGATTATTAGATTCTAATGAATTTTTGGTGTTGTTATTATATATGCAAACCATAAGATGTTAAAATCTACACTTACATTTTTAACCGTGCACGCGTCCGACCTACCTACCGAACACTATACTACTGCAGCACGGCCGACCTCATTTCGAAGGAAACAAGGAGTAATGATGCCACCAGCACTAAATACCTAGAAAGTTTTTCTAGTTTGTCTAGTTGGAGGCTAGGAATCAAAAAGATTCAAATTAGTGCAGAAACGATAATTAGTTGCACGAATTGTTTGATAACTAGGCTGTTTATGTTGACCTTAAAATGAACTATGAACTTTGTGACAAGATTTATTTATTTATAAATAATTTTTTTCCTTCAAAGTGAATTTTTTCAACAAAGAATCGTTGAGAGTAAAACGATGCTGGATAACTTGCAAAACCTTTCTGAACAGAAATTTCAACACAGTTTGACATTCTAAACTGTCAAACCATAAACAACAGCAATCGAAAAGTTTTCGAGCAGCTGAAAACACTGAAAAAACACACCTCATACTTAATCAATATGCAAAAATTTACGCTTGACAAAATCGGCCTCGTTATACTACTTCTCCCGTATGGAAAGTTATTAAATAAAACGCTTCACTTTTCCACAGTAAATTCAAAGTGGAATAGGCCCTCTAAGAAGTTAGAAGTACTTATTATTTTAAAGACCAATAATCCTGCGAATTGTCACCGAATTATTTATGCACAATCAATTAATGAAAAAAGTAATTTTCGTATGCCATCTTGGTACCTATTAGACGTCTATAAACACTAATTCAAGTATCTGTTTATAAATGTGTGCAAATTCCAAAGGATTAAAAAATTGGGCTTCCAACTAAAAGAAAATTCTTTTCAAACGCAAGCCTCAAATAAGCTCACTAGGTACCAAATTACTAAAGAAAACTTCTCAAATACTTATTTTGCTACTCTTTCTTTTGTTTTTCTTAAAAGGAAGTGAAAGAAGGTACTTTCACGAATCCTTAAATAGATGCCAATAAATTCTTAAAATTATGAACCATAAGTTTTTTTCCCTTTTCTTTTTCTTATTTTGCTAAATAGATCAAGATTGTTGATTCAGTTAGTCAAACCTTCAAAATGAATATGCACAATAAATTATAGATTTCAAATTCCATATGAAAGACAAACTTATTCCTTTACGTTATTAGCTCGACAGGCATATTTACCAACCCTTCTGACTATAGTTTCAAAAAATAATTCGAGCCAACATTTTGAGGCACTTAAGCTCTTCGACAAAATTTCCAATTCGGAGGTACCTAACTCGCCTATCAAAAATTGAAATTTCACCTTTTTTTCATCTTCAATTTGCAAATCATTCGAAGAGAGAATTCAAATTGGAAAAATTTCTTGTTAGAAAAAGATACCATTACCAAATCATTCCGTTGTTACAGGTGGATTTGAGTTAAGTTCATTATAAAGAGAGTTTAATGTTCGTAAGGTCGGGCAAAGAGAAATACATACAAACTTTCTCTCTTAGCAAACCCACACACACACCACCAGCTTCCACTACACTTGCAAATTGAAACAAGTCAGTTGTATGCGTTAGACTACTACATCTTCATGCATTTCTGCAAATCAGCGGCACCCAAAAGTGCATCAATCAACCAACACAACAAATTCTCCAAATTGCTTGCAAAAGTTATTCCAAAGAGCCATTAAAAGAGAGCGTGACGCCCGTTTGTTCTTGTTTCTTGTACTTTGTATCAATGTGAAAAATATTGCACATGGGGTCGTCCACGTCCAGTACCATTCTCATTGAGTGCCAAACTAAACCCCAAAACGGATTTCATTCCCCGTCGAATGTTGTGTCGTCGCTAGGGCAGTGTAAGCTCCCTCAGCATTGTGTGTCTTTCGTAAAATAATAATCGACGACCATTAGCTCTTTCGTGTGTTTTTCGTGTTGTTTGCGACTTCTGTTGTTGTTGTTTTATTTTTGTTGCTATTGCAGCAACCGAAGTGCAATCAAAACGGTATCCCATTTCGGTGTGACTGCCGTGTGCTAGATGGCGCGCCGCGATGTTGAAAATAAAGCGAGTCGAGTGTAAGTTCAGTGGTAGTTAGTTCGTTTTTGGGTGGGGGGTTGATAAAGAGAGCAAACAAATGCGTGTGTTGGTGTGTAAACAAAGAACAATAGAGGAAAAAATTTCAAAACTTATTTTGTCCACCTTCTCAATGAAGAGAGGAGAAGTGAGTGAGAGCGCTAGATCTTATTAGACATTAGACAATAGGGTAAACGCACTAGTAGCCGGACAGTGTTAGTAGCCGGACACATTGACCTTTTTTTGCGATTAATAGATACATCACTCAAAAAAATCCACAAACAACAACAAACATGGGTCCTTCAATGTGTCTTATACATGCATGCAAAGTTTCAGGTACTCGAAATGCGTACTTTAGGAACTACGCATCATTTTATTGTTTAAGGTTTGAAGGTGCGGTCTCGTTGTCGATTTGTGTAAGAAAAAAATAGTGCGAACACTTTTTAGTAGAAAGCAATTGAACAAGTAATAATTAATTTATTGTCATGGAAAGACATTGGTTTCGTTGGAAATATGACTAACTAAAACAATTTGCAAAAAAAAACATAATTTAATAAAATCTTTGCCATTATTTGTGGTGTCCGGGAACTAACACCAAAATTGAATATGTTTTTCAGTACCCAGACATGCTGTCCGGGTACTAACACAGTGCGATTATCATGCATATTCAGTACCCGGACAGGGGTTGTTTCTTAAAATAATTGTGTATGGATACTGAAACAAAAGCCTTCGGATACTAGATCAGTCATTTTAAGAGACTTAATCATTGAGAGATTTGATCATTTTAAGAGACAAGCCCTGTATGGATACAAAAAATGTGCGCTTGTCTTATATTTTCAGTACGCAGACATGGCTTGACTCTTAAAATGATTGTGTACGGGTACTGAAACAAAGGCATCCGGGTACTAGATTTTGATGTACGGGTACTAACGCAAATGGAACTTTTCTGAATTGTTATTTTATTAATTTTAACAATGATCTCTTTGCAATTTACTTGAACGCCATATTATTGAGAAATGTCTATATTCTTACAATCAATAAAAGTTTCCGTGGTAGCATTTATGGTAACAAAATGGTTTGAAGTCAAAGTTGAGAAAAAAGTTAAGTGTCCGGGTACTAGTGCGTTTACCCTACTTCTTTGTTTGATTGACAGGAGAGTTGATGGAATGATGGGCGAAAAGGGGAAGAGAACGAGAGAGAGGAGAAGAAAACTGTTTGATTGAGTAGAACAAGAGAGTGGGCTGTCACTGGGCTAACTACGCTCTACACAGTCTACACGCACTTTTCCCACCCACACATTTAATTCTTTGAACTTCTCTTCCCACACCCACACACATCAATAGTGTTGAATTTGAATTAAGTATTTGCCTCTGCCTTCCCTCTTCAAAACCAGAAAAACATTTGCCAGGGGAAAGTGTTAATTTACAAGGAAACACTAAGAAATAAGAGAAAGAAAAACGCAAAACGGAAGTTTCCGCTTACCGGCTTTTTTTTGTGTGTTAACCCTCCATAAACTAAGGGAATTGAAAATGTTTTTTTTGTTGGTGTTTGTTGTTGGCTATTGTATGTTTGAACCCACCCCACTCGCAATTTCAAATGGTGCAGTGATGTGGCGGAGGGTCGAATAATAAAGAAGGTTGTTTATCTTAGCCCCTTCTCTTCATTGTGCTCTGCCAATTTCTATGGAGAATTTCTTCTTTGGTGCGTTGGGTGAGCACTGAGCAGAGCAGTGAGCAGGCCGGTTTGAAGTGATTTTTTTTTTGTATTTTAATTTTTATTGCTTTTCATGTGTGTGCGTTAAATTTTTGGCGGGAAAAGTGTGAGCTCTTCAATGGTGTTAAGTAACCATGTGCTCCAACCTCCAACATGTGTTTTTTTTAAGTCCATGTGATTTGTGGGTTCATGGTGTGAAGATAAAATGATGTTTCCTTAAGAAACTGCAAAATGAAAATTATGAATCAACAATGAAAGACCCTTCGCAGCACAACATTTTAGCACAGGAGGTAAGTTAAATGAAAAGTAATTTTTTATTTCAACAGAAAAAACTGCCAATCGTGGGTGTCTAGTTACAAATTTCTTTCTATGTTTTTTCGAGTAGCAATCTTTTCAATTGGCTGCTGCATAAAAATATAGCTAGGTAGGGTAGGTGGTTCTTATGTTAGATAGGTCATAGGTATTAGGCAGATATATACTTAAGCAGAAAGAAAGCTGTGATTCAGGAAGCTCATAGGTAGATATTTTTAGAACCCTACTGAGACACGTGAATATAAAAGAAAAATTTATAGAGGCGTAGGTAAATAGGTACAGTTCACGGTCAGACTTTGTGTTATAAAATTCTTGCAATTTTTAACAAGCCAATGAACAACAGTTAAAGTTTTACACATAAGATGCTCAACGTGGCAAAATCTTACTTAGTACCTACCTACCTACATAGTCGAAAGAGAACACTATACCTACTTGTTTCAAGGGGTGGTTTTCAGTCACATTTGTTTTCGTTGCGTCCGACTACTAACTGCAGCTGATAAAGTATCTAGGGAAAAACGCCAGTACCTACTACAAACATAAGAATTTTTACAGGTCAGGAATTTAGTATGTATTAGTATAGGATTTCTGACTCTTCCATGCGAAATAAGAAACTACCGAAGAAACTTTGAAGATTATAGGTATAACTATAATTCCTGTTCTAGTTGGCATGTAAGTAAAGAAAAAAAGCAAGGTCTACCTACCACCAGCTAGAGCAGCGCCATTGTATATAAAAAAAAAAAAAATAGATCTAAAATCTATATTATTATAGATCTAAATTATATAGATCTAAATTAGATATAGATCTAATATATTATATTAGATTCTATATACAATGGCAGCGCCCTGTGCAAGATGTAAAGAGAGCACCCTTTTTCTATTCCAGTTCCTTTTCTGGGTCCACTGTGATTTTTTATTTTGCGATATTTGGAGTTAAGCTTTGCTTAAGTTTGCAACTTTAAGCGATGTGAGTTAATGTGCAGATAATAATCGAGCACAAGTGTGATGAATGTGGTTATTTTGGAATTTTGTACTTGAACAAATTTTTTGTTCAAAACACAATTAGTAATATTTGACTGCATAAGATAAGGTATAATTGTTAAAAATTATTTCTAACTTCTACGACGCGACGCTCACCCAAAGTTAGGTGTTCTTTGCATTTGCTCATCTTGAATATACAGTTGGTTCGGCCATCTTCTTTATCAAAAATTTTACAACCATAAACCCGATTTCTAAAACCTAGTCACTATTTAGTAAGCCATTACATCTATAGTGCTGTTCTCAGGCTTTTTCTTAGTTGTAAACAGTTTTCGCTTTATTCATTTTTATCATCAATTTGAAATGACTTTCAGTGCAATGAAGTGAATGAATGGTCTGTCTAAAGGACGACAGAGAACCAAACCTTACTTTCGACACTAGAAATAGATTCAAATGACTCCATAATAACGAAGATTCTGAAAAGAAAGTAGAGTAGAAGAATTCGCCCAATCAAGACTTCGAGAACAGAGTCTTTATGGGTCACTGCAATATCAGAGAAACGATAGATATCTCACTTTGGCGATCAGAAACCTGATTTTACTAGGATCCATGACGATCGATTCTTTAAAAAGGGAAACCCTCACAATCGTGGCAATTACTGAGACGAAGGCCTCTTTATCGTCGCATATAAAATCTTTTCTGCTATAATATGTGAGAGTTTGAAACTCCAAATCAACAATTTGCTAGGTTCTTATCAATGAGATCTTAGACCAGAAAAGTTTTCAATCAACCAAATTTTCACATTGACACTTCATATAGGTATTAGAAATAAGCCGGGAATATAATATCGATACAAACCGTCTTTTTATCGATTTCATGGCTGCGTTTTCATGGCTGCGGTTTAATTTTGACATCCCTGTAAGACTCGTACAACTATGCAGGGTAGTCTTATAGAGAATTCACTATGCTCCGGTAAGGTCAGTAAAAAACTCTCCGAGGCCTTTGATGTTGGAAAAGGGTTTTAGCAAAAAGATAAACTGTTATGCGATTCCTTCAGCATCATACTAGAAAAGAATGTACAAAACTCAAACGTCTACACCAGAGTCTGGCAAGGCATTCCACATTCGGTTGGTGCGAGTAAAATCAATTGCATTTCTAGACTTTATTGTAGCTTCGAAGTTGGGTTCAAGAATAATTGATGAGCATTCCTAAAAGCGAAGCGGGTGTTAAGGCTGAATTGTTTTAGGAGAAGAGTGCATTTTGCTACAGCACTGAGTGTAGAAAAAGCAATAAGAGAGGGAGAGAGAGATACAGGTAACGTTTCGATGATGTTCAAAGGCATCAATCGATTCTACGATTGAACTATCAATCTCAACGCTCTGTTTTATACCTTATCAAGAAAGCACAAAGATGTTTGAGGAGCACCTGACCAGATATGAGTTATACTCAAGTCTTGGTCGAAGACGATATTGATGCATTGGGAGAAGCAGTAATTCGTCGAGCTACCCTTAAAGACACGGAAAATAACATCAGTGCGGAGATCAAATGGAGAATAACTTGCCAATCGCTTTTTTTCCGACATAAGGCAAGCGTGAAACAAAACTCTTACTAGGAAAGTAGCTTTTTAAGAGACTTAGTAATCAAAGTATAGTTTTAAGGCGCGGAAGCGTGAATCTTATCGAAACCAGATAAGGAAATCCTTGACCGTTTCGAAAGCAAATACTCCGATCAATCTTTGGTTCCATATGTGAAGAAAGTGTGTGGAGAAGAATGATTCTACAACAAACTGTTTGAGTTGAACAGCGACATGGGCATAGCTAGAAGAGAACGCATTTCTAAAATGCAATGTCTGGGACATGCAGAGCGGATGGACAACAACCCCCGGTTAGACAGATTTTTGACGGCACTTTGCAGGGAGATCGCGATAGGGGAATACCTTGTCTTAGATGGTGTAATCAAGAGAAAGAGGACCTCATTTGGCTTAGAGCGCAAGACTGGAGAGAGAAAACTTGAGATGTTAGTTGAGGCACAGGTTCACCCCCGAACTGTATTGCCCATCTGAGTAAGGATAAGCAAGGATGACGATCGATCTGCAAATCTAATCATACGGGGATAATATATTTCTGTTCTTTTTGAAAATGGATGTCAAAAGCAACTTTATCTCAATGAAGTAAAAGAAATCAGAATTATTTGGCGTTACACCCAATATTGGTCTGTGAGATATCCCTTTGGAAAAATTCATACTATCTAGTGAGTTGGAAAATGGCAGTGCATCATTCTCTTTCTTGAAAAATGCATGCGGCAACACCTCCCCTGGATCACAAGGATCCACTGTGCTCCAGGGATAATAGAGGATGAAAATGTTGGAGGGGGATTGTTGTATCAGCCCAGGTGATGAAAAGGGGAAGATTGAGTTTCTGACCAAGTTATAGGAGTTGAGAACCTTCATTGAACCATCGTTTCGAGCCCTAAATGGTCATTTACAGAGGACGTGGAATGATCCTTTCACCACCTCTTCGTCATGGCATCCTCAACATAACTCGAACTAGCTTATGTTCATTCTCATCATGAGGGTACTGAAATGAGATGTGACCCCTTAGAATACCAATCAACGGATAGAGCCGAGACCTGCTGAGCTACAGTAGAAGCTAAAAAAAAACACAATTTCTACTCAGCGATCTAGTTGATTCTTATTGATCTCAGCAAGCGCTGATATAAAAGTGAAAGTATCGTGAAAATGTAGGTGCCACGTCAAAGCGTCATACTTGAGCTCCAAAAATTTTATTTCGCTTGAACTTTGTTGTTGCAAAGAAGTGATCTTCGATTCGCTTTTGAAGAATAGGTATATAAGGACATAGAATATTAATTAGCGAGCAGTTATGTTAACCAAAAACATGGAATTCGTGCTTCATATAATTGCCACTAAGATTAATTTGTCAACACAAACAAGAACAGCGTTTGACTATTTATGCCTACATATAATTTCCAATAAAACGCACCTATCATCACATAAAATAAGAAACTAGCTCCTGCATGATCCTGTGAGGGAAAGCATAGCTAAAAGTAACCAGCATCTCAAGTACTTGTGTAAAATTTCCTTCAGATATTTTATGTGAATAAGAAAATTGTTTCTTTTGGTTCATATATGACACAAATTGATAGGTACTATAGAATTCTTAAAAATGACTATCAAGTTCGAAGATTCATTTTGAGAAGACTTTGGATCACCGTAAGTTGAAATAAGTTAAGAAACTTGACAAAAAAAGTAAATACCACTTATGTGTGCAAGTTTTATGGTTTCAATGAGCCAGTTCTCAAATTTTTACCAAAGAGCAATTTGAGAGCAAAAGTGTTTTTTTTTTTTAAACGTTACAATTAGAGAACCGATGTAGTCCACAATTTTTAGTGAAAGTCTTAAGAAGAAATGAACAGTACTATTGTCCGTGCAAAGTACTTTTTGTTATTTCCAATTTCAGCTATCTTTTCACAAGCAAATTCATGGGATTGTCCTTATCATTGATCTTTGGCTTGTTGCCTCTTTCAATTGTTACATCAGTATGAAAGCCCATTGGGGGAACATAAATTGTGGAATTTCAGACACCATCTATTGGTTCTAATTAAATTTCCTAATTTTTTAATCAATCAAAGCTTTCAGGTCGTTTCTTTAATTGATAACTTTGCGTTGATTTTGTGGGTAGATACAATTTAATTGCTTATTTCACACTCTGTCCTCAATAATGTCCATGCGTGACATTATAATAAATTGTCAGTCCTGGACTACACACACAAACACATTTCATCTCATCATGCGTGACCGACAATTCACTATATCAGAACTTTAGTCAGTTCGTTTTTATTTTATTGTTGTTGTTTTTGTTTTAAACGTTAAAATAAATAAATTTGTCATTTAGCGCGGGGATAATGAAAAACCAGGGTGCAGCGCAGCTAAATGGGCGACTGGCACGGTGGTGGTCAATTAGAGCAAAAGTATCTCGAAAAATCGAAATAAAATAATGAATGCCAAACCGCCCAGTCGGTCAAATGAATTTCAACTTGAATTGAATTGGGGATTCCAATTTGACAGGTGGCATTGCAGGCGACACATAAATTGTCGCCGAACGGGCTTTCTCTCTTTATATGGTCATACCATCAGCTATAAACAGATAGGTCGGTTCAATACCCAATGACCAACCTATACAACAAGCATTTAGGACCATACAATGGTACGGGTACATTTTAAATAATTAAAATAATTTTTCATTGGATTTTATTTAAATGTGATTTCGAGGAGTCACAGTTCGCCCGAATACAAGCGACATGCAAAAAGTAGGTGGCATTTGCACTGTACGTATATCAAACCGTGAAGCCAAGTATACAAACCGAGTTTGGTGGCCTGCTTTTGATTGAAAATTCATCTCATAAAATTCATTTGATCACGTGATGCGATTTATGTGAACATACATATGTGCACTACACATACATATATAAATGGCAGATAATGTATGTGAAAATGTGCGTTCGATGGGTTTGTGTCAGACGTTGACATAAATTATATCGACATCGTTGTCGCCATGTAGTCGTCATATATGCAGATCGGATAGTGACTCAAGCCCAATCCAATTCTGTCGCTCATTTTGTTAATGATAATTATCTTTGTTGGGGTCTCGTTTTTCTGCAAAATCGGGTGCATTTTTTGTATTATTTTGGTGTGTTGTTGTTGTTATGCAGCTCCACCTGACAGTGAATTTCGTGCTAAATGCAATTAATATTTTTATTTATGTGACAAGGAGGAATTGAATTACTGACTTGAAATTCGAAAGCATTGTTGTTAGTGGATGGATGCGAAAATTCAATGGATAGATAAAGGAAGTTAATATTTTTATTAATTTTTAAATCAGTCTCAGAGTATGAAAACGAAATTATGTTAAGTGGGAATAGCCGTTTTTGAGTGGGCTACTGCGCGAAAAGGACCCCAATAGCTTTTAACTTGCTTAGCTTTAAATTATTTTTTAATTTTCTTTGAAACTTTTCTGTGCATTTCATATAAAGAACAAAAGCATTTTAATTTTGAAATTGAGAAGAGAAAGCTTATAGGGGCATACCTGGGTTGGACCTAGTGTACTTCTTTCAACCATTCCTGTAACGAATAAAGATAACCAAGGAGTCCCTATCAGTTTCGAACAGCGAGGTTGGAAAGAACTTTGCATGGTAGTTTTATTTTCGGTGGACTAGATTATTCTGCAGGAAAGGCGAATACACCAGAGAAGTGAATAATGGGAGCTAACGAAGGCTTAAATCAAACTTAGGTTGAATTTAACTGAGATTTAAACGCCGATCTCCCTATAAATAGTCCGACTATTCAACCACTACTCATAAGGCACCCCAAAGATTTTGTTCAAGAAATGGAAGTTTGTGATTTCCTCCAAATTATAGAAAATGACAACGACAACGACAACGACAACGACAACGACAACGACAACGACAACGACAACGACAACGACAACGACAACGACAACGACAACGACAACGACAACGACAACGACAACGACAACGACAACGACAACGACAACGACAACGACAACGACAACGACAACGACAACGACAACGACAACGACAACGACAACGACAACGACAACGACAACGACAACGACAACGACAACGACAACGACAACGACAACGACAACGACAACGACAACGACAACGACAACGACAACGACAACGACAACGACAACGACAACGACAACGACAACGACAACGACAACGACAACGACAACGACAACGACAACGACAACGACAACGACAACGACAACGACAACGACAACGACAACGACAACGACAACGACAACGACAACGACAACGACAACGACAACGACAACGACAACGACAACGACAACGACAACGACAACGACAACGACAACGACAAACGACAACGACAACGACAACGACAACGACAACGACAACGACAACGACAACGACAACGACAACGACAACGACAACGACAACGACAACGACAACGACAACGACAACGACAACGACAACGACAACGACAACGACAACGACAACGACAACGACAACGACAACGACAACGACAACGACAACGACAACGACAACGACAACGACAACGACAACGACAACGACAACGACAACGACAACGACAACGACAACGACAACGACAACGACAACGACAACGACAACGACAACGACAACGACAACGACAACGACAACGACAACGACAACGACAACGACAACGACAACGACAACGACAACGACAACGACAACGACAACGACAACGACAACGACAACGACAACGACAACGACAACGACAACGACAACGACAACGACAACGACAACGACAACGACAACGACAACGACAACGACAACGACAACGACAACGACAACGACAACGACAACGACAACGACAACGACAACGACAACGACAACGACAACGACAACGACAACGACAACGACAACGACAACGACAACGACAACGACAACGACAACGACAACGACAACGACAACGACAACGACAACGACAACGACAACGACAACGAAAACGACAACGACAACGACAACGACAATTACAAATTGTTATTGCAGATTTACAGCACCAAATCAAAAAAGCGGTCGACAGTAATTGGACTTCTTCAAACTTATTTTCAAGTGTTTTATTTGATTTTGAATTGGTATACCTATAAAAAAAACCTTAACAAGATTTTCAGCAAGAAAAAATCACATTTTAATTATGTATCTTCAAAACGATATTATGTAAATATTCAAACACTTTAGATTTTACTTACTTGATACTGACTCTGCTGTTATGCATATGATACACCAAACCAAAGAAAGATGCGCTGAAAATTAAAAGATGTAAGGCTTCTGAAAATATGCGAGCTAAGAAAATGGATAAAAAACTCTAATTCATTGAAATAAGTTATCTATTATTGTTCTTTATTGAATAAAATGATTATATGAACAACATATTTTGATTCCCGACAGCGTAGGATGCACCGGCGGCGCCGGCACTGCGGCGCAGATAGCAGAGACAATACTTTGCAGGCTTATTGTCTGTAATGGACTTTTGATCCACTCAAACAAAATAAACAGGGTGGCGCAGCGAACTATAAGGCTATCGAAGCCCTGGGGTTAAATGCATTTCAAGGGCCTACCATTTTATGAAGATGCCGGGTGGATAAAAAGGGATTCGAAATGGTATTTTGCAATCGTACCTCATCCTTTAGAATGATCTCTGCTTTGATTTGAAGAAACACCTAAAAATGAAACGTAACTTTGACGGAAAAGGTTCCTGGACTACTCCCAAAAGTGAAAAAGGTAAAAAAGCCACACTTCATTAAGTCAGAAATACAGCCGCATTTTATTTATACGAGAAAAATTTGATGAAGTGTAACTTTGAATGAAAAAAAAGAGTTGAAAAAAAATGTACCCTTTACACTGAACTGTTCCACGATGCACGTCCGAAGAGAAGCGGCGGTAGCATTATCATGGTCGAAAAATTAACAACCTCCATGTATAACAGCGGCATGAGGAGGTGTTTCCTTCTGGAAGAAAGAAAACAAGTTTCTGTTTTTTGAGATTACCCTGAAAAAATTTCACAACGGATTCGTGAACTAATGAAAACCCATATGTGGGCTATATATGAACTTTCGCAATGTGGACTTCGGACCCTGTGCCATTGAACACAATGAGTTTTGGAAACCTATCCGGAACAGAAAAAAACGTTGGCCATATATGGCGCAAACTCCTTTAAAAAGAAAAGTTTGAAGCGATTTTTGGTAGTAAAATAGGGTGGCTCACCAAAGCCCGAGAAGCTTCGACGAACAATTTTATGTCGAATCGAAGTGCTTGTCATGCGCCGATCTTGACGGAGTAACTTGCTTTCTGCAAAGTCATCCTTCATAGCCATAGGAGTTTTTCAGAGAACAGGACTAGACGCTTACCTGTACAACTCCATAAATACTGCCACAAGTGACACAAGCTTGAAATCGATAAAATATTGTGTATAGCTTATAGCTATCGATATTACACTCAAGAGATCTTTCCATGATGTGGATAAGGGGAAAATTTGGTCGATTATTGACTTTTCTGATCTACGACCTGATCGATAAAGAACCATTGTATTTTTGACGAGGAATTTCAAACTCTCATATATTGATTTATTGCCTTACAAAAGAGGTACATACAGTAAGATTAAATCTTTTATAGTACTTAGGTAGATTATGCAATCAATTTGATTTAAATCTTAAAATTAATAAAAATAAATAAAGTTTACAATTATGCTTTAAACAAAAGAGTTGAAAACAGCTTACAGTTATGCTAATAACAATTTATAATAATTTAAGCTATTCTTTGCAAAAGATAAAGAAGGAGAAGTGTATTAGGATAGTATTAAAGAGATGAGAAGTAGAGAAAGATAGCGGACTTGAATGTTTTGGGATTGACAATTATTTTGATTGAGGACGGGAGGGAGTTCCAGAGTCTTACAGCATGAATAAAAAATAAACGGGATGAGTTGAGGTAGTTCCAAAGATTTGGAGTGATAATTATTGTTCTTTCGGACCGATTGAATGAAAGTCTGTTAAACAAATATGACGGTGCCTTAACATTGATTAGCTTGTGTAAAAATATACAGTTTCTTCCATTGATATATTGTTCTAAACTGCAGCCTAACACATTCCTGACTAATGCAGAAGTATGATCATATCTGCGTAACCCGTAGACATAGCGAACTGCTTCATTGACTGCAACCTGTAATTTCCGTTTGGAAAGTGAGTCAAGGTTACTATACACGACTTCAGAATATGAAATCAGTGGCAGAATTAAGGAAAGTATCAGTTTTCGACGAGTTTCCACAGGGGTTAAGTAGGCAGATGGCCAAAGCTTTCGTAGGCAGCCATAATTGCGTCCAATAACAAAATTTGTGTGTTTGTAGCCTGATAGATTGCAATCAATAACAAAGCCGCGGATATTACAGTGATCAACAGCTTTTATTTTTCCCGTTCTTAACCATATTTCTGGAAGGATATTGATTTCAAACGTTTTTTTGGAAATTGAGATGACTTTAGGTTTCTCAGCATTTAAGAGCAGGCCATTTGAGATAGACTAATCAGTAATTCTACTTAGATCTTCATTAATTAAAAGACAAAGCTCATCTAGTTGATGAAAAGGCCAGGCTAAATAAAGTTGGACGTCATCTGCATATAAGTGGACAGAAGCATGCAAACAGCAAGATGGTAGATCATTGATGAACATGCTGAAGAGTAACGGACCAAGAATCGATCCCTGTGGGACTCCTTGGATAACAGGTTTAGCTGTTGAACTCCTACCACCAAATGCAACTTTTTGCTGTCCACCCGACAGATAATCCGTTAATAGCTTGTATGCCTGACCACTAAATCCAAAATAGTTTCCCAACTTCCAGCCCAGAATATTGTGATTGACTTTGTCGAAAGCCTCAGAAAAGTCAAGTAGGCCTAAAAGACTGAGATGACCCTTATCATATTCAACTCTTATGTCCTCGAGAATATTGACCATGGCTGTTGAGCAGCTGTGTTTAGCTCTGAAACCCGATTGCTTATCAAACAAAAGATTGTTTCTTGAAAGATGTACAACAATTCATTCTCAATTAACTTCTCTAAGACCTTAGAAAGACACGGTATACTGATTGGTCTGAAATCAGAAGGAAAGGCAGACTCCCGATAGGGAGTACCTTCGCCACTTTCCAAGAAAGAGGGAAAGTAGCAGTAATGATACACCAGTTTAAAACATTAGTGAGATGGTTTATAATGAGAGGCAGTTCAAGCTTTACAAAACGCATAGGTATACCATCATCACCAATTGCATCTGATTTAACAGCAGACAAGACATTAAATGAGGCTTAATCCTCAATTTGCGCAATTGTGAGGGTCTCCCTCTTAATAATCGGAGAAACGATGTTTATGGGTTCCATTCGTCGGGTAAGCTTTCTTCCGACCATACCAAGCAGATCAGCTAGTACATGCTTCTTTAAAACAAGTCTCCAGCTCCCTTGAAGGGCTTGGTGTCAAGGCTAAATGCACCTGCAATTTTAATTGATTTAATTTGGCATATGGCAGCTTAACTTCTTATAAGTCGGGAGGACGGCACTCTTAATCATCGTTCAAATTGAATGGGACATTCTGCCTGGCAGCGGAATATGTGTAATTGTCGCTACTGAGCAGTCTTTAGAAGTGATCTTTCTAAGATCTTCAGTTCTGACTGCGATTCTATCAATTAATTTCCCTGCTGGTCTTTAAAAACTTGAGTTCGAGGATTGTCGCTCCAGAATCAACTCTTTTACTTTTTGGTAAAACTTTTGAGTCTCGTTCCTATGGCGGCATCTATCAATTTGCTCAAACGAGAGCTTCTCACGCTGTTTCCTTTTTGGAGAAGGCGGTGTTCTTCCCTTCTTTGGTCCTTGTAAATTTCATTGCACTCGTCTAAAGCAGCTCTTCTTATCTTTTACATCAATGTTAGTGAGAAAGTCAAATGGAAAATAGAAACTAAACAATCAATTGGTAAATGTTACTGCCACAGTCGTTTAATAAAATATTTTTTATACTTTTTTAATGAGTAACTAACTTCCCCTTCTAACTTAAATCACAAATAAAACTTTGTCTGATGTCACAAAAAAAAAATAAGTCCACTTCAAAATTTAAAACGTTTTCTAAACAACGCATGAATGGATTTAACAATGCATTTGGCAAAAAAAATGATTTTTTCACCTCTCGCACTTTTTTATACAGCCATTTACTAACCACCATCACACCAGCACTATACCAACACGTGTCATCATCATCATTTGCAATCATCAGAATAATCGGGCGGAAAAAAAAATTCAAATAGAAAATGCAATCGAATGCACATGGTGTCTGCTCGATTTAGATTAAATGAATGACATACCCGAAGTGGGGGGCCTCAATTGTGGTTGCCAGACACAAATACTGTCAACCGGAAAACAAAAGAATTGAATAGAAAATTTACGCAATTTTTTACTATAAAGCCTATTATGCTGATTATTGGAGTTTTAGAATGCATATGCAGAGTATTTTTTATTTCGCACGACGCGATGCCCATCAATTGGCATTATTTTTAATGGTTGAGTTGACAATCTGTTTTTAAGGTTGATCGTGATAAAGTTTAATGGGAAATCAGCGTTTTCAGGCGCTACACTTTTTGGATGTTATTTGAAATATAAATCATCTTTTTGTTATTAACGTTTTATTTTTAAAACAAAATTGTTCGTATCAGATGATAAACACGTTCAGAAAAGCCTGTGCCGAAACTTAAAAGTGGAAAAGGAATCTGAAGTCGATGTCAAAGTAGAAATAGAAGTTGAAAATAGAAAAAAAAAAAATTTTAATTTTTCTTTTCAATTTTTAGAATTTGGAACTGTTTCTTTTTCTTCTATTCAAAGATTTGTACCTACGAAGTTATATGCTTATTCGTGGGTGTTTGAATTTTGAAAAGTAAATTAAATTGAATTGGATTTCAAAGTTTTAGTAAAGAAATTTGGAAATAACATATTTGGTACATTTTTGTATTTTTTTAATTTTAAATGATTAAGGGAATTGCGTTTTTGTCTCTTCTCAGCAGATGCTAATAAACAGACACATTAAAAAGGCTATATGCTGATTGAACTTCTCAGCAAATAGTTATGGGGACTGATTTATCTGAGTCTGTGAGAAGCAGAAATACCATTTTGGTGGTTTATATCTCAGCTTATTCATAGTCGATGTCCTTCAAATGAATTTATCCCTCAATGCTTGGCAAATTAATTCACCATCGATGTGTCCCTTCTTATTTTTATAAGTGATCTCTTGTCTGAAACTTCTAATCTTCTTAACAGTTTTGCTGACCACTCAACCCCCAGCTTCTCAAATTCGTTTCGAATTCGCATCCCTTCTCTTTGAATGTGGACCTGGAACGCTTGCGTATGATAATGATATTTTTCTCAAAGCTCGCTCGCACTGAACGTTGATTAAAAGAAAAACAATGTTCTCCTATAATGGTTTTTAGTGCCACCTAACGAAGTTTTCCTGCGCCTTTTTCCTTTTAGAAAAACATACTGATTACTTAGCATTTCATTGGAACAATCCAAAACCGGAAGGTTTGCCAACGCTTTCTGATTTCAATGTGGTTTACTCGTCGGGGGATCATTAGTGTTATGAAAAATCGGCACTATTCCTAAAAACTTAAAAAAATCGTAAAGAGTCTAAAGCCATCTGAACCAAGTTAATATTTCTGTGGAACACCATGCCTACAAATTCTTTCTTGACTCACTGAACTTACTACTTTACTTTAAAAGTTATTCCCATGTTAAAATGAGGTAATTCATTTTCAATTTCTGCGGTATTCTTCTAAGGCCAGTTTTGTTTTACAAAGAACATTCAGCACCTTTATAGCAAAACTTGTAGCAAAAATGCTGCAGTCTTCTTATTTACGTTGGGGAGCATACGTTTGGTCTGTCTGCATCCATTGGAGGCATGCCATCTACGGTTGTGCTCTTCGTAGATCCAATCTTTGAGTGAAGCCCTCACTGAGGACGCTGGCAGAGCTAGCGAAGGTGCAGGTCCTGAGAAAGCTGCCTCAGATCCTTGCCTAGCAAGTTCATCGGCGATCTCATTTCCAGTTTTGCCGCGATGACCTGGAACCATTCATTCAGCATTCAGAGAGCTCTTGCTTTCCTGGATCGCTTTCGAAGTAGTTGAGGGTTGAGAAGGGCCGTAAGCACAGCTTGGCTGTCGCTGCAAACATAGATACTTCTCCCCATCATGCCATTGTTCGTAACGTGGCTAAAAGCCATTTGAATAGCATACGTTTCCGCTTGCAAAACGGATGCGTATAATCCTAAAGAGGGGTGCAGTCGTATGTCATCGTTCTCTACAAAAGCACCAGCGCCAGACCACTCGTCGGCTTTGGAGCCATCTGTGACCATTCGATTACAGTTCCTTCCAGGCTCAGATTCTGGAGCGAACCAGTCCTGAGCCGAAGAAAAGATGACTGAGTAATTTTGACGCAGTTTGAGCCTTGGGATCATCGTGTCAGACGGCATATCCATTAGACGTGAGTCAAAAGATATGCTACTTGCGAGCTCCTCAAAGTTCCAGAGCGAATTGTTCCTGAGACCACATCTCTTTCAACGAGAAATGGTCTTGAGACCCTTGATACCTACACCATGATGTAGGTATCAAGGAGAGGAAGATTCAGCAGTGTGTCGAGAGCAGCTCCCGGTGTATAACTGGGGAAGGCCCCAGTAACACCAAGACAGATTGCTCTTTGAAGTTTGGCAAACGAGGTAACAACGTATTTACGCGAGAGCTTATTCCACCAAACAACTGACACATAGGAGATGATTGGTCTTATCATAGACGTATAGATGCAAAGGACCCTTTTCGGTGAAAGACCCCATGTCTTGCCAAAGGCTCTTTTACATTGCCAGAAGACTGACAGTGCTTTAGAAGTTTAAGAATCGACATGTTTAGACCAAAGAAGCTTATTATCTAGGGTTACTCCGAGATGTTTGACTTCGTTTGAAAAGAGGATGTTGACGCCTTTAAGTGTTAGTTACGTCAGACCAGTCAATGTTCTACGTCTCGTGAAGAGGATGACCTCAGTTTTAAGACTGGACTCTGAACCAAACGAGAGCACGGCAACGTCGTCATCGTATGCTTAGTCGTGAACGTGGGACCCATTGAGCTGAAAAATGTTGCTAGTGGTCCTAGTGTAGAAAAATATATAATCTTTCAGGTAAGGTATCTAAGAAGGAGGCTTGTGTCATCCAAAACTATAAGGCTGGATTCCTTGATCATCAAACCCAAAAGGTAAGTCTTTATGTCGCTTATCTAGTAAGGAGAAGTTTGTAGAAGTCAGACATTTTCCGCTGACGAATTTTATAACAACTATAAATAAACTAGGCAAAATTCTGGGTTGAAAATACTCAAAAACTTTAATTTTCTCCCAACAGGTGATGTGGCAGTGTGAGCAAAATTATTGGAGTTCGTCATACAATGAAGAAATTCGTCATTTTAAAAGAACGGAGGAATAGTGAAGACTTAAACACTCTTCCATCTTCCTTCAGTTCTATCGCAAATAAAAGACTTAGTTCCAAAAGTATCCTAGTGAGCCTGCCTCCCTTTAGATAAAGCTCAAAACAGCATGGCGGATCGAGATCGAAAGCATTGTGGTGTCGGTGTCGGAATGGGTCTCTTGGGATATGAGTGCACTGACCGATTCGACAGCTGATATGGCCTCTCGAATCTATTGCAATTAAGCCACAAGAATCATTTGGCCCCACTTTAAATGCTGTAATAATTATTTTTCGCTTCACTTCTTAATAATGTGACAAGACACACTATCTACACCATAATAATCTCACTTTAAGCGATTGTGCTGCCCTTACACCTTTGAAAGCTACAATGGGAATATGTACTCATTTTCCTTCGTCACTAAAGTCGTTTGTTTTATTCGTTGCTACTAATGTTTTGGTTTTTTTTTTTACTTTTGGAACAATGCTATACGAAAGTATCAATACTACCCACAAGGACTCTTCAAGGTGTCCTAGCCTTGGCATACCAGCTAAAACTGCAAAAATTGCTCGCTGATCTCCCCTCGCGACCACTTGCCTATTTCTTCAAGGATAGGTACGTGTTTAGATTGCGGGTCCTGCTTCCTCAACTACATCTTTTTGTTTTTTTTCTAAATTTCAGAATCTACGTCAGATAGGTATGTCCTAGTTCGTTTTCAGCTCTCTACGTCTTTCAGAATCTTCTGGATGATATCACTTAGGCTGCTTTCTCTAATACTTCTAATACGGAGAGATTCCAATCTTGTAAACTTGATTACTGTAAGGTAAGCGTCGGCGTCGTCTGACGTCTGTCAACGAATCTCTGTAATAGGCTTCTTTCTTTTCAACCTTCTGAAGAAAGGGATTGAAATACCTATCCGCTGAGAAACTGTGTGACGAAGTAGTTCAATTCACCGCGTGTCCGTCTATTCCATTCACTAAGCTCTCCGAGCTGTCCAGCGGCCTCTGCTTTCCGACTCACGTCGTTTGCGCTACTTCTACTTTGTAAACACTTTTACTTCTGTATAAGGTAGGTAACAGGGTTGCGAGTTTATGAATTAAAAAATCCGTAAGCTATAAGCTAATAGTAAGCTTCAGAATTGAAAAATATTTAATTCACAAGCTACATAGTTTGTAAATTGTGAATTGAGAAAAATTCAATTCATAAGCTAGCTTATGAATTGCAAAATATTCAATTCACAAGCTAGCTTGTGAATTATGAATTGAGAAATATTCAATTCACATGCTACATGCTAGCTTATGAGTTATTCGAATTATGAATTGGAAAACATTCAGGTAATTCATAAGTAGGTTGTGAATTTATTTTTTTCCTATTCATAATAAACTCATAAGCTAGCTTATGAATTGGATATTTTTCAATTCATAATTCGGATAAGTCATAGGCTAGCTTGTGAATTGTATATTTTTCAATTCATAATTCACTAACTAGCTTGTGAATTGAATCTTTCTCAATTCACAATTCTCAAACTAGCTTGTGAATTGAATCTTCTCAATTCATAATTCACAAACTAGCTGTGAATTGAATCTATCTCAGTTCATAATTCCCAAACTAGCTTGTGAATTGAATATTCTCCAATTCACAATTCTCAAAATAGCTTCTGAATTAAATCCAGACTTAAGCTATAAATTAGCTTAAGCTTTTACAACCCTGGTAGGTACTAAGGAATGGTATCGCCTGACTTTGAAAGTATTTAATTCGTTTGTTTCTGAGTTGTGTCATCCGCTGAGTAGCAGAGGCTAACTTGTATCCTGTTTTGTCTGCGAATTCTTATCGAATTATTGAACTATCTCAATCTAGGAGCAATACGCATATTTATAAAACCTAAACTTCAAACCAGCAGTGTACATCCTTCGCACAACAATGCACGCATCTTTTTATTTGTCAAATCCCAAAAAATAAATATTTAACCACTTGTCACCAAATTGTTCGTTGCAGTCATAGCCATCATCACTTCCACACGCAACCACCTGTCTCATCCCGCATCTAAATAAGCACAAACACCAACACACGCATAGCTCAATGTCTAAATTAATATCGGTATATCGTTGAATTTGTTATTTTTCTATTCCAATTTATTTATTTGCAGGCTTTTTCAATAATTGCTTGCCATTAAATTCAACGCCATCCCCTCTAAATACGCATTTGAATTGTCAGTCGTTGCTATAAGAAAAAAAACTCCCCGCATCGCCCTACTATAGCTGTCAATGCGGTGGCATTTCGCTCATATGCATTTAATTTTTTTTTAATTTTTACACTCAGGTGTTGGTGGTCGCTGATAAATTAACATTCACAAACGAAATAAACTATAAAAACACAAAATTAAAAACAAAACGATAAAAAAACGGAAAATATTACAAAACCTGCGATTGAAAATAGTTTACATATTTAAATTTTAATTGCTATTTACAAATTCGTAATGCGAATTTGTTTTGTCAAGGGATGCGGGTGGCCATCAAGCTAGTGGGTCTTAACCGGGGTGGCGAGTTAACTGTTGTGGCTGATGTGAGGTTTTAATTTTCTTTTTTTTCGACTTTGGATCTGTGTACTTTTATCTATTTTTTGTGTGCATCAGTTTTGTTTGAACATTAAATCCATTGTGAGATTAATTATTTTTAGCATTACAAATTCCATAATTGACATATATCACAAAGGATTATAACGAAATTAAGGACGAAAAGAGTATTTGCGTGTGTTGTATTTGTGTATATATAGATATGTGGATGCGGGAAAAAGTGTTTGGCATTAAATTGAATAATATAGAAATTCTCTTTGTTTTGTCAAATGAGGTTAGTGCGAACGCTTTTGGTCATGAGAGCTGCCATAGCGTCAAGCCTGGTGCTATAGCGTGTTGACCAGTACCAGTAATTACATAGTGATAACGGGTGAAACAACTTTGATGTTTTGAGAGGATGAGGCAGTTTGGTTGAAGGGTTTGTCGCAGATTGTAGCAACTACTCCATTATATCATAGCAAAAACCTAAGACGTTGGTTGTTTTTATGCAAACAATGAGTGGCATAGAATTTGTTTTCTCAACTTGTGCCCGACTTAAAACCCCAATCGAATCCTCATTGAGGGTGTAAGCGCCGGACGGTTGGAAATAAACTCGAAAGATCTGATTCGCAATTGAAATAAGGTAAGCGGCCAAGCTAAGGCAGAAGTGTTATGTTAATTCGTCAATGGGGATAAAGCCGAGCATTCAAGTTGATCATAAATTCTAACAAAAAGATATCCCAGAGTCTGTTAGCGTTTTTATATATCAGTGCCGATGAATTGGAAGAATTAACTGAAAGGGGAAGGTCCAGTTCTGAGCCTCAACGATATCAAGGTTACCTTTTCGTAAAAAAGTCTGTTTCTGCGACTCATCTACAGCAGGATTGCCTTCTAGAGATATAGGCAATATCGAGACAGATACCATTCCTTGCATTATATCCAGCGTCCAAGGGCGACACAGGTGCAACTCCACTGTGAGCCTCCCATAGTTTCACACGGACGCTTAGCTGCCCTTGAGGTAATAAGAGGAATTTGAACTATGTTATTTCAATCTTCTATGTCACAAAACATTAGAAACCTTCCCTTTTATTAATTTTAAACAATAACAAAAAAAATTTTTGTTATTGTCGTGTTTTTTTGTCCTGGAGTTGACAAATTCCCATCCCTTTTAGCCTCGTAGTAGTACAAAGAACCGGTAATTTTTCTAAGTTCTCTAGCTAATAGGATTCGTCCCCTCTTAAAAACATATCCTTCTAATTGGAAAAATTTACTTTTGGTTACCATAAAGATAAACCTACATATAACCATCTATAATGACATTAAGTCAAGAACTGGAAAAGACGATAAGTATCTACATACGAAGTCTTGGAACTTAAACTTTACAGGCCAATTCAATGAATGAAGTCATAGTAGAAGATGATTCAAATTTCGCGGCATGAGGTAGCTGTGCTGTAACGAAATTTTTTCTTTGCCTAATTCAAAACAGGTTTCATTGCCATTTCATCCTACAAACCGACGCGACGTATACACACTATCAGCTTTACCGGACATTGAAGGAGCGTTCAACGATGTACAAAAAAGTGCAATTAATACAACCCTAAATGATCTAGAAGAAGAACAAACAGTCAAAAATTGGAGCATGTGTATGCTGACGAAACGTCAGATCCACAGCCAACTAGGAGGTGCAAACTTGAAGAAGTGTGTGTCACGAGGAGTCCCAGAAGGAGGTATCCTCTCACCCCTACTCTGGATCCTGGTCATGAATGAGATCCTCATAGCTCTTTAACATGATGGCGTCAAAGTGGTTGCCTATGCCGATGACCTAGCTCTTCTGGCGACCGACGCGACGGGGAGATTTCCTACCACTATTAATGAACAATTGAATAATGCACTTACCAAGGTGTGCGCTTGTACAAATAGATGCGGGCTTGGAGTTAAACCCCTCAAAACAGATTTGGTACTCCTTACAAATAGAAGAAAACTACCAACCTTTGAGATGCCAAGACTAAATAAAACCCCACTTAAGATCTCGAACCAAGCCAGATACTTGGGAGTGATCTTAGACAAAAAACTGAACTGGGGTCCCAACATACGAAAAAGATACAAAAAAGTCATGATAGCGTAACAGGATTTTTGGCAAAAAACTGGGGACCAAATCCTAAAATCTTCATGTGGATGTATACTGCCGTTTTTAAACCCATTATGGCAATTTGATCTGGTGGAAGGCGTTGGAAAAATCCAAGCATTTAAAAACCCTAACCAAAGTACAAAGAGCAGCCTGTATTTCTTCCAAGCCGAGATCTTGGCAGTTACAAACGCTGCAAAACAGGTGTCCATGATGGCGCTATCACACGCTGATATCACTTTTTTCATTGATAGCTTAGCAGCAATAAAAGCAAAATAAATTTCTGTCACTCTTGTCAAGTCAAAGCTTGTTTCTTGCTGTCGGCAAGAGCTAAGGGTTCCTGGCACACAGCATAACGTTAGACTCTGCTATGGGTTCCCGGTCACAGTGGTATACCGGGAAACGAAAAAGCGGACGAACTAGCGAGAAAAGGATCAGCAATTGGCCCTTCTCTCATTGATTAACCACCCTGTGAAATTAAGCAGATCATTGGTAGCAAAATAATACGAAAATCTAATGAAAGATGGGAATGCCTAGATTCCTGTGTTACTTCCAGGAAACTATGGCCGAAACATGATAAGAACGGATCTGAAAAGCTACTATCATTGAATAGGCCTTCGCTTATCAGTAACATAACTGGATACAACCAAGTGGTACAAGTGGTACCAGTGGTGTGATGGATAGCATGTCCGCCTGGTAATCCAGAGGTTCGAGTTCGAATCCCAACAGAGGCAAAAATGTTTTTTCCACGGGTATCGCCTTTCTCGAGGAATTGGCAAGTCCTCCGTTAGTATTCATTGCCATGAAAAGCAATTTCTCGATTAGCCGTTCGGAACCGGCAGAAAATTGTAGGTCCCCTCCATTCCCCCACAAGGCATGGTTGTGAGAAATGCGCTAGGCCCAGAGGCTTCTTTGCTCTGTAGCGCCACCCTATTTATTTATTTATTTTTAACTGGACACAACCTACTACGTTACCACAAAAAGAAAATTTGTCTTTGCACCGATGACCTGTGCAGAGGATACAATAACGAAGATGAAAATGAGGATACCACTCACTTCCTTTGTCACTGCCCAGCAATCTGCCACACCAGGAAACAATTTCTGGGAAATTACTTTTTCAATGAACTAGAAGGATTATCAGACACTTCGAGAAGCAGAATGTTAAACTTCATTAAGGCCACAAAATGGTTAAAAACTGACCAAACATAAACTCATAGGATTTTAGGGTACAATACAATACTCCAGGGATGGAGTATGTACAATGGGTCTACCTTGATCTAAATGTGGCGGAAATAAGATCAACCGTCAGCCCATTCCACCTAACCTAACCTACAAACAGCCGTAACGTCTTCGTATTATTCACTGTGTTTCACCTAATGGCAGAGACATCTGTTGACTCAAGTAAGGTAAAACCTGTTGGGAGATGTTGTGTAGACAGAATGTCAACAAAATTGAAAAATTTTTGATCCATTCAGAGATGGCTCTGTGACGAACGGCTGAGCTAATGGCCATTATGTGTTAAACGTTTAGGAGTGTAAGACTAAGGATTATTTTAAGGACAGCTAAAGGTGTTGATCGGAGAGTTCCGCTTGAGCACATACAGGCTGATCATTCGACATTCCTTAGGCAATCATAGTATGTCACTTTGTCAAAAAACGTTCCATCATACTACTACTTCATTATGTAAGAAGTTCAGTGGGTTACCATAAATTATGGAGTTTTTGGCTCTAGACATTTGTATTATTTTGTATAATTGATGAGAGCGTGTTCGATTGTTTGGGACTGACCACGCTCCCCACATTTAAGTAGTTTGCTAAGAGCGGATTGTATTATGTTATGCAGATAAGGACATGAGAATGTTTATCTGATACTATAATGGTGATGTCATCAACATCACTTGAATTCCTCAACTTCCAAGCTAACTAGAAGTTCGTTCGCGGTTATGTTCCATAGAAGAGGTGATAGGACCCCACCTTGTGGTGTTCCTCAACTGACAGAGTTTTTTTTTTGTAGAAAAGCCTCTTAGGGTTGAGTTGATTATCTTACATTTCAAGCAAAGATCTATCAGCTCCACCACTGAGCTCTCATTTTTATATTCATAAGAGCCGTTGCTACTGATGTTATCAAAGGTACCCTTTATGTCAAGTTATAGTGTAATCTTTATAATGGAGGACATGGTCGATAGCACGTACCAGGGTGTAAAGGGTATAGGTTCTACTGATTTTCCTCTGCAGTAGGAGAAGAGTATTGTGGTTTAGAGATAGATATTGGATCTATAGAATAACGGAAATGGACATCAACCAGCTGTTCTAGCGTTTTCAGAAGCGATAATGATATACTGATTGATCTGAGATTTTTAGGGCTTAAGGGGAGAGATTTAATTCACACAATATTTATTTATTTCATTTATCTACAAGCAATTAACAGATATGTATACTATAGTAGGTACTCCAAAAATAAACTATTAAAATATAAATAAGTACAATAAATCAGTCTTAAATTTACTTCGACTAAGGATTGAAAAATCAATTTCTGAAGGCACTTCATTGAAATCAGCTATACATCTTGATAACGTTTCAATACATCCATAAACTGTTCTATGTATTTTTTGAAATAGGAAAATTGTTGTTCTCGTGGACCTGGCCGGTACATGAATAGATAATAGAGCAAGGAATGTTGGACAGTTAATGAGGTAGCATAGTAAGTCTCTTATGACCACTACACCATGAATTTTTCTTCTTGATTCTAATGATTTAATTCCAAGCAATATAGGCACCTAGCTTTGTAATCAGGACAGAAACCCCATCTCATTTTGTTGAATATGTATTTTGTAAATCTTCTTTCAACTGATTCTACACTGTCAGAATTGATTTTAAACGCGGGACTCCAGATAACATCAGCGTATTCCAAAAGCGATCTAACAAGAGATGTATACAAAGATAATAAAAGTCTTTGCCATTTCGTTTTATGAATCCAACCAACGAGTTAGCTTTTGGTATCAAGAAATTAATGTGGTTTTTAAAATTTAGTGAGGAATCAAGAATAACACCTAAGTCCTTAATGTTTGAGACACGATCTAAGACATGAGATTCAAATGTGTAATTGAACCGAATACTGGTACATTTTCGTTTTTTTTTTTTCATTTTTTATATTAAGTTTGAAGCAATTCACTTGACACCAGTATTAGTGTTACGAATGGCAACTCGAACCATTCGTGCTTTGAATAGTCCTAGAATTATGCAGTATAGTTATTTATGTCTCTCTCTGAATTATATCCTTTAGAATAAGAGACAAGTGTAGTTGTTTAAGTCTTGTTCTGACCACCAGATAGGCAAGTCGTGTATTTCTTTCGTTTAAACCGGAGAAACACCTACAATATTTGAATACAGAAATAATGTCATTGATAAAAATTATGAAGAACAATGGACCGAGGTGGCTACCTTGGGGTACACCCGATGCACACAGAATTTAGCTTGAAAAATTAATTTTAACCTGTTATTTTCTACAAGAAAGATACGAGGATACCCAACGAAGGAGTTGGGAATGAAATCCAAACTTCTCAAGTTTAGCTAGGAGTATTAGGTGGTTTACATAATCGAAGCCCTTTCTAAAGTTCGTGTGTACCGCATAGACTTGAGAACCAATTTCCATAGCATTAGTTACAAAAGAAGTAAAATATGACAGAATTCTTAAATATCATATGTAAGGGAGTGCAAATAGAGTTACAACATTCCTTAAGCACTGTGGCAGGAATGCCGTCAGGGTATTTAGGTGCACATACAACTCTTCATTGTATGGGAATATATACTTCAAGGTTGTTCAGGATTACCAAAAGAACTTTCAATTTCTGCTTATGATGGTCTTATGCCATCTTGTCCGGCAGATTTGTATAGGTTGAAGATTTTGGTAGCCGTTTCATTTGTTTGACTTTGTTTTTGTTGTGTTACTCGACTCATTTGGATCAAAAAGAGAGAGAGTTGACCGGGAAGTGAGTGCTTAGTGGAAAATCACAGAAACAAAAAACTATTTTTCTAAGGGTATCGCCTTTTGTGAGGATTTGGCACTTCCTTCGAGAGTAATTACGCTGCCATGTAAGCACTTTCTTACTTAGCTATGCAAAATCGGTAATAATTTGTAGGTCAATTCAATACTCACAATGGGTCAAGACCTTGGGAAGCTAGCTCTTTTGTGCAAGCTTATTTATTTTTATCTCAACAGTTCGTTCCCATTAAAAGCTGTCATGTGTGGCATTGATATCGTTGTGCATTGCAATCCATTCACTCACCTGCTTCAAGATCTGCTAAGACGCGCCATAAAACACTGCTGTTCATCAAACCAGAAACGCAAAGAAAAAGTAATCAAATCAAATCAAATCAATACTTCAGTCAAATCTGCTACTGAAAATTATCCACTAGGAATTCGAGACAAAAAAGCACCTAAATGAAACACGTATCATACAGATAACTCAAAGATCATTCTCATCTCACCACCAGTCCAGATTAATTCACTCGAATACGGTTAGCTTCGCGATCAAAGCCGAGAATCTTATTTACTTAAACATTTATGCAAATGTTTTTAGTTTTTATGGGATTTTTATTGGCAACGGCTTTTTCCTTGTTTGATATGTTAGATTGGAGAGGGCTCTCATTCATCCCATTCACACATCTCGACTGTTCATCGATAATAATAATGATGCTAAGCTGCTGCTGAAGCCGCCGCCGCGCCGTTGTCGTTGTCTGTAGATAATGGTGATGAGCTGATAGATTTTCTGCTCTTTTGTTTGCATTAAGTCAGTCCTAATGATGAACATTTTTGTGGAATACATTTGCATTTAAAAGACAAAATTAAACGAAACACTGTCTCGCCGATCGTAGTATTGTTTTTTTTTTTTTGTTCAATGTCTGAAGGGTGATGTTAGATATTCATGAAATTATCTAAGTTATGTCTTAGGCTGATTTTCGAAGAGCCCAACCCTACTATTGTTTAGTTACTCAATTGTATTTTGAAAAATACTATAATTTTGTTTCAAGACTGGAATTCTTTATTTCCCAGTGTGCGGGTGAATTTGAATCGGTCGGTTAAAAGGTTGATGGAAATAAATTGGTATTGATTTTTGAATATCATAAAGCGTAGGTCGTTCGGTGGTTTCGAGTCTTAAAGCGAATTTTAATTTTTTGAAATTTTATTACCAACACTTCGGATTGGGGAGATATCGGTATTTAAGAATGCAAATTAGTGCTGTTATTTAGGTTGGTAGTTTATTGATTTAGGTTGTCATAAAGGCAAGAGTAGTGTTGGATGGATTGATTAGGTTTATTGACGTAGGATCTTCATCGCTTTGATTATGGAAATATTTTTTAATCGTTGTTTATTGCTTTAAGAAAAATTATATAACAGCTTGTTGGATGAAAGGTTCATGGCGTGTTTGACAACTAGTCAAGGTTTTACTGAGATTTTATGGCATACTGTTGAGAGTATGGCGTCTATTTTTTTTTAATTTTGTGGAGGTTGGCTAATTGATGACGGAAATTATTATGCGACTCACTGAATAAAATATATTTTTAAAATTAAAACAAAGTTGACGAAATGTCAGACACGTCTTCCTTTTGAAACAGTCATTGTTAATAAATTTAGAGATTTGATTTCCGGTGACTGTTTTCGAAAGGTTGACCGAAGCTACAGATAAGCATCACTGTATTTCGTTCGCCTTAGACGTAGAACAACCCGAGAGAGTTGCTTACTTACGCATTCTGAGGTCAACGTGGAGTACCCGAAGGAGGATGATGCGGTGTGAGGCAGGAGGAGCTGTGACTCTATCGACATCACAATGCTCGTAAACAAGGAAATGAAGGAAAATGAGATAAGCACCACTTAGTCTGACTATCAAACTAGCTCCTTAAGCTCCTCAAAACAAATTTAAGATGGTTCTGGTCTAAGGAAACCGGGGAAAAGCAAGGTTACAGTTTTTGGTTTGGACACTGTATTTTGAATTAAATGAACTACGAAATGTAGAGTGATTACCAAAATGAAAAGTGTTTACAAAGCTAAGCGTTGAATTGGTATCCTGTGATCATGGTTACCATCACAGTTCAAGAACATTTTACTCTCGAATGAGCAGAAAAAAAAACAGCAACATTTGCGGTGTTTAAAAAGTTTATTGGCTACGGCTGAGTGATGGAAGAAACAGAGGGTGATTTTTAAAGCGTAGTTTTTTTTGATCGAGTTAAATACTCAAATTTGCATTCGTGCACTCGTTTTTTTACTTGAATCGATACATGGCTTTTGCCTTTGCGTTTTAAAGATAACTGCATGTAAATGATCTCCGCAGCACTGTTCCAGATAGTCCATTCGTAAGGTCCAATTTTGAATTACTTTTTCGAGCAATTCGGGCTGTATTCCACTAATTACTCGTGTTACGTTATCATGTAAGTCTTCAATCGTGTTTGGCTTGTCCGCATATAGACTAACGACTTTACATAACCTCACAAAAAATAATCAAGAGGCTTCAAATTTGGGCGGCCAATTCACTAAGCCCATTTCGAGAAATAAGATGCTCACCAAAAAATATCGACAGTACCTATCCGTTAAGAAAAGAGCTACATCGCTGAACACGATTTTTCGATAAAACAGTTCATGGAGCTCTTCTTAGGCTAATACACAATGAAATAGACGTTGTGGTAGATCGTAGATCATGCAGAAGTTGGATTTAATAGACTTTCAGACTTTCGGAACTCACTGTACGCATGCGAGTCGAGGGCTATTGGGTGGAATTGGAAAGAAGTTCGCTCAAAAATCTGAAGTTTTGGCATTGAAGCAATCAAACATGTTTTTTCTCTGCCAAAATAATTTTCATTTGAATTAAATAAAAAAGTTTGTATTTCTACTACAACATTTGGAAATTAGCACTACCAGCTAATGCTATGGAGAATCAAAGCAATTCAATTAATTCAAATACTTAAGCCATACAATTAGTGTTCACTTTTGCCTCTCGAACTGGAGTTTTGTCATGTTTTCATTTCGGAATGTGTATGGGGCATTCCACACCAAATCGGATAACGTTCGACCTTTGCATCTCCGATTTTATTCAAAATTTTTTATGTTATAGTACCCATTGAAAAAGGCCTTCATGATTTTTTTCAATTTTTTTGCTGAGCCGTTTTTGAGAATCAAATTTTGAAAAAAATCGCTCTTTTTTATTCAAAAATCTGTAACTTTGCGAAAAATGGGACAATCGGGACGTTTTTTTTTTTTTTAAGTTTATTTTGAAACAAACTTTTAGGATATAAAATCAAAAAAAAAAATGTAGTTTATATTTCTATAAGATTTTCAAATTTTTTACTTTAAAATGTTGATTTCCCAAAAACACGTGGCCATCGATTTTCTTGAAATTTTTTTATAAAAAACTGTCACTTATTCCCCAACTTTTAAGCCTAGTCGCGTAATGGGCAATCTATATTTTTATGAATTTAAAAAATTATATGTTCAGTAAAAAAAAAGTTTTTTGAATCTTACAATTTTTTGTTTTACTTATTTATGTCAAAAAATGTCTAGTATCATAATATTTTACGTCAAAACTACTTTCAAGGATTATATGACACGTGATAATTATTAATTACTTTACAAATTGATTAAAAACAAAACTTATTCAAAAATAATATAATTACTATTGCTTTTCAAAAGTTGGCGCCTTTTAATATTATTTTTAATGTTTACACTCTACTGCGCGTAGAATTGTATGACACATAATATTCGGCCCTATCGTGGTAACCGTCGGAGTGGAATTCTCTCCGATCGGAGACATTTTGCTTCGTGGTAGTTCTCCGATCGGACGATCCGATTTTCTCCGATAAGTTTTTGTTGCGGAGATTTTAGTTTTGGGAGTGCAATGCATTGCCGCATTTGTGAAAAATTTTTTACGACGGCAACTACTTCGAAGCAAAATTCAATTTTCGAAAAAGGATGCGTGGCGGAGAAAACTCCGCTCCGACGGTTACCACGATAGGGCCGATTATATCAAGCTTTTAACATAAAGCTGCGCTATATGCCCCTCAGACTTCAAAACATGAATCACAGTGAATACATTTTTATTATTACGTACATATTAGGAGTCGGTTGACATATATATCATATTCATTTTTATTGACGCAGTTCTTTTTCTTTTTTTGTTGGGTCAAATGGGCTAGTCAGCATTATGCGTTATAGCTTTCTCCCACCCGAGGCAAGAGGCATAAATGTTAGCAAAACAAGAAAATCTTACAAGGAAATATTCAGGTGAATCGCTTGAACTATATATATAGGTATATCAGTGTTAATAAAATGGAAACGAACTTGTATCTTAATAATAACTAATATTTTGATCGGGATTTCATTCTACTCTATGAAATTTTGTTGCACTTTTTTTTCGATTTATAATGAAACCATAGTTAGTTGGTGTACTTAGACAGAATTAGTGTAGATAATTTTCTCATTCCGCCTTCCAAACCGCTGTGGCGTGTTCCAAGCGGAAATTATGGCGATCAAAGAGGTCTTATCATGGCTTAAAGAAAAAGTGCTCACTGAGAGAATATCCAAATCTTCTCAAACAGTCAAGCAGCCCCCAAATCACTAGGCGCTGTTTCTACAAACTCAGTAACAGCCTTCAATTGTCGCGTATCTCTCACGGAGATGGCCAAACAGCGCGTTTTTTCAAAACGGTGTCCGCTGCCGAGTGTAAAGTTTTCAAGCTATCGATTTCAAATTTTAGCAGAACATTCTTCTTGTCATCGTCCTCCTATGCAAGCTTTTTTTTAAACTTCCTATTTTTTCTCGAAAAACTGTCGAAAAAAAGGCAAAATTCACTACTAGTGAATATTGATAGCGGCTGTCCTACAGATTAATAATCTTTTTGGAGTTATTGTTTCAGATCAAAATTGAGCCCGGGAAAGTGGACACCGATAAGGACTCTTTTTTTTAACAACGTTTTCGATAGTTAATAACAACAGAATAATACTAAAAAATCACCGCATCAAAAATCATTTTGCTTTCTTCATCGTTGCTTTAATTTATTAAAGAAGAACCCAGACCGATTAGAATATCCTAACCATGAAAAAAAAAATCGCGAAAATCAGTGATTTTTCGGGTGGTCACATTGAGATGATCCCTTAAAAAAAGTGACAAAACTAATTGCAAACATTTTGAAAGGTAAATTTGCAATTACCTATATTTGCTTTTCGTGTACAATTAAATTCCCCAGTTGTCCTCCATCTACCTTCAACCCTCACTTATTTTTCCACAAAAACTCTACAAAACAATTCAACATCAAATTTTATTTGATTCTAGGATTAGTCCTAAATTTGCATATGTATTTTTTTTAGCAAAAACAAAAACGATAATCTAAAAAATACGTTTATCAGAAAAATTGTTTCCAAATACGTGTATTCGTATGTATTTAGTATACGCACTTACACTAAGCTCATAAATCAACAAAACAAAAATTTATGTAATTTGCTTTGTTGTCACTAACGCACTCGTGCGCTGTCAGGGATGCTGCATGAATTTATCCCAGCCTGTCACCTCAAACCCTTTAACACCTCCATCAAGCATAGTCATACATACAACTAATGCATAGAGAATGTTACATAGAGAAAAAAAACACGTATAAAAAAACTTCCGCTGAAATGCATAACAATCAGCAATATTCAATACGATTACGCGCCCTGCGGTAACTTTGATGACAATTTGACTAAAATTTAAATAAATTTTGTATTTTTAATTAATAAACGTCAACTGTGGGTATTTTATTTATTTTTCATTTAAATCTATGTGCAAACGAATGAATCTATACTGTAGAAGGTGTCCGTGTCTGGTGTGTGGTGCCTCTAATGTGATGAGAATTTTCGAGAGCTGTTTTGTGCAGAGGGTGTTCCTGCAGTAACGAAATGAAAACATTTTTGTTTTTGACAAGAGGAAAACAGGGAGGCAGCTTGTACTTTACCGTAGGAATAGTTTTTAGAAAAAGTGAATAAGCAATTGATCGATTTTTTTAAACAGTCATTTTACTACGAAAAACTCAAAGAGGCCGCTCTTTGCGACACTTTCATGTGCTTGTCCGTTGTTGTTGTTAAAAAAGATGAGTTTTGTCGCAATTCAACAATCCCTCAATAAGCTCAGCAATGAATTCAACCATTGAACACAAAACGAAGCAAAACTGAGCGATATTAGCCGAGCTGATTATAAGATTGCTGACTTGGGACAAAAAACGCACCAGTAAGAAAATATTTGAAAACCATAACTCCTAATAATGTCGAGGTATGTAATTTAAAACTGCTGAAGCCAAAAACTTAGGATTGTAAATACTAACTTCAAGTTCCAAATTGGTCTATTTTTGTATCTCTAAATGTCTAAATAATACCATAGCCACAAAAAAAGCTGCGGAAGAGAAAGAAGAAGTGTTATACTGCATATTGCAACAGCAAACAGAACCGAACAGCTACGGAAATTTCTCTGCTTGGTTTTCAGTTAGTTACAAACATTGTTTTAGTGTCAGCCAGATGGAGGTACTTTGGAGGTGTGTACCTATAATAAACCAGCTTAACCTTCAAAATATCTCATCTTATTAGCTAAAGTAGTAAGCTTGTAGGAGGAACACACGCAAGACCTACTTGATACTAGATAGATTCAAATCTGTTTAGACGCCTGAATGATATGAACCATTTTCATCATTATACCCAATTTGGATGGTGGTCAAAGGCCGGTCATGATAAAAGGATATCGGAGATAGATAGTAATTAAAGTATTATCAGATGACCAAGGTTCGATAATTCCGGTTTATGAATAAGAAAAACGGTGCAGTAAGATGATGTAATATGTAAATAAAGACTTAGGCTGCGCGAGCTATGTGCCAACACAAACGACACCCAATAGCCAGCACACGAGTCCAATCGACTCCGGCCATCAACTTCAACTATTTCCATCTGCATATTCAGATCATCCAGCGTAGTAGCGATGCAACCCAACACCTTCTGTATTTTTGAACATTGCCTGTCATTGAGTCTGATCAAACAAAGCTTTTACAACGCTTATATGGTTTGTTTTTTATTTTCGGAACATTGCGGCGCAACACTTAACTAGCGAACAGTTGTGCGAGAAAGCGATGCGATGCGAGAAGCGTTTGAATGCGAGAAAAATGTTTACATATATCTTCTTATCCACGTGCGTACAGAGAAGCGACAATTGATGTGTCACTTTCGAGTCTGTCGCAAGGTTTTCGCAAGCTTCTCGCACAAAAACTTCTCTGACCACTTTTCCCAGCGATATTGTGCGAACAATGTTTGTTTTGACGTTTAAAGAATAAATCAAACCAGTGCTAACTATCGCGTCGCTTCTCACATCGCACCGCTTTCTCGCACTACTGTGCGCTCAGCAACAGTACTCGCAAGGCTAGTATGAATACAATATAAACTAGATGTGGCGGAACATACAACAAAAAAAGACAACAAAAGTAGCGAAAAAAATTTTCGACTGACACGTGATGTCGAAACGTTAACATGATTCTACCCAAAAACCAAAACAAATGTGCTCATTTTCCGCCAAAAAAGGAAATTTCAAGAAGAAATTAAAATTCTTGGGGCGTTTGTTGAGTGTCTATTAAAATTACAGGGCTTCTATTTTATTACTGAGCATAGAAGAAACTTCAAAAAAGGGGTTCAAGATGCTCTTTCAAGATTCATCGTGGTCAGTGCCTTGGACCAGTTACAAATCGGAAAACTACTTCAGGATCATCAGTAAATACTATCAATGAAACAGAAGAAGCGCTGATTGATCTCTGGTTTCGTTTGCTGAAAAACCAGGCCTCACCTCGTTTAAAAATTATGAGTTCCTGAAGAACTGACAAGGGCTAACTCTTCTTGGTTAATTCGCCACCGCGAGGGAACCAACAACACTGTACCGTCTACGTGACCAATTTTTTTCTGCCTGAGATGGCAACATTAGTCAATAGCTCGAAGTGCGAATCTTACAAGCCAAGAGCGAAAAAACTGTTCTTAAGCCTGAAATGGAAAAGCGTTTGTAGTTGAAAGATCGATTCAATTTCTAATACTAGCTGACCTGGCTGGCGCAGCTCGGGTCCTACAGTGATCGAACTGAATGTGTTAACATAAGTAAAGAAGTTTCTAAGTTTCCATTTCCGTAGGGAAACGGGGATGAAGTAAAGTCTACGTTATTCAGGAATAAGGAAGCGGCTATGTTGCAGTTGTCGTCCCGTTCCCTTGAGAATATGGGGATGAAATAAAGTCTTTGTTACAGCATAGCAATGGTTAACAAAAAATTGAAAAGGGTTCAGTGGTTTTTGAATTTCTGTTTCTTTTGCTGAGTGAAATAAAGTCTATGTTGCTCAGAGTTACTGAAGCACTCTTGCGTGAAAGAATTTATGAAATCGTAAATGAAAAAAACTATAGAACTATTTGATTATTTAAAAAACAAAACAAAAATTTTTCTAGATTTTTTATTTATTATTCGAGCTACTTTTGCTTAATTTCACAAATTATTTTTACAAGTGCAATGGGCGACGCGTTTCGGAATCTTTCCATCATCGGGCGCAAGCTTCGTATCTAGATACGTCGGTCTTCGTGTATACTGAAGTTAAAAATTCCGTTCCCGTGGGACTATCGGGACGAAATGTATATAAACCATTCTATTGGATAATTTTATCAATTAAAAAAAAAAAACAACATTAAAATCCATAGCCAAGTACCTGTCAAAGATCTAAGCGTACCTACTTAGGGACAGACAACGAAAATCGGCTTTGTTTTATACTATGTTAGGACTTATTTTCTGGCACCAGTTTTTTTTTCATGGCGTCGGCCAAATGGCAGCACTTGTAGATTTATAGCATTTGATCAGTTTACTCATTTCGCTTCCATTGAACCATTGAACCATTGACCACAGTAGCCTCTTTGCAGGATCAGACTTTTAATATCGAGTCTTTGAATCTAAATTGTCCGATAGTAATAAATAATTCACCTCTCACTAGCCTTTCATATACGCATGGAAGCCTAAGGCATTACTCATATTAACGGCCAACTACTCCCCAAAAGCCTATACGCCATCAGCCAACTGGTTAACGCGTAAACAGGTCGATACTTGCGGTTATTAGGTCCTACATCGATATGGTTAGAAAAGCGTGGGATGCACATCTACCTTTAATTGCTAGCTCATCTTTTCAACTCAAACAACTGCAATGCCTTATTTTAAAATGAACAATAGGAATTCTTTTTCATCAGAAATGATTTAGCCATTTCTTTTAAAGCGAACCAATACCAGCCATACCATGAGGTTTTCAACCCAAAAGACTGCAATAAGCTCGTGTTGGCTGGATATAAACAATATCAAAATTGAATGATCAGAAATGACTTATGATTAAGTTTGCCGAAGAGTCGTTCTGAGAGAGTGCTTGTTCAGTGTCTTTCACTTAACCAACGAGAATTTTTATTTCTGTATTGACACGTGTATCGCCTTTCGTGAAGAAACGCACTCAACTATTTTATCAGATAATATTATCAAAAAATCCAGATTAGTAGAAAGCTGTCGCAGTAATCTTAGACTGCTAAGCTCAACAAACACCGTAACTTTAACCTGAGTTCCAGGACATTGTGACATAATTCGTAATGAAATGGTGGATAAGCATGTCAAAATCAGGTCCGCACTCGAATCCAGCGAAACGAACTCCTTAGCTCTAAAGCTACTAGAACAAGAAAAAAAAAACAGAATCAAACATAATTTTCTAAAAACCGCACACAGGGTGTCATCTTTAGAAGCATGCCGAGTCTCCAGAAACCCTTGGCTAGATATTTCCAAGAAAAGAAAAAACAGAATTTCTACTCCAGCTTAGCAGACCTCGGCTCTCTCTGTTGATTGTCATTCCCACGGGCTACAGTTCGTTGGGTACCCACAAATGATGATAATGGGCATTAGCACATCCGACTTATGTAGAGGATGCCAAGACGAAGAGGTGGAGGAAGGATCATTCCAATTCCTCTTTGAGTGTCCTAGCTTGGCCCACACTAGGAAAAAAGCCCTCGGAGAATACTTCTTCGACGAACTGGGCGTCCTGTCTTTACTCCCTTTGAACAGCATCCTAAAATTAAGTCAGGGCTCCAAATGGTTCAGTGGGGGTTCCCTACCTCAATAACCCAGCCACCAGGCCAACCCTCTACCTCTATAATCCTACAACTTCCTCATCCTTTGTTTTCCTGGGGTTCAAAATGGATCCTTGAAATCCGTGTGAGGTGCTGCCACTTGTGGGTTGTGGCTGCACCGCTGCACCCACCATCCAACCTAGCCTATATCAGATATGACTGAGTGATTTGTTTGTAAACGAACCGATTCGAGTACGAACACAGCGATTCATCTATTAGCCGCTCAGAATCGACAAAAAAATTGTAGGCCCCTGCATTCCTCATAAGTTGCGGTTGAAAGAAATGCTCTAGGCATCGTTCTGTTCCGAAACTCTACCTACTTATTTTCATTTCTTTTTTTCGTTTTTCTAACGAAAGTTAAGGCTTTACTTATATCAAGAAGCTATAAGTGACAAAAATTTCAATGTAAACTGCGGAGGAATATTATCACCTCCAGCTGTGATGATGACTTCCTTGTACCGGCCAGTCTAAAAGCTTCCGATTTTCGTCCACGTAACCAGCATCACCCGAATGCCGAATGTAATCAACTGTTCAGTCAGAAACCATAACTTTTGGTATTGTCCTGAATACAATCGTATATCATCATTTTTTTCAGCAAACTTATCATGAGAATGCAAGAATTGAGATCTACAACCCTCTAAATTTTCTATAGAAAATTTTCATCGTACTCTGAAAAAGCCTTATTCAGTCAAAATTGTTTCAAAAGCAATTAAATGTGCACTTGCCCCTTGGCTGATATAAATTAATCAACAACACTCAACAACACGACGATTTACGACTTTTCAAGATCTCGACTACTTTCATCACCATACATCTCTGCGCGCAATGAAAATGATCTCACAATCTGCCTAGTGCCCAGCCTAGCCATATTCAAATTCCATTCTATTTTCGTTTTATCGCTCACAAATCATAATCTAAATTAATTTTCTTCACAGTTTTTCCCAATGACATCGTCAATCACAATTTTTTTTTTCTTCATTTATTTTTTTCAATTTTATTTATGAAAATGAATTCTCCAACATTGATTGCAAACGTCAACTTCCACATCCTCCATGCAAATTCATTAGATATATAGACTCTCTCTCTCTTGACTCTATAAAGCTAGAGTGCGGTGGTGCTGATTGCTGTGGCAGTCGTATGCCGCACGCCGCACCGCGTCGCTTCCAATCGATGCGATGGATGGATGTATTGCTGCAGTTTTAGTAGCGAATAACGATCGATGCAAGCAAATTTTTGCGGCCGCCAATTTGCCGCCAAGTTGCAATCTTCCGCACTACTCCGCTAATCTAGCAATGTGACAGCATTGCCTCATGAGAAAAATGACTCAATCATTTAGCAAAAACACTGTGAGTGTCTCTCTCGCTTGGTGTCGTTGTCTATAAGTCGTCTGTCAGGTTGACATTTCGCCTTGCCAGAGTGTGTTGTAAATTTGTGTGCAACAGCGAACAGCATTCACCTGCGGGTAATTAATTTCATTCGAAAGATTATTGACGATGAACGAAACCGCACTCTCGCTCAGTCTGGTCGACCGACGACGACAACGACGACGCGACGTCGCATTTGTAGATATACTCGTACTTATACTAAGTCGTCGCGTCGGTTGGACGGTAACAACATTGACGCCATCGTCCCGCACCTCGCTTACCGTCTGGCTGCCTTACAAACACTCGATTATGACATGTGGTTTTTATTTATTCGGTTGTTATTTTATTTAATTCTTGTCCCGAAAACAACTTCCACTAACCCCTTGGTCGTCCCCACCCACATGGGACATGCTTGAGATGAATTGCTTTGGCTTTGTGGCAGGTTTATGACATTTTGTGAAAAATAATCATCGCCAACGGTGCGCGGTGCGGCAGAAACAGCGACTACACCATAGTCAGTCGATGGCAACAGTCATGTAAAAGTTTTTATTAGCTTCCCCCGCTGTTGAAGTCATTCAATCAATCACAGCGCAGTGCGACTGTATTCGGAAAATGCAGCAATGAATTTATTTTGTAAAGAGGGTCGGAGGTATCGATTGGCGGATCAATATACACCATGTGGATGGTTCAATAATTGATATTAATCAATTGTTGTATATTTGTTGCGGTGCACACTTGGGGCCTTGCCTAGAAAATTAGATAGGCTGGTGATTTAACGAGAGAAATCGTTTTCAATTGGCCCCGAGGAGCGAAGAGTTTCTCAAGATCGAGAGAATGAAAGTACTTCGTATTCGTTTTATTAATTTTATCTCCGTGAAACATTTGCCAAATGAATCTGCAGCTAATTGGAAGGCTGTACCCAAGAAGCAGGTTCATTCAGCATGACCTTACTGGTTCCTGTAGCTTGTAACGAAGTTACAAATGCACACCCTACCGCCAGCCAATACACATACCATTGTTGTCACATGATATTTTTCACTCGCGCCATAGAACTCACACGCACTAGCTGTAGATAACTTTATAAGGCAACCTGACAAATACGAGAAAGGAGAAGCCAGCCCGTGTTGAAAAGTACCAATCTCGTGTACAGGCTACTTCCACTAGAGGAAAACCAGGGGTACGTAGTGTATCCAGAGATTCCCAATTTTACGCCAGGTCTCCTTGGAGTTCCTAGCATAAATCCCCCACTAGCCTCCTAAGGACTTTTGGGTTTTATTTTGCCGGCTATTAAGCCGTTGATGCCAGTGTTTGACTGTTGATGCCAGGATCTGCCTGTTGATGCCAGTGTTTGACTGTTGATGCCAGTATCTTTACTGTTGATGCCAGGATCTGCCTGTTGATGCCAGTGTTTGACTGTTGATGCCAGTATTTTTACTGTTGATGCCAGGATCTGCCTGTGGATGCCAGTGTTTGACTGTTGATGCCAGTACTTTTACTGTTGATGCCAGGATCTGCCTGTGGATGCCAGTGTTTGACTGTTGATGCCAGTATTTTTACTGTTGATGCCAGGATCTGCCTGTTGATGCCAGTGTTTGACTGTTGATGCCAGTATTTGTACTGTTGATGCCAGGATCTGCCTGTTGATGCCAGTGTCTGACTGTCGATGCCAGTATTTTTTACTGTTGATGCCAGGATCTGCCTGTTGATGCCAGTATTTGACTGTTGATTTACCAGCGATTAAGAACCCGTACTCGATGACCACTTTACCAGCATAGGAGCAAGGATCTACCAGCATTGGAACCATCGATCACCAGAATTAGCGATAAGAATTCAGAATCAATAAACATTATATTAGCTTTAAGACAAATAAAAGGATTGGACCTTCTTTATAACCGAAGTTTTACGTGTTTTCTTTGGTCAACCCTGGACCCGACGAGCATACCCCAGCTCTAGAGAAAAAAGCACATCACAAATTGGCGCCCGAGCAGGGACTTCATTAAGAAGTCCATTCCAGTTACCAGATTCCGAAATACCAGATTGAACAACATTCACCAGTACGATTAACCGATTACCGAACACATCACCAAACCAAAAAATGAGTTCCAGTGAAGACGATACTCCTAAGAACCAAACTGATGTTCCAAACGATCCAGAAGTGAGAATACCCGTGGAGCCAAGTTTCAGTCATCAACCTTTTTTGACAGCACCGACACGTGCTCCAAGACTCCACCTCAGCTACGAAGCAGAGGTTATGAACGTAGTCCGAAAATGGGGACTTAAGTTCGATGGATCCGGCAACCCATTAGAGTTTATGGAACGCATAGAAGAGCTCGCAGATTGCTACGTTATACCGCGGAACCATATGATAAAAACCTTACCTGAAATTTTCCGAGGAACGGCGTTAGAATGGTTACGGATTTATCGAGACCGTTTCCACACGTGGTCACGATTTCGTGACACGTTCTTGCATTACTTCTTACCAGCACGGTACATGTACAAACTAGAGGACGAAATTTTGCGGAAAAAGCAAGGTCCTCGAGAAAAGGTAAAGGACTATATAAGATCCACACAATACCTGATTCGCCAACACCCCACCATGAGCATTGACGGAAGCCTAGAACGGATATACGAAGGCCTGCGCTCTGAATATAAATATTATATCAGGCGAGGAGACTTCAAGTCTATAGAAGAGTTACTAGATCTAGGAGAAGAGTTTGAGGCGATACGGAATGATGATCGAAACTCCCGATCACCTATTGCTCCGACATCATCTGCTCCTATTCGCTGGACACAACCAGAGCCCAGACATCGCTTGTTTTGTTCCTTCTGTGGAGAGGATGGCAGATTAACAAAAGACTGCCCATGCCACCAGCACAAAACCTCTGCAATGTTTTCAAAAAGGCAACCCAAGACTGTGACGAACTCAAAGGGGAGAGAGCCACCACAGTTCCAAAGCAATTCTAACACCGACATTCCGACCTACCCCGAAATAACCCAAAATGACCGCCGAGAAACACAAAATGAATCAGAAAAGGATCCGAGACTTTTCCTGCCTATCTCAATAGGAGGAAAACCGTTCAAAGCACTCGTTGACACTGGAGCAACGAAATCATTGATCAGCTCCCAGATAAGAGAAATCCTACTCCGACTTAAGACACCCGTCCGATTACAAGAGCACACTGTTCAAATGGCAAACGGAAGCCCAGTAAAAGCACGAGAGAGTTATCACATTGAGGTTGAACTCGTTAACTTACCAGTATCCGGGGAGGTCACATATTTACCGCAGTTGGCAGAAGATGTTATTCTCGGTATGGACTTTCTACGGAAGATCAAGTTCCAGATAACAGTCGGTGATATACCACTCCTACCGTCCGTAGCCAAAACCGAATACGACAACTCTGATAAAGAGTACAAGCTAGTGAAGGCGACAACTTCAAAAATGAAATCTGCCGTAGTAAAGGCGATTGAAGACCCCTGCCGTAGACACCCACCCAACCTGAAACCAGTCAACCGCAAGCGACCGCCAGTCGAAATCACGGAGTTGATCACAATTAGGCCGACTATTAGCCCACGAGCAAAGATGGCAGCCATCCGAGGACAGAGGGAAGCCGCAGCCCAAAAGCTTAGAGAAGACCAGTATTTCGTGCCGATACCCATGCCCCAGCACCAACAACAGCCGAGACTAATAGAACAGTCTAGCACCTCAAGCCAAGTGAGATTTGCCAAACCCCGCACTGAGGTGACCACGACTGCAGCGGCTTCAACTCAGACCACCGGGAGAAGGTTAGAAACAGTGCCTGAAGACCCCTTCAATAACATAGATGTGACCACCCACCGAAACTATAACCCAAAGTTCAGAAGGCAGAGGTTTGTGTTTCATCGCTCCTATGGAAGGGTGACAGTCAGCATCCGTAAACCAGGACAGGCAACCATGAAATTTGGCAACTTGACCAAAGAGGTGAAATACCCCACCGAGAAATAACGAAATGTTAAAATGATTAGGTTTAAGTTAGTGAATTTTTTTTAATAACGAGAAATTTTTTTTTTTTTTATAAAAAAAAAAGAGAGAAGAGGAAAAAGAAAAGAAGGAAAAAACACAAAAGAAAAGAAGAAATGAAACACACAAACAAACCAACAAAGCTATATAGATATAGTTCGACGAGTAAGTTACTCGTCTACCGAAGAAAGGGGGGAATGTAACGAAGTTACAAATGCACACCCTACCGCCAGCCAATACACATACCATTGTTGTCACATGATATTTTTCACTCGCGCCATAGAACTCACACGCACTAGCTGCAGATAACTTTATAAGGCAACCTGACAAATACGAGAAAGGAGAAGCCAGCCCGTGTTGAAAAGTACCAATCTCGTGTACAGGCTACTTCCACTAGAGGAAAACCAGGGGTACGTAGTGTATCCAGAGATTCCCAATTTTACGCCAGGTCTCCTTGGAGTTCCTAGCATAAATCCCCCACTAGCCTCCTAAGGACTTTTGGGTTTTATTTTGCCGGCTATTAAGCCGTTGATGCCAGTGTTTGACTGTTGATGCCAGGATCTGCCTGTTGATGCCAGTGTTTGACTGTTGATGCCAGTATCTTTACTGTTGATGCCAGGATCTGCCTGTTGATGCCAGTGTTTGACTGTTGATGCCAGTATTTTTACTGTTGATGCCAGGATCTGCCTGTGGATGCCAGTGTTTGACTGTTGATGCCAGTATTTTTACTGTTGATGCCAGGATCTGCCTGTGGATGCCAGTGTTTGACTGTTGATGCCAGTATTTTTACTGTTGATGCCAGGATCTGCCTGTTGATGCCAGTGTTTGACTGTTGATGCCAGTATTTGTACTGTTGATGCCAGGATCTGCCTGTTGATGCCAGGATCTGCCTGTTGATGCCAGTGTCTGACTGTCGATGCCAGTATTTTTTACTGTTGATGCCAGGATCTGCCTGTTGATGCCAGTATTTGACTGTTGATTTACCAGCGATTAAGAACCCGTACTCGATGACCACTTTACCAGCATAGGAGCAAGGATCTACCAGCATTGGAACCATCGATCACCAGAATTAGCGATAAGAATTCAGAATTAATAAACATTATATTAGCTTTAAGACAAATAAAAGGATTGGACCTTCTTTATAACCGAAGTTTTACGTGTTTTCTTTGGTCAACCCTGGACCCGACGAGCATACCCCAGCTCTAGAGAAAAAAGCACATCACAAGCTGTTGTCATAACAATGAAAACTTCTTCTAAACCTCGTGTCCCGAAAATTGTATTAGCTGCAACCCTTAGCACCTTTAACATTTACACATCTCTCTTTTCAGCAAAGCTATACCAATCCTTGGTTCAAAGTGGGAAAAATTACCTCCTCGGAGAGCTATCAGTCAACTTGTCTAGAAAATTGAACGTTCGTCCGTTACCAATTTGTCTATTCCACAACCAACCCCTGGACACATATCAAACATATGAATCCGAAAGAATCAAACTTGCAAAACGTATAGTCATTTCTCTTTTTTAAAAATTCTCACCACATCGCCAGGATTGTGTTTATCCTTTTTTTTCGTTCTTGCTTCTAACGTTGTCTTCTTATGGAAACATCAAAATTTATTGATGTGACCCCATTCATCATTGCTGGTAGATGGATGTTCGCCAAGCAAAACTAAAGTCGTATTGAAAAATCCTTTCATCAAAAAAACGCAAGAAGAAGATGTGAATCCAAATAGATTACCTATCCCACAAGTCAGAGGCAACATCAGGAGTAAACATCTTTGTGTCCAGGATGCACATATACGGCTACGGCTCCATCATCTTAAGCGGGTGGGTGGCAAGGAACATATACGCTTTTGAGTGATATCCAAGGAGACGTCCATTGCATGAGAGTTACCAATATTAGCCAAGGCAACATATCAAAAATTTCCATCCCTCTTTCGACGCCACGCCGACGTTCGACAGATTGAAGCCGAGAGACGAACCTGATGTGTTCTTGGCTGTGCTTAGATCATATGCGCTGGCGATGGGCGATGGTATAGTTTAGGGTCGGGCTGGGGTTCGGGCTCGGTCTCGGTATCGGTCTCGGGCAGACTGAAATATCCTTGCTAAAGATATTCTTGCACACACATATCCCATTCATCCATCCATCCGCTGCCGCCACCTCCCAATCAATGAGGAGATATTTCATCCACGTATGACGTTCCACGAGGCATACACGAAGAAACGTGGTCCTCGTCGTCCTTGCTGTGCTGTTCCTAGCCTCATTCCTAACTAAAAAAGATTCCATGTCTTCGCCTGAGTGTTGCTTGCGCGCTGCTGGTGCTAAAACCACCTTTTTTTTTTTTCTTTTCCGCTCCTCAAAGGTCCTGTGTGCGCCCATTTTGCACCTTATTTATGGATTGTATTTATCATTTTTGAAATATTGATAGGATATAAATCGTGAAAATGTGTCTGTGTATGTCTGGCTAGATGGCGTTGCCAGGTTCGGCCATCGTCGCCATTCTCAGCTATATCATCCGTCCAGCAATAGAAGCAGCATCAGCAGCAGCAGCAGTGGCAAGAGTGTTCAAAACCAGCCGGAAGGAATGCATGAGGCTAAGATGGATTGCAAAAGATGGTCGTCGATTCAAAGAAGAAACACTGAAGCAGCAACATACCAGATGCAAGATGAAAGGGGTTAGAAGAGAGCTTGGCAGATGACGAATTGAAGATTATGACATAAGGTGGGGTGGAAAGATGTTGGGAAGTGCAAAAGAAGGGAAAAAAATCATCTTCCTGCACATATTCTGTATAGTTTCCGGCCGGCAGGATGATTTAAATTTTTTTTTCCTTTGATTTCCTCAGCCAGCTCTTTGCCAATTTATTTCGATTGAGTTGTGTGTGTGCTGAGTAAAGACATATTTTGGAAAATTTATCAAATTCTGATGCAGGCGGTGAGCTGAAAGGGTGATGCTTCATAATTTTGGGTGAATCGAATTATATGGACATGTGCATGAAAGTAATTTGTCAAATCAGATAGAACATAAGGCAAGTTGAGATTTTTACGTTTGTATCTACTTTGCTGGTTTGAAGACACTTGTGATCGATTTGAAATATTGGGAAATGGTATAGCAAATGTGATTATAAGAAATGAAGATGTTAGAGACAAGCAGAGACTTGTAAAACGATTTTCACTAAAGGTCAATGCTCTAAATCGAAGGAATGGAATGTAGTATTAAATTTGCAGTACGTAGCCTCTTAAAGACCATTGACGCCATTTTTCAAAGGCCCATATGATGAAATTCGAAAGGAGACAAAAAAAGCGAGAACCAAAACAACCGACACAGAACGATTATGAACAACGAACGATAAAAAACGATCGCCAAAAGCAGTCGTTATAGTAACCGCGTAATCACAACGTAACAATAACTGGGGGCTTTTCGCTATTTGTATTTCGGGGTCTAGTTGTACATACATACACATCCATAATACACCCAGTCCTCACACCTTGGTGTTTGAAACGGTGGCCGTCATAGATCTTTTAACTAAAGAGATGGCGCCCAAAAACTGACTTTTATATAATTCACTCACACTTCAGGGGTTGTGACCACCTTTATAATGAATATAAACACAGTGCGGTTGTTAGAAAATAATGAAAGGATATGAAAGTAGATTATTTTTGTTATTCTGTGTATTGCAGTTCGTGGGAAAGATTGAGATGGGTAAAGCATTCTACATACGAATTGAGCGGCTAAGATATGAATCTCTGTACTTCACTGTACTACCGAAATTAGGCTGAAGAAAGAACTGATGCGCATTCCTTGCAAGGTGGGTGTTGCAACAAAATAGTTTTAAGGGGAGCAATGCAGCTGGCTATTTCACTAGAACAATGTTTGTAAAAATATAGCTTTCAAAAAGAGAAAGACAAGATACGTCACGCGACTATGGTGCAGAGAATCAATTGAACCTAGAATTGAACTTTCACCTATCAATTTCAATGTTTTATTTTGAACAATGTCAAGCAGGGGCAGTAATGTTTGAAGAGTACCTGTCCAAAGATGGGAATTATACTTAAGTTTGGGACGTTTCAATGCTCTTTAAATTGTAGCCAGATCAGAGGGGGTGAAATATTTCCTGGATCATTTTTAGACTCCTAAGAATTTTGCAGCATTTTTGGCGACTTCAAATATGGGGTCGTGCCAAAGAATCTACACACACACACACAAAGAATCTACTGACAGCTTTTCGGTTTATTGGATGCAGGTGCTATTCATAGATGATGGTAGTTGGAGACGGTTGAGCTTCAACGACAATGATATCATTATGTCATTCAAATAGACTGCACACAACCATACACTGATTTCAACCAAGCGGGCCTAGCAAAGGAGCAGAGATCCCGACAAAGGAATTCTGACAAGAAGACAGAGCTATAATGTATGTCATGTCTCTGCTGTTTTACCAGAATTTTTTCAAATGGATGAAAGCGGTATAGGGTCAGGTTTAAATGAAAGGATCGATAGAGCTGCTAGACTTTCTCGAGTGCCTTCCAAGACGTACTTGCAGTTTGTGAAGCCATAAAACACCTCGCTACACAAAATATGATCAACAAAAACATTGACGCATCTTCATAGACAATAGACTGCCCAAAAAGCATCCATAGTCACAAAATCCAAATTTGAAGAACGCTGTCGCAGTAACTTAGACTGCTGCCAAAAACGGGTCATCCATCGACTCCATCGAAACCAATCCTTTTGTACTCAAGCCACTTTAGCAAGAAAAAAAAAATGAATCTAGTGACACATTCTTAAAACTAACAGTGTCTTTAGAGCTCGCAAGGTTTCCATAAACATATGTAGGTATGCACCAGACATTTTCAAAAAAAGGTTTGCACTCTAGCTTAGCAAGTCTCGGATCTCTTATTTAACCCTCCTTTACAACTTGGGGTCCATTTGGGACCCCAGAGCATGTTTGAAAATTCAAAACATTTTCGTTTTTCTTTTTTTAAGTGGGATTTATACTCAATGAACAAAATTCAATTTTTAATTCATTTCTTACGTTAAACCGGTTATAAGATATTTACTGATTTTATTTTTTTTGGAAAAAAACCCATCCACCCAAACTGGGGTCCATTTGGACCCCACTACTCAAATTCTATGAAAAATTATACTTTTCTAATACATAACTATTTTATTATAAAAGTAACATACCTAGTTTATGCTTAGTAAGGGCTCAACTTGAAGTTGTTGGCAGTTCTGGGGGACATTTTACACATAAGGTTCTAGAGTGGCAAAGGCAACAACATCTGTCACATCCATCGCAGGTGGTTCTGCTTTTCTTGTCGTCTGTTCTTGAGCAAAGGTGACATTTACCCCTTATTCAAAAGAGCCTTTTGGGACTTTTGGTAATACCTCTTGAACTCTCCCCAAAATACAGAGAGTATCCAATGCAGATTTTCCAATGCCAAATTGTGTTTCAGGTTGTAAACGGTTATTCTGCAGTTCTGACTCCATCAGTTCCTCCGCTATAGCTCGATAAGATTATCAGATGATCACTTCTGAGCAAATTTTTGTTTCTTTAGGTGGATTGAAGTGTCGGAAAATGATGACAGTTGCTAGGGCTGCTACGTCCAGTAAGTTGTAGAATACAAGAATACAACCTCCTTCGCTGCAATAGGTTTAGGCACATCTCTTTTGTTTTTCCGGATCGTGCCAAGAATGGTGATCTTCTTATCTAGCAACCTCAATGCCAAATCCACCGACGGACGTAAAGAAATGATCAATAGTGAGGTTGCGTCCAGAATTCAAATATGGTGGCATCAACGACATCACCATTCACCACATCATATCCACAACCAAGCTCTGAACTTTAACCAGAGCTACCAGTGTAGATAGAAAACTTCAGTGGATACCCCGTTGAGCTTTCATTCAGCCACCAAAACTTCAAAATTAGGCAATTTTCATCGATTTTGAAATTGAAAAATTTTGTTGATGACCTAATACATACCTGCACAAGTGCACAGTGACATCTCTGCCTAAATGTCTATATCACTGCTACAAAAAATATTAAGAGTGAATTTATATAATAGCCAGAAGAATTATAATTAAAAAAATTTTAAAGAAAAAATCGTGGGGTCCATTTGGACCCCAGGTCCGGTGGACACGACTTTTCCGAGTCGTAAAGGAGGGTTAACTGGCATTCTTACGCGTTGCATGTCAATAGTAAATGGATTAGCACATCCGATTTATGTAGGGTGACAAAGAGCCCAAGAATTATCTTTACACTTCCTCCTTCCTGAAAAAAGGCCTTGAAGAATAATTTTACGACGAGCTGGGGCTACATCTCAAACCACATTCAAACTTATCAATGGTTCAGTGAAGGTTCTCAACCCTTATAATCCAACCAGCCCCATTCAATACTTTCCCTCCCCCTCATTACCAGCTTCCACGCCATAATCATCCGCTATAACTGGTATCACAATAGATTCATTGAGATCCGAGTGACGTGTTGCCGGCTTCGCTGCGTTCTCCCTATCCAACCTCAACTTATCTAGCCTAATTTATGGCGCTTTAGTTTCGCTTTAGTTCGATCAACATAAATCAATTTTTCATAGGGTCATATGATTCTGACTGACAACACTCCTTTTCATGGCTTTAAAAAATTTATGTCGAAACGAAACAAGCCAAGATACCTATACCTAATAGAAAAAAAGATTAGAAAAGTTCTCTGCAGGACTCGTGTCCTTTTTTCCACCTTTTGCTTATCTCTCTAGTATGTTATCCCAAAAGAACGTCTGAAAGTCTTATGCAGCATTTTCCATTACTCGCTTGCATTCATCATTTATAGGTATGCAGGCCCAGTTTTTTGGACGATAGATCTGAATGATAGATCCTCTATAACATCTTATTTCAATTTTTGATGATATAGGAACTGTCTACTTAATCTAGAATCTCTTTGGACTTAGTGCCCTTTCAAAAAGTCAAGACTGCTTTCTCCAACTAAGTATAGTGGTAGAAGAATGGCCTTTGGTTTTTAACTTCGGTTGTTATTTTGGCCAATTTCAGCCAACTTAGGCAGATCAGTTTAAGTGGGATAATCATAATTTTGACTTATTTACTCAACTATGTAAATACGATTATCAATGACACCGAGTCTAGCCAAGATGACACCTGTCGTCTCTGTCTTGAAGACATAGAAACAGCTGAAAACATTTTATCCGAATGCCCTGCCTTAGCTAGATCCAGGCTTAAAATATTCAATAAAGGGTTCCCCAGTCCCCTTGATATCAGAAACACCTCTTCCTCGAAGATTCTTGGGTTCTTACATGACCTCAGCTTCGAATGAACTAACCTAGGTACACACTACGTGTTTTTAAACCTAAGGGAACAGCACAAAAGATCTGTCAGGTCGACGTGCTTGTAAAGGTAATTTTCACCTTTACCCTATCAAATTTAAAAAAAAAAAAGACACCGAATCTGGTAATATTATGAAGTAATCTGCGTTAATTAAATACCTTATTCAATCTTAGACATAATTCTTTCTGTTGCTATTCATTTGCACTATACAAAAGAAAATATCGGATCGAAACGCCATCGCAAGACACTCAAGTTGCCATTCTTTGTATGCATATGGAACTCTTTAAAAGACATAAGACACAAGACTTTTTGCTTCTCAGCCATAGTCTCCCCCTTATTCGAGGTTTATTGTAAAATGCCAATATGGTCATAACAGTGTCATTCTATAACAACGACAATCACCATTAACCCAATTCCACTAATCATCGTACCCATTCGTAAATACGCTCTCAATCCTTTAAATCATCATCACAATCATTAACACAACTGCCACTGCATATGATGACTATTAATCATTTGGCATATAACACAAGGAATATGTCCGCTCACTCGCCTCTGGCAATCATTCAAACTGACAACCGAACTGGACTACATTTCATTCACAGAAGCATTGAACAAACACAAATAACGCACACGCACTCACAAGATTGCTTGCTTATACTATAGCCAGACCAATTGTCACATCTAATCCAACATCAATGTTTGATGTGTTTTACTGAAAAATGATGGATTGTTGCCCATCACATTCAACCGCCCACCTCAAGGATTTATAATCGAGAAATGTCCTCGTCATAATCACAATTCACAACTCATCCCCGTCGCGTCGTCGTCGCGTCGGTCTTCGGTCTTCATCATCATCATATCATACTGTTCATGTGACATGCGTTTAACTGTGTGCGAGTGAATGGTGTGGGTCGGTTCGGTATGTGTCTGTCTGAATGGAAACCATCATATAAGTGATGTGATGTGGTATCCAGTTATCCTTATTGTCCTATGATGTGTGTCCTGGCGTGTAATATGCACTTATCGATCGGGTATTCTAAATGTCCATCCCAACAATGATCTCCTGTCAATCATAGAGAATAGCGGAAGCAACCCAATAACGATGATTATGATGGCCATTGTTCGACACAAAAAGGATTCGTCGTGTCCTTTGTCATATGTGAGAGTGTGTGTCGCTGTAGCATCAAGTCATTTTCTGCTGATGTCATGATGGAGGAAATTATAATTATTCAAAAATATAAATAAATGTTTACACGAGGTCGTGTAGTCTGCTGCGTGCTTGTTTGTTTAGCGTATATGGTTAGTGTCAGCTCTGCGATATAGGGGCGCGTTTAGTTTTGTTAGTCGGTCTCTATATGCGTATGACAACCGTTGTTGTCCATCAAAATGCGGGATAGGTGGACGAGGAGCAACAACCAACCAAACCATATCACACTGTTTCGTGACACGATGATAACGATGACACATATCGGATGCTCACCATTAGACGAATGAATGGATTTGTAATTTACGCTTGAATCGGTATGATGATGAATTCGATGCCAAATAATGATAGCAGTGTGGGCTATTTAGATGTGCAAAAGCATACGGCCAAGGGGCTGTTTTTCCTTCTCGATTTTAAAGTTTATCAATTCTTTGGCTTTTCATCGTGAGACTTAATGTACCTATAGGAATTGTGGAACTTTTACAGAGAATCAATCAATACGCCAGCTGTTCCCTTAATCCAGTTGTCGACTTCAGAATCAATCTCATCCTTTAAAAAAACAAAATTCAGTTTAGCTTAGAAATAACCTCAAGTTGCATCAACAACTCCAGCCGCATGCCTCATCATCTGACGAAGGAGCAGCATAAAGTTTTCCAACAAAATGCAATATCCTTCGAGCTGCAGTCTCATATATTCTGCCTCTTTACTTTGGCTCCAAAAGTGTCTCCGTGTCACCTGTCAGTTAAATTTAACAGTCTCAGTCTGACTGGCATTTCAGTCAGTCATTCAATAGTTTTCCGACATTTGCGAGTGCTGTATGCGTTTGTATGAGGAAAAGTGCATTTGAAATCGTCAATGTCAATTGCAGAGTTGTCATTGTCAGTCGCAAGATCTTTCTCTCTCACTCTCTCTCTCTCTTTGTCGCTATCATCTGCCCCTCTGTCTCTGTTTCTCAGCATCTGACTGATTCCGTCTGAGATTGTATAAGAAAGCGTACACGTACCAATTGGAAGCTTTTTTCCATCCTATAATGTCGGGCATAGGTACGTAGAAGTACTCTTTGAAAGACGTCAGAAGCAGCAGCAACAGAACATAACTACTTCCTTCCAAGAATGTGTCACATGTCGACGTTCTGCAACTGACAGCAAAGTGAGTAGTTTTTTTACTTTTCTCTCGTTTTTTTTTTTTTTCTTAATGAAGGTCGGGTCGGAAGCGAAGCTTTTGAATTTTTATAACGAACATTCTGACTCAGCAACATACTGTGAGGGGCAATTTGTGATTGACATTGATGAGGCTACGCCTGTCAGCTGAAGAAGAAGTTGAATTTTCATTTTTATGACCTACACGAGCAAGAGGGTGAATGATATGAAATCTGGGAAAGATTTCTTTACAGCTCTTTGTTTTGTTTGTTGTCCATATAAACGTCATCTGGATGAGCAATCTAAAATTTAGAGTGAAGAGTATATACTCGAAAAACGTGCAACAGACAAACAGTGTGTTTGATAAGTCGGTTTTCACTTATGGAGAGACTGTAGTAAAATTGTTCATTTTTATATTAAAATTCGAACAGATTTGACTATCTAGTTAAAAATGTGTCGAATTCTTTCCATTTTCATACGCGCCAAACTTTCAATGTTCTGTCAGAGCTTATGAGGAATGTCAAAGTAGACAGACGTAGAAACCTCATAGTGATCTCTGTTCAGACGTACTTAGTTTAAAGGTTTTTCAGGGTCTTTTAATGCTAATACAAGATGATGGAATGGAGATGGTAGAGGATGAGCTCTCGGCGGCGGCGGCGGCGAGCCAACGGCAGCTATCAAACTTCTGCACTAGAGTAATAACATCAGATTAGCCAACCTTTACGTCCCGTAGGGGTTTCCAAAGGACCTGGCTTTCCAGGTTGGGAGTCGTGAGTGGAGTTAACTACAAAAGCAGGCAAAAATTTACGATTCCGAAACAACCAACAACCCCACATAAAAAAATTATTTCACCATTGACGACCTTATAAATAAAATAAATAAATAGGGTGGCGCAACAGAGCGAGAGCCCCTGGGCCTAGCGCATTTCTCACAACCATGCCTTGTGAGGGAATGGAGGGGACCTATACAACTTTTTGCCGGTTCCGAACGGCTAATCGAGAAAGCGCCTTTCATGGCAATGAGTACAAACGGAGGACTTGTCAATTCCTCGCGAAAGGCGATACCCGTGGAAAAAACATTTTCGCCTCTGTTGGGATTCGAACTCGAACCTCTGGATTAACAGGCGGACATGCTATCCATCACACCAAGGGTACCACCATTGACGACCTTAGTAAACGAAAAAAAAAAAATTAAAACCTCAGAATCTGCACTTTGCACATAAGACTTTTTAACGGACTATGAGAATAAGTGGAAGCCCTAGACTACTACGAAACTGACTTAATCGCCATTAAAGCAGTGCGATAAAGTGCGCCGGGCATAAAGGAGAAGAAAACTGCGACATCTACTAACACTTATTTGGCTGTACATTTGTCGTTGGAGGTAGCTCCGATTAAGTTATCAGCAAAAATCCAGTTAATGAGCGTAATATGACAACCCGCATCAGTATACGTCTGATACCTTCCATGCCCCCACAGAAGAGAAAAACTATAATTCCAAAAACTAATTCTACGAGCTCCTCATAAGGAATGAGAAATGCGCTAGACATGACGTGACAGTCGTCGTTGGTGATTTAAAAAGCAAAAATTTGAGTACAAAATCGGTACTACTATCTTGTTGTCAGTGGCACAAGTATTCCGCCTATCAAAATTCATAAATATACACGGTGATACCCATATCAATCAGCTATAAACCAAATTGACCATTTTGCGATCGACTCAAGGCATTCTTCCAGTGCGATAGATATCCGATTCCGAACCGTGCGAGTGGCCAATTTTGATTCGGACCACTACCTTCTTGTAGCAAAGATACGAATAAAGATATCCTGTTCACGACTCGTGCGAACCAACGCTGTGAAGAGATATGACGTTGGAAAGCTATAATCGCAGGAGAGGCACTGACCTTCTCTAATCGAATGTCTCTCCAACTATCCCTGAATCTTATGCCATCAGCATTAAGTATTGAGGTCCAGTGGGAACAATGCCAACAAGAAATCAGAACCGCTGCCTCTCAGGTTATGGGTTTCATTCGGCCCCCAAAACAAAACCCATGGTTCGATGAAAAATGCAGGCTGGTAAACGCAGCCAAACAAAAAGCACGACAAATTTTAATGCAAAAGCGAAAGAGGGCTGCTTTCGAGGGATAAGCCTTCTTAACGTCGCTTATAAGTCTGCAATCTAAAATTATAATCTTGTCTGCTGTAATATGTGAAAGTCTGAAACCCCACGTCAACAACTCGATAGGTCCTTATCAATGTGGTTTTAGAACAGAAAAGTCCACAATTGACCAAATTTTCAAAACCCGAGAATATAACATCGATATATACCATCTTTTTATCGATTTCAAGGCCGCGTATGACAGTATTTACAGAGACGAGCTGTACAGAGCCATGTCTATTTTCAGCATCCCTGCAAAGCTCGTACAACTATGCAGGATGACTTTGGAGAATTCGTGCTGCTCCGTCAAGGTCGGTAAAGAACTTACCGAGACCTTTGATGTCGAAAAAGGTTTTAGGCAAGGCAACAAACTGTCATGCGATTTCTTCAACATCATACTTGAACAGATTGTAAGAAACTCAAACGTCAACACCAGAGGACCAATCTCTCAAAAGTCTTTACAATTACTCGACATTGACGAAATGGGAAGAAGGAAGCGTGATGTTAAAGGTGCTTTTGCGAGAGTAAAACGAATTTTATGCTATCACCAAACAAGGACAACGAACATCGATGAACTGGACAAAACGTTGTAGACAAACATAATTTCGAGGTAGTACAGGACTTCGTCTACCTAGGATCCGCTATAGACACGGAAAACAACATCAGTGCGGATATCATGCGGAGAATAACTCTTGCAAACCGTTGCTTATTTGGGATAAGAAATCAATTGAGAAAAAAAGAAAAAAATCTGGCATTAATTTTTTTATTGCAAATGTTTTGGTATGAGTGAGTCACAACCCGTCGATCAATTCGTCTATTGAATAGATATGATTATAAAATCACAAGCCGCCATCTTTACAAAAAAACTTCCGAACGAAATCTCTGTCGGAGTACAAGGTGAGATCAGGTTCTCAGTAACGCCTCTCTTTCTTGCGAAGGAACTCCAGCTGTAGCCTCGGATCATATAAAGCTGTACCTACTCCATTCGGTGCCATAAACATTCTCGAGTTCATAGTCTCATCTGAAGTTGACAGTCGGTGGTTTGATTTAATTTGATTATAATGAGAAATCACTTTCTCAACAATCATGGAGTGAGGTGAAGTGACCAGTAAAAAGCACAACAGTTTCTGCAAAATCCCACATGTCACTGGTATCAGTCGAAGCCGCTTATGCGACATTTTTGCACCTTCGTCTGAAGTGTCGAGATCTCTAATTTCTTGGTTTGCTGGCCAACAATCGCTAACATTTGATGAAAAGTCGGAAACTTTTTCTTCGCCAAAAATGGTCTCAACCAAGAATCGACCCTCTTGAATCCTTTCAGCTGTAGTTTTCGCCATTAGAAATGTAGAAAATCTTTTGATCAGCTCATTTTCTTTAATGTTGGGCCGAATGTCAAGAAAATTGATGAACGCTGATATCATTTCGATTCGGAGTGCCGTCCATGATCGGGTGCCTTTTGTGACGAGAGAATGCGAGACTTTGCGTCTTTTCCTGTCGTTTTCTTTATTGTAAGTGTTGTCTTGAACATTTTTTTGGTGTAAAGGAAACTTCTCTTCCTGTCCACCTGGTACCTGGATATGGACCCTGGAGCATGAGTTTCAACTTTCTGAGAGCGTTTTGTTTCAAAGTTAAAACATCAGGCAGAATCAAATGCCCTTTCTGGAGATTTTTTGCAAATCTTTCATGATGAATAAAACATCTGCCATCTTGGAGTTTTTGAGACATGTCGCCAGTATTTGAAACATCCTGGTAAATTGTGTAAAACTGCAGTGATCAAATTATTGACATGTTCAGCAAATCTTACTTCAAAGTAACCTGGAAATGAACGATATTCTTTGCAAAATTTTTGCATTTCCTTATTTTTCGAAGGTGATGTACGAAAATATTTGGCCACAGCTGTGGTATTGCTCAGCCAAAGTTTCATTTCAGAAACCGTTGCAAGCGCTGATTCCATCGCAAGGTCAGACCTATGACAGAAACACCAAACTGCCATCAGTTTGTGTCCTAAGTGATCTTCGAGAAATTTCCACAGGCCGGCTCCAGATATTGTATTAGCAGCTTCACCATCAGTCGTAACTTCTTCTAATGCATCAGTTGGAACGTTAGTTGCCATACACGACGAAACTGTCGCTTCAAATAATCCTTTAGCACCTGTCTTTTCTGGCAGCCTCGCTCCAGAGAGTGTGTTTGAGGAGATATTTTCCTTTTGGCCACCTAGTGAAAAATCCTTAAAAAATGCCCTGCCCGTATGCGAAGACAATGCGTGGAGAAGAGATACAACCACGAGCTGTATGAGCTGTAAATGGGCATAGCTATAAAAGAGTACGCATCGCGAAGCTATGATAGCTGAGCCATGTAGAGCGGATGGACCCATACGCTATGGCTCGACGGGTTTTCGAAAGCACATTGCAGAGCGTACTCAAAACAAACACTGCGAATTGTGAGACAGCTCGCTGCTGGAAATGGAACCAAGTGAAGGTGAACATTAAGTTGCTTTTAAAAGATTCTTATACCAACTGCAGAGAATGGTTTTTTAATTGCATAACTAAGTGGAACCACGCAACTACGAATGCACAAAAAACCTTCAACTAAAGTTGTAAAATTTATAATTTCATAATTTTTTCCATGTCTCTTCTTTTCAAGCAGACTGTTTTTCATGGGAACATCAAATCAAACAAAGTGGTTTCTCATTCCTCAACCAGAATTTTTTTTTGTGATTTTTTTCTTTTCCCAGATAAGCAAATATTTTCCTTTTTGACCGTTTTATGGTGAAGCTTTTGTTGCGTAGAAGCCATATCTGACTGATGAATTTAACGACCATTTAACAAGGTTCCACTGTGAGGTCAGTTGAAGTCGCTTGGATCATCGTAATGCTGTCTAAATTGACATGTTTACGAGACAACGATTGGCATTCGCGAAACGAAAACGGATTTCTCCATAAATCTAAAGATTATTAAAGTCTATACCCACTATCCTTTCTGATGCTGGATTAAGGGTGTGGGTTAAAGGTTTTCGAACGATGTGAATTCCAATTTGATGAAGTGACGCGTGATTGATGGCCAAGATATGAGGTCATTGTGCATTGCATCGTCGTTTCGGTCGGTTGGTCGTTGTCGTAGCTGTTGGTATCAGCGTTGTCCTTCCTAAGGATATTCATCATCTTTTCAGCACTGTTCTTGTTTTCAATCAATCTACGTCGCCGTCGTCGTCGTCGTCACATATTTTCTCAGCTCGGCAGCTCATCTCTGTTTTTCGATGAAGCAAATGGACAGAATGATGAAAACGAAGCTTGCAGCGACAGATAACAGTTGGGATTTTTTTCTTTTCATTTTTTTTTTTTTTTATTATTTTTGTCTTAGGTTTGGTCGCCTGAATGACGTGATGATTTCCCAAGGACAAAAAGATGATGGAGAGCAGCATAGAAAAAATGATATATGTCGTGGCAAAGCTCTATTGAATGACAAAACTATATGATGACTGGCAGCAGATGAAATTTGAGGGATCGATCAAAAGGAATTGAAGGACTCAATGTGCAATGCCAAGTGGACAGTTATTATTTGTGTATGTGTGTGTTGTTTTAGAGGAATGGTGAAAACATAGGACGATTTTTTTGGTGGTCAAATGAATTCCAGATGAAGGATGATTGAGTTCTTTTGAAATTAAGTTCTAGTGAAATATGGGACATACTCTCCATCAAGTTATGAAGCATAAAGCATTAGAACATTTTTTATCCTTTCCCAGGCTCTATTCTCTACGGCAACTCAATTTGTTCAGAGAAGGAGAAGACATTTTTAAATGACTACGATGTATTCACGTTGACAGAAAAAAGTTTTATCTGTGAAGAGAATTACCTAACGCAGAATTAGATAAATTTTTCCTTTCGAAAGATCAAATGAAGTCTTTGTGTTTTCGTACAAATTCCAAGCGAGGTCACCACGGACCGATAGTCATTTTCACAATTTATCTCATATGCCAACCCCCACATATCACTTGTTACGAGCACTCACCTTTAAGCCGAACCCGGAATAGGTACTCCATTCCTCTCACTCATTCGTCTCATACAATAAATTGAAGTCACATCGAGTGGCGATTGCCTTAGATACCACGCGCCGTCATCGTTCGACGTAACAAGTTCAGCATAGCTTTTACAATTTTCGAAGACGACGACGACGGCGATGGCGATGCGACATCCAATTCGTGACTAGGTGTGTTCATGATGGACAGCATCATGCCTCTGGAACGATTGCGACTGCGCGAATTGGCGGCCAAAACCAAAACAGAAATTGTCAATTTAATTTGAATGTCGAATGCTAAGCGCCAAAAGAGCTCAGCAGCTCAATTGCTTGAATGCAAATAAATTTGCCTTCATCACTGCACGATCTCTTCACATAAGTAAAGCTGCGGTGTAAGAATTGTGTGACTTCCTTCAAAGCATCAAATAACTTTTACTTGACACAAATGTTTTGGGGAATTGAAAACAAAACCGACACAACACGTTCAAGAAGAGCTTCATCAATTGGAGTTGCTTTACAGTCCAATGTGCTGCTAAAATTTGTATGTTAACTGAGTCATTACCTAAAGGCAACTTCAATAAACACTCTCAATTTGCTTATTGTGTAAAGTTTAACACAGACGCAGATCCATGATCAATTATTGTGCAGAAAAGCAGTTATGAACATTTTTTAGAAGAAATCCATCAGGCATATTGCAATCGAAATTCCGATTTTCATTGTCTAGTTAAATACCTACATTTAAATTTTTTGGAAAATTTTAAAAAATAGTATTATTATTCAAATTCAAATAGTAATTTATTATTACATAACTTACACAGTAAGTTACAGTATCTTTTAAAAGTAGTGCAAGCTTTGACTAAAGTGCAACTATAATTTTAAGTGAAATATTTTACATTAAATCATTGACAAAGTTCCTTTCTACAACAAAACTTAATTTTTTTTGACTAGTTCTATAATACAAGTTTCATAGATTATCTAGAATACCTAATCTGATTTTAAGTAAATGTTTTAATTGTTTAATTTACATATTAACATAAGAGAAAAAAGAAATAATAGAAAAGAGATAAAAAAAAAGATAAAAAAGGGGAATAGTAATGAGAGGGAAAGGAATAGAAATTCCAAATCCAGTCATCGTCCTGGTATCATCAGGAATTACTTCAGTTAATATTTGAACAGAGCTGTGCCGCTTATAAGTCAAATAACTCGAAGAATGTAATTCCATAGACGTAACGCGTGAACAAAAAACTGTCGTTAGGAAATCAAGAATTTGTAGCGGATAGGAATTAGATCAAGAGATCTACTGGATTGAGCAAAACGGATCCTGTTGAACAGTGTCATTGGTTGACGCTACTGCATCCTGTATGACGCTATGAATGAAGCAAGGTCAGTGTTTTCATTTTAAAAATATCTTCCAAGTCAAGACCAAAAATTGATTTTGAGAAAGCTGAAATGTGATTATACCTTCTTATGCCAAAAATATAACGTGCTGTGCTTGTTATAAGCTACTTTCAGTTTGCGATTATGTTCAGAATCACAGTTATTAAAAATTTCACAACCGTAAAGCATCATTGGTATAATAAGCATTTTAGCTAAAATTAGTTTTGTTTTTAAAGGTGTAACCGAATGTGTGGACCAGAGAGTTTGAAGACCAGCATAAACCCTCCCCAAAGTTAACCTAATGCGGTCATTCCAGGAAAGTGCTCTATTGAAAACAATACCAATGTTTCTTTACTGTTATTCAGGTATATGTTTGGAAGACAAGACGTATCAACTGGTTTCCTGGAAATTACCAAACATTTTGATTTTTTTGGGTTTAGGCAGAGACCATTCATTCGAGACCACTGAAATATTCTGTCCAGATCTTCATTGATTTTGCACACAGCGTTCTCCACAAGGCCTAAGAGGAAACTCAACCGCATCTGCAAGTCATCCGCATACAAATCAGTCGAAGAATGCAATTAACATTTCGGCAAATCATTGATGTACATTGTAAAAAATATTGGTCCTAGAATCGAGTCTTGGGGAACACCTGAGCTTAGCGAAAGGAAATTACAGACGGAATTTTGCAGAACAACCGCCTGGTATCTGCTACATAGGTATGAGGCTATAAGTTTTGTGGACGGAGAGGAGAAATTAGACTGAGCCCGGATTTTGGTACACAGAACATCGTGATTTACTGTATCAAAAGCCTTTGAGAAGTCAGCAGGCAGGTCTAGCAGGACTAGAAAAGTCACTTTAACTTGATCAACAGCTTGTCTTATATCTTCTGTCACATTTAATAAGGCAGTTGTGCAACTATGTTTAGGTCGGAAGCCAGATTGATTATCACATAATAGCTTATTGTTCTGAATATATTTATGTATCTGAGAGCTCATAATTTTTTCAAGCACTTTTGAGAGAAACGGTAAAATAGAAATTGGTCGGAATTCAATAATGTTTTTGGGTACTGGGATTATTTTAGCGCGTTTCCAGGTCAGGGGAAAAACTCCAGTCGTGAGAACTTAATTAAATGTAGGTATATGTTATATATTTCAATATATATAGGGTAAAATAAGCTTAATAAAAACAGGACTTATACTAGTTTTTTTAAATCCTTTGTTCAAACACTTTCTAGCAGGATCTTAAAACTTAAATGGTTAATATTTTAAAATACTTATTTCTTAAAAAAGTGAGAATAAAAAACCTGGACTTAAAAAAGTTTCAATAATTTTGATTAAATATCAGTGTTTATATAATATATAAAATCAATGTACCATTTTTATATTTTCGCTAAAAATCTTTCGAATATTTGTTATTTAAGTGAATAAAACACCAAATTTCTGCACATATGTTGGTTTTTTCTTCTTGGTCTTGGTCTTGGTCTTGGTCTTTTTCTTGGTCTTGGTCTTGGTCTTGGTCTTGGTCTTGGTCTTGGTCTTGGTCTTGGTCTTGGTCTTGGTCTTGGTCTTGGTCTTGGTCTTTTTCTTGGTCTTGGTCTTTTTCTTGGTCTTGGTCTTGGTCTTGGTCTTGGTCTTGGTCTTGGTCTTGGTCTTGGTCTTGGTCTTGGTCTTGGTCTTGGTCTTGGTCTTGGTCTTGGTCTTGGTCTTGGTCTTGGTCTTGGTCTTGGTCTTGGTCTTGGTCTTGGTCTTGGTCTTGGTCTTGGTCTTGGTCTTGGTCTTGGTCTTGGTCTTGGTCTTGGTCTTGGTCTTGGTCTTGGTCTTGGTCTTGGTCTTGGTCTTGGTCTTGGTCTTGGTCTTGGTCTTGGTCTTGGTCTTGGTCTTGGTCTTGGTCTTGGTCTTGGTCTTGGTCTTGGTCTTGGTCTTGGTCTTGGTCTTGGTCTTGGTCTTGGTCTTGGGCTTGGTCTTGGTCTTGGTCTTGGTCTTGGTCTTGGTCTTGGTCTTGGTCTTGGTCTTGGTCTTGGTCTTGGTCTTGGTCTTGGGCTTGGGCTTGGTCTTGGTCTTGGTCTTGGTCTTGGTCTTGGTCTTGGTCTTGGTCTTGGTCTTGGTCTTGGTCTTGGTCTTGGTCTTGGTCTTGGTCTTGGTCTTGGTCTTGGTCTTGGTCTTGGTCTTGGTCTTGGTCTTGGTCTTGGTCTTGGTCTTGGTCTTGGTCTTGGTCTTGGTCTTGGTCTTGGTCTTGGTCTTGGTCTTGGTCTTGGTCTTGGTCTTGGTCTTGGTCTTGGTCTTGGTCTTGGTCTTGGTCTTGGTCTTGGTCTTGGTCTTGGTCTTGGTCTTGGTCTTGGTCTTGGTCTTGGTCTTGGTCTTGGTCTTGGTCTTGGTCTTGGTCTTGGTCTTGGTCTTGGTCTTGGTCTTGGTCTTGGTCTTGGTCTTGGTCTTGGTCTTGGTCTTGGTCTTGGTCTTGGTCTTGGTCTTGGTCTTGGTCTTGGTCTTGGTCTTGGTCTTGGTCTTGGTCTTGGTCTTGGTCTTGGTCTTGGTCTTGGTCTTGGTCTTGGTCTTGGTCTTGGTCTTGGTCTTGGTCTTGGTCTTGGTCTTGGTCTTGGTCTTGGTCTTGGTCTTGGTCTTGGTCTTGGTCTTGGTCTTGGTCTTGGTCTTGGTCTTGGTCTTGGTCTTGGTCTTGGTCTTGGTCTTGGTCTTGGTCTTGGTCTTGGTCTTGGTCTTGGTCTTGGTCTTGGTCTTGGTCTTGGTCTTGGTCTTGGTCTTGGTCTTGGTCTTGGTCTTAGTCTTGGTCTTGGTCTTGGTCTTGGTCTTGGTCTTGGTCTTGGTCTTGGTCTTGGTCTTGGTCTTGGTCTTGGTCTTGGTCTTGGTCTTGGTCTTGGTCTTGGTCTTGGTCTTGGTCTTGGTCTTGGTCTTGGTCTTGGTCTTGGTCTTGGTCTTGGTCTTGGTCTTGGTCTTGGTCTTGGTCTTGGTCTTGGTCTTGGTCTTGGTCTTGGTCTTGGTCTTGGTCTTGGTCGTGGTCCTGGTCTTGGTCTTGGTCTTGGTCTTGGTCTTGGTATTGGTCTTGGTCTTGGTCTTGGTCCTGGTCCTGGTCCTGGTCCTGGTCCTGGTCCTGGTCCTGGTCCTGGTCTTGGTCTTGGTCTTGGTCTTGGTCTTGGTCTTGGTCTTGGTCTTGGTCTTGGTCTTGGTCTTGGTCTTGGTCTTGGTCTTGGTCTTGGTCTTGGTCTTGGTCTTGGTCTTGGTCTTGGTCTTGGTCTTGGTCTTGGTCTTGGTCTTGGTCTTGGTCTTGGTCTTGGTCTTGGTCTTGGTCTTGGTCTTGGTCTTGGTCTTGGTCTTGGTCTTGGTCTTGGTCTTGGTCTTGGTCTTGGTCTTGGTCTTGGTCTTGGTCTTGGTCTTGGTCTTGGTCTTGGTCTTGGTCTTGGTCTTGGTCTTGGTCTTGGTCTTGGTCTTGGTCTTGGTCTTGGTCTTGGTCTTGGTCTTGGTCTTGGTCTTGGTCTTGGTCTTGGTCTTGGTCTTGGTCTTGGTCTTGGTCTTGGTCTTGGTCTTGGTCTTGGTCTTGGTCTTGGTCTTGGTCTTGGTCTTGGTCTTGGTCTTGGTCTTGGTCTTGGTCTTGGTCTTGGTCTTGGTCTTGGTCTTGGTCTTGGTCTTGGTCTTGGTCTTGGTCTTGGTCTTGGTCTTGGTCTTGGTCTTGGCCTTGGCCTTGGTCTTGGTCTTGGTCTTGGTCTTGGTCTTGGTCTTGGCCTTGGTCTTGGTCTTGGTCTTGGTCTTGGTCTTGGTCTTGGTCTTGGTCTTGGTCTTGGTCTTGGTCTTGGTCTTGGTCTTGGTCTTGGTCTTGGTCTTGGTCTTGGTCTTGGTCTTGGTCTTGGTCTTGGTCTTGGTCTTGGTCTTGGTCTTGGTCTTGGTCTTGGTCTTGGTCTTGGTCTTGGTCTTGGTCTTGGTCTTGGTCTTGGTCTTGGTCTTGGTCTTGGTCTTGGTCTTGGTCTTGGTCTTGGTCTTGGTCTTGGTCTTGGTCTTGGTCTTGGTCTTGGTCTTGGTCTTGGTCTTGGTCTTGGTCTTGGTCTTGGTCTTGGTCTTGGTCTTGGTCTTGGTCTTGGTCTTGGTCTTGGTCTTGGTCTTGGTCTTGGTCTTGGTCTTGGTCTTGGTCTTGGTCTTGGTCTTGGTCTTGGTCTTGGTCTTGGTCTTGGTCTTGGTCTTGGTCTTGGTCTTGGTCTTGGTCTTGGTCTTGGTCTTGGTCTTGGTCTTGGTCTTGGTCCTGGTCCTGGTCTTGGTCTTGGTCTTGGTCTTGGTCTTGGTCTTGGTCTTGGTCTTGGTCTTGGTCTTGGTCTTGGTCTTGGTCTTGGTCCTGGTCTTGGTCTTGGTCTTGGTCTTGGTCTTGGTCTTGGTCTTGGTCTTGGTCTTGGTCTTGGTCTTGGTCTTGGTCTTGGTCTTGGTCTTGGTCTTGGTCTTGGTCTTGGTCTTGGTCTTGGTCTTGGTCTTGGTCTTGGTCTTGGTCTTGGTCTTGGTCTTGGTCTTGGTCTTGGTCTTGGTCTTGGTCTTGGTCTTGGTCTTGGTCTTGGTCTTGGTCTTGGTCTTGGTCTTGGTCTTGGTCTTGGTCTTGGTCTTGGTCTTGGTCTTGGTCTTGGTCTTGGTCTTGGTCTTGGTCTTGGTCTTGGTCTTGGTCTTGGTCTTGGTCTTGGTCTTGGTCTTGGTCTTGGTCTTGGTCTTGGTCTTGGTCTTGGTCTTGGTTTTGGTCTTGGTCTTGTACTTGGTCTTGGTCTTGGTCTTGGTCCAATCAAATTATCTATCTCAAACTCAAAGCCTTTGGCTTCCCACCTTCAATTATCAAATGGGTCAAATCATACCTAGAGAACCGTGTGTAAAGAGTAGTTTGTTGAAAAGCAGTTTCTAACCCAATATTTGCCTCTTCTGGCGTTCCCCAAGGTAGCCAGGTAGGTCCGCTCCTGTTTGTGCTTGCAATAAATGACGTCGTTAGTATTACTTCTTTCTGATCTGTCTCTTCTCATGATTCCTCTCTTCTTCAAAAAGACCAAAATGATTTTCTTACTTGGTGTAATAAGAACTTTCTTGAGCTTAACGTTAATAAATGTCAATCTATGACTTTCTCGCGTAAACGCTTACCCTCTACTCTTCGAACGTACTACTTCAGTAACGTGCCTATCCCCAGAGTCTTCGAATGAAAGTTTTTGCTTACTAATCACTGCTCCAGCTGCATAATTCCAGCTCAATTAATTCATCCTATCATGTTAAAAGTGTGACACCAGTTGAGTTGTTTTATGAATGGCTTAAGTTTCGTTCGCAAGTTTTAAGCCATTATTTTTCTCACCGCACAAAATTAGTTAACCCTGCATTTCAATGAACTAATAGTTGTTTAAATCTAGGCAACCCCATTAGGTTTTCAACTCATAAAAACGCGATGAGCCTGTTTAAGATTCACCAAAAGGAAACACTATAGTTTTTTTCATCAGATACAACTGAGTGGTTTTGGACCGACCGACGGAAGTAGCACGATAAATTTGTTTCACTTCAAATTATTCAAAAAGGCCGTATTAAACGAACATACACGAACTTCACTATCCATTTCTTCGATTCGTGTAAGCTCCTTTGCCTTAGAAGATATTATAAGCACATAAAGCTGAGAAAACTCCCGATCTTTCAAATTTTGTTTTAAAGGCTTCACAAAACATGAAGGAAGAATTCTCTTCTTCCAGCTTCCATGGCGAAAACCAAAAACCCAATGACGCCTTTAGTCACCCAGCTAAAGCCCTGGATTCAACGAAAATGAAATTATTTTTAGACAAGAGTCACAAAAAAACGTGTTCTATTTAAGCTTTCATCAAACCACAAAATCGTTTTCACGTTCTAGGTTCACATTTCCATGATGCAATCCTTCACAAATTTCATCCTTCAAATTCATCATTCATTGATACTAGGTATTTTTTTTTTTTTGCTCTCCCACTTGATGTCAAAGTAAAATTCATCCAAATATGTCAAATCACTCAGTGCATTTTTTCTTGTACATCATCGAACTAAGTTGCTCTTCACTTCCTTGCGACAAGTTGTTGGATTCCTGCCTTCAATCACTGTGTGCCGGATGTCATGTGCCCATCAGTTTCTGGCACGAGATGCGCTCTCCAGATTCATCATCTTTATTGATATTTGATTGACAGTTTTAAATCGTTTAACAGTCGTTTCCTTCTGTCTGTTGAAAATTCGATTGATTTTTTCGTTCCATCTTGGTCGCATATTGTGACGAACGATGATGATGATGTCAATAGACGATGTTTCCATATTCTCTGGTATAGGTCGTCGTTTTGTAAGTTGTTTGGTGTGGTGTCAATTCTACAGGTAAATCTTGTCGGCCATAGAACAACGTGTGGACGTTTTTGAGTGAGTGATTACTTTTTTTTTAACCGTCTTCATAGTTTGTTGAGTGAGGGTGGCCTGTTGGAGCCCAAGGTACCCTACACCGGTACTGCTGAATAATTTTGATGGATTAATTATCGATCAATTGTACATGCCATAGGGAAGCAGATAGATAAATTGAGTCTTATAGTCATTCAGATAGCGCAAGCATCGATGATGAATGATTGAGCTTTACTGGTTGACGTCCAGACGTCAGAGATTTTGAAAGCATATGTTGTTTGTTCCGGGTCAACTTATTTTGGGTTCTCGCTTTGGCTTTTTCCATCGAGGTGCATATTTCCGATAGATAGGTATACAGATAGTGTAAATGTGTGGCAGTCAATCAAAATTCAATAGATAAGGGAAAGTGACTGGGTTGACTGGCGATGGCACGGCAGCCGGAGGAGCAATGATGAAATTTGGAAATTTTTTATAGTCTTGTTGTTGGGTTCGATGTTCACTCATGATAGAGTTGATGAATGAGTCAATATAATTGAATAACACCGTGAGGCAGGAGTGTTTTAGGGCAGCGTTATCAGCATTTGAGGGGTCTTCTGTTCGTAGTTAAATGAGTCAAATGATTTGTGAAATTCGCAGCGAAATTGATTGATTTGGTATCTCAGTCATTGGTTTTGACAACTTAGACGCTGCTTTGGTAAAAATGTAGAGGTGTTATCACCTTGTCGCCAAAGTAGGGGAGGGTGGATTTGGTGGTACAAAGACAAAATAAATAGAATTTGTTGCTTTTTTTGTGCTACCGAGTAGCCATTTGACTTTTGCTCAAAACACCTGGTTCATCTGATTGAACTGTCATACTTCATTAACTTTCGGAGGTGCTGTTGGCACTTCTTGAGGGTAATCAATTATGTGTGGTAGGAACACTTTTACGGATCAGGTTAGGATTTGTTGTAAACGTACCCATACTTATTGTATTGATTAATATTTTGTAGATTTCTCCACGTGAAGATCAAAACTAGCCTGCTTCTAAAAGCATCAAATACATGTACTTAGCAAAATCTAGTTCAAGCCTCAAGTTTCTTAGAGCTTTTTTCAATATTCTACAAGATGTAGATGATTACCATCACTATGGGTGAGCTAAAGTTACTAAGGTTGGTTAGTGTTTTGTTGTGATATATTTGTGTATTTGTGGCAATCCACAGTATCGGATGTTGTTTCAAATTCTCAAGACCCCTGCTCGATGTCCATCTATGAAACATAGGTGAAACCAGCGCCACGTAGGAGGTAGGCCCAGCAAAACTAGTAGCATTTTGCCAAAAACTTTTCCTTATGTGATGTGAAGCACCAAGCCATAATTAAGCTAAGGATTTATGATCAAAGGTTCTAGCGTTCGAGCCCTACTGGTTTAAAGCGTTTTAAAGTGGACTCCAAAGAAGTTCTTAAAATAATTTGGTTCCTTCCACGTCCTTCTGACGCAGCTCTTTTCTCACAAGTTAAGTCAAGGGTGGTTGGGCGTGTAGTATTCGGAAAGGCTCTGACTGGAGGTGTGAACTTGGCGGCGCCCAAATGTTGCAACTTATGGAACACATCAATTGTGCTTACTATACCTCCACAGTGGGATGCTTCGTCCGGAGCTGACCTGCTAAACTAGCGAGTGTTGACAAAGGAATGCGGAAGAAAAGAATTGTGATCAACACTATAATGCTCTGAGAGTAATGACTGACAGCCCGAATCTCAGTGGTTTACCAGAGCTTTTCGGAAATGCCCCAGTGGATGAATTCGAATGACAGAATTAACGGTGGACTTCAGCAGTCAGAAAAGCAGAAACCTACAAAGGAGCTACTCCAACATATTTGGTTTAAAGGGCTTTCAGGGTCTTTCAATACTAGGACAAGGTATTGAAGTAGAGATAGTGGCGGATGAGCTCCTGGTGAGGCAACGGCAGCACTCACACCCCTGCAGCAGGGTACTGACACTGGATATTCCAGCCCTTTATGTCCGAAGGGATCCAAAAGGACCTGAAAAGGACCAAAAAGCCCTCCAGGTTGGGGGTTGTGCGAATTATGTTACTTTACGTATTTCTTTTACTCTGTTCACTTAATGAAACTTTTGTTGCAAATAAAAATTACCCGAAATGTTTTTAAGTTACTTTATTTCTTGAACTTGCTTGTTGGAGACTTGATATACAACTGACTTGAAATTATGATCGTTGGCCAACTCCAACTATCATTTCTTTAGTTTTTTGCTTACATCAGTGGTCATTTGTTTACATCTCTTGTGGACCGAGAGATTCTTTTTGCAGTCAACTAAACTGTTGACTTCACAATTTCATATTGATTATAACAACGGAAGTATTATTTGATATTGGTTTCTGTATGCAGTATTTATAAACATTGGAAGGTCCATAGGGGATGCTCCATCGTTTGTGCATATTGATTTTGGTTCTTTGTTTGTGCTTAGATATCTCAGTTGTTTTGTTTATTTATTTTGTGTTCTGCTTTTTAATTCACTTAACTAAATAGATGATCTCAACTCAATCTGATTACAGTTCATATGATTTTATTTTCATAAACAAAAATTAACTTAAAAAGGAAATGTGCCTAAGCGAGTTAAATGGATAAAACATAAACTTTATCGGTACAGATAGAATATGACATAATGCAATGAATGTCATGTATGTAACTTACAATGAATATCTTATATGTAATTTGAATATCATATATGTAACTTGCGTGAGGTTGACTACCCAACTACGGAAAGAACATATGGTTCCGAAACAACCAAAAGTCCAGGATAACGATCATGATTTCAAAGTCGATGCGATGACCCAAGCAAACGAAAAAAGGACAAAGACCTCCAGGTCTGCACTGGAACGTAAGATGTCTTAACGGATTACGTACAGCTGGAGAATTAGCGAACGCCCTGGACTGCTGCAAAGCAGACATAACCACCATCCAAAAAGTGCGATGGAGTGGACCGGGCATAAAGAAGATGAAAAACTGTGACTCAAAAACATTACTCAAAATTTTATTTATATATACGAGGTTTTGCAGTTTCAATCAGAAATTATTAACATGATGTTGGCGTCGATTGCTCATATGTATGGCCAAGGATTCGATGGAGCTCCGGCAATTAGTGTCCAATTCATTGGTGCACAGGCTCATCTGAGATCGTATTTCCCCCTGGCAATTTATGTACATTGCGCTGCACATAGCTTTAGTTTGGCAGTCAATGCAGCGTGCGAAGTGTCAGGAATCAAAAATGCGTTAGGAACTATCGGAGCGAAGAGCGATTGAAGCATTTTTTTCACTGGCCTAAAAGACAAGACGTTCTACACCAAGAAATTTCAAAAATGACAAACAAAAGTGAGAAAAAAAAAACAAAAGTTGAAGTCTGTTTGTCCTACCAAGTGGGCTCAGTCTCATGAAGTAGTTGGAACGTATGTTGAATTGCAACCGGCTGTTTATTGAATCTTTGGAAGAAATCAAAACGTGGAAATATCGAGATACTTCGCAAAATGCATTGCATCTTTTGACAGCGATTTCGAATGTTGAATTACAAATCGCCTGTCACATTATGGAATCAGTTAATGAAATTGCCACGCCACCGCCGTTGCAATCAACAAAAAAATCGTTGCAACGCTCAAGCACAAAGTATTGAAGACTACTACAGAACTTCTTTCTACATTCCGTTTCTTGATACGTTCATTTCTCAACTCAAAAGTCAGTTCTCGGAACACAAATCCATTTTCCAAAGCTTCGGGCAACTGTTTCAAGAATTTAACGAAAAGAAATGCGCTGACCTCTACACATTTTACGAAGATATATCGGATTGTTCGAAAGAAAATTTTCTGTCAGAAGTCAAAATGTGGAGACAACGAATCCACGGCCAGAACATCCAAAATGCGCTTGATGCTTTACTGGTTAGTAGGTATCTTTCGATCAAAAATTTACATGTAAAGTTTATATGTGACGCGATCCGAGAAAAGGCACCTTTTAGGCAAAAGTGAAACCTTAGACCGCACGCTCTGAAAGGCGTTGATGTACCATTCAAACCCATGTAAAAAATCGTTTCTCTGAATTTATATTTTGTGAAAAAATAGCGATAATACAATTTCTGATTGCGCTTCATGAATATGCAGTAAAAGAACTTGTGTAAGCAATCATGATCCAACAACCGATTTTTTGCCAAGTAGGTCACTTTTATCGGATCGAGACACATATGCAAACATCAATCTGACGATATTTTTCAGGTTATCAGTAGCAAGTCGTTCAAGAATGTCGATATATTTTGCGAGTCTTGGCAGTTGGCAGTACTACCTGTAACTACAGCAACTCCAAACCATTTTCGACGTTGAGGAGAATCAAAACTTACCTGAGAAATATGATGGGACAGGAACGACTAAATGGTCTTGCTTTTTTAAATATCCATACCCATATTGAATTTGCCGTGGACGAAATTCTAGCGAAATTTTTCAAAAAACCTCGAAAATTTACTAGTGTTTGAGGTAGCATGTTCTTCAGTTTTTTATGAAATGTAATAATGATCAATAAAGTTCTTGAATTTTTTAAATAATAATATTACTTCTCCTTTACTTTTTATATGTATAACGAGACTTACAAGGAGAAAAGAGGGCAAGAAGACCGAAAAAAAAGCAGCACGAGAAGCGCTCGTTTGAGGAAATTGAGAGATGCGATGAATGAGGTTCGGAAGTTTTTCCAAAATGTAAAGAGATCCTCCTAAGGTGGCAAGCCCCGAACTCAAGCCTGTAAGGACCAGCAGGAAAACATAGTAGTAGAGTCACAGTCACTACTGAGAATCTGGAAAGATCACTTCTGCAGAATACTTAACGGCGAAGAAGACACAAAGAGTGCCGTCCTCCCAACCTAGAAGAAGTTAATCTTTCTATATGCAAACCTAAATCAAATAAGACTGCAAGTGCAGATGGCCTTGATGCCGAGTTTTCCAACGCATCAGAAGATCAGTTGGAAAGGAGCATGCACCAGCTGATCGGCATGATATAATCGGAAGAAAGCATGCCCGATGAATGGAACCTCAGTGTCGTATGCACGATCCTGAAAAAGGGAGATCCTCATATTTGCGCCAGTTAGAGAGAAAGAAGCCTCCTTTACGTTGCTTATAAATCTTGTCTGTTGCAGTTACTGCTACATTCGGTAGATTTTTTTCAATGAATTATCAGCTGTATTAGAAAATTACATGCCCCCACAAAAATGCGACAACTAAAAATGTATGAAAACAAGGTGTCGTTACTGCCGCTTCAGTTTGGGTTCGAAGTTGCCTTGCAATCAAAGGATTTGGCCTTCTAACTTTGATACTCTGCTTAGCAAAAGCTTTCTTAGCTTTCTTAGCCAAAGTTAGTTACCCTCAGCAGCGGTAATTCTTATAGTTGCTCTGTAATTTGATACTTATGCTCTTCAAATAATCTTATTATTTGAAACCAGTTGTGTCCGCGATTTCATTTAAATTAGTTTCAAGCTGAGAAGACAGATTCTACTTCTATTTTTTGCTCAGTTTTAAATGCGAAACGGCGCGGCGCTTTATTCACTTAGGTTAAGGTGACTTCGGAAAAACAAACGCCAAACTTAAGCTAATAATAATATGTCCAACAACTAATCCCCTTTAAAGTTCAAGCGATGAACTTTAAATTGATAAAAAATATCGCTGCTGCTTTCATATTCGATGTAAAGTTTCCCTTGATGGATTTACAATCGTAGTTGGCGCCTATGGCCATACATCAATTAACTTCTCATCTATTACAAAACAAATACGATGACATCCCCTTCATTACAAATGTGTTTCGAAATGCTATCGCTAACTTCTTTAAGTCATCAATCTCATTTCAATCAATTAAAACAAAGTGATAAGCTCCTAGGGCTGAGGATTTTGAATTCCTGAACGCAAATTTCAAAATCAAACATTTTTGACATTCCATCAATTTGTGGTTTGTCTGTTGGGAGTTCATAATCAATAAAAGTATATGTTCGGCTGCACCTGTAATCAGACGATTGTGTGAATTGAAAAGCTTGACGAATCGCAACCCATTTTGGCACCAATCAATCATAAAATGTACTTGATACCAAGGCATTATACAGTTGAAAAAATTATATCAATTTTTTGGTGAGATTGCGAATATTTCAAATCTAATCATTGTGGTTGAGGTTATCCTTTTTCCCTTTGTTCCATCAACCGGAGAGCTTTTGCTGCAATAGAATGATAGAAAGAGTCCCAATAAAAACAAAAATGGAGCAAAGCGCACGTAGTAAAGACCAAAACCTCATCTTTTTTTTCTCAAACGTGATTGATTCTAACCATTTCTTAAAGAAAACAACTTTCATTGATGATTAGTTTGAATCCATCTTTCGCAGAATTTCCAAAGCATTAATTTCTGCTGATTCAGACACACTACTCCTAGCCACACTCGCTCTTCGACCTCTTCATTTGCTCACCCTTCTCTCTGTCCACAACGCCGACGGGTCAGTCTAATGGCTCTAGTCCATTATCTCGTCATGTTTGTTAGAAAATTTAATTACTCCTATTAAACAGTGTTTTTTACGTTGTCGTTCTTGTCGTCCTTCTAGACTAGCTTATATTTTCGCCCTTCGCTTTCATCCACTTGCACACCACCCAATCCTTCCCTCTCCGCCTTGTGTGTTATTTATTGCCGCGCACTTTGTAATCAAGGGGTGGTGGTGGGTGCTTGGTTGTCTTATTATCATAATTTTTCGTTATTGCTCTATTTTGTTGTTTTATTTTTTCATCACTCTTTTGAACTCAGCTTCATTTTGGTCATACACTTGTAGATACATGTGTTGTATCTGATGTTTTTTTTTAGCCTTAAGTGTGGTTCCTTCGTGGAACATAAACATGTCTCACTCACCCCATAGGGAAATCAAAGTCCGTTTGTACTCAAGTGGGTCTGGGCGAGCGAGGAATGACAGCTTCGGCGCGTGATGAGATTCAAAGTACCTACTCCACGTATGGAGTATGGGAAAATGAGAGAAGTGGAGCAAGCGACTGTAATGAAAATTAAATTAAAAAATTTGTCACATGGCCTCAAATTCGAATCAATCTGCATCCCCTTCCCTTATCGTTGTATGTGTAGACTGTAAATGGACTTTTGCCATTAATGGTTCTATTTCTTTTTATAATTTTTAATTATTACAATGATGACGGCGCGGTGGGGCGGCCGGCGTGGCATCGGGTGTGTCCCTTGGTATAGTGCGGGTAATAATCAATCGAAATTATTATCTCAATGGACGCAGTCTGTTTATAAAATGCAATAAATGAATGTCAACTGGCTGTGTTCGGTAATCAGTTAATGGTAATTGAATTGGAATATGTTGTGGTGGCTCTTTTGTGGGATTATCATGAAGTGTAGAAATCGATTTGTTTGATTTACTTATTTGACTTGGAGAGTGAAAATTTTTAGTTGTGTAACAAAGTATTTGTATGTGGCTCTTTCAAATGCAACACGAAGAAAAACAAAAGAATTCGCTGGAGTTAAACAATCTTGAAAACGAGGCTGAAGTGAAAAAGCCGAAAAAACTCAAGAAACAGACATGACAGAAGTGATGGAACTTAAAAACAGCTGATTTGAAAGCGAGAATGGGGTAAGATTTTCAGTTTTTCATTACAGTTTCCCCTTAAAATTGGGAAGCATAATACCTACTGCCACAAAACCTTGCAAATGGCGGCAGTCATTGTGTTATTGAAAATGAATAGTTTAATCAATACAGCTCATATAACCAACAAGATGCTGACCACGGGAACAGAGCTGAAGTAATTTTGGACCATCGTAAAACTTTTAGGGTTCTTCACAGTGACGTTTCATGGATCAAAAGTTTATCTGAGAGCTCTTCTTCAGCGTCTAAAGCTAGTAAAAGTGCTGTACACGTCTGTTTGAGTGAGTGGTGGTTTTTACCCTTGGTGAAATGGTTATAATGTTTGCCTGTTACGAGGTTCGAATTACAAAAACATTGAATGGTTTTTCCACGACTATCACCATTTCCAAGGAATTGACAGGTCCTTCTTGAGTAATTACTTCTTCTTCCTTTTCGGTGTTACGAGCATCACGATCTCAAAAGGATTACAACTCTCGTAATTATCTGCTTTGTATACTAATAGCCCGCTCCCGTTTACGCCACCGGCGGCGGCGCCGTTTTGATCTCAGAAAACGTTGGCAAGCCTGTCGGCTTCGGATTGTTCCACATCTGAGGCAAATCAAATGAAGATGTCGTTTCTGTACGATTGAACAATTCTGCCTTTCTTTTAGTTGATTTGCGATCGTTTCTAAAAGATGTTTATGATATTGCCATTTTGTCAGGGTTTCTCTCGATCTCACCTTTGAACACGACCGACCGACTGAGCGGTTGTGCTCTATTTTTACCACGATGGTATTTTTGACGTGAAGATTTAGACGAATTTTGTTACTTAGGATTACATCAAGCCTAGTTTCTCCTGATGCTATTCAGTGGAGCATCTTCACCTCAGTGGCCGTCAATTTACACTCATATACTCTTCCAACATTGTGATTCATTGTTGAGTGTTGGTGGTGTAGTATCTTCCCTTCAGCTTGGGGGACGTTTTTCTCTCACAGAAGACGACCACTTCAGAAGCCCTTTGCTTACTCGACGATTGATGTCGAGTGTCACTTATGAGCACAGATCCCCAGATATTTAATCTTTTCAAACTTGGGTAGCACATTTTCATTAATTTAAATGTCTGAAAAAGGCATGTCCGGATCAGAAGAAAGGCAACACAACACAGCCCTTTTAAGAACAACGCCGTACTGCCTACATTCTAAAAATCTAACTCACTCAGCTCCAACGTCAGCAAAGAATAGTAGATGTACTATGATGCCCTGTACGCTGTACCTTATCTTCCAGCAGGTCACATCAATAAAAAGGGTGACGAAATAAAGTTTTAGAAACCTCGAGGCATAACAATTTCAACAATCTTAAGCCGATTCCGAACGTCTAATCTTATAAGAAAGTGTTTTTACAGTTGGCAGTTTTACTCACGAAGGACTTGCCAATTCCTCGCGAAAGGCGATACCAGTGGAAAAAATAATGTTTTTGATTGGTGTTTCTGTGATTAATCTTAACTTCACCACTGCTCACTCGTACTTGTCCTTGATCATCGGCACATGGGCTGTAGAATTTCTCTTTCTTTGAGAGCCGCCCATATAAGATTATGCCAAAGAAGATCCTTCTTCGTAAACAGACACGAAGTATATTGCAGAATATTGAATACCGCAGCACATCTTATCTCAATTTTCTATATTATCCACGACTACGGTGTTCTATTGATCTCGACTATAATGAGCACATCAACTTCAATAATACTAAAGCAAATTCTATGCTCCTTTTGCATCATAAAATGTTTATACAATTGTTGTGTTAGTCTCCATTAGGAGTATGCTTTTCAGAAGAATGGTGATTATCAAATGAAATTCATATATTTCGGTTCCAATTACTGCGACACAGATCCTGGGAATATTCTTTTAATTTTTTTCAACATCAAATCAAATCAAACAGAATGAACAATGAAGTAACCAACGACTTTGAATTTTTTTGATCATTCAAAAACGGGTTCGATTGATCCTGCCAACTTGCTCTCTCACATAAGGTTCAACTATTCCTGCGGAGGATCTCAACAACTCCATGTAGTTCAACTTATTATAATTAGCACTCTTATCAAGAAGTTATGAACGCCCTCATAATGTTATAAGACACAGTGCGATTTAAGGAAATAGGAGAGATAACTTGTATTTGTGAGACAAAACATGATCATGGATAACTTCAATTATAAGATTTTTATCGAAAGATGATTTGCCTGCTCAGTAATTTCTATGGTCGAAATTGACAAAAGTTTATAAAAATAAATGGAGATATTCAAAATGAAGTACAGACTTACAAAAAATATTCCAATCCAAAAAGCCTTCCAAGGATAATGGTACGCCTCGGTGTATGAAAGAAGACTGTTATGTATACTGACCTGTAATAGAATAAAACAGATATTAAAACATAGGCTTTATTACATAACTAAAGACAGCAAACACCAAATAAAAACTTAAAAAAAATAACGCCCTAAGTAGTGGGCGCGCCATCTTGTGGTTTCTTTTCTAATCATAGAGCTCTATAAAACTGGCATGGCTAAATGAGCAGAAATTAAAAAAAAAATAGCTCAAAAGTTGTTGCTAATTTGTTGCTAATTAGTTGCGAAAAAATCGATTTTGTTGCTCTAGGCGATCCCGAGAAATCGACAAACATGCTAGCTTTACATAAAAATAGCATGAAAAATAGCGAAGGCAGGACTAAATGATCAAAAATTAAAAACAAATAGCTCAAAATTTGTTGCTAATTTGTTGCTAATTAGTTGTGAAAAAATCGATTTTGTTGCTCCAGCCGATCCCGAGAAATCGACAAACATGCTAGCTTTACATAAAAATAGCATGAAAAATAGCGAAGGCAGGACTAAATGATCAAAAATTAGAAACAAATAGCTCAAAATTTGTTGCTAATTTGTTGCTAATTAGTTGCGAAAAAATCGATTTTGTTGCTCCAGCCGATCCCGAGAAATCGACAAACATGCTAGCTTTACATAAAAATAGCATGAAAAATAGCGAAGGCAGGACTAAATTATCAAAAATTAAAAACAAATAGCTCAAAATTTGTTGCTAATTTGTTGCTAATTAGTTGCGAAAAAATCGATTTTGTTGCTCCAGCCGATCCCGAGAAATCGACAAACATGCTAGCTTTACATAAAAATAGCATGAAAAATAGCGAAGGCAGGACTAAATGATCAAAAATTAAAAACAAATAGCTCAAAATTTGTTGCTTATTTGTTGCTAATTAGTTGCGAAAAAATCGATTTTGTTGCTCCAGCCGATCCCGAGAAATCGACAAACATGCTAGCTTTACATAAAAATAGCATGAAAAATAGCGAAGGCAGGACTAAATGATCAAAAATTAAAAACAAATAGCTCAAAATTTGTTGCTTATTTGTTGCTAGTTAGTTGCGAAAAAATCGATTTTGTTGCTCCAGCCGATCCCGAGAAATCGACAAACATGCTAGCTTTACATAAAAATAGCATGAAAAATAGCGAAGGCAGGACTAAATGATCAAAAATTAAAAACAAATAGCTCAAAATTTGTTGCTAATTTGTTGCTAATTAGTTGCGAAAAAATCGATTTTGTTGCTCCAGCCGATCCCGAGAAATCGACAAACATGCTAGCTTTATATAAAAATAGCATGAAAAATAGCGAAGGCAGGACTAAATGATCAAAAATTAAAAACAAATAGCTCAAAATTTGTTGCTAATTTGTTGCTAATTAGTTGCGAAAAAATCGATTTTGTTGCTCCAGCCGATCCCGAGAAATCGACAAACATGCTAGCTTTACATAAAAATAGCATGAAAAATAGCGAAGGCAGGACTAAATTATCAAAAATTAAAAACAAATAGCTCAAAATTTGTTGCTAATTTGTTGCTAATTAGTTGCGAAAAAATCGATTTTGTTGCTCCAGCCGATCCCGAGAAATCGACAAACATGCTAGCTTTACATAAAAATAGCATGAAAAATAGCGAAGGCAGGACTAAATGATCAAAAATTAAAAACAAATAGCTCAAAATTTGTTGCTAATTTGTTGCTAATTAGTTGCGAAAAAATCGATTTTGTTGCTCCAGCCGATCCCGAGAAATCGACAAACATGCTAGCTTTACATAAAAATAGCATGAAAAATAGCGAAGGCAGGACTAAATTATCAAAAATTAAAAACAAATAGCTCAAAATTTGTTGCTAATTTGTTGCTAATTAGTTGCGAAAAAATCGATTTTGTTGCTCCAGCCGATCCCGAGAAATCGACAAACATGCTAGCTTTACATAAAAATAGCATGAAAAATAGCGAAGGCAGGACTAAATGATCAAAAATTAAAAACAAATAGCTCAAAATTTGTTGCTAATTTGTTGCTAATTAGTTGCGAAAAAATCGATTTTGTTGCTCCAGCCGATCCCGAGAAATCGACAAACATGCTAGCTTTACATAAAAATAGCATGAAAAATAGCGAAGGCAGGACTAAATGATCAAAAATTAAAAACAAATAGCTCAAAATTTGTTGCTAATTTGTTGCTAATTAGTTGCGAAAAAATCGATTTTGTTGCTCCAGCCGATCCCGAGAAATCGACAAACATGCTAGCTTTACATAAAAATAGCATGAAAAATAGCGAAGGCAGGACTAAATGATCAAAAATTAAAAACAAATAGCTCAAAATTTGTTGCTTATTTGTTGCTAATTAGTTGCGAAAAAATCGATTTTGTTGCTCCAGCCGATCCCGAGAAATCGACAAACATGCTAGCTTTACATAAAAATAGCATGAAAAATAGCGAAGGCAGGACTAAATGATCAAAAATTAAAAACAAATAGCTCAAAATTTGTTGCTAATTTGTTGCTAATTAGTTGCGAAAAAATCGATTTTGTTGCTCCAGCCGATCCCGAGAAATCGACAAACATGCTAGCTTTACATAAAAATAGCATGAAAAATAGCGAAGGCAGGACTAAATGATCAAAAATTAAAAACAAATAGCTCAAAATTTGTTGCTAATTTGTTGCTAATTAGTTGCGAAAAAATCGATTTTGTTGCTCCAGCCGATCCCGAGAAATCGACAAACATGCTAGCTTTACATAAAAATAGCATGAAAAATAGCGAAGGCAGGACTAAATGATCAAAAATTAAAAACAAATAGCTCAAAATTTGTTGCTAATTTGTTGCTAATTAGTTGCGAAAAAATCGATTTTGTTGCTCCAGCCGATCCCGAGAAATCGACAAACATGCTAGCTTTACATAAAAATAGCATGAAAAATAGCGAAGGCAGGACTAAATGATCAAAAATTAAAAACAAATAGCTCAAAATTTGTTGCTTATTTGTTGCTAATTAGTTGCGAAAAAATCGATTTTGTTGCTCCAGCCGATCCCGAGAAATCGACAAACATGCTAGCTTTACATAAAAATAGCATGAAAAATAGCGAAGGCAGGACTAAATGATCAAAAATTAAAAACAAATAGCTCAAAATTTGTTGCTAATTTGTTGCTAATTAGTTGCGAAAAAATCGATTTTGTTGCTCCAGCCGATCCCGAGAAATCGACAAACATGCAGCTTTACATAAAAATAGCATGAAACATAGCGAAAAAGGGTAAGAATTGTGAAAACAAATAGACTGCATTTTGTTGCTAATTTGTTGCTGTAAGATCGTGCAAAATTCAATTGTCGAAAAAAAAAAAATTTTAATGTTTTTTAAACAAATAAAATTTTTGACCGTTTATGCTTGCTTAACTCTCGGTTTTTCGGGAATAAACAAACAAATTGATTTTGTTGCTCATCGTTGCATCAGTTATCAATGTCCGGAGACTCAGCAACAAAATAGAAACCGGGAGATCGGGTGAGTTTCTGATCGGTATCATTGTAAACCGTCCAGGGTTGCTTGATTCTCCATTTTCCCAGGATAAACATAATTGATTCTGTTGTTAAAATCGTATTTTTTTTTTAAATATCTAATTGATTACCGTGCTGAGTAGTAATTGTTTGGATTTCATTTTTTTCTAGTACTTAGAAGCAACCTAGAGGCCATCTCTGCAACTGCAACAAACACGGGAACCGTCAATATAGCGTCAATATAGATGAAAACTGGATTTTCGAAAAACGGGGTAAAACCAATAACTTCCCGATTTTCAAAAAATTTTCAATTTTCTTAGCGGGAAGTTAAAAATATTTTCTAGGAACTAGTTGGTGAATAAAATGCACATTTACATATAAATGTAAGTAAATTTAAAAAAAAAACTTACGATACAGATTTTTCAAACTTAAAACAGTTTAAATTTTTCGAATACTTTTTTCTTTATTGTACTTTTACATACATTAATATTCTTGGATATACAAAATGATTCGCTTTTCTTAAAATTTCTTTTGGATTTCGATCATCATACTCTATCCATTGAGTCCCTCGCAAACATACCGCGGTAAAATGACCAGAAGATGTCCTGGTCACCAATCTAGGAGGCATAAAATCTGCGACTCCAAAAAGTCGGTACATTTCTCCAAAGTTTGTAGGGTTTTTAAGAAATTTTGGTAGATTATTTAATTCCGTTTTCATATTTGTTCCAGCATCAAATACTTCAAAAACAACTATGTCCCCTGTTAATTATAAGCTTAAATTAGTCAGATGTAATATACTTTTTAATTTTCGCGTATTCAAAAGTATTGATATGTTTACCTAAGGATGAAATTGAGGTTTGTCTCATTCCTGTACATCCCTGTGCTCTGCATTGGGTTACCATGGATAAATTATCAAGCTGTTCCATCTCGATTTCATTTTTTTGCATGTCAGACGTATATATCAGTGGTGCAATAATGTTTCTTACATGGTTTACTGAACATGTATTGCACTTTATCATAATCTCAACACTCGGTGTATTCATAAATGATCTCATTATAATTTGTTCCACAGTTGCTTCGCACTTTAATAAAATGGATCCATCTAACTGTTCATCATGATAAATAAATGTGTGATGAAATTTTGCACGATTTGCATATGATGCCGCAGTTATACCCTTTTCAAAAATTTTCAACGCAAAATCAAACAATTCATTAGCGTTTCTCTGCTTTTGGACCTATGGAATAGAATTACATATCTATAGTTAATAATTATTTTTGACACAATCGTAAAAGAAATACTCACTTTCGAGCGGAGAAGGGGCCAATCGCAAATTGCAGCAGCAAGTAATTGGTAAACAGTATCAAACGGACAGGTATACATGGTGTTCACCCTCTTACCATTTATGTTTACTGGATGTAATCCATCAGCACAACCATTCTTTAAAATAGGGATTTTCTTACTTTTTCCTGCAAATTGCAATTCTTCGCTAATGACATGTGGTTTTTCACCATAGTACTTTGCCACATAATTCGACTTTTTAGAAGTACTTGTTCCCAAAATCTGAGTTTTCTTCTGTGTTGGAGGAGTTTTCAAAACTTCATTTCTCCAATTTTCTTTTAGTCGCGATGCAACGATGACATCAATATTACTTGCTTTTTTGCATTTAAAACAAGTTCTCTTCTGTCCGAACCCTTCGTCTTCTAAATCCAGTGGATGAGAGCATGAATCCAAATTATGGATCGGTCGATTACAAATAAAACATCTATGTGTACCTGTTGGTTTGTCATTGTTGGCGCAAGCAGGACATGAACTGTTTTCATTAATATCGAAAGTCTCAGTAGAATTGTTCAGACTTTCATCACTTAAGGTAGTGGACTTGATATTTTGCGTGTTATTTTCATTACTAATCTCTTGATTGATTTTCGCGTCGATGATTTTAAGCCTTCCATTTAAATAGTTAATATACTTCTCGACATACTTATCAACTCTTATCGGTGTCACTTCATCTTTTAAAAATGAGTTTTTCAGTATATTGAAATCACTTTCAACGCAACTGCTCGATGCTGGAATACGACCAAATTTAAACTCGTCTCTTACAACACACGACCACAGTGGTAAGTCGAGTAAATCCTTTAAAAACTTATCTACAAATTTGGGCAGATAATATGCATTTGTTCGATCACCTTTTTGTGTTTTTTTTATCAATTGAACCTCTTCATTTATATTTCGCCCAATTTCAGACCACTCATTTGAGGCTTTTGCTTTTTTATTTTTTTGTTTGTCGCTGTTATTGTTTTCTGTATTGGAGTCATCCTCATCATTATCTGGTGGCAAGTCTACAGTAACTTCAGTCTCATCATCAGCCGTCTCATCATCATTCATTGATATCTGTGACTGAAGGCAATATTTAAGTCATATAAAAAAACTTATTCATAGAAACGTTACATTGAAGTAATCAAACTATTTTTGTAAATTAAATCTTCTAAAACAAGTATTCTTTTTTCAAGCAAATAGATTTAATATTTATTGCAAGGCATTAAAATATTTTAATAAATGACAGTTGTTTCTGAGCATCAATTGCTATGATAAATGGTATAGTAAAACAAACTTTCCATGATATTTAAAAAATAAAAACAATGCTATGATAAATCTTTAAACAGCGATCTCTATTGCTTACAGTTTATTTTAACCTATCAGTATTTGCATTGTGAGCATTGTGTTCATGTTATAATCAACGCGTAGAAAATTGTTGTAGTGCAGGCGGGACACTAAATTTCATATAAGTTTTGAATAGAAAATTGGAAAATTTAAAACAGCACACCGCTAGCGCTGATATTATTATAAGAAATAAAATTTCATCATTAGTAATTGATCTGTATATGATTGTGTATCTTAATTTTTGTTTTTATGAACTAGAAATAGTATAAATGTTATTTTACGTCAGAAGTTTAACAAAAAGATATTATTAGATAGTTACGGTACTTATGATTAAAAGTTACGGTACTTTTTAGTATTGGAATCAGTTATTTCCAAAGTTTAGTTTTTTAAAAAAATTTAATTTATCTAAATATTTCATGCAATAAATTAATCAAATATCTTACCTCATCGTCAGTAATTGATGCCATCAAGTATTTTCTGGCTTTCTCAGTGTCTGTTTCGCTCTTATTATTCATAATACCGTCAGTCTCACATTGTGAAACCAAAAGTAACGCCCTTATTATTTTGTTTGCTTTCTCCACAGACCTACAAATAATTAATTGTCCGATAACTGCTTTATAGAAAGTACCAACCCTTCTAGGTGCATCTTTAACTAATTGGACGTATGTCTTTATGAAGTGTGCGTTATCAATGCGAATGTAACAAGATGGCAATTTGGAGCTATAACAAGCATCAGCATAGTCACTAATTGTTGGAAAATTAGTGAAAGCTCTAACGGCAGCTGTGATTATAGCTCGACCACCATCAATAACTGCTTCTTTTGGAGGAGAAGCGCCTGACCTTATCCACTCCATTAGCCAGAAATAAATTGTGTTAGCATTATGGCTTTCACTAACCATTTGCAGAACTGGAAATTGTGCATTTTCGAAACCAACTACACCATGATATACATAAATAGTTTTGGGCTTAACTCTTTCATCATGTTTGATTTTTCTTATAATAGAGCCTGTCGCATCAATGCATAAACAGCTCGATCCTCTTTGAACATAATCGGAGTACATGTTCAATTGATGTGCGGTCCAGTAATGTACAAAAAAATCGTCAAGTGATATTTTCCTAATTATATGTTGAGCATCACTATGTTTCATTTTTTGTAATGCCTTAATAGGGTCTGGATCAATATACTGTTGTTTTTTATGCTGATTCCTAGCAGTACGAAGAACAGGCGATGATGGCAAATTTGGATTCTCAAAATCACCTTCACACATTTTTTCATTAGCTTTTTCAGCTCTGAATGTATGGACAGTTTTTGTTCCCATATCTTTGATCGTTTCTTCACGTTTTTTGCCTCTCAACCATCTCTTACCACATGCACCATTTCCCTTTGTGATAGTGCAAATTATTTCAACAAACTTCTCATTACAGTTATTATTTGTGATAATTCCATGAACTGTACTACCACAATTACAGTGAGCTTTAAAAAAACCCAGCTTGTTAAAATTTATTATATATTGCTTTTAAATGGTATTATTAGATTAAAATATTTTATTTACTTAAATAGAAATTAAATTAAATTACTACATAAGTTAAAACTGAGTTTAAATGCCTGTTCGCTCAATTAAAACAATGTGATTCTACACTAATTCTATTATCGGATAGAAGAAATATGTCCACTTGTCCTCTAAAAGTGTTTGTCCACTACATTGATATAACGTTTTTAAAGTCTTGTGCAACTAATTCTTTGCTGCACTATAATGCAGAATATTTCTTTGAGGCTGCTTTCAGGCATTTAAACTTTCAGTTTTAATGAAGTTAATATGAGAAAAATGAAGTTATTTGTTTGATTAAAAAATTTTATACTTATATAAAATACAAACCATTAAATGTACCGGAACTTTCATCCATAGTAATGTAATGATTGATGAAGTTTAAGCCGCATGTAATCTTTGCGGAATCTACGAGCCTGTCGTTGATGACATCTTCCCATATTCCAGATTTAAATGATTTGTATTGTCTGTCCTTTTTATTGTTTCTGGTTGTCTGACTTCGAGTTTTTGTTATTATCAATGCTTTAAATTCTTCTTTTGTTAAATAAATGGTATACGATCTCTTGATATTTTCAAGTAAACCAGAATCGCTTGCATCAAAAACGTTTGAAGTTTCTTCTGCAGTAGTGTCAATGCTACTCTGCGATACATCAGCAAATATACCTTCGTGTTCAAGTAATTTGGTCTTGATTCCAAAACGATTATCAGTGACATAGGAATACAACGATGCTGCTGAAATCAAATTATTTAATTCGGATGATACTGTTGTCCAAACTTTATTAGTCTTTTCAACAATATTTCCATCTTTGGAAATGACGATTTCATTTGATTTCTGAAGAATAGCGTCAATAATTCTCTGTGGCTCAACACGTGAAGGTCTACCACGTTTTGGCATTGTGGAATTACAATATGATACACCAGCAAAAGTACTTCAGTTTTGGACAATAGTTTTTAATAAATTCACTTTTCAAATAGCAGCAAAAGTACTTCAGTCTTTGACAATAGTTTTTAATAAATTTACATTTCAAATAGTGTAACGCATTTGCACTTTTATTATTAACTACGGCCACTACGGAATGAAATTAAACATTGAAATATTATTTTAATGTAGTTGTACCTGGATCAATTCGAGTAAAATATGAAAAAAAAGTCCTTCCTCATGTTTTATTTTTTATATTCACAAATAACAGTTTTTCTCACGCACTACAAACTTTAATAATTTTTTTAACAACTTTTTATCACGATTTTTTAAGACACAGCACACTTCTTTCTTCCTCAATACTTGGCGTTTTAGTGACGAAAGAAAGGATTATTAGCCACAGCTCTGAAAAATTTGCACCACAAACATAAGTAAAGGCGATCTTTTACGTCGAACTTGTTGGTGTTTGGAACCATTAAAACTTTAAGCGAAAGAGTCAAATACTCACTTCGCAAGAGTGAAGAGTTATGTCGATAACCATATATTCGAAAACGGTAATTAGTAGAAGTGTGCTGTGTAGTGTAGTGGGAAGGGAACTATTGTACCGGCCATAAAACTAGAGCAATAAAAAATGGTCACTTGAAAAAGGACACATATCATAAAAGTTTCCCAAAAAATGTAAGAACAAAGAACAAGATAGGCCACAACACAAATACAAATTAGGTAGTTTGGAAATATCTCTTCGGTAATTTGTTTTCATTGACCAAAAAGAAAATTAGGAAGCAATTCGTCGCATGCTGAAGTGTATTCATTGAGTCTGTAGTGGGTGTATTTGGTCATAAAAGTAGGGCAGCAAAAAAATATAACTTGAAAAAAGATTAGAACAAAGAATTTTTAAAATTGTTTTTAGCAGTAGTGAGGAGTAGCTCATCATAGAATACAATGAACGGTCATAAAGTTTTTAGCAGTAGTGAGGAGTAGCTCATCATAGAATACAATGGACGGTCATAAAATAAATCTTAAAAAAAAATACTCTAAAAATAAATTGCAACAGCTACCAAGATATTGTGGCAAAAGTAATAAAAAGGAACAATACTTACCATAAATTTCACTTCACTTAACTCGTTTACTATATTATTCGCGTATTAGAAATAAAATAGTCAAGTTTTGTAAACGAGTGAAGTGAAGTGAAATTTATGGTAAGTATTGTTCCTTTTTATTACTTTTGCCACAATATCTTGGTAGCTGTTGCAATTTATTTTTAGAGTATTTTTTTTTAAGATTTATTTTATGACCGTCCATTGTATTCTATGATGAGCTACTCCTCACTACTGCTAAAAACTTTATGACCGTTCATTGTATTCTATGATGAGCTACTCCTCACTACTGCTAAAAACAATTTTTAAAAATTCTTTGTTCTAATCTTTTTTCAAGTTATATTTTTTTTGCTGCCCTACTTTTATGACCAAATACACCCACTACAGACTCAATGAATACACTTCAGCATGCGACGAATTGCTTCCTAATTTTCTTTTTGGTCAATGAAAACAAATTACCGAAGAGATATTTCCAAACTACCTAATTTGTATTTGTGTTGTGGCCTATCTTGTTCTTTGTTCTTACATTTTTTGGGAAACTTTTATGATATGTGTCCTTTTTCAAGTGACCATTTTTTATTGCTCTAGTTTTATGGCCGGTACAATAGTTCCCTTCCCACTACACTACACAGCACACTTCTACTAATTACCGTTTTCGAATATATGGTTATCGACATAACTCTTCACTCTTGCGAAGTGAGTATTTGACTCTTTCGCTTAAAGTTTTAATGGTTCCAAACACCAACAAGTTCGACGTAAAAGATCGCCTTTACTTATGTTTGTGGTGCAAATTTTTCAGAGCTGTGGCTAATAATCCTTTCTTTCGTCACTAAAACGCCAAGTATTGAGGAAGAAAGAAGTGTGCTGTGTCTTAAAAAATCGTGATAAAAAGTTGTTAAAAAAATTATTAAAGTTTGTAGTGCGTGAGAAAAACTGTTATTTGTGAATATAAAAAATAAAACATGAGGAAGGACTTTTTTTTCATATTTTACTCGAATTGATCCAGGTACAACTACATTAAAATAATATTTCAATGTTTAATTTCATTCCGTAGTGGCCGTAGTTAATAATAAAAGTGCAAATGCGTTACACTATTTGAAATGTAAATTTATTAAAAACTATTGTCAAAGACTGAAGTACTTTTGCTGCTATTTGAAAAGTGAATTTATTAAAAACTATTGTCCAAAACTGAAGTACTTTTGCTGGTGTATCATATTGTAATTCCACAATGCCAAAACGTGGTAGACCTTCACGTGTTGAGCCACAGAGAATTATTGACGCTATTCTTCAGAAATCAAATGAAATCGTCATTTCCAAAGATGGAAATATTGTTGAAAAGACTAATAAAGTTTGGACAACAGTATCATCCGAATTAAATAATTTGATTTCAGCAGCATCGTTGTATTCCTATGTCACTGATAATCGTTTTGGAATCAAGACCAAATTACTTGAACACGAAGGTATATTTGCTGATGTATCGCAGAGTAGCATTGACACTACTGCAGAAGAAACTTCAAACGTTTTTGATGCAAGCGATTCTGGTTTACTTGAAAATATCAAGAGATCGTATACCATTTATTTAACAAAAGAAGAATTTAAAGCATTGATAATAACAAAAACTCGAAGTCAGACAACCAGAAACAATAAAAAGGACAGACAATACAAATCATTTAAATCTGGAATATGGGAAGATGTCATCAACGACAGGCTCGTAGATTCCGCAAAGATTACATGCGGCTTAAACTTCATCAATCATTACATTACTATGGATGAAAGTTCCGGTACATTTAATGGTTTGTATTTTATATAAGTATAAAATTTTTTAATCAAACAAATAACTTCATTTTTCTCATATTAACTTCATTAAAACTGAAAGTTTAAATGCCTGAAAGCAGCCTCAAAGAAATATTCTGCATTATAGTGCAGCAAAGAATTAGTTGCACAAGACTTTAAAAACGTTATATCAATGTAGTGGACAAACACTTTTAGAGGACAAGTGGACATATTTCTTCTATCCGATAATAGAATTAGTGTAGAATCACATTGTTTTAATTGAGCGAACAGGCATTTAAACTCAGTTTTAACTTATGTAGTAATTTAATTTAATTTCTATTTAAGTAAATAAAATATTTTAATCTAATAATACCATTTAAAAGCAATATATAATAAATTTTAACAAGCTGGGTTTTTTTAAAGCTCACTGTAATTGTGGTAGTACAGTTCATGGAATTATCACAAATAATAACTGTAATGAGAAGTTTGTTGAAATAATTTGCACTATCACAAAGGGAAATGGTGCATGTGGTAAGAGATGGTTGAGAGGCAAAAAACGTGAAGAAACGATCAAAGATATGGGAACAAAAACTGTCCATACATTCAGAGCTGAAAAAGCTAATGAAAAAATGTGTGAAGGTGATTTTGAGAATCCAAATTTGCCATCATCGCCTGTTCTTCGTACTGCTAGGAATCAGCATAAAAAACAACAGTATATTGATCCAGACCCTATTAAGGCATTACAAAAAATGAAACATAGTGATGCTCAACATATAATTAGGAAAATATCACTTGACGATTTTTTTGTACATTACTGGACCGCACATCAATTGAACATGTACTCCGATTATGTTCAAAGAGGATCGAGCTGTTTATGCATTGATGCGACAGGCTCTATTATAAGAAAAATCAAACATGATGAAAGAGTTAAGCCCAAAACTATTTATGTATATCATGGTGTAGTTGGTTTCGAAAATGCACAATTTCCAGTTCTGCAAATGGTTAGTGAAAGCCATAATGCTAACACAATTTATTTCTGGCTAATGGAGTGGATAAGGTCAGGCGCTTCTCCTCCAAAAGAAGCAGTTATTGATGGTGGTCGAGCTATAATCACAGCTGCCGTTAGAGCTTTCACTAATTTTCCAACAATTAGTGACTATGCTGATGCTTGTTATAGCTCCAAATTGCCATCTTGTTACATTCGCATTGATAACGCACACTTCATAAAGACATACGTCCAATTAGTTAAAGATGCACCTAGAAGGGTTGGTACTTTCTATAAAGCAGTTATCGGACAATTAATTATTTGTAGGTCTGTGGAGAAAGCAAACAAAATAATAAGGGCGTTACTTTTGGTTTCACAATGTGAGACTGACGGTATTATGAATAATAAGAGCGAAACAGACACTGAGAAAGCCAGAAAATACTTGATGGCATCAATTACTGACGATGAGGTAAGATATTTGATTAATTTATTGCATGAAATATTTAGATAAATTAAATTTTTTTAAAAAACTAAACTTTGGAAATAACTGATTCCAATACTAAAAAGTACCGTAACTTTTAATCATAAGTACCGTAACTATCTAATAATATCTTTTTGTTAAACTTCTGACGTAAAATAACATTTATACTATTTCTAGTTCATAAAAACAAAAATTAAGATACACAATCATATACAGATCAATTACTAATGATGAAATTTTATTTCTTATAATAATATCAGCGCTAGCGGTGTGCTGTTTTAAATTTTCCAATTTTCTATTCAAAACTTATATGAAATTTAGTGTCCCGCCTGCACTACAACAATTTTCTACGCGTTGATTATAACATGAACACAATGCTCACAATGCAAATACTGATAGGTTAAAATAAACTGTAAGCAATAGAGATCGCTGTTTAAAGATTTATCATAGCATTGTTTTTATTTTTTAAATATCATGGAAAGTTTGTTTTACTATACCATTTATCATAGCAATTGATGCTCAGAAACAACTGTCATTTATTAAAATATTTTAATGCCTTGCAATAAATATTAAATCTATTTGCTTGAAAAAAGAATACTTGTTTTAGAAGATTTAATTTACAAAAATAGTTTGATTACTTCAATGTAACGTTTCTATGAATAAGTTTTTTTATATGACTTAAATATTGCCTTCAGTCACAGATATCAATGAATGATGATGAGACGGCTGATGATGAGACTGAAGTTACTGTAGACTTGCCACCAGATAATGATGAGGATGACTCCAATACAGAAAACAATAACAGCGACAAACAAAAAAATAAAAAAGCAAAAGCCTCAAATGTGTGGTCTGAAATTGGGCGAAATATAAATGAAGAGGTTCAATTGATAAAAAAAACACAAAAAGGTGATCGAACAAATGCATATTATCTGCCCAAATTTGTAGATAAGTTTTTAAAGGATTTACTCGACTTACCACTGTGGTCGTGTGTTGTAAGAGACGAGTTTAAATTTGGTCGTATTCCAGCATCGAGCAGTTGCGTTGAAAGTGATTTCAATATACTGAAAAACTCATTTTTAAAAGATGAAGTGACACCGATAAGAGTTGATAAGTATGTCGAGAAGTATATTAACTATTTAAATGGAAGGCTTAAAATCATCGACGCGAAAATCAATCAAGAGATTAGTAATGAAAATAACACGCAAAATATCAAGTCCACTACCTTAAGTGATGAAAGTCTGAACAATTCTACTGAGACTTTCGATATTAATGAAAACAGTTCATGTCCTGCTTGCGCCAACAATGACAAACCAACAGGTACACATAGATGTTTTATTTGTAATCGACCGATCCATAATTTGGATTCATGCTCTCATCCACTGGATTTAGAAGACGAAGGGTTCGGACAGAAGAGAACTTGTTTTAAATGCAAAAAAGCAAGTAATATTGATGTCATCGTTGCATCGCGACTAAAAGAAAATTGGAGAAATGAAGTTTTGAAAACTCCTCCAACACAGAAGAAAACTCAGATTTTGGGAACAAGTACTTCTAAAAAGTCGAATTATGTGGCAAAGTACTATGGTGAAAAACCACATGTCATTAGCGAAGAATTGCAATTTGCAGGAAAAAGTAAGAAAATCCCTATTTTAAAGAATGGTTGTGCTGATGGATTACATCCAGTAAACATAAATGGTAAGAGGGTGAACACCATGTATACCTGTCCGTTTGATACTGTTTACCAATTACTTGCTGCTGCAATTTGCGATTGGCCCCTTCTCCGCTCGAAAGTGAGTATTTCTTTTACGATTGTGTCAAAAATAATTATTAACTATAGATATGTAATTCTATTCCATAGGTCCAAAAGCAGAGAAACGCTAATGAATTGTTTGATTTTGCGTTGAAAATTTTTGAAAAGGGTATAACTGCGGCATCATATGCAAATCGTGCAAAATTTCATCACACATTTATTTATCATGATGAACAGTTAGATGGATCCATTTTATTAAAGTGCGAAGCAACTGTGGAACAAATTATAATGAGATCATTTATGAATACACCGAGTGTTGAGATTATGATAAAGTGCAATACATGTTCAGTAAACCATGTAAGAAACATTATTGCACCACTGATATATACGTCTGACATGCAAAAAAATGAAATCGAGATGGAACAGCTTGATAATTTATCCATGGTAACCCAATGCAGAGCACAGGGATGTACAGGAATGAGACAAACCTCAATTTCATCCTTAGGTAAACATATCAATACTTTTGAATACGCGAAAATTAAAAAGTATATTACATCTGACTAATTTAAGCTTATAATTAACAGGGGACATAGTTGTTTTTGAAGTATTTGATGCTGGAACAAATATGAAAACGGAATTAAATAATCTACCAAAATTTCTTAAAAACCCTACAAACTTTGGAGAAATGTACCGACTTTTTGGAGTCGCAGATTTTATGCCTCCTAGATTGGTGACCAGGACATCTTCTGGTCATTTTACCGCGGTATGTTTGCGAGGGACTCAATGGATAGAGTATGATGATCGAAATCCAAAAGAAATTTTAAGAAAAGCGAATCATTTTGTATATCCAAGAATATTAATGTATGTAAAAGTACAATAAAGAAAAAAGTATTCGAAAAATTTAAACTGTTTTAAGTTTGAAAAATCTGTATCGTAAGTTTTTTTTTTAAATTTACTTACATTTATATGTAAATGTGCATTTTATTCACCAACTAGTTCCTAGAAAATATTTTTAACTTCCCGCTAAGAAAATTGAAAATTTTTTGAAAATCGGGAAGTTATTGGTTTTACCCCGTTTTTCGAAAATCCAGTTTTCATCTATATTGACGCTATATTGACGGTTCCCGTGTTTGTTGCAGTTGCAGAGATGGCCTCTAGGTTGCTTCTAAGTACTAGAAAAAAATGAAATCCAAACAATTACTACTCAGCACGGTAATCAATTAGATATTGAAAAAAAAAATACGATTTTAACAACAGAATCAATTATGTTTATCCTGGGAAAATGGAGAATCAAGCAACCCTGGACGGTTTACAATGATACCGATCAGAAACTCACCCGATCTCCCGGTTTCTATTTTGTTGCTGAGTCTCCGGACATTGATAACTGATGCAACGATGAGCAACAAAATCAATTTGTTTGTTTATTCCCGAAAAACCGAGAGTTAAGCAAGCATAAACGGTCAAAAATTTTATTTGTTTAAAAAACATTAAAATTTTTTTTTTTTCGACAATTGAATTTTGCACGATCTTACAGCAACAAATTAGCAACAAAATGCAGTCTATTTGTTTTCACAATTCTTACCCTTTTTCGCTATGTTTCATGCTATTTTTATGTAAAGCTAGCATGTTTGTCGATTTCTCGGGATCGGCTGGAGCAACAAAATCGATTTTTTCGCAACTAATTAGCAACAAATTAGCAACAAATTTTGAGCTATTTGTTTTTAATTTTTGATCATTTAGTCCTGCCTTCGCTATTTTTCATGCTATTTTTATGTAAAGCTAGCATGTTTGTCGATTTCTCGGGATCGGCTGGAGCAACAAAATCGATTTTTTCGCAACTAACTAGCAACAAATAAGCAACAAATTTTGAGCTATTTGTTTTTAATTTTTGATCATTTAGTCCTGCCTTCGCTATTTTTCATGCTATTTTTATGTAAAGCTAGCATGTTTGTCGATTTCTCGGGATCGGCTGGAGCAACAAAATCGATTTTTTCGCAACTAATTAGCAACAAATAAGCAACAAATTTTGAGCTATTTGTTTTTAATTTTTGATCATTTAGTCCTGCCTTCGCTATTTTTCATGCTATTTTTATGTAAAGCTAGCATGTTTGTCGATTTCTCGGGATCGGCTGGAGCAACAAAATCGATTTTTTCGCAACTAATTAGCAACAAATTAGCAACAAATTTTGAGCTATTTGTTTTTAATTTTTGATAATTTAGTCCTGCCTTCGCTATTTTTCATGCTATTTTTATGTAAAGCTAGCATGTTTGTCGATTTCTCGGGATCGGCTGGAGCAACAAAATCGATTTTTTCGCAACTAATTAGCAACAAATAAGCAACAAATTTTGAGCTATTTGTTTTTAATTTTTGATAATTTAGTCCTGCCTTCGCTATTTTTCATGCTATTTTTATGTAAAGCTAGCATGTTTGTCGATTTCTCGGGATCGCCTAGAGCAACAAAATCGATTTTTTCGCAACTAATTAGCAACAAATTAGCAACAAATTTTGAGCTATTTTTTTTTAATTTCTGCTCATTTAGCCATGCCAGTTTTATAGAGCTTAATCATAGATATTTTTAATAACGACAGTAATTTGTTTTCTCCATCAAAATCTTGACAGAAAGTCAGTATCATAAGGGTTTTTGTTTGTAGCTTTCCCTTAAGATGTAATATATATTTTTATAAAATTATTGTTATACATATTTTATATTATAGCTCTAAAGGAATAATTAAACATCCTAAGTCTCTAAAAAAAAAAAATGTAAATAGTCAAAAAGAAAAAATGTGTATATTGCTACTGAATAAATAATGAAAATCAGTATCACATCTCCGTGTAAATAAAATGCTTTAGGTTTGAACAACACTGGGAAATATTGAGAGTGGTCCAAAAAATGTGTTTTTTTTTTTTTAAGTTTTGACCTAAATGAAGCATGTTTTTGCGGAATTAAACACCAAGTAGCTATGCAATTTCGCCGACCATTTGACTTTTTTGTGGGGAACCGTGAAAGATCGGTATTATTACACCAATCTGATTACAGCACCTTAGACCAATATCATCCAAGCAATGGGTGGGCTACAGCCCGAAGCCATCACTAAGAACTTGGAAAATTTAAGTAATACATAGAATGCGCTATAAGTAAGTAAGTAAGTAAGTAATTCATTCATTTATTTACTGTTTTCAATATACATTTACATTTGTTTTTGAATTTATAAGCTTTGGCTTTACCGTCAGCTCGACCAGCAACTTTAATTTTTTAATTATTTTTAAATATATTTACATACATGATTATTTTAATTTTCAGTTTTCATTTGATATTTTTGATTTAAAAAAATTTTTTTTATTTTTTTTTTTTTTACGAAGGTTATTCATATTCCGTTATAAGAAGTTTTCTAAATCTGGTAATTTCTTTCATATAGTTGCCAAGTTTTGACCAGTATGGACCATCCAATATTTGTATTGTCTCCTGCATTGAGAGAATGTGCTATACTGTGAAGCCTGCCGAGTTAGCCCCTTTATTTTTAAATTATAAGTAAGAAATGTTTGAGTATACTCGTCCTTGAATGGGTTAAGCAGTAATTGAGAGGGCTCCAACTTTAAGCTTAAATGGGATATAAGAAAAAAAAACTAGATTGATTCAAATTTTCCTCAAATAAAAACAAAAGAAAAATTTATAAAAACTATTTTGAATTTTGGTTGAATAAAGTCTGACACCATTAGTACCCTTACAGAAGAGTAGTCTATTTTGCAATGAACTCTATAAAAAAAAAGGTCACTGAACCAATTCAATAGGTTATTCAGATGGCGGGTAGTGGAATGTCTGTCTGTTGCGTTGGAGTTCAAGGTTCGAAATCCAGAAACATCCACTCTTTCTCTACGGATATCTATGGCTCTTCGCGAGGGATTGGCAAGTCCTCCGAGAGTAATTACGGTGCCATGAAAAGCTTTCTCTCACTTAACTGTTCGGAATCGCTTAAAATTTGTAGGTCGCTCTAAAGTGTGTCTGGCTTATAATTTTTCTTAGTAAAAAAGCTTCAAGATTTTTTCTCTTACGAGGTTACATACGATGACTAGTATACGAATTAATACAACTAGTAAGAAATTAATGATTGTACCAAATTACTTGTTTTAATTCTTTTTGGAAGAACTATTAAACTTGCTCATTCATAAAAACAAAAATAAATCATTTCCAATAATAGAGTAAAAAGATAAATTTATCCTCTTAGGACATTTAATGAAGCTTTTTCGGTAAAAAGGCAAAATAAGTGTAGGTATTAATTCAAGTTCTATTAATGCTTGTGATCTATCATTCAAAAGGTCATATGGTGATAAATAATATTGATGATTTTCACTTTCGTAAACAATATTAACATCCCATAGTCCTTTTACTATTGGGTTTGGATGGTTTGCACTTGATTCTAGTCTGCTCTTTAAGTCATATATATCATTAAAGGTTTAACCTTCGCTGAGTTATACAAAGTGTGATTTGAATACCACTTTTTGTTTGGTTAACAATACTTTCCACTGCAAAATCGTTGAATTGTTCTTCCTAACTCTTTTGCTGCGGTCGGAGAAATAGAAAACCATGCATTAAACCCATGAGAAATAATAGGTCTTATATAAGGATGTTTCTCTGCTATTTGGAAATCCGTCCATACAGGGGTGTCCTAAGCAAATTTTATGAAATATTGAGAATATTTGTTAATTAAATGAAGGGCAATAGCATACTAAATATATATCTTTAAAAAGCCCACACATTTTCCTCTTTGTTTTTTAGTTATGGACGATTTTATGAAAAGCCCTGACAGGGGACTGTTGTAACTATCCAGGGGAATGTTTTAAGGACAAAAACGAGTATTTTTGTTTATTAAAGTAATCAAAGCCTTTATTTTTCCTTATTGTTTTTAAAATATGCAATTTTTTGGAATAAATCAACAGTATTAAAACAAGTTTTACTTATTAAAGTGACTTTTCTTAGAGCTAATAACATTTGTGTTAAACTTAAAAAAATCAACTTCTTAGTTCAATGGTTTTTTAAAGACTAATTGTATGACACTAAAGTCAGTCTTTATAATAATAAAAAAATTAAATATAAGCCCCTGTGCTATGAAATGACAGGGGACTGTTGGCCAGGGGACTGTAATTTTGTCATAAATATTTAATAAAACAAAATCATTTAAACATATCAGATTAACAAAACAGATGTGGCTCCATACTATAAATAATTAATTATTTTAAATAAGTTGTCGTTATTAAAACTATTTTTAATAAGTCAAAAAGAGGCTTATCAGTAAACTGTTTCCTAACTGTTTCTAACGGTCGAGAGGCGTGGATCACTAGCAGATGCAGTCGTCACACTAAAAAAAAAATGCAACTGCCCGCTTTGCTCCACAACCGAACGAACTTCACACCGATTGCGTTTCGTTTCAAGATCTAATTGTTTCGCGCCAAAACAAAATTTGTTTGCTGTCCTGTTTCAAAAATTTCAGGACAGCATTCGCACATAGATATTTTGAATAAATTATATTGTTAAAAATATAATTGTGAAGTATAAAGATACTTAATGTTATTTTTATGTATTCGGATATTTTTTATTCAGTTATCAACGGCAAAAAAATTAGTATTGGTAGCAAGACCTGAAATTCTGGAAAAGGGACGTACCAGGCGACTGTGTTTTGGGTTTATTAATTCAAATAGTATAACGTTATTAAATTACTAAATAAGCTGTGCCGTGCCAAGAACACATAATACTATGTCATTATTGATACAAAAAGCTGAGAAATATTAAAATTTAGTACATAAAACTAGCTTGGGACAGCGATTTTCCATTTAGTAGAGAAATGCCCATAAATTAAAACTTTTGGGTTTTGACGAAAGAAGTTTCTTTAAACTGGAAGTTACCCTTTGCTCATGTTTATTGAATTTAAATTTGTTCTGATAATAAATACCTATTAGTATTTTGATACGGATTTCAAGATATTATTTACAATACGCAAGCATAACTCCTTGCTTTCCTTAACAGTTTTAGCCGATACAATTTTAGAAAATCCGAAACGATCTTAAGCTAAGATCGATATTTTCAAATTAAGCCGAGGCGATCTTAAACTTGTATGATGCAGTTTTATTACAAAGAAGCTTTGATCGTTGTTTCATTTTGAAGCGTGCTTTATTACGGTTCGGATATGATTTCTTATTGAGAGGTTAAGTGATATTTTTACCATATACAAATTTTACTTCGGACGATAATTACATTGAAAACAGTATCTAGTGATGTATATGTGTTTCAAAACATTAACGGAAACTTTGTTCTAGTGAGTGACAAAGTGATAACGATATAAGAAATAGAGTAAACATTGACTACTCAGCTGAAGCTGACACCGACGCCATTTCTACCACGATGGCACCAATAAGCTGTATGTAATGATGTTACTAATAAATTTTATACTCTATAAATTAAAAAATTTTATATTTCAGAATGAAACAGTTTATGTTCTATGCCAATGAGTTGAAAACCTTTGATTTGACCATCATTTCCAATCATTTCAAATTGGTTTTTTAATAAGAACCATTGAAGTAAAAATTATTACGGAATTTTTAACCACTCCATTTGTATCCATTAAACTAAAGAAAAGCCTATTTTAGAATTAAGTATATTTAAATAATTTTTGTAAAATAACAATTAAAAAAATATAAACACATTGAAATTATAAGTGCTTTTAATTTTATTTTGGAGGAGAGGGGGTGGGGAAGAGGGATGGGGACAAGGGGTGAGGAAAAGGATTGATTCTAAAGGTAAGAGCTTACAAATTTTGAATCATGATTTAATAAGCTAGAAGCTATCCGAAGGGTACTGAAATAAAAAAGTTTTTGTTCTTATTTCAAGTTCGGTAATGCTTAATTTCAGTCTAAATTCAAGATTAAAAGAGCTAGAAGCGATCCGAAAGCAACTACAACAAACCAGTTCTTGCTTCAAGTTTGTTAATGCTTGATTTAGGAATATAAGAAACTTGATTTAAGTATGTTTTATTCTTATCTCTGGTATATTTAAGAATACGTGATCTTAATTCTAGATTGTAATCGTCTGACATTAAGCTTTTGTATTCTTATATTTAAGATTAAATAAACTTATATTAAGATGAAAACATTCTTGAAATCAGAATTTGAGGCTTATCAAAAATAAGCTTAAAACAAAAATTTCGGGCACGGATTAAGAATTTTCGAGGTTGACAGACTTTCGTCAACGAATAGGCTTGCTTTGACACCGATTTTCTTGAATTTAGCTCGTTTTTTTTCTGAGTGTAGTTTTAGGTTTTATGTCATCTGCATACAAAGGTGCCTCCGGTTCAGATTCTGAGTTGCAGAATGGCATATCATGTAGAAATACATTAAATAGTTTTGGATCAAGCAATGTTCCCTGAGCAATTCTCAAAAGAACTGGGAAAGGTTTTGAGAGCTCAGATTCAATAGCAATGGATGCTGTTCTTGAATCAAGAAAATTGATTATAACTTAAAGATAAGGCCTTTATGCCAAATAGAGTAAAATGCTGCCTCTAAATCGATATCAAGCACAACTGTACACTTTTTTGTCTAAGATTGTGAATAATTCTATTATTATGCACAGTTTTGTTTTTCGAAACTCAATTGTGCCTTTGGTATGATATTTGATTCTTCGAGGAAGCTGTCAAGGGTTTCTACTTTAACTCTTTCGAATTGATTTCCAATATAAGAGAGAAGCGATATAGGTCGGAGTTCTTTAATATTTTACCGTTATTCTTTTATGCTATAAGGATAATATTTAGGACTGTTTCAACGCAGATGGAAAATATCCGTTATCAATGCAATGATTAAAGAGACAAGTCAAGTCAATGGTTGAAGAGACGCCAAACAATCATTAGTTTTAAAGTAAATTATGCCAACAACAAAAATAAGTGCTTTAGTGTTTGGTGAATTTTAAAACGTTGCACAGATGAAATACTTTTCAAAACCATAAACTGTTTAATGCCACAATACAGATAATTGGCATAGTGGCGGTGGCGCAGCGGCGCGGCGTATTCTACGAGCAGACCACTAGTGTGAAGCAGTTGAGTAGGAGATCTGGTGATCCATTCGAGATCACGATGCATGTATCACCGGAAAAGGAAGAAAAAGAATAAGACAAATAATTGGCATACTAACCCACTAAACAATATTAACATTAAATCTTGTAAATTATAAACGTAGCACAATATTTATCAGTATACAGATTTCCAATACGCAAATGTGTTTCGATCAAGTAAGACAAACAAAATTGTCTAAGCAGAAAAATTATTTGACAGCCTGACATCAACATAAATTTATTTCTCATTCAGAAGTGTACAAGGAAAGAGGCTTTAATCATCGACTCGGTTTGCGCCGAATGACAAATTTATGAAGCCCATGGGATGTCCGAACACGGCGCATTCGTGTCAAATTTGAAATTGATACTAGATTCAGTTGCTGTATATGAAAATAAACAGCATATCTTCACATACAGTCTCGCTGGTAATACGCTCAGATGAACACATCTCATCTACACAGTCGAGATAGATTGGTCAAGGAAAACTGACTGTGTTAGATTTGTTTTCTCTACTCACAGCTACTTACCTCTAGAAACGAGGCTCAGCTCTGTTTAATCCATCTACTCGACCAACATCATACACAGTGATCAGTTCCAGCATCACCAACAAGCATAGGCCTCACATTTAGTCTCTTTAAACGCATTTGCGCGGTTGAATTATCTTGAGATGACCAGCTTGTTCAGTAGGCAACATGAAATGCTCGATGTACAGCTAAGATATTTTTTTTTCTGTGGATTTTTGCCCGTTTCAAGTATTTTTAATTGAAATTAGCAAATAACCGTCAATTTATGATGGCAATTTGAGATTAGTTAGTTATATGTACAGAAATTCCAATTATACTGACGATTAAATTTTCAGAATGATTGTTGGGGAATATTCAGGCCGTCAGACGACCAGACTTTAACATTTCAAAGCAAACCAAGTGCTTGATTAATGAGGAATTAAATTAGTTTTTGTTTTATTTCAAGTGGGGTTTGAGTAAGTTCTATGGAGTAACTTATTGAAGCAACCACTATAATCTTTATGCCATGGATTTTGTATGCTTAACGGTGCGTGTTTGAATGGCGCTTACGAATAAAAATTAAAAATCAATCGTAAATCATTGAACAGATTTCTTTTTTCTGTGTAAGCTTCCTAATTAAGCAGTAAGCGGAAATTAGGTCCGTTCGTTGAACTTCCCCGAGGGTTGACCCAGGTTTTCTTGACAACCCTATGAGTTGTCAAAAAAACCTGGATTTTCCAGTCCTCAAAAAACGCTAGACCACAAATCACCACACATAGTCACATCTTTGTCATTAAAAATTAAATACATGCCATTTGACAGCCCTCAACTCGCCACAGCAAAAACCTATGGCGAGTTGAGGGAAAACCTAGGTCAATCCTAGGGCTCAAAAAAGACTCAATTTGACATTCAGGGTGACTTTAAGGTTTCTCAAAAAACGCTTTGTGGCGACCCCAGGGCGACCCTAGGGCTGTAACGAACAAACCTATTATATGTATATTGGGGTATACTTTGACATTCAATTTAAATGAGTGAAAAAAGCACCTTTAATTTTAATAAACTTGTGAAAAGCTAAGAAAAACTTCACATTCGGTTTTCCAATAAAAAGGCTTAAGTAGAATATTTGAACCAAATTCGATACCGAAAAGTGTTTGAAGGTTGGGGAAAAATATTTTAACTAAGAAGTGATCAAAACAACATGTACTAATCTTCCAAGTGATAGTCGTCAAAGCGACAATCGGCCCGCAGTTTTTCAACTCCAACAGGAGCACAGATTCTGGAGTCCCAATTTAATACACAAACTCCCAACTTTCACGTGCATATGCCAGAGTCGAAGTTAGCTTTACCAATGACTCCTGCAGCTCTCTCTATTAAGCACTTTGAGATTGAGCTGGAAAAATTAAGAATGCTGCTCGGGGATTTGACCATCGAAGCTAAACTCTCACCAAAGTTCAGCTGTTGATCAAAATGGTGCTACGACAACATTAAGTGACGCTGAAAAGCCAATCTTACTCCAGTGGTGGAGAGTAGCTTTCGAAGCTTCAAAAACAGTAGGAGTGGATCGCCGAAGGAAGTGGATCCAATTGAAAGCCATTGGTGATCGCGGCGATGAGGGAAAGGTCAAAGGAGGTCTCCCCACCACTTCTCCTATAATCAATAAGTGATCTCATTTTCCGCGAACACACTGAGGGAAAAGTTCGAGCGGTACTTTAATTCCTCATCTAAAAAACAAAAGTTTTGCACGTTTGAAAGATCAAATGTGTTTAACACTTAAATCATAGTCAACACAATTGCTTCAAATACGAAAAGCTTTTGTAGAAAACCAATTGCGTAAAGTACTTAAAATAAAGTAAAAATATTTTACTTCAAAATAGAAAAGCTTTTAAAAGAAAATCAAATACGAAAACAGTTAAAATCAAAGGAGAAGCATAATTAAACCAGAGTAGTTATGTCATTGTTCGGTTTTGACAGGTGCCTACACCGAACATGGTCAAACTACATCAAGTAACATTTGAGACAGTGAGTCAAAAGAACAACATTTTGATTACTAATGCTGTAAACATACGTGTCGTCTAGTGGTTGTCTAGCGTGTGGAAGGACTCGAGTTCAAACCCCGGTTAGTTCCAAGAAACTAAATTATTGAATTATTCAAATAAATGAATGTTTCTTATATTTAAGATCGGAGAGATAAAGCAACAGGGATAAAAATGACTATAAGCAATAGTTAAAACAAAAAGGATCGTAGTGTGGCTGTGATTTACACTTCCAAAAACCCAATGCGGCTTTTTTTTCTATTTCACTAGACAATTCAAAGATGAAACGTATTTGAATGTAGTGGGTTTTTGGGTTACCATTTCAAAGTCGCTTTGCATTTGATTTTAAAAAAAATGGCTTAAGTCCCATTTGTTGTCTTTTCCTTTGATTCAAAGCCATTTTTTTGATTTGGCGATGTATTTTTGGCTCAGTACAGAGTCAAAAGGAAGAAGGTTTCCGGAGGCTCCACCATACTCATTTTTGGTGTAACTGTTAAGGGTGGGACCCATTACACAAATCTACAAGTCTACAAAACAAGAGACACATTTAGGATTATGTCCATTGCATTTGTAAAAAATCAAACAAACTTGTAGCTTTGTGCTACAGAGATGTATTCAAAATAAACTGAATGCACAGTTAGCAAGACTTGCGATCTCGGCCCACAGATACGATCCATTTCGGTTGGATCTCCAGGAGTTTTAACCGTAATGGCTTTGTCCTTTGATAGCGGTGAATGAAAACTTGACTGCTATCCAGTCTGGCCCACGAACACTGACCGAACGGCATGAGACCTCGAAAGGAGGAAAACCCACTGCTGACTGGCTACGTGTTTTTTTACCTAGAATCAACCCCCCTTTTTCCAAAATTCCTCTCCAGAAATTTTTAGGGCGCCGGTATTGACACGAATAAAAATAAAAAAATTAAAAAATGTTGGCGCAACAGAGCGAGGAGCCCCAGGGCCTAGCGCATTTCTCACAACCATGCCTTGTGATGGAAAAGGGGGAACCTACAATTTTCTTTCGATTTCGAAAGGCTTATCGAGAAAGCGCATTTCATGGCAATGAATTTGCTAACAGAACACTTGCCAATTCCTCGCGAAAAGCGATACCCGTGGAAAAACATTTTTGCCTCTGTTGGTTGGGATACAAGCTACGAACATCTGGGTTAACAGGCAGACATGCTAACCATCACGCCACGTGTACCACAAATTGACACGAGCCATTATATTTATCCCGTGGAAACTCAGGAATACCTACGGCAGATGTGCTACAGCGTCTAATAATTCAGAGCTTCGCTATCGACACTACGAAGTGGAAAGTTTACTCTTACAAGGAAGGCATAAATGGGAAGGTCCTATTTTTTTGTACAAGTGGATTAAGCTTCTATGGCGATAACCAAATCTCATCTTGGAGTAACTAAAGTATTTTTTGAAGCATGTATTTAAAAAGCTCAAAAAAGAATCTCATTTTTTGAATTTCCAGTGAGGACATTATCATAACATTTTTTTCAAACAAAACTACTTTCAATGTCTGCAGACTTTAAAAACATCTGCCAAATACGCAGGCTGTGGAACAAAATCTATCACGTACCATCACTTGAAACAGGACAACGACTCAATGGGAAATCAAAAGACGAAAACGGAAAAAATGTACATACAATCGAAAATAGAAGATTTTAGTTACCCAATAGGGTGGATTGTCAAATTTAAGTTAGCATCTAAGTTCAAAAGTCTGTTAGAGCAAAATGAGTACCTCAAGGAAAGATTTGTCCTCTTTTTCGACGTTACGAGAATCGTGATATCGAAGGGTTCACAGCTCTCTCACTTGTCTGTTTCACTCCGTTGATTTAGGGTAGGCTCGCTGCACCGATACCACAAACGGGCGATTCTCTATAACCAATTTCAATCAAAATCATTTGCCTTCGTTACACACTAAGAATTGTTTACTTTCCTCTAGGGGTGCCATTTCATAAGGCTGTCTTATTAGTAGCCTTTGCTTTAATGACTCTTTTTTTAACATCGTCTGATATTTATTCTGCATCAAATATCATAAGCCCAGGATCGAGAACTGTAGTTTCGACTCACTTTCGTAACACAAATTCCTACTGACAATAGAAGGTAATTACCTACCTAGTCTTTTTACAATTTAGCATAAAACTATTAGCATAGGAAACGAAATTCCAAGCAAATTCAAGTGAGGCCCGATCTCTTAATTTTAAGTTTAGGAACTTACGAACTGATCAAATAGTCAATCCTAAAAAACTTATTTTTCATTAACTTTATTTTTAGGATCTCGAAAGTCACATGTGATGATAATGATTCACAATTCTTGTAACGTAAAGATTAACTCATAGCTGCTCTTTGTGTTTCATAACGTTTGGAAACTTTAATGGATAATTGTGACAACAATGAGGTCGAAGCAACAGCCCAAGCCTTCTTTTCGATGGACGAATGAGAATGAAAATGGTAAGTCTTTTTCTTTGTTATCAGCAACTATTAAGTTACAATCAGTCGATCACGAAAGTCTACACAAAGATCTAAAAAGTGGTTTAGGGTTGCATCATATACTTCTGCCAAGACTATAGATTTGCTTTGCCCCTCCTCAGCCTGATTTAAGTGACAGCTTTTAAAACCATCGCGAGTTACTTAAAGACAACTGAGTAACTCTTTCCCTTAATTTTTATTGTTATTTCAACACAAACCATCTACCTTCCTATTCGAAAAACTTGAAAGATCAAAGAAAAACACATCTATGAGGATCAAAAAATTCTGATTCAAATGGTTGAATAAATAAGCTTCCTGCAGTTGAAAAAAATAATAAAGTTTCTGTCGGCAGAAACTCATAGAGACACAGACAGACAAAATTTTATATGATTCCAATAAAACTTTATTATTTCGCGATTTGTTCAAATTAAGACAAAAACGAACCCGCAAAATGCCATTGAAATTGACACCTACATTAACATAAAATTAACGTAAGTTATCGTTTATGACCACCACTCCAGGACACACACACACACACATACACAACTCCACTGTGTTGCTAGCGCGGTCGCCTTCGCTGTCGTTGTCGTCGATGAATTGAATGATAATAATTTCTGGTAATGGTACCACTATCACGGCATGGAAATATGATGGTGGGCTTTTGACTTTGTCTTTGTCGTCATCGACATATCCGACAGTAAACGACACCGACAACGACACTGGCACCATCAACATAAGAGCGGCAGGCATCACCTTCGCCACCTTCATCGGTGTTCATTTTTTTTTTCTGTATAGCCATTGTAGCTGGTTGGCGCACTACCATAGTCGCCGTCATCGTCATCGTCGTTGTCGTTTTGTTCATTGGCGCGCAGTCATATTCGTATCCTTCGACATCAATTGAATGCAAATAAATTACCGTATCAGTTGTCGTAAAATTTTCAGTTTTATATATTGAAACCAAAGCAACTCAAGAAAGCTTAAATTAACAATGATTTCGCTATCGAAAGTGATTTAAAAGTGATAGTAGAAGTGATAGAGATAGTAAACCGACAACAACAGCGATAGAGCTAGCGGCAGTGATAGTGAACGATAGTAATACCAAAAGCGATAGGCATAGTGATAGCAATAGCGATAGTGATAGTTGGTATTGGTAGTGAAGAAGCAACAAATGCACTAGTGGAGTTGATAGAAAAATATATGAAGAAAGTACAAGTGACTATGAAAGCGATAACGAAAAAACGACAAACATAACGACAGAAAAAAAACAATGATTAAACTAGTGTAAAATCGACAGGGATAACGAAACAGAATAAAAGGGTTAAAGAGAAAATGAAATCACGGACTAAGACGGAAACCGAGCTTAATAGTGGAGAAGGCGATGGCAACAGAAGCCCTCCAAAGCCGTGAAAGAAGACTTCAATGCAATTAAAACAAAATTATGAAAACACAACACAACTCAGTGACTTTCTTGAGAATTTTTCCAAAAACCACCACATTAAAAGCTCTTCTTCATCAGATTCTCGAAACAGAGCTTTCATTAATCGCCAAAAAATGCTCCCTCTTTTCAATTTGCCATCCCTCATAAATACTCTGCTCCATTTAACTGACTTGCACTTAAACAGCAACAGTTTATGAGATGTCACTCAAACACAACAACCAAGGACAAGTCCTGCAATTTAACTGCATTAAACTTTGTCCTGCGATGCATTCGCATGTCCACCTCCATATCCGGTGATATAAGAGACTGACACGACTTAAAAAAAAAGGAAAAATAAATGAAAGCCAAACTCCAACAAACACTGCATAAATCTCACCCTCTCATAGCCGTTAGTAATGTGGGAATAAAAGTCAACTGCAAAAGCTGCAGATGATAGGATGCGCGTTACTCCTTGAGGGTGATTGAATCATCTCGACTTCATAATACAATTTTCTTCCATCGTTCATCAGAAGAATGAAAAGTGCTGTACACTGTCTTCTTCTTCTTCTTCTCTATGAGCCAAGGATAAAAACGAACTTTGCAACACAATTTTGTGCGAAGTCTTTCCATATACAAAAAGAAATTGCACGCTCACTTTTATATTTGTTTTCCGTATTGTTTTGGGAAAATGTCAAGCACTTCCATTTTGTTTCAATGTGGAAAGTAGGTTTCAGACTTCATGATGCTTCTGGGGTAATCTTTAGCGATAGATATACCTATACAAGCGCAGAAGTGTATAATAGATAGTCTATGACATTTTTCGCGATTTTTTTTTAAATAAGTTGTGCATAGCCAATGATACAATAGAAAATTCTTTTGTTTTGGAGTAAGAAATCTTTAATTCCTCGCCACAATGACCTGGTACTTGCTTGTCACTATGTCAGTCCTTGCAACAGATAAAATTTGATAATCCTCGATGACAGGTGGACAAAAAAAAAATGAACAAAGTGTGGTTTACGTGGACAAGCTTATTGTGACATTTTATGGAATTACCCCAATTCCTGATTGGGATGATTGCCAAAAAAGTATATCCTCAGAACAATGCGGGTATAGATATGATCGCAAGACAAGAAGAAAAGCTTCCTTTCAATCTGCGCTGAAAAACATCCTGTGGGGCATTGTATATTCTCTTAGAAGAGAATAGTTATGATACCTCGTTTTTTATTATAATTAGAACTTTGCAGATATTTTCATTTGAGCTTTTAAAGTTCTTGGACAGGTGTCCAAACATTTCTGTTGGAGTTTCGATGTCGCACGATTCTAAAAGATCGTGACCTGCAGGTACTCATGAGGATAAAAGCTCCACAATGCTTTATGATTCGAAACTTCAATTCTAAGCTTACAAGAAGTCATAATTTCTGTGTGCCTTTCCTGCTAACTGCCCTTGTTCAGAGGTTTAACTCAAAAGAGTTGATTAATTTCACTCCCATTACTTTTACCGGATGCGATTAGTTAGAGCGAGAAAAATAAAATGAATAAATAGCATGACCATAACACGCCAACTACGTTATAATCTCAAGTTCATTATTTGCCCTGTCGGAATTAATTTCTATTGTCGCATAGAAAAATCCCGGCTACACCTTCCGTCTGCTTTGTGTTGCTTTCACCGCACGCCATTAATCACTATAAACCACACATGTACGTACATACCTAAAAAAAATAACCCTTTTGCTCTTGATCCTGTGCACTGATAAAATGCTGACGAACTGACGCACCTTAACATCCCTTCCCCAACCCCTTTTAGGTATACTTCCTTGCATGAAACGACAAACCAAACTGAAAGAGATTCTCCAAAGCGACGAAACACATACAAAAATACATTTACTTCTTTGGAACTAGGTATCCATACCCATCACCACCCACAGCTACAATCTTCGTTTCATATCAGAGTTATAAATTCAGTTTCAGTCGAACTGATAAAACGACATCATTAAGTCCTGTCACGTAACTTATGACAAATGTCAATCAATTTCTATTTCGTTCGATGTGCCACCATAGAGCAACGACTTACGGAAGTGTTATAGGGAGTATTCGGGGAGGTTTTGATATCGTCGTCAGAGAACTGTCAAATACTTTTGACGAATTCTAGGGTTAGAATGTGTAATGTAAGTAAAGACAACAACAAATAAAACAAATCCCATAATGGGAAATGCCGTGATGAGTAGTTTATTCGTATTCGTATACGTAGCAGAGCTTGAGTTGATAAAGCTACGCGTGGGGGTGTAAGTTTGTTTTTCGATGGACCTTGATGACGTGAGAGGGTGCAGCAATGGCAGCAATGTTGGGTGTTAGGTGATTTATTTGTTGTCAACATGAAATATAATAATAAATAAGGACCAAAGCTTCAAAGGGAGTTGCTTGGGTGGACAATGACGGCAACGACGTCTAGAATTTGACACGGGAAACATATTGGCAATAACCATCTAATGGATCAGTCTCAGAGCACCAAGAATTGCATGAGATCCAACTGGGTATTTGTTTGCTATAATTTTAATCAGATAATTCAAGGTATGTTTTTTTGTGTGCTATATGGTATCTGACGGCATTGCCGCCGGGTTGGGGGACAAATTTGTTAGTATTTTATTAATCTCTTGTGTTTTCGATATTTTAATTTTAATTTAATTTCTTGTTTTTACTTCAGTGTTGCAATACAAAATTTTAAAATAATAATGGCATGCAAGTAGCCTGTGTTTCAGTGGTGTGACTAGACTAGTCAATTCTCTTACGTGTGATGCACAAGTGGAGAAGAAGTAAGTTTTTTCACTGATAGATGAAATATAACGCTGCCTACACCAATCAATGACGAATGATTATTCCTGCTAAAGATAAAAAGTTTCATGTTACTTTTCAAGAATGGGCATGGGCATGGGTATGGGTATGGGTATGGGTATGGGTATGGGTATGGGTATGGGTATGGGTATGGGTATGGGTATGGGTATGGGTATGGGTATGGGTATTGGTATGGGTATGGGTATGGGTATGGGTATGGGTATGGGTATGGGTATGGGTATGGGTATGGGTATGGGTATGGGTATGGGTATGGGTATGGGTATGGGTATGGGTATGGGTATGGGTATGGGTATGGGTATGGGTATGGGTATGGGTATGGGTATGGGTATGGGTATGGGTATGGGTATGGTATGGGTACGGGTATGGGTATGGGTATGGGTATGGGTATGGGTATGGGTATGGGTATGGGTATGGGTATGGGTATGGGTATGGGTATGGGTATGGGTATGGGTATGGGTATGGGTATGGGTATGGGTATGGGTATGGGTATGGGTATTGGTATGGGTATGGGTATGGGTATGGGTATGGGTATGGGTATGGGTATGGGTATGGGTATGGGTATGGGTATGGGTATGGGTATGGGTATGGGTATGGGTATGGGTATGGGTATGGGTATGGGTATGGGTATGGGTATGGGTATGGGTATGGGTATGGGTATGGGTATGGGTATGGGTATGGGTATGGGTATGGGTATGGGTATGGGTATGGGTATGGGTATGGGTATGGGTATGGGTATGGGTATGGGTATGGGTATGGGTATGGGTATGGGTATGGGTATGGGTATGGGTATGGGTATGGGTATGGGTATGGGTATGGGTATGGGTATTGGTATTGGTATGGGTATTGGTATGGGTATAGGTATGGGTATGGGTATGGGTATTGGTATGGGTATGGGTATGGGTATGGGTATGGGTATGGGTATGGGTATGGGTATGGGTATGGGTATGGGTATGGGTATGGGTATGGGTATGGGTATGGGTATGGGTATGGGTATGGGTATGGGTATGGGTATGGGTATGGGTATGGGTATGGGTATGGGTATGGGTATGGGTATGGGTATGGGTATGGGTATGGGTATGGGTATGGGTATGGGTATGGGTATGGGTATGGGTATGGGTATGGGTATGGGTATGGGTATGGGTATGGGTATGGGTATGGGTATGGGTATGGGTATGGGTATGGGTATGGGTATGGGTATGGGTATGGGTATGGGTATGGGTATGGGTATGGGTATGGGTATGGGTTTCATGGGAATTATTATGCTTGGAGCAATGATTGAAGAATATTGTGATCTTCTAAAAAGAATTGCTTTAATGACAATGTTGAAGAAATACTTCTGGATCAATAAAAGACCTGTCGACCTGTGTGTAAAGAAGGGTAACGTGCAAGAATGCAGAACATGTAGAACATTACAGGAAATAATCGAATCGTTTAATGATAAGAATACTGCCAAAGTATGAGCTTTGTATAAGCAACGTCGGTCTTTGCAAAAAAAAATTTTTTTTAACATTGACCTATAATACAGTACGGAATCGGTTTGCGCAACCCTCGATTCGTGCAACTCCTCGATTTTCGCAACATTTAAATCGTAACACGTCTTGACTCTATAAGTGCAACTTTTCAATAAAGCTACCTCGATAAGTGCAACTTCATGTGTTTATTTATCCGTTATTTATATTAACGTTCTTCTTTTGATTCTTTATTCCTGCTGTTATTTTACAGCTACTTTGTCTGAACAATATTTCTTGCAAGAACATGAATAAAAGAACATAAAATGCATCTGTGTTTATTTGAGTGGGTTACGATCGTTATTGTTTAGGGGCGTTCAGATTATCAAATTTGTTTGTCAAATTTGTAGGATGAAAATTTTGACGGAAAATACCCATAGTGTTCACACTCATCAAACAAATCGTCAAACTCCATTCTGATTTGAATTTTAACCATGAAGGACATAGTAGGAGCAGCGCTTATTAGGGATGAAAAAACTTTTGAAATACATCCAACAAATTTGACAAGCCACTTGATGGAGAGTTCACACTAACAAATTTGCTTGACAAACTTGTTGCTTGACAAACAAATTGGATCGTCTGAACGCCTCTATTACTAAAAATTCATACAGAAAATATGACCCAGTAAGTGCAACAACCTCGGTTAATGCAACTGTACTTACTATTTTTCGAGCAAGAGGGGAACTGGTGCTCATAAAGACAATCACCCATTTTTTTTTTGGTCTGTGGAATGCAGACGTCAGAGAAAATTCTATCCACTTCTTGGGCAGTCTTGCAGCCTTGAATATCATTACATCACCTGGACTTTGACGAGAACAGTCAGAAGCAAAAACAACAACAACGACCACTTTTTAAATGATACCTTTGAAAGTTAAACTCCATTTTGTGTCTTATAAAGTAACAAAAAAGCTTTCAATTCTTATATCTACCATCTCATTAGGCATGCAATAGGAATCCATTCAAAATCGCAGCAATCACTTAAAGAGCCATCCGCCCTTTCATCTCCAAATCATTGATTTTTATTGACCATGTTAACTGCCATAAGGGTCAACAATTATCTTAAAAAGAAAACAATATACCCTTAAAGAGGTCAATGTCTATACTCTATACACGCAGGCATATCGTACAAATTAACAATGACAACGCCACCCTACTTATAACAATCACGCATGAACGCATTTAGCGTGACAATGTTCAACTAGTATAAACAGAGAAAAAGAAAAGAATAATAATAAAATAATGTTATTGCAGCCAAATGATAGTGCCTATCCTTTTGGTCCTTTTAATATATTTATGAGTGTCTATGTAATAAAACGAAATTGTCACTCATTTGACGAATAAATCCGTTGACCTAAATCATTTGTAAGCAGATGAGCTAAGGACATTTTCATCGTTAGTGTTGCATTATATTGCTTGTTTAATAGACACGTTGTGTGTAACACACGATAGCACGATAAAAAAGCAATTCCATGGACGACTTCAACGGAATAATTGATTAAATTCTTCAACTTCAAAAAAACAAATAGCCAGGGTTAGTTCTCAGTTAGTAAGTCTCTAGATTTTATTTCAAATTCTAGGGATATTTCTTTTTGAAAATGAGTATTTCTGTTAAATTTTTTCTTGTTTTAGTCATTCAATTTTGACTTCTTTGTCTAATTTTCGGCTCTTCCACCGGCTCTATTGATCTCCCTTTGTGGTATTTAAGAGGCTCACCTGGCTTGAAGAAGATTTTGCCTGTCTGTATATCTGTCTGTTTTTTAAAGCCCATATGTATTCCTTTACTCATAACTCAGTTTGCTATTTTCAAATGTTTATCACAAAAGAATTTCTTACATTTTTATCATAATTTGCTTTAAGTGGTTGATGTCGGGGCTTATTATTAACAAGGAAGGGGTGATAGCCAGACGAAAAGTACACACCGAAATAGTCTGGGGGGTATCCGACACCGACGACAACCGAAGCGACGGTCGTAAAATAACTCTTTTTGGTTTAGAAACAAGTTAAAGGGCTTCCCCTTATTGCTAGTAGGGTGTCGTCAGATGGAATACATACAAACATTATTGCATCGTTAAAACTATTTATTTCAATGTCCATAACATTTTATTACAGCTTATTATTTCAGAAATGAAAATGTAAAGAGGTTTTGTTTCGGTTTTTTGTTTTCTTTGCCAAGTTTATGTCTAGAGATTAAACGATTCCTACGAAGCAGTTGCCTTAAAATACTACCTCTTAAAATGGTTTGGTTTGGGTTATGAATTATGATTCAATTCAATTAAGACACGAACTCAGTACAATTATTTTTATAAGCAGTTTTATGATGATTTGCATATTCCATCTTGACCTTGTAACCTAGGGTATCGTATTAAGTGAGAAGTAAGAAAGGCTATGTCATTTATTTCAGAATATGAAAAGAGTTTTGAAAATGTTCCATCTTATACATTGAAATCTTCTCTATTTGAATTATTATTTAACCATTTATTTGCCGCCAGTGCCATCATGAAAAAAAATAAGCCTAAAACGGTGCTTGGCTTGGGAGTTTCAGTCTCGAATCACAGAAACATAATACTGTTTGCACGGGAATCTCATTTCGGGACCAATTTTTTTCTTTTTATAATCACCACGCACATCACGGGGTAACGAATACCCTTTCAATGTTGTAGAACACAGTGCGAAAATTTAGAAAAATCTGAGAGGATTTAATAGGATGCACCGATGCACGCTGCTTTTGAACTTTTGTGTATCATAATGCAAGGAAAAAACAGAGTCTGTTAAAGCATTCCACATGCGGGCGGTGCGTCTAAATAAAGTATGAATTTCTTTACTTGACTGTACGTCCGAAGTTGGGCTCACGGTGAAACTGATGAGCATTCCCGGCGAGGCGGGTTTTGCGGCTAAATAGTTTCAAGGGTGGAATGCAACTGGCTATTTCACTAGAGCACTGTTTGTACAAAAAAAAGTTAAAATAGAGTGAGGCAAGTGACGTTTCAACAATGATCAAGAGAATTATTGCCATTCAATCTGAACGCTATGTTGTACACTATCAGGTAGGCCCATTGATGTTTGGGGAGCACCTGACCAGATATGAGAATTATAGTCAAGTTTTTGGTGGATATAATGGCCTTATAAATATAGTAGCCAGGTCAGAGCATTTAGCAGCATTTTTGGCGATTTCAAATACGTGGTCAATCCAATGAAGGTCATCGCTTGCACACATACCAAGTAATGACTGACACATACCAAGACTGACTGACTGCAATGAGGGCATGTTTAGGTTTAACGGCAAGAGGCAGTTTTGAGTTTTTGAAGCATTGAATTCTACTCGGTCTTACGACCCCGTGTAACAATTCTGTCAAGGTCCGAATTCAATGAGTTAGTCATACACAACAGCTGCAATTCGGCATCCGAAGAGCAGGAACATGAATTTGGAAACGAATGTGAAAAGCTAAGTGTTGAGTCGTCATCAAACAGTTAAGAGGATTTGAAGTTCCAGACAAGGGATTATTTATGAAGATAAGGAAGAGAGTCGGTGTCAAAACGCATCCTTGGGGCACACCAACATTAGTAAAAAGGTATCAGATTTGAAAGCATCCAATACAACTTGTAATGAATGGTCAGAAAGGTTATTTCTTGTCCAACGAAGAAGACTCGCCGACATTGGTGCAAAACTTTACCAAATGACTCAGAAAAATCAAGCGCAATAATCTTACTTTCTCCAAAACAGTGTTAAGATTACTTCCACTTTTCGGTGAGATATGCGGTCAAGTCATCTGTGAACCTTTTGCTACGAAAGCTGTAATGCCAGTCATTGAGAAGAGTTCGTTCTTCAAGTTATTTCATGAGTTGATGGTTTACTAACGATTCCATTACCTTGGTATAAGTAGGGACGTTTGTGCAATTGGACGGCAATTGGAAGATGGAAAGGGAGCGAGATTCAATTTTCATAGGGACGAAATGAACAAATGCAGTTTTCCATCTACTCGGGAAGAGGCCAGGAGAATAGGAAAGATAGACAACGTAGTGGTTTTGGCAGCGTAGAAGAACACCCCTTCAGAATAATGGCGGGGATACTATCTGGACTAGAAGATTTGCGTGTATTGAGAAGTTTGAGGATTTCATTTGAGAATTCAGAACTTACAGACTCAAGCTCAGTTGGGTGTTTTGGCCAATATGCTATCTGAGAGTGTTGGGTTAGCAGCAAATTGGCTTTATCAATATTGCTGACATACGGAGCGTCATTGAAGAGGGGCCTTGGAACCGATAACGTGGCCGACTTCTAGATTTTGTCTTACTTTTTGGTCACGCAAATGCTAGGATTTTGTATACAAGCAATTCAAATATTTCCTGTCCGTTTGAACAAATTTAGGTTTTCTGCAGTAAGGTTGTCTTCGTTCGCAGATTCGCAGTCGTGTAGTGCAGTCGTGTTTTCTCTTTTTGCTCTCTGTATCTAATTTGCATATGTTATTTATAATCTAGTAAAAATGGCTCTAATCTGTGTTAAATGCGATAAATCTATTGATAATGTCAGCACAATATCATGTGGCATTTGTTTTAATAACTTTCATTTCGACTGCATAAATGTTAATAAAAATCTGGTTGAAATTCTTAATGCTAATAACAACATTTGTTGGAGGTGTAATGCTTGTTTAAATAGTTCCCTCGGAAAGTGTTTAGATAGAGGGGCAGGCATAATTGTTGCCATTCATGTAAAGTATGTATCAAGACAAGTTGATCTGTTGTCTTTAAACATTGATAGAATTTTTTATGTTGATCAACTCATTGTTGTTGTAAGCTTAAGTAAAAATTTAAATTTATTAATAAGCGGTAGTTATATTCCGCCAAGAAGTCCTCTCGAACTTTACAATATTCATTTACACAACTGCCGAACTATTCTTAATACATTGGGTCCATCTGATCATGCCATTTTTTTGTCTTGGTGATTTTAATATAGGAGAAGTAAACTGGAAATTTGATTCAGATGAAAAATGTTTAGTTCCTTTTAATGTAAAAACTGAAGTTGAAATTACTGTTATTTTTTTTAATTAATATGATTTTTCGTCAGCAAATGTGGTTGATATAGATAGCTTTCATTTTAGCGTGGAAGAAGTTTTAGAAGCACTGAACGCCATAGATGAAAACAAAAGTGAAGGTCCTGACTGTGTTTCTCCAATGGTTGTAAGAAGATGTGCTGCATCACTTGCTTTACCATTGTGCAAGATTTTCAATGCATCTCTTAATACTGGAGAGTTTTTAGACGAATGGAAAAAGACTTTTATAACTCCGATTTTCAAATCAGGCTTGAAGCAAAAAGTGTGCAATTACCGGCCGATTTGTAAATTATCGGTTATTCCGAAATTGTTTGAGAAGATTGTGTGTGACAAGATTATTTTCTTACTAAACAAGTCATATCTGACTCACAGCATGGATTCGTTCAAGGAATTTCTACAGCCACAAATCTTACGATTTTATGTGACTCAGTTATAAATGGTTTTGTAAAGGGTTGTCAGACTGATATTATATTCACTGATTTTGCCAAGGCGTTTGATAGGGTAAATCATGAAATTTTATTATACAAATTGTCTAAAATAGGATTCAGTTAAAATTTTTTAAAATGGATTTGTTCATATCTTTTAAATCGACTGCAATACGTTAAGATAGGTAAATTTATGTCTAGATGTATATTAAGGTTACTTCAGGAGTTCCGCAAGGAAGTCAAATTGGTCCATTATTGTTCAATTTATTCATAAATGACATACCAGATATTTTCCAGCATTCTAAACATTTATTGTATGCAGATGATCTAAAAATATTTAAATACATAAACACAGTCCACGACTGTCTTTTGCTCCAGGAAGACCTAACAAAGCTTGCTGAGTGGTGTAAGAAAAATCAACTTTTTCTAAATGTGTCCAAATGTGAAAGTTTTATATGTTGCAGGAAAAAGTCGTATATAACTTTTGATTACTCTATCAATAATATAACACTTGAAAAGGTTAGTCAAAAAAAGGACCTAGGAGTTATTTTAGACCCCAAGTTATCTTTCACACTTCACATTGATTACATAGTCAATAAAGGCTATAAGATGCTAGGTTTTATTAAACGGAATGCAAAAGAGTTCTCAGATCCTTTTACACTGAAAATGCTTTACGTAGCACTTGTTAGGTCTATTCTTGAATATTGTTCCGTGGTATGGAATCCATGTTATAATACACATTCTTATAGAATAGAGAAAATTCAAAAAAGCTTCACGAGATATGCTTTTAATAAGCTGAACTGGCATATTGATAGGCCACCATATAATGTCAGGTTTATACTTTTCGACATAGGAACACTTGAGATTAGAAGGAAATATTTTTCAATTATGATAATATAGTAGATGTCATTAAAGCCCATATAATTTGCCCAAACTTTCTAGAGCGAATTGACTTTTATTCTCCCAGTAGGAGTCTCCGTTTACCTTTTCATTTCCGGGAAACATTCATGCCTACGAATTATGGTAGGAATGGACCAATAGCTCGTTGCATCAAAGTAACTAACGAAGTAGTCGATCTAATTGACATTTTCAACTATTGTTCTAGGTATTCTTTCAAGAAAAATGTCTTGTTAGTATTGCAAACGCTCTAACATTTATTATTTATTATTTGTTATTTTACTATCACTAATACGTTTATTATTGTATTTATTACTATTATCTTATATACTATACCTACTATTTTTTTTTTTTGTAATCTAAATGAGAATGTAAATCTCTACTTGATGAAATAAACTAAGCTAAACTAAAACTACAACTGCCATTAAAACGATTTCTCATTTGGCCGTGCAGAATCGGACAAGAACTGTAGGTCCCCCATATTCCTTGCTCAGGCAGGGAAACCACCTGGTGGTCAAGGAACGACAGATAATCCAAGAAGTTCACAGTTCTTAGAAAAAGTATGGTACGGTCCGTACCCCAGGCCTTACGACACTAACAACTCTTGCACTCTCTCTTTTCACAATTTACTGATCT